>CM035418.1:160038565-160678565 GCA_020310875.1 Ceratopteris richardii | reverse complement strand
TAGTAGGTCATTTTTTTATTTTATCGTGATTTTCAAGAATTTGTTTTATTGCTTATGTTATGAATTTCCGTACTTGTTCCGTAGTTCCATACTTGTATGGTATGGACATATGGTTCTTGTATGGAACAACCATGCATCTATTCTATGTAACAATATACCAAATTTTGGTTTTTACTGTTGGTGTTTTAAGGATGCTTTTAAACAAACCTGGTGAGAGTTATTGAAAAGCCAAGATGCGAATGCTCATATGTTTGAGGGGAACTCTTGACCATAGTATCTCATACAGTTGCAACACTTCTCTTATAGGGAGTTGTATTTATATTGGGCAATGATTTTGCAAAGTTAGTTTCTTGTTATTGCCTCTCTTTAGGATCAAGAATTTTCTCTTGGATCAAAAAGAAACAATGAGTAATGGCATTGCCTCTATTGAACTAGAGTACAAGGCGAAGGAATATGGTAAAGAAGGATCCTTTGGCATATTGGTGAGGATTAAAGCTTCCTTGTCATCGCCAAAAATCTACTGTTTCTTCTGCACACCAAAAAATATAGAGATTCAATATCATTGTGTGTGTAATTCAATTGAGGATAGGATAGTGGAGATGATCTATTGTCCAAAAGAGGAGTATGGAGCATATATCTTCACGAAAATGCTTATGAAGGATCTATTTCAAATATATCTTTGGACTTTGGAGACTCTACGTTGGGCCAAGGAGTTGGCTCACTTGTCGGTGGATATTTTTTTTCTCTCTTTTTTTTCTTTTTGGGGAGGAGGGTGGGGGCATGTCAGATATGTTCAATGCCCCACCCTTAGTGCCACCAATGATCCATGGTGTTCGAATTCGTAAGGCCCCCATTATGGGTAGCCATGTGTGAGCTTGAACATTGGTCTTGGCTTGAAAGTCAGATGAGGTCCATGTGATCTAATGGCTAAAAGGGTGATTGTTCATGGGGAACACCGATGCTAGCAGAGGACACTTTTGAATGATTGGATTTGGGGTTGATCGTATGTGAGGATCAATCCAAATCAAGGGCTAGAAACAAAAAGCATCTATTTTTCTTGGGGTAAGGTTCATACAAGCCATTGGATCTCACATTCATTCAAGGTGTGGATCAAGAGGGCTATGGAAAAAAAGTTTGTGGATCTTACTTTTCCACAATTGGATTTTAAGCATAAATGAATGGTGTGTTTTGGCACACCATGCCCTCCATTGTTTTATATATAAAGGGAGTCTTGAGCATTCATTCTATGATTGAATTATAGTATCATCTCTTTCACACCTAGCTAGAGCTATTCCTGTCTACGTTGCCCTCTGAGCTCTATGTTGGGCATGAATGGGTGGATGGAGCCATCTTTGTATCAGTTTGGCGAATTGAATTGTTCATTTATTTTCTCATCTTCTCTGTACAGTTCTAACTTCCTAGATCTACTTATGTTGCATCTTTGCTCTTATTCAATGTTCATACCATGGCCTTCGAAGTGATTTTCCCAAGTTCAGTACTAATAAATGTGAGCCATGCATGTCACCAAATAAACATGATTGTGTGCTTGACCACATGCTTGTGCTATTATTTTCATCACATTCAGTGCATACTGACAAGATTGAGGGCTATCAAAAATTTGTTTCCAGAGATTTCACGGGAATGGAAGGTCTATCAACTCAAACTCAATGGCATTCCTTGTCACAGGTAATCTTCTGTGGTTCTAGAAATTTTCTGAATTGATGCCTTAGCTTTCTCTGATCTCTTTCTTTTTCTTCTTAATCAACCAGTGCTATTACTCTTTATGATCCTGAACTCGCATCAAATGTCTCCCAATTTTCTGGTTTGTGTTCAGTGTCCTTTCATTGCGATGTATGCGCTTGAGAGATGAATTTAGCTTTTCCTTTGTTTTATAAATTGGGTTCGACAGCTTTGGCTTGGGATGGGCATCTTTCTTATGGCCACAGGACTCCGAGTCTATGCAATATGTCAGCAGCTGCAGGCACAGGCACAAGCTCATGCTGCTGCAGCTGCTGCAGCAGCTGGAGGTCTGGTCGGTCATACAGAGTTCCGGTTACGAATGCCTCCATCCATAGCATTTGCAACAAGGGGACGTTTACAGGGTCTTAGACTGCAACTTGCACTACTTGATCGTGACTTCGATGATCTTGGTTAGAACTACATTTATAAGATGTATTTGGTCAAATTTATAAGGAGTTGTATTTACAAGGGAGGGGAGAGAGTAATGATTTGGACTTTTTCTGTGGACTTTCTTCTGTTCCAGATTATGATGCATTGAGAGCACTGGATGGAGACAATCCACCAGGAGTAGCATCTCTGACTGAAGCAGAGATCAATGCCCTTCCTCTGCACAAACACAAAAACCTTGCAGGCAACCATCAATCCATGTAAGGTCTTACTAAGCTATTCGTATTAGAGTAATCTATGCATTTTTTTAATGCTGATTTAAAGCTGTTCAACTGGACAATTCAGAGTCTCGGGTTTTATTTCTACCATATTTAACATTGTGATTTGTATAACAAACATGTCACAGTTGCAGGATTCTTGTGTATGTCAAAGAATTCACATTTATAATTAAATAACACTGTTGGGTGGAGTTTGACTTTAGGCTGATGTGTGTTGCAGTGAGAATGGGTCATCTTCGAAGCAAGCAATAGGAGCAAGTGACAATGTGGTATGATACATGTACATCTGCATTCATCAATCACCCATTTGCATGTGCTTGAGTGAAGCATTTAAATATCATGATTTGAATTTTAAAGCAAAGATTGTTATCCATACCTGGTGATCGTAACAATGTTGCTTTTTATATTTAGAAAAAAGTGGAGGGTTTGAACCTTGATACTGAGATAAAAGAACGGGACGAGGAACTGACTTGCAGCGTATGCCTTGAACAAGTGAGTGATGGTGAGCTTGTGAGGAGCCTTCCATGTCTACATCAGGTAAAGCAACTTTTACTTTAAATCAGTCCCGAGGTTCAAGATAAGGCCTTTGTCAAATTATGCAAGGTCATGGTTTTTAATCAAATGAGGATTCCTTTATAGCTTACAATTAACTTATATATGTGCAGTTTCATTCAAATTGTATTGATCAATGGCTAAGACAACAAGCCACTTGCCCTGTATGCAAATTCAGATTGGGCCAAGGAGGAGTTGATCTCATGTAATATAAGCCTTTATTGTTGAGAGCCTGTATGGCCTCTTTCATCCAGACAAATTATCTTTTGCAGCCTTAGAAAGTTTTCTGGAAAGGTTTCCTTTTGTGTTGTTGAACTTCCAGCGATGTTAGGGATGCAGCAAAGTTGCATCTTGTAACATTATTATATATCCATCTGTGGTTGGGCAGGAGAGCTACATGTCCGAAAGGGGTCCAAGCATGTCCATGCCAACCTTTTTGTTACATGATATTGTGTAAAGAGTTCCTTGATGTTTCTCGTTATCAAGGGTATGAACTCTCTAAGTATTGAGATGCCACTGGCAATCTGGTGGTTGTACACATGACCAAGGTTATACCTCCACATGGTAAGCTGCAACTGCTTTTCTCTAGCAATTTTGTCATTATGTGCAGAATCTGCTACAGTGCTAAATCTTCACAACACAGGCAAAAGGTGCATTCGGAATCAAGAAAGTGCAGTTTCGTTACTACTGTGTTTGATGCTAACAAAAGGAAATAAATTTGAAGAGGCATTCAGTGTGTTTTTGAAGCTTTTCACCTTTTCTCTCCCCTTAAAGCTCTTTCATATCCACCATGTTATTTATTCATTATACCTCTTTCTTGCACAGCTGGTTTTCAAGTTGTCAGTGCTGATTATGTTTTAAGCACAGATTTCCCGGTTTTTGCTCTAGATGGGATATGAAAGTTTCTTTTAGAGTTGATATTGATGCTTGCGCGCATGTGTGTGTGTGTGTGCACGCATATGTGTGTGTGCACGGGTGTGCACGAAGGCAAGGAAAAAGCGAAGTAAAAACAATCATAGGATAAATACTTTTATAAAGATTAAGGACAAAGCTCAAATCTTTTCATGAATACATCTCCAAGTTCAAGCTCTAAAAGTGTCAAGAATATTATGAAGCCTATTATTTGTAGAAGACTATATGAAACAAATATCTCAATAGAAAAAGGCTTCTAGAAATACAATTTTAATGAAAGTGAAAGGAAGATTAATAGAGTGGATACTTTTGTCTATATAATAAAAGAGGACTACCATGTTTTGGCTCTTTTGAAGTTCATGGACGATACTGAGGGTTTCTATTTTTCTCTCTCATATTGTTACCAGGTTTGGTAATTTGATACTAGACCATCAAAAGACACTACTTTATAAAGGAATTCTTCTACTAGTATCTCTTCTACTCAATCAAGCACAACAATCACCAGTGCAATGACAATTTATTTTCTTTATACTCATGTGAGACAATGTAGATGTTTCTATTCTTGAGACTTTTGAGATTGATGATGATGATGATTTTGATTTCAAGGTTTGTTTCCATTCTTCAATGAAATTTTGTTTACTCACCATACTTGTTATAAAACTTCAATTTGTAATCTAAGTTTTCCCCTTTTTGATGACCTCAATAATGTTAAATGACTTGGAAGAGGCAAGTTTTTCAGTAGATTTTTCATAATTGACTCTTTATCTAGAAGTACTTGTTTTAAATTATTCCTCAAATGTCAAGAAGAATCTTTGAGTGCATCAATCTACCTTTCTTTTTGAGCTAGTTGGTTCTTCTAATGCTTTCAAATTCATAGTAAAATCTTGATTTTCCTACCATAGATGTTCATGTTCATTTATTTTGTGGATTTGGTCTTCCTTCAAGGTGATCACTTGATGTTGAAAATCTACCAAGTGGCTTTTATAATAATTTGTCTATGCTTATGCTCCACATATGTCATGTTTACTCTTACCATAATTGTATAAATGTATTGCAGATCTAGTTCTTTGAAGTGAGGGTGTGACCATAGGTTCCATTGTTGATTGAGTTGACTATACATGTGTGCGCTAAAATGATACATCTAGGGGATAGTACTAAAGGAAATCACAAAAATATTTCGTAAAGAGACACTAGAAGGTTGGTGCCATATATCCATAGCCATTGATTATGAAGTGTATACTAGAAGATCAAAAAGTGACATAGGTGTATGTGGAAGTGGCCGATCAGTATCCATAGGTTTAATGTGCATATCATGCGTTTATATGATTTGATTTGGAAAATCACCTCTTAAAATGAAAAACCACCTGCGTTTGTTATAGATATTGATGGAAGGTTTCATGTTGATGCAGATGTCTTCCGTATCGCCCATTCTTGTGTAATAGCGATTCCACAGATATTTTCATCCCAGAGTTGTGCTAAGCTTTAGCTATCTATAAGTTGATATGTTAGAAGTACTGCATGACATAAAACAGGTGTATTTGATCTGGTGAAGGTGCTGTTTTTTTGGCCAAGATAAAAAAGCAGGCATATTGGGTTCGTAAGGACCTAAGGCATGGGAGAAGTTCACATAGAAATTTGTTATGCGATTCAGAGTGATATGATTGATTACATAACCAATTTATGCACTAGGCTGATTACATCACCAATTTATGCACTAGGCTATAAACTCAAGTGATGCACGTCTGCTATGTGGAAGTGTGGAATAATATGGTGCATGATGGAGAGGTTTTTGAGGACAAGACCTTTGAGGATCAATGAATTTATGTTGAACCTGAAGGGAATGCATGCACATACCCAAAGAAAAAATTAAAGGTAGTAGGTTTTCTATTAATATGTTAACAATTCTGTGATGAAGTTGTCATTCCAGTGCATTTATAGTTATGGATATTCAGCTGGATAGGGAATTGTAGTTAAAAAGGATTTTTATAACGATGTATTGAAGTATGGATCTATTGCTGGATAACACTTGAGGTAACACATTATTACAAGAACAGATGGCGTGCTGGCATGTGGATGATTTCCATTACATGTGCAGATGGTGCTCAGAGATGGATAAGTTGGCAACAGTTATGGCACAGGGGTCCCCTTGAAAAAGCACCATCAATATCCATAGCCTCCTACAAGGAGAAACCCATATAAAATCAGAACTGAAAGTCAAGAAGACTCCCCAGGCTTACAGATAAACCTCACTATATTCAGCACTTGCATGTGTCCCATTATTATGCTTATAGGAAGTGTGCAGCCTGCTGAAACAAAAAGTCTCTCATTTCCAATCTCAAGCAAAAGAGGGAGGGATGGTATTGGCTACAAATAAATTCAGGGAATGGAACTGTGTAGGTGATACGAATGTAGTACAGTGTTAATCAATATTTTATTACCCATAGAAAATCAGAACTGAAAGTCAAGATGACTCCCCAGGCTTACAGATAAACCTCACTATATTCAGCACTTGCATGTGTCCCATTATTATGCTTATAGGAAGTGTGCAGCCTGCTGAAACAAAAAATCTCTCATTTCCTATCTCAAATCAATTCAGGGAATGGAACTGTGTAGGTGATACAAATGTAGTACAGTGTTAATCAATATTTTATTACCCAGGTGTTTGGTGCAATTGTACCTAAAACAGTTAGTCAGCTACACTTAACTACATTTTCTCACGTACCGAACTTGAATTCAAAACACTATGTAGACATGACATATTTTGCATTGCTATCCCTTAACAAAATTCCTGTTAAAATTGTGTATTGTACTTCAATAACTCTTGAAGGTCACATGGAATTAGGAAAAGTTTGAGAGGGAAACATTTCAAATGCAAGGGACTGATGTACTGTTATGCATGTTAGGTTATTTAGCATCTTCTCATTTTAGGGTGATAACAAATGGCAAAACTTGCACTAAAGATATGCAAGGATAACTTAAACTAGATTGTGTAGTGATAGTAGCTCCCAATCCTCACATGCCCTGAACTTGGAATGCTTTATCAAATTTCCTTTTTCCAAAAGGAAATTTGATAAACCATACCCTGAACTTGAAAGGATAACTTAAACTAGATTGTGTAGTGATAGTAGCTCCCAATCCTCACATACCCATAATCCTGGTTTTGATTTTGGCATATGTTTATCAAATTTGATTTTTATGACTTGTTTTGATTTGATGACCAGAAATTAGAGTTTGACTTCTGAAGCTGTAATCCTTTGCTTCCAATCCATTTTTAAGCATTATTGAATTCATCCTTCCTCCATGGCCATCAGTGTAGTATCAAAATGATCGAAACAATTGCATATGCGACAATCTATTTAAGATAAAGGAGCATACAGTGGCCAAAATAACATTGAACTAATCGTTAGTTGAATCAGTAAGACACAATAAAAACCAGACTTTTATGAGTTAAAGGTAAGTAGGATGTGTGGGGTATCTCTAAATATGTGATGGATATGAAATTTGCTTTTTCATAAGTCCAAATATGTGAGTTTTTATCTAATTGGGTCCAACTTATGTGTGTAGGGAAATGCTGATTTTGCTTTCAATTTATGTTGCATTAGATATAAGAGAAAACTGTTAGATATGCTCAATGCCTCACCCTTATGTAGCACCACCATGTTCCATAACACTCTATTTTGTAAGGCTCCCATTATGAGGAGAAGCCATGTGAGAGTGTTGGACATTGGTAGGTTCCTGACTTTGAGGTCAGATGAGGTCTAGTGTAGACCGTAGATGGATAGTTAGGAAGGTTAGTTCTAAGCCATTGGATTTGGGATTGATCCGATGTGAGGATCAACGTAAATTAAGGGCTAGAAACAAAAGTAGCTTTCTTAACTTGGGGAAGGGTCTAATTGATGTGGGCCATTGGATCTAGACTTGATCCTAAGTGTGAATTAAGCAAGATCAAGGGTTACAAACAAATGGTTGTTGATCCTACCTTTCTACCATTGGATGTACCCCATAGATCAATGGTGGATATTATTTTGTGCATGGATCAAGCTACCACGACCCTAGAACATGGGTAGGCCGACTTAGGCTTGGAGGACCATATAAGGATGGTCCCCTCCCTATGTAGGATCATCAGTTTGTGTGTTTGGAACCATTAGGGTATCCATCTTAGTACCCATTGTGTTGGCCTATAGCCCTTCACCTAGCTTCTATCTAGATCACCATCTAAGCTCCATATAGGGAGTGCATGTGTGGATAGAACCATCTATATATTGTTTAGTGTTTGAGTTCCATTGTATTAGAGTTATGAGTTTTAGTTGAATTGAGTTGAGTTCATCTTCTATTCATCTTGAGTCCACTTTCCATTATAACCAAATCTCTTGTGTTATTCCCATGAGTAGTGATATCTCTCTTTCTATCTAACCTTGATCTTATATGTGTGTTGTGGTAACCTCTACATGGCATTAGAGTTACACCACTAGCCCACCACTCAATCATTATTCATTCATGTTCGTTTTTCCTTACATGGTATCAGAGCACAGGAAGGTATAGAAGATTGCAGAGATCATGGAGGCCAAGGAATCAACTCTAGCATTTGTGGAAGGAATGCTTCAACAATCAAGCTTGTGAGAGGTAAATGCTTCAACTCCAAAGTTTGTGATAGGTAAAGGCTTCAACATTGGAGTTCTTGGGAGGCAAAGGCTTCAACGCCATAGCTTGTGGGAGGCAAAGGCTTGAATACTAGAGTTCTTGGGAGGCAAAGGCTTCAAGGCTTCAAGTTCATGGGACACAAAGGCTTCAACACTATGGAGGTGTTATCATCTAGAAGTGGAAGTGGGAGTGGAGTTGGTGCAATGGATTTGGAAATACAAACACTATGGGTTCATCCACCGACCTTTAGTGAAGGTAAGTTAGATGGTACAAATTATTTTCTTTGGAAGTTCAAGATTACAGTTATCCTTGATTCTTATGATCTTTTGGAGATGGTGATGGGAAGTGAGCAAGAGCCACAACCTACCTTTGATCGATTGGATCCGAGTAAGGTGATTCTCCCAAATGCAAAGCTTCTACAAGCTTGGAAGATAAGGAATGCAAATGCACTATATTATATAGTGAACAATTGTGTGGAGTCTATTCTACCTCTTATTCAACATACATCCAAGGCAAGTGACGCATGGAGTATGTTGAGGAGTCACTATGAGGTAAGAAACCAAACATGCATTCAAAATTTAGAAAATCAATTGGAAGCAAAGATGTTTGCAGAAGGAGAGAAGGGGAACACATCCATTACTCAGATCAAGAAGCCATGTGATGGAATGGCTTGTGAAGGGATAGAGAAGACTGGCATGGACCTAGCTCAAAGGCATCTCCAAGATTCTCCACCAAACTATGATGGAAGGGTAACTACTCTCAACACGCAGGTGAGACCTCAAACTTCGATATTTGAAGAGTTCTATTCACTACTAAGGGAAGAGGATTTGGAGCTCAAAACCCAACGAAGAAGCAACAATGGAGATGCTACATTCTCCAACAATGCATAAAAAAAAGGTGGTTCCTCAACCAAAGGTGAAAGTGAAAAGAAGAGGAGGAGGAGGAGTAAGAAGAAGTTTCAAGGACAATGCTTCCATTGCAAAAGAAAGGGACATACAATTGCACATTGTCATGTCAAGAGGATAGATGAAGTGAAGGAGGAGATAATACATGGAGCCAAAGGAAAGGTGGTATGCTCAACACAAGAAGAATCAATTGTGGATTCATGGGTACTAGACAATGGTGCATCTCATCAAATGACCAATGATATAGGTCAATCTAGTTCTATGCAGCCTTAGCAAGAACCAATCATGGTGACAGGAACAATATGGAAGGAGATGCAAAAGCAAGGTATTGTTCTTCATCACTTACCTACAGTGAATGGAATGAAGGAACCTTATAGAGCTTGTATGATGGGCAAGCTGCACAGAGAGACATTCCCACAAGAAAGCAAGAGTAGGTCAGAGGCTCCTCTAGTGTTGGTATATGCTAACTTGTGTGGTAAGATTTCTATATAGGCCTTGGGAGGATCTTCCTACATTGTGATCGTTGAGGACTATAGCAGGAAGATGTGGATGTACTTTCTTCGTGATGAGGCTCAAGCTTTTGGTAAGATTAAACGACAACCAGAACTTGTTGAAAATGAACCAGGGAAAAGTGTGAAGAAGCTTGGAATAGGAGGTGGTGGTGAGCTCAACTCAGAGGAGTTGGAAGGCTTTTGCAAGTGCAAAGGGATAAAGTGTCAATCAATGACACCTCACACATCATAGCATGATGGCATTATGGAATACAAGAGTCACACCATTGTTGAGATAACAATGTGTATGAGAGAAGGCATGGGCTTTCCTTATCAAATCACAAAGAGTCATCATGAAGTTTACATTGGTAAGAATCCATCAGTCTCACACTTTAGAATTTTTGAGAGTGTATGTTATGCTCTTGTCCCAGGTCAAAGAAAGAACAAGTTGGAACCAAAAAGCAAGAGATGCATCTTCCTAGGTCATAATGAAAAGCAAAGGGCTTTCATATTATATGACCATGAGGCAAAGAAGATACAAGGGAGTCGTGATGTGGTGTCTATGGAGCAGCCACATGCAGTGGAGGACAAGAAAAGAGCTTCCATTTTATCATCAAGCGAAGGAGTAGTTGACTATGTACCTAGCCCAAGAGTCATCCCTACCTATGAACGGGAGGAAGCATCATCATCAGATGGTGAGAAGAGAGTCTACCAACCTAAAATCACCCAAA
This sequence comes from Ceratopteris richardii, assembly GCA_020310875.1. Taxonomy (NCBI): domain Eukaryota; kingdom Viridiplantae; phylum Streptophyta; class Polypodiopsida; order Polypodiales; family Pteridaceae; genus Ceratopteris; species Ceratopteris richardii. The sequence goes on along the minus strand of CM035418.1, from coordinate 160,667,928 downwards.
CAAATTGGTTGTCACTGCAATGGGTGAAAAAGCTCTATGATCAGAGTAATCCTATGCCAACAACTATCAAAGAGAAGGCAGAAGGACCAAGGAGATCACAGAGAATAGAGGAGCACAAGTGGGCTTCTACTCACATAGTCAATATAGCCATCATGGTTGTGATTATGAAGCAAGTAATGAAGCCAATAATTGAAGATGAAGCACTTGTAGATGAAGCATGGAAGGAGGTTGTGCAAGCCAACTATGATAGCTTAATGAACAATGAAGCATGGGAGGTCACTAGCACCAAGTGGGTCTGGCAGGTGAAGTACATGATACAAGGGATCTTGGAATGCTATCACCACACATTGATAGCACAAGGACTTTCACTGGTGAAGGGTTTTGGTTTTCAAGACTCTTTTGCTCTAATGATCACTATTTGCAGCATACTAATGTTAATAGCTCATATGAAGTGGGAAGTTTTCACGTTACATGTCAGATCAGAACATTTGAATGTTGACCTCAAAGAGGAGGTACATGTGTTGCAGCCACCAAGGTTTGAGGTTCCACATTCAAAGGACATACTATGTAAGCTGAAGAAGGCATCATATGTGATGAAACAAGCCCTAGGATCATTGTATGAGCAGATAGACATTGGGAGCTACATGAAGGTCTTTGGTAGTCTTATCTACTTATTGAGTACCATACAAGGTATCAGTTTTCTAGTAAGAATTTTGAGAAGGCTTGGGAATAGAACTCATGAAGGACATTCAAGAGTTGGCAAGCAAGTACACTTGAGAAGGAAGGTGGAAACAGTCTACTATGCAACCATGAAGAATGCAACAGGTACCCTCACCAAGGTGCTTACAAAGGATCTACTTCAAATACATCTTCGAAGACTTGGCATTGGGCCAAGAAGGTAGTTCACCTTTGGGTGGACATTGAGGGGGGGTGTTAGACATGGTCAATGCTCCACCCTCATGGAAGACTTGGCATTGGGCCAAGAAGGTAGTTCACCTTTGGATGGACATTGAGGGGGGGTGTTAGATATGCTCAATGCCTCACCCTTATGTAGCACCACCATTGTTCCATAACACTCTATTTTGTAAGGCCCCCATTATGAGGAGAAGCCATGTGAGAGTGTTGGACATTGGTAATTTCCTGACTTTGAGGTCAGATGAGGTCTAGTGTAGACCGTAGATGGATAGTTAGGAAGGTTAGTTCTAAGCCATTGGATTTGGGATTGATCTGATGTGAGGATCAACCTAAATCAAGGGCTAGAAACAAAATTAGCTTTCTTAACTTGGGGAAGGGTCTAATTGATGTGGGCCATTGGATCTAGACTTGATCCTAAGTGTGGATTAAGCAAGATCAAGGGTTACAAACAAATGGTTGTTGATCCTACCTTTCTACCATTGGATTTACCCCATAGATCAATGGTGGAGATTATTTTGGGCATGGATCAAGCTACCACGATCCTAGAACATGGGTAGGCCGACTTAAGCTTGGAGGACCATATAAGGATGGTCCCCTCCCCATGTAGGATCATCAGTTTGTGTGTTTGGAACCATTAGGGTATCCATCTTAGTACCCATTGCGTTGGCCTATAGCCCTTCACCTAGCTTCTATCTAGATCACCATCTAAGCTCCATGTAGGGAGTGCATGTGTGGATAGAGCCATCTATATATTGTTTAGTGTTTGAGTTCCATTGTATTAGAGTTATGAGTTTTAGTTGAATTGAGTTGAGTTCATCTTCTATTCATCTTGATTTCACTTTCCATTATAACCAAATCTCTTGTGTTATTCCCATGAGTAGTGATATCTCTCTTTCTATCTGACCTTGATCTTATATGTGTGTTGTGGTAACCTCTACATGGCATTAGAGTTACACCACTAGCCCACCACTTAGTCATTATTCATCCATTTTTGTTTTTTCTTACAAAAACTTGTTTTTTGTTTTAGCACTTATTAAAAAAAAAGGCATACAATGGTGAAGTGTATTGTGTGAGAGAAAAAGATTCATAGCTTCTTTTCAAGCTTAGTGAAAGTAAATCTTAACATTTCCACGAGTTTGGTTAGCGTGATAGTAAAAGCTATACACAGTTGAATATGTTTTGGTTTATTTTTAGAGTTAAAATCTCTCAAAGTTTCATCATTCAAATATTTTGAGGCTGATTTAAAGATTTACATGAAGATATGTACACGTTGGAAAATTCTTCAAGGTCTTTGGGGTTAGATATGCTTTGAAAACATCTTGAGAATTGAATTTTTTAAGATCTATAAGAAGCATCTTTATCAAGCACCTTAAAGGAGGAAGATGATTTTGAGGAAAACAAGGGAGGGGATGATAGCGATGGCTTTGTCCAAATAGCCTTAAGTTTTGGGCTTCTATGACTAAGGAAAATAATTTGTTGTTAGTATTTTTTTAGTAATTGCTTTCAACTTTTCAGTGAAGTTTCAATGAAATCCACTCGAATAGTAGTGTTTAATCTAGTTGATTTGTATAAGAGAGAGCAACTAAATAATCTGGGGAAAAAATGAAAAAAAGATCACTTAATATTTTGGACAATTATTTCTTCCTAGAAAATTTGGTATTCAATTTGCCAAGAGAGGGGGAGTGGATATTAAATTTTTCTTCAATTTAGGTTGTTCCAAAAGTTTCCTAAAACTCTAGACTATTAATAGAATTTTGAATCAAAATCCCATAAATTTTTATCAATGTGTTGTTTATACACCTATGTTTTGACCCATGTGGATTTTTAATCATTACCATATATTTTACCCCAAAAATTGTAGTTATGATTATCAAATTGTTGTGTAACTTTTTAATATAGCACTTGTTGAGTTTGAGGTGCGAGGCACTCAAACAACACAAGCAAGAAGAAGAGGCTTGGAGCACAACACACAATACTGAATGTATTACCAAGTGAATGTACAAAGATGAGTAACCCGTTAGGGTTATAGGCTGTTGGCATACAAGTCAGATGAAGAGCATACTAGCGTAACGAAGGAGTCAGGCACAATACGGCAACAAGGCCCAATCATTTTTTCCATGGACCATTTACAACTCAAGTGATTTTAATCACTACACAAACATTGTAAATTCCGTTTTTGGTAGAATAGACTCCATTTTGTACAAGCCGAGGAGTCCTCGAGCTTGAGGAGTATTAGAACTAGCTACATATCAATTTTCATAATTTTTAGACTCTGTTTGAGCTCTCAAATAGGTTCTAGAACCTAATTTTTAACTAGGCCGGACACTAGGTCTGGACAAGACCAAAGCTAGTTAGAAAACTATAAAAAGAGCTAGAGAGCTCATTTTTGAGGTTAGATTGTTTGTGAATTGAGCTTATGTAAGAGACTTTTTGACTAATGCAAAGGACTCCATTGTTCCTCTCCTTGTTCTTGCCTTGTGTGCGCGTGTGTGTATGTGTGTGCATGCTTGTGTGCTTCTCACTCACACACTTGTGCCTTCACTTGCTCATAGTCTTCATACTAGTCCTCACGTCTCCACGGATTGACAATTATGAGGTGAATCTTCTCACGTTGGTACTCACCATTGTGCTAGAGTGACACCAAGTTTGGCACCGTTGCCGGGGAGAGAGCTTCGAGGACAAGCGTGTGATGGTAAGACATCGAGTTGAGACATTGGAGTTATAGGTAATATCCTTCCTTCTCTTTATTTTTCTTCATTTTTTCCTTACTTTCGCATCACCATCATCACCATCATCATCCCCACCATCTCCCACCTCCATCTCCATCTCCACAAAAAAATTTCAGTTTTTTGGTCATATTACACTCCCAACCTAATTTCCCTCATTTCATTGTGAGAGAGAGCGAGAGAGAGCTTGCATGCTATCTGTTTTTGGTGTGTTTTGGAGCTTTTGTTGCAGGAACTAGCTGTACCACCTTCTCCAGCAGTGTGCGCAGGTACGACAGACTCTGCACAGGTCCCGGGACGACGACCTCTGTCTGTCGGGACAGACAGAAAAACTTAATATTTTGTGAATGCGTGTTTGGCACGGTAACCTACACCATTAGAGCACTCCAAATCACTAGAAGTTTCTCAAAAATTTGCGTTTTTTCAGTCTATCGCGACAGACACCGTCTATGCGACAGACACCGTCTATTGCGACAGACACCGTCTATCGCGACAGACCAAAATTCCACGACAGACACCGTCTATCGCGACAGACACCGTCTATTGCGACAGACATAGACCCACAATAGACCCCGTCTATCGCGACAGACCAAAATTCCACGACAGACACCGTCTATCGCGGCAGACACCGTCTATGGCGACAGACAGAGACCCACGATAGACCCCGTCTATCGCGACAGACACCGTCTATCGCGACAGACACCGTCTATCGTGACAGACCAAAATTCCACGACAGACACCGTCTATCGCGACAGACACCGTCTATCGCGACAGACACCGTCTATCGCGACAGACACCGTCTATCGCGACAGACAGAGACCCACGATAGACCCCGTCTATCGCGACAGACACCTGTCTATCACGACAGACCAAGATTCCACAACAGACACCATCTATCGTGACAGACACCGTCTATCGCGACAGACCAAATCACGACAGACGACAGACAGCGTCTATCGCGACAGACACCGTCTATCGCGATAGACCACTCTATCGCGACAGACATCGTCTATCACGACAGACCACTCTATCGCGACAGACACCGTCTATCGCGACAGACCACTCTATCGCGACAGACACCGTCTATCGCGATAGACACCGTCTATCGCGACAGACCACTCTATCGCGACAGACACCGTCTATCGCGACAGACAGCCCCCCACGATAGTTTGTGTCTATCGCGACAGACACCGTCTATCGTGATAGACAGACATTTTCGGCAAAAATTAAGGGGTAAATTTTTTGGAAATTTAGGCTAAATTTTGGGCATATTTGCACTCTCAAATACTCACACACTTGCAAAGGCCTTAGAAAAATGCATTAAAACTCCTGAAAGGTTCTGTTTGTCTGGTTAACCCCCTAAACCCTGAACGGCCATAACTTTTTCATACGAAATCCATTTTTTGAGCTCTAGGGCTTGTTGGAAGTTGACACACTGAGGGGTAGGAACACCAAGGGAGCTCTAGAGGAAATTTTTAGCAATACAAAAGGGGGAACAAGGGTCATTAAAAAAGTGTCTGAAATAAATTGTCTGTCAATTGAAGGATCAACTTGAAGCTAAACTTGGGATTCTTACAGGATCATCGAGAGCTCTTGGAGAAAGCAAAGTAAGTGCCAAGGAGAACAAGCTCGGGAACGTGCTTCCTGGGTAGACCAGCATCGCCAGGAGGAGCGACTTGAGGTTGGGACATCACTTAACCCCCTCAGTCTATTCTTAGCATAGGCTAAGTGCGAGTAGTTGTTCTGATTGACTAGGGGTACGATAGGAACACTCAAGTTTGAAGAGCCCTTAATTTCTCAAGTGCAAGGGTAGGCAAAATTGTAGTCAAGGGATAACTTAAAGGAAAAGAACTTAAACTAAGCGGATGCAGAACATCAAGTACGACCCACGAAAGTGCTCCTGATAACGCTTAACTAAAAACAAGAAAACACATCCAAAGGAACTTAAAAGGAACAAGTGACTGGTACCAAAGAATCAACAACGTACAAAGGGCATATGAACCTTAGGTCAGGTAGACACCTAGGGAGAGACAGACAAAGTCTTAGATCTTCAGAGGCTAGTGTCAATCATACTGCGAGGTCTTGGGCCCAGCAGTTGAGCCATCATTCGTATTACCCTAGTTCTGAGACTAGCGAGTCTGAGATGTCCCACGGTATGGAGAGACCTACAAGAAGTTCTGGGGTGCCATATTTACATAGGGTGGAAGGCCCTTACAAGATGCAACTCGAGTACCTTAGGACCAACCGATTAGGTGCTAGCATCTATGAGGATGGCCTAGGAAGAGCGGTGGTCCAGATTAAAAACCCTGACCAATCCATTGGACTAGAGCGCCCAGCTGTCAAGTTTGAAAATGGAGCATACTTGGACAAGGAAGGGACAATATATGTAGTCACTAGTCATCCCGATAGGACAGATGAATTTGGGAATGTGGTCCCGGAAACGGACTTAGGTGACCTAGAGCAAGGAAACATGGGCGAAGAACCTAGAACCCCCCGAGGCAAATCTGTTCTCACGAGGATTATCACACCAGAGTGGATTCCCCAAGATAATAAGAGCATAGATCTCCTCTTGAACCCAGAGACGGATGAAGCCTTTTGGAGATATAGACCTAGTCAACCGAGTGAGGTAGGAACAATCATGATATATGAGTTCAAAGATCCTGATATTCCAGGAAGAGTGACCTACTTAGATCACTCTTCAGAGAGGATCTTTGGGGTTACAGAAAATGATAGGCATGCTTACACTTGGAAAGGAGAATTTATCTTCCCCCAACCAAGATCGAATGTGTCCTTTGGTCGCCAAGGAGCTGGAACATCTCAAGCTCAGGGGACTCAAAGAGAAAGGAGTCGAGAGAGACCTGAGGTAAGCTTTGCCAACTCTTGGGGAAGAGAAACAACGAGAATGGACACGAATAGAGGGGAACCTGAGGGACATAGAACCCCAGGGAACCGAAGAAATGCCGATGATTTCCCTTTGCCAAGACCAAGAGAGCACACGAGAACCTTGAGACCGACCTAGCTAGTTAAGTCCATGAAAAACTACTTCGATGGCACTGGAGACCCCTACGATCATGTAGCCGAGTTTAAGCAAGTCTTGAGAGCTGAACAAGTTGAAGACCTGTTCACGCAGTACAATGCCTTTGGTTTAACCCTTAGGAACACCGCCCTGACATGGTTTCAGCCACTAAACGAGAGGCAGTTTAGAAGCATAGATCAACTTTTAGAGGCATTCATTATCGAATTCTCTAAAAGTGGAATAAGGCATAATACTTCCTCATTGATATACAGCTTCAAGCAGACCCCGCAAGAGACTGTGAGACTTGCAGGAAGAAGATTTAGGCAATATCTTGAGCGATGTCCTGGTCCTGAGTTACCCACGGCCGCTAAGCAAGTGGCTTTATTCTTGGATGGATTGCTAAGTACCAAATTGAGATCATATGTGTACTTGAAGGACCCCCGGACTATAGAAGAATGTGTGCGCATGTGCATCGATATTGAGGATAACCTAGGGGAGGAGTTAGAGCTATCCAAAATCTACAAAGACTCAGATAGTACCTCTAGCCTCTCTTCCTCACAGTCCACATCAATTGAGGAACTTGCGGAAAAAGTACCTCAAAAACTAGGCGTCTCTAGTAAACAAATTCCTAGATTTGCCCTAGTAAAGAGGTGCTATACTTGCGGTGGTGACCATATGGCAAATGCATGTCCCATCACGGCTCAACCCCAAGTGAACCCTAGCAGCCAATATTGCACCATAGAGCGAAGGTACACAAATCACTCAACACAGGACTGCCCATACAATAAGCAAGCGGTTAGGCAAACCTACCCTCAGCCATACCCTCAACAAGGCAGATACCAGAGTCAATATTCACCACAGCAGTATATTAGGCCTTAGCAAAATTACCAACCGCAATATCAGGCCCAACTGAGACCCCAGCCAGTGCTAGCACAGCAACCACCTGCTCCTACTAATGTGATTCCGGTCAAGTATGCTGCTGCAGAAGAAAACCTGAATAGAGCGATAGTCCCAGTAACACCATTAATCTCAGAAAGTGATCCCAGTGACCATAGCTTTGATTCTACACATGTTGATAGTCCCCAGGCTTACTACATGCAGTCTCCTGAACATGGTGAGTCTTACTACAGTGAGGAACCGAGTGAACCTATTTGGGAGCCTGAATATGCTAATGTCATGTACACAAACCCCAACTCTAGACCTCAACCTAGGCAGATACGACCCCCTTTTCCTAGAGGACCTTGCTTCAGATGCCAGGGTGATCACCTCATACGTGATTGCCCCATGCCTGCACCTACACAACCCCAATCAGTGACGATCCAAGGCTTTTGCCAGGAGTGCGGAAAGGAACATCTCTTACGAGATTGTCCCAAGAATCCCAGCAATATGCCAAAAATCACTCCGATTAATGTTATTGGGTTAGTGGTCAATTCCACAGGAAGTGTCACTTCCACTGCACCAGTGCAGGTAATCACTAGAGCTCAAGCATTGCAGCAAAACCAAGGGGTAAGCCAGGAAAAGTGCCGAGACGCTAGCGATAATGAGAGCCAAAATAAGAAGAGAACAAGAGCTTGGAGAGATAGCCGTGAACGTATGAAAAGGCAATGGGCAAACAAGATGAGTGAACTTGAGGAAAGTCTACGAGAAACCAAGGCCAAAATCATAGAGATCACATCTCAACCGCACTCTCACACATTCCCACCGCTACCATCCCCATCACCCTCCATCCCTCCACCCTCTAATACACCCCACGTAACCCACCCACCACCCAGAGCAGGATCAGTATTAGCTGATCCCACTCCTGAAGACATAGACATGATGCTTAAAGCATATCAGGCCAGAATTCAAGAAGGGCCAAATGTAACGGATCATGACAAGTGCTACCCTAGAGCTGACCTAGAGATAGAAAGAACCAAGCTTTGCACGAAAATGGTCGCATTGGCTCAGACTATGTTTGAAGCTAGTCGCCTTTTCAATTACTCGGGCTCAGCCAAGACGCAATTACACTTGGATGGACTTCTAGAGAAGTTAGAGGGCATAATTGCAAGATCTGCCAAGGAAGAAAAAAATCAAGAAAGAGATAAAGCAAGAAAAAACATGACCCATCCCCCACCGAAAGCTTATGTGCCCAATTCCACTGAACCAGACAACCCCCCTCCCTAGAAAGAATAGAGAATCTAATTGCACAATCACAAAAGGAACCCGCCCCTCAACACCATGACAAGGCTAGTGAAAGATCAGGTCTTCCTACCCAGAAAGCCTATGTGCCTGAGGCCTACGTGCCTAACTCTACGGAGCCAGACACCTCTTCTTCTATGAATCAATACACACCAGAATTCTTGCGAGAGATTCAAGAAGAGAAATGGGCTAAAGAGAGTGAAGTTCCTCCTCCCATTGAACTTGTGGATGACACACACGATCAATTCCCACAAGACCTTCCTTCCATTTATGGAGAGCAGGAGAGTGCCCAATCTCAAGAAAGATTAGACTTCGAGTCTAATTCTTTACAAGAACTACCCCATTTCACAGGCCCATGGGAAGCAAAGTCCACCTGTATGAGAGCACCTACAGTCATGGTAAGAAACGAAGATTCAGTCATACCTAGGAACACAGAGGTAGTGAAGAACACCAAAGTGCAGTGCAATCTCACTTTGGAAGAGCTGCTTAAGGTTAGACCAGAAGTGTGGAAACATGTAGCCAATCAAGTGCCCGAGATAGCAAAACCTCGTTCCCAGGTAGGATCCCAGAGAACAGTGCCAGAAATACCCTTAGACAAGATAGGAGACATGAGTGAGGGCGAAGAGGGAAACACATATCTCCCCATCACTCATCAGGGATACACAACCAAGGCCATCTTGGACTCAGGTGCAGGAGTTGCAATTGTTACCACTTCCTTATGGAAACGATGGGGCAAGCCAGCTCTCAGGCCAACGAGAATGAAATTGCAGATGGCTGACCGGCACATAGAAAGACCCTTAGGACTACTCGAGGGGATAACTCTCACTACTTGTGGTGTAGAGTTTGAGCACACATTTGCTATCTGTGACTTTAGCAAAAATCAAGCCTATGAGATGATTTTGGGAAGACCATTTATGCGGCAGTTGCAAGTGGTACAAGATTGGGGAACCAATTCCTTGTATTTGCAGCACTTAGGTGTTACAACCAAAGTCAATCTCAAGGACTACTCTCATAGAGATGTCCCTCCTATCCAATGGAACCCCATCCATAGAGCCAAAGATGATACGGAATCGGTGCATTCCCTAGGATCAGGATCCTCATGGATGCATGAAGACACTCACTTATGGATGTGTAAGGTAGCAGTAGAAGAAGAGAAGAGAGAAAAAGCCAGGGAGATAGGTGCAAAAGAAACCCATAGATCAATCCAAGACCCAGCCTATGCACCTGTAGTTTTTCCAGACAAAGAATTCGAACCTCACGGCTGGGCAGAAATTCTAGCAACCATGGATGTAGCCATCAATGAAGAACAATGGACACCTCACTGTGATGAGGATGGCTATGACATTTCAGTCTTCTCCATAGAGCCGATCATGGGAGAGGCAGTTTTAGAAGAGTGTGAACCTAGCCCTGATGCATTTGAGGATGCGAGCGACTCCGATCTAGAGTCAATCATTATGGACCCACCTTTTGCATCAGATGAGGAATACTTCTATGAAGTAGAATTTCAACCCTAGAAGCACGGAGAGCTTACAAAGGATGTAAGGCTAGCCACACATGTAACCCATAAGGAAGAAGGAAAGAAAAGAAAGAAGAGAGAAGTCACACCAGAAGAGGAAGAATCTTTGTTTGAGGTCCCGGAAAATTTTAAGAAGTATGAGATAGATGACAGGAGAGTCATGATTAGAATGCCTAAACGAGAGGCGCAATCGGGAGAGGCCTATGATAACAAAGAAACCACCAAGAAAATAGTGGTAGCCATAGAAGAAGGAGAAGACAGGTGCACTTACATAGGACATGACCTCACTGAGGAAGAAGAGCATGAGCTGATAGCCTTGATAAGAGAATACAGAGATGTATTTGCTTGGAGTTACAAGGATTTGAAAGGAGTGGACCCGGACATATGCTCACATACGATTCCCATGACTACAGAGGCCAGACCCTCAAAGCAAAAGCCATATACATACAATGATAATTACGCTGCCAAGATCAAAGAAGAGATAGATAGACTGGATTTATCTATGAAATTGAGCACACTGAATGGGTATCCCCCATTGTTGTGGTGCCCAAAAAGAATGGTAAATTACGTGTATGCATTAACTTGAAGAAGGTTAATGCAGCCACAATTCGAGATAACTATCCGCTTCCTATCATAGAGCATCTCTTAGAAAGAGTAGCAGGCAAGGAAGTGTACAGCTTCCTCGATGGATTGTCGGGCTACAATCAAGTAGCCATAGCTCCAGAAGATCAGCATAAGACAGCTTTTGCCACAGAGTGGGGTATATTTGCCTTTCGTGTAATGCCATTTGGGCTTACCAATGCTCCTGCAACCTTCCAGAGACTAATGTGCCATGTATTTAAGGAGTTCCTGAGGAAGAATCTAGAAGTCTATGTTGATGATCTTTGTGCTCATTCCAACATTAGACAAACCCATATTCCTGAACTCAGACAAATCTTTGACAAATGTAGAGAATATCAAGTCTGCCTGAACCCAGAAAAGTGCGTTTTTATGGTCAGGCAAGGTAAGATTCTAGGACACATAGTGTCAAAGAATGGCATATCCACTGATGAAGAGAAAGTGAGAGCCATAGCCGAGTTACCTAGGCCAAAGAATGTCAAGGAAGTACAAGCTTTCATGGGGCATTGTGGTTATTACCGACGATTTATACACATGTATGCCATCATTGCAAAGCCTCTGTACGGACTCCTGACAAACTTTGAGTGTACTGAGGAATGTGAGAATTCCTTCCAGGAGCTTAAACGAAGATTATGTTCAGCACCAATCTTAACCACACCAGATTGGAATAAGCCATTCCATGTTCACGTGGATGCATCCAATTATGCTATTGGGTGTGTGCTTGCACAACCTACTGGTGAAGGTAATATGGATCTCCTAATTGCCTATGCCAGTAGACAATTGAACGCAGCTGAACGAAATTATACCACTACGGAGAGAGAAGGATTAGGCATGGTATATGCGGTTAAAAAGTTTAGACATTATTTGCTTGCAAATAAGTTTAAATTTTTTACTGATCATCAGGCATTGCTATACCTCGTAAACAAGCCATGCAATATAGGAAGATTAGTAAGATGGTTTCTCTTGCTAATGGAATATGATTTTGAGGTTGTGGTAAGGAAAGGGAAGACTCATTTGAGAGCAGATCACCTTTCTAGGCTCACATCGAGAGAAGCCCCACAAGGAGTGTCAGATGACCTTCCTGATGCTTACTTGTTTAATTTGGAAGTGGTGCCGTAGTGGGCTAAGCCATTGGTATCAGTGTTGACATACGGACCTAACCACCCAGTAATAAACACGCAGGATAGAGAGGTAGTAAAAGCCCAAAAGTATCACATCATGGCAGGAAGTATGTACAAGCACACAGACCAAGGGATCTTGGCTTGTTGTGTAGAAGAGGATGAGTACACTAAATGGTTGCACTTAGCACATGTAGGTGCATTAGAGCAACACTACTCAAAGCAACGAACCTTACAGACACTAAGGAGACTCGGAGTGCATTGGCCGACTATGGAGGCTGATGTCCAAAAGTTGTGCAAGGAATGCCCAATCTGCTGCACTAAACCACCTGTGGAACATGCCACTCTTTATCAAGTGTCCATAGTGCCAGATTGGAGTGAACCTCTAGTATCCTTCTTAAGGACGAGAACATTCCCTCCAGACATGACTCTGGCTAGGCAAAGGAGTTTAGAACAAGAAGCCCACGATTATTCACTCATTGGTGACAATCTATACAAGCGTGGTAAAGATGGTTACCTGAGACTATGTGTCCATGAGAGTGAATATCTCAAAATCTTGGATACTGCTCACCAAGGTGTAGCAGGGGGACACTTTGGACCAGATCGGGTAATCAAGGCAATACTATTTGCAGGCTTTTGGTGGCCAACCCTTCACATGGATGCACATACCTATGTGAAACGGTGTGATGTTTGTCAGAGAACTCAGTACCCTATACGCAAGGATGAGATGCCACTGAAGCCTATGATGGGCGGACGTGCATTCTCTAAATGGGGAATAGACTTTGTTGGTCCTATTAATCCCCCAGCTAAGGGTTCACATGCTGTATATATCAAGGCCACAAACTATCTAACCAAGTGGGTAGAAGCGAAAGCTACTACAAAAAATGATGCTCAAACAACAGCAAAGTTCTTATTTGAAAATGTATTCACGAGGTACGGATTGCCAATAGAGTTGGTGAGTGATAGAGGCACACACTTCTTGAATGAAGTCATAGAAAACCTTCTCCAAGAATTCTTGGTGATACATAAGAAATCGGCCCCCTATCATCCACAAGCTAATGGCCAGGCTGAGAGCACTAATAAGATCTTATGCAATGTGCTGACTAAACTAGTGAACAATAAACGCTCTGATTGGGATAAACAACTACACCATGCTGTTTGGGCATACCGGGTTGCCTATAAAACGGTACTCCAAGCCACCCCCTTTCAGATGGTATTTGGCCAAAATGCTATGCTGCCCCTGGACTTTTTGATACCTACATTGAAGGTAGCACAAGAGCATGACTGGACAGGCCATGAACTCTCCTCTCGAATCTTTGATCTTGAACGTCTAGGCGAAACACGATTGAGAGCTGCAGCAAGAATCTATGCAGCAAAGAAGAGGCAAAAGGCATATTTTGATACACATGTGAAGGATAAAGGCTTGAAAGCAGGCGACCTAGTCCTAGTCTACACATTGAAGCAGCATGCACGAAAATTAGAGAAAAGAGGTTACGGGCCAATGATTATCAATAGAATCTCCACAAGTGGCGCAGTTCAACTAGCCACTTTAGAGGGCGATATTCTACCAAGTTACATAAGTGGATGCAGAGTCAAGTTATATCAGGAACCCCTTACTGAAGAGATGCTAAATCGACTCAACACTGCCAAGAAACGTAAAGAAGAAGAGAAATGAATTAGAGAAGAAGCACAGGCAGAAGCTTTAGAACGCATCCGACGAATGAAATTGAGGAGACAAGGTAGAGACCCGCCTATGCTTGACACTCAAGAATCTGTAGGCTATCCTATGGCCATGTGCGAGACTTCAGGTGGGCATTCCCATAGAATAATCGACCGACGGCCTTTTGTAACCCTAGGAGTAGGACAAGGAAAGGGTGCAAAGATTGTAAGAGCTTTGATTGACTCAGGTGCATCCACCAGTGCTGTCAAGTTGTCTTACTGTCAAGAATTGAAATTAACTGTCGATCCTATAGAAGCATATCTCATAGGATTGGGAGGTGTGGAAACTCCTTGCATGGGTGAGGTGGATCTTCCCATCTCCATTCAAGACAAAGTGATGACAGTCAAAGTACTAGTGTGTCAAGATGAGGACCTCATTGAGCCTCTTGTCTTGGGTCAGGACTGGATCTATGATCATGCAGTCAACCTCAACCTAAGAAGTGGACTTCTTCAGGTATGGGTAGATCATAGCCGAATTACAGTTGAATTGGAAAATGAGGCACTCAAGGAACTAGGCAAGGCAAAAACTCCTGGTCCTTCCAGGGGCGCACATGAAGTTGACAATGCTATTTTTGTCCAAAACTGTATGATGCAGAAAGAGGCTAATCTCAACAACGGAGCCAGGGAGAGGACGGAACTCCCTTCTTTTCCAAAGACCAGAAGGTTGCAACAACCCACGGCAGATCAAATACAGAAGAAGCAGAACACTACCGATACTAAATGCCAAAAAAAGGAGCAGAGCAGATTGTTTCAGCCATGGAAGCAAGTATGGAGGCGAAAAGGCGAATACCCTGTTCAGACCAGGCCGACCCCCCGGACAAAACCTCTTATTATTAGTCAACAACATGACACTAATGAGAAGTCCTTCATTAATTCTTCTGCGAAGGTGAAGTCTATTTGGGTACCCAAGAAGTCAATGAAGGCCAGCCCACAATCACGACAAATCTGGGTACCTAAGGCTTGCTTGCGGGCTCAAATAGCTACACCTAGGCCGCAACCAGTACAACATGTTTTACTCACTCGAACATCTGAGGCCCAGTCTTATGCATCACGCACGGACACATATTCTTCCATGAGCACTAGTAGAATCACTTGTAAATGGGTCCCTAAAAAGCCTCATCTTCAAGCAGATACCCCTATCAAACTTTTCAGAGTCTCCACAAAATCAAGATCAAAGCCCATCCACTGCATTTGGCAACCTAAAACTTGTAATAAACCCCCGTACCCCAGTTGTAAATCCATGCCCACCTACTAACTACGTCACTCTCACACTACATCATTCCACTTAGTTCTTAGGTCCAACCAATTCCTAACTACACACACAAGCACTGAGCACTTATTAACCTACTAATCTCTCCCGAACCTCATGATAATGTTGTAATGGGGACAAAAACGGTTCTAACTTGTCCTTTACAATGTTAACACATGTTTCTATATTCTCACAGAATCAGGAGGCAAGAAGTAACATGGCAGAAGTGACAGGTCCGAGCTCACAAGTAGGAATACTTACTGCAGGAATCGATGTGGATAGTCTACCTGTGGATGTGCCACCAACTGAACGACCTGTGGAGCTGCAACACCTTCAGCAGATCCCGGTACCGGATCCACCCACAGGGATCACAGAAAGAGTCCATGCCAATTCTCATTGGTTCAATGGCATGCCAGGTCCATTAGGAGAGGCCAAGTATATATGGGAGTCTAAGTGCGAGTATGACAGATCATGGGTTCCATTCCAATTTTTCTCCAAGGAGTTTGAGACTCTACAGAACACCGAGGATCTCCAGACCATATGGCAACGTGCAGGGCTAGCAGAATACTTTGAAGCACCACTACCTAAACCGGATCTCCTCCGATGCTATTATTTGGTCTCCACATTACAAGCTAATGAAGAAAAGGACAAACCAGGATCATTTGTTCTTCCTTCCTTGTTGGGCAACAACGAGTTAAAGAGGTTTGAACTTACTGTGGAGTTGGTGAGCGCTGCTTTGAATATGCACGGCACACATGTACCTTCTGAGAAGGATGCTCTTGTTCCTACTAACATGAAGGATAGGAAACTATTGAAGCTTAAAGACATGGCAGCACTCACACCAAACGTGTCCATCCCTCTCCGTATGTGCATGCAACATTTTGCTTTCCCCGGCCAAGACCGCTTCACACAACCACACAAAAGAATCTGGTTCGCTCTCTACTTAGCGGAGGCAGGTGCGTTACCAATTAAGCTGCCGGTATGGATTATAGATCAATTGTATGAAGCAAATAAAAGGTCTTCTAGGAAATTAGTGGTGAACGGTTGCTGTGCAATCACACGCATTATTTACCGGTGCCTAGCATACGATGTTCCCATTGAACGTGCCTTAACTTGGGCACAATTACAAATGTTTAAGAAGCTCAAGACGTCCACACATCAATCCAAGCACATGAGGGGTGCAATCCCTTGTGTCCAGACAAGGGAAGTTCTGACTACTCCTGAAGTATCGCCACGAAGGGAGACCACTGTACCTCCCTTTACCATTAGGATACCCAGGTCTGGATCTGAAACTACGACACAAGCTACCCCTTCAGCTCCTCCTGCTCCATCTGAATTTGAATTTGCTACAACTGGAGATGCTGAAGGAATGGATCCTCAGGACTTCGAAGCATTCTTACAAAGTACACAACTCTCTGATGTAGAGTATTATTCAGATGCAGAAGAACAAGGCACATCTTCACAAAGAAGAAGAAAATCTACAGACGACCGCCATGTACATTGGAGTGACGCCTAGCAAGGTCAACAACAAGGACACCTAGAAGAAGAAGGAGCATATGAAGAGGAGACCACTGAAGCCCCAGCCTATACAGCGAAACTCCGAAGGCTGTATCAAATTATGGAACGAGTGCGATCGCAACAACTGCTCACCGAACAGAGCAGTAGAGTACTCATGACTCAGCTATTGGAAGAAGCAGGAGTTGACTCAGAATATAGTGAAGGTCTCTTATTGATGGCAGAAACATATGGGGTAGTAGAAGCAGTGCGGACCGCCATTAGGAGGTCTCCAGTTCAATATGATCCACGAAGATTCCAGACACGACCACGCTCAGGTAAGAATATCCAGATCCCCATTACAACGGCAGAAGGGCCAATTATTACATCCGAACCCATTAGGACAACCTCCCAAGCAACAGAAACTGCTAGCCAAGAGCACCCAGTCACCCATGAGGAATCCACCGAGCCACTACCACCCACACCCCCACCATCGCCTCCTAGAGCAGAAACCGTGGAAATCACCTCGACCACTCAACCCACCGAACCAACCTTCATCTTCCGTACTCCCATCTCTAGTTCAACCCTATTCTCCACCTCTGATAACCCAATCTATGAAGCAACCCCCATCACTACACAATCCACCGAATCGCTCATAGAGCCTGCCCTAGGACAACCATCCCCCATGCCCTCAACCATAGGTCATCCTGACCCTAGATCCATATTCATGGGTTTCCCTGCTACCACGCAACCCTTCATGCCCTCCTCAATTCTACAACCTCAACCCCCGACCTCCATCTCGCCACTTCTCCAATCCCTCCATAACTTCCTTGCTAGAACTTTTCAACCCAGGTCTCAACCATTCCCTTTATTTTCAGCTCCCCACCCCACTTCTCATCTATTCACCACTTTCACACACACACCACCTACCATTCCAATGTATATGGTAGACCCCACACTCGCACCCACTCCTGAAAGTATGGACATTTCACCACCCACGGCACCTCCCCCTCCCCCCACGCTTCCACCTCCTCCCATTCCCCCTCCACCAATTTCACCCACACACACGTCTTCAATAGACACATCATTCACTCTTCCCCTTCCCCAATTCCCTTCCCATGCATCTTCCATTGTAGACACCACCCCCTCATCTATAGGAAATGCATTGGACACCATGCTAGCTTGTATATCAAACTTAAGGACAGATTACAATCAGCTCCAGCAACAGAATGAACGCCTCCAAGAGCACTCGGAGACACTACAACACAGACTTGCTGCACTAGTGGAGGAAAATGCTCGCCTCCACACACAATTCCAAACTCTCCAAGAGGCTCATAGCATATTGGAGGTACAGTTACAGAACACAGATCAGGAAGCAATACAAGTGGTAGAAGGTCATCTACGGACACAGCTGGAACGCGATTCAAAGCTTCAGCGAAATATGGCCCTACTCAAGCGACATCTTGCTGCCGATCATGAAGAGAATCGACGCCTGCAATTACAAAATCAGGAGAACCTAGAAGCAGCTATCGAAAGCACACCGGGGGCACCCATTAGCCCATCAAAGTTTCAAGCAGTGACCCCCGACAATATCAAGATCATATTGGAAGACTATGCCATGCTGCTTGAAGCACATGACCTGCTATCAGAGGAACTAGGTCAACTGAAGCAGAAACACCAAAAAGAAACAACAGTAGCCTCTCAAACCACCTCCTCCGCGGCTTCACTTCTCACAGACTCAGAGGCCTTAAAGGATCTCCAGAAACAGGTCACCGAAGTGCAAGCACGTACACTACAATATGAGAGACCACCTTCCCCTCCAGAGGCTCCCACCGACGAAGAAGTAGTACAAATTCCTGTGGAACAGACATTTGAAGAAGAATACGACCCACAACCCTTCCCAGGAGGCCAACAAACGAAAGAAGCTCAGGACACATTCGAGGCACCACGGCCTCCATGGCTACGTCAAGTGGAGGAAATCGGGAGTTCTCACGAAGAGCGCACAGTAGTGCAAAATCAGGCCATGAGGGTCATAGAGGAAACTGTGCTACAATCTGCTTACTTCAAGAACCTGTCATCGAGATTCCTTATCCTCTCATCTGAACTCCAATACAGGCCTTATTATATTATCCTGGCTGATTATAATGCAGAAATACAGAGAGTCACGGGTCAGATTCCTACCTTTGCTACCCAATTTCAACCCGAAGACCTTCCTCCAGAGGTGCAAAAAGGCAAAATTCGTCAACCCACCTGGCGGCAGAAACTTCTAGAGACATATCCAGAAATGCTACGCACATGGAACAATGCGCCTTTACATCTCCTATACAATCCATGCTATGGTCCAGTTCCACGCCGCAGGTCTTGGAAGGCATTCAATATCAAAGTGCAGAACAACGCGCAATGCAAGGAATGGCTAAACTACCCGCACATTGCGCCACCACAGGGACCACCGTCGGTAGCATACGGAACAATTCGCCATTGGATGCCGCGATTGAAGCCCATGCCAGATGTAGCAGCTCAGATGATGCTTAAAATTTTAGATATGATGCAGGTAGTCCTGAAAACTTTTAGAAATGAAGCCGCACCACAGGTACGTCTCCCGGGGTTTACCAATGGAAATTATGATTTGGTGTATGACATGAGCACCACCCCCAGTATTCGTGTGGCTTACGCCTGGCATGCACGCATCAAATACCTCCCTGCATGTTACAAACAGACCTTCGAAGAAATGTTCAGATCAGGTTTCTGGGAGTATCACTCAGAGATTTTCGCACCGAAGCCAACACACCTGCTCCATCTCTTTGCTTGTGAACAAGCAATGTACTCTGAGTACTACACCACACCCCAACTAGAGGTCCCTGACGCAATAAATTGGGATGCATTGGAAGCTGATCTAGCGAGAGGCTTAAGGATCGGAGAACACGAACTTGCCACCAATGTCATCCAATACTATATCGACCACCCGATAGAACAGAGGTCTGTTAGGGGCGACAGACGCTAGGAAGGGGGGTGTGTTGGCATACAAGTCAGATGAAGAGCATACTAGCGCAACGGAGGAGTCAGGCACAATACGGCAACAAGGCCCAATCATTTTTTCCATGGACCATTTACAACTCAAGTGATTTTAATCACTACACAAACATTGTAAATTCCATTTTTGGTAGAATAGACTCCATTTTGTGCAAGCCGAGGAGTCCTCGAGCTTGAGGAGTATTAGAACTAGCTACATATCAATTTTCATAATTTTAAGACTCTGTTTGAGCCCTCAAATAGGTTCTAGAACCTAATTTTTAACTAGGTACTCACCATTGTGCTAGAGTGACATAGGCATATAAACAAGTCGGGGAAAAAAACCTCCTAAAGAGGAAAAGAAGTGCCTAGAAGGACTTAAGCATGTTCACACACATCATTACCAAAATATATCAATAAATCCCTCTTGGGAGTGATGCGTTGAACAAGGAGCTCGCACTCATGTACAAGGAAGTTTCAAGCTATGTGGAATCAATCCACAAAAGGAAGTGTAGGCACATATGCCAAATAGATCTCTCCAGCAGAGAACCTCTCCCTGACATAGTGATAGTGAGCCTCAATGTGATTAGTGCGAGCATGGAACACAGGGTTCCTCGCAACTGCCAATGCGCTCTGAGTGTCAGTGAAGATGGTGGTGGCAGAAGGTTGACTAACACCCAAATCAGCCATATGGTATCTGAGCCACACACACTCAAGAGTTGTTGGAAAAGCTTCCCTATACTTAGCCTCACAACTAGAAGTGGCCACAATAGGCTGCTTCTTGCTCAACCAAGATATGCATGAGCTACCAAGCATGAAGCAAAAACCACTAATGGACACATGAGTGCCATAGAAACTAGCTGGTCAGAGTTAGAAAAATTGTGTAAATCTGGTGGTACTGATCCCCGGGATAAAACAATCCAAGTAGTCGAGTACTACTCAAGTAGTGAAAGATGCGCTTAATGGCCTGCCAATGCTTGACACCTGCGCAATGCATAAACCTACTCATCTGTGAGACAAGAAACTAAATATCAGGCTGAGTAATACATAAGTAAATCAAGCATCCAACAGTTCCCTGATAGAGAAAAATATCAAATGCATTGCTAGCATCATGAAGACTCAATTGCAAACGTGTCTCCATAGGAGTGGCAATAGGTTTGTAGTCTTCAAGGCCAAAACATTGCAATAATGTGTCCATATATTTCATTGTACATAAAGCTATTCCGCCATCAACTTGCATAAACTCAATGCCCAAATAATGACGCAAATGCCCCAAATATGAAATCTCAAATGAGCCATGCAAATCGGCCTTAAAATCAGCAATATGCTTCTCATTAGGACTAGTGAGCATAGCATGTCATCAACATAGACGACAATGATAAGAGGCACATTACTTGCATGCTTTACATATAAAGTGCTCTCATTTGGATTGTTCTGAAAACCATGTGCAATCAAGTAGGCATGTATCTTTTCATACCAAGCATGTGGTGCTTGCTTTAAACCATATAATGCCTTTTTCAACTTGCACCCCTTTGTTTTCATGCCCTTTTTGCACAAGACCATGGGGCTAAAAAATGACACTTTATCTTATAAGTCATCATTCAAAAATGTAGTTTTAATGTCCAATCGATGTACATTTCAACCATGACGAGCTACGAGTGCACATATGCTATGAATAGTAGTCATTTGGCATGTGGGAGCAAAGATCTCATAAAATCAATGCCTCTTTCTTGACCATAACCTTTTGCAACAAGCCTAGCCTCTTATACATGTCAACTGTTCCATCAAGCTTATGCTTTAGCTTGTATACCCACTTAGTGCCAATGGTCATCATTCAAAAATGTAGTTTTAATGTCCAATTGATGTACATTTCAACCATGACGAGCTACGAGTGCACATATGCTATGAATAGTAGTCATTTGGCATGTGGGAGCAAAGATCTCATAAAATCAATGCCTCTTTCTTGACCATAACCTTTTGCAACAAGCCTAGCCTCTTATACATGTCAACTGTTCCATCAAGCTTATGCTTTAGCTTGTATACCCACTTAGTGCCAATGGTCATCATTCAAAAATGTAGTTTTAATGTCCAATTGATGTACATTTCAACCATGACGAGCTACGAGTGCACATATGCTATGAATAGTAGTCATTTGGCATGTGGGAGCAAAGATCTCATAAAATCAATGCCTCTTTCTTGACCATAACCTTTTGCAACAAGCCTAGCCTCTTATACATGTCAACTGTTCCATCAAGCTTATGCTTTAGCTTGTATACCCACTTAGTGCCAATGGTCTTCTTGCGAGGAGGAAAATCATTGAAAGACCAGGTACCGTTCTTCATAATAGCATCATATTTTGATTGCAGAGCAACCATCCAATTTTTTGAATTTTGTGCTTCATAAAATGAAACAAGCTCATTCTCATCACAAAGAAATCTGATGCAAAAGAAGCACAATGAGAGCCTTAACATATATGATATGACAAAGATGCATAGAATTTTCTCTCTCACAATGTCTGCACCAGCCATTTAGGCATAATTTTTCCTTCCTTCATATCAGCCCTCTCATCAACAAGTGCAACATGTAAATCTACATCAGAAATAGAATGATTTGCATCATCATATGGAACATGTAAAGGCTAAGAAATTGCCTTATTTGGACCACCACTAGATTATCCACTTATTAAAAGAGGCAACATAGTTTCATACACATCTTTAGAGCTAACTGATGTATCCTTACACATGAAAGTAATGGTTGAATTGTATCTTCCATAAAAAAATCACGACTAACCAAAATGTGTTTAGTCTGTGGATGATAGAGAAGATAGCCTTTGCTTTTAGAACTGTACCCAACAAAAATACATTTCACCACTTTATCATCCAATTTCTTGTGTATTTGTTTAGGCACTAATGCATATGTGAGACAACCAAGATACGAAAATGAGCAACACATGGATTACGATCACGCTTTAGTGGGACACCAGTTAAGTAGATATGCTGCACACATAACAACCTCAAGCCAGAAGCTATGTGGTAAAGCCTGACTTTTGACCATACATCTCACCATCTCCATGAGTGACATGTTATTCCTTTCATCAAATCCATTTTGGTGAGGTGTATACGATACTATACAATGATTTTTTATCCCACATTCAACCAAAAATGCATTGAAATTAGAAGATATATATTCCTCCCCTTAGTCACAACGGAGGGTGCCCATTTTGCATGCTAATAGATTTTCAGCTAAAATAAAAAACTGTTTGAAGCACGTAAACACTTTGGACTTTGCTTTCAGTGGATACACCCATGCATGCCTAGAAAAATTATTAATAAAAGTCATGAAGTAAAGGTAGTTCCCAATAGAGGATATCTACATAGGACCATAAACATCACTGTGAACAAGCTGCACTTTATGAGTAGCTTGAGCTGAACCATCTTTTGGGAAGGAGGAATGTTGCATTTTGCCCGAAATACAACCTTCACAAATATGTTTACAAGGTGCCTCAAGTTTGGACAGAGAGGATACCATTTCAAATTTTTGCAGGCGTAGCAAACTAGCATAATTCAAATGATTGAAGTGTGCATGCCAAAGCTTTGCATCTCACATAGCCTAAGAGTCTTGAAATGCATATGCTAAATCATTCATAGATTTTACATAATCTATGAGCTTATATAACCCACAACATAAAATGCCAAAAGCAATAATGACATTGCCATTTGACATATCATGAACCGTACATATGTCATCAAGAAATTTCACAACCAAGCCAATCTTGGCTAATGTTGAAACTGATAATATATTTTTCTTGATCCTTGAAACAAATAAAGCATTCGGTAAAAGAACTACCATTAGCAGTAGTCAAAATGATCTTATCAACTCCCATGATAGGATAAGAGGAGTTGTTGGCACATGTGACAATATTCCTTGTAGGGGTAGGCTCAAGCGAAGTGAAGAAATTGCGTTGCGAAGTAATATATATGTTTAGTTGTCCCACTATCAAAGTTTCAAACATTTGAGTCTACTATAGACAGACACTGCTCATGCAAAGATGGGTCATATTTGCAAATAGTATTGAATGCCCATTTTTCATTCTGCACAAGATTAGCGGAATTTATTTTAGGTGTAGAGGCCTTTGCAACAACCATTCCAGCCTCTTTCTTCTTTGTCTCTTTTGCTGCCAGTTTTGGATAACTCTTTATGACATGATCATTTCCTTTATAGTATTTTCAAAACAATTTCTACTTTTTTGTTTTCTTCTCATCTATGTCATCCTTCTTTGATTGTGCAGAATTACTAGATTTTTGCTTACTAGTAGATGAGCTCGATTTACCTTTGCCCTTCTTACTAGCTAGGAAAGCTTGATTTACAACATGCATAATGGACCTGTTCTGCCTCGACTGATCTTCTTGCAACAAAATAGAGACTAAATCCTCAAATGTTAAGGCATTTGGATTGCCTTTCATCATCAATTGAAGAGTAGAAGCAAAACTCTGATATGAATATGGGAGACCGTTGAGAAGAGTTTGCACAAGTGAATTGTTTGGCAAGACTTTATCAGCAAAAATCAACTGCCCCTTCAAATCTTTGATCTTTGTCAAAAAATTATCCATGGAATCTCCTTCATTCATGTGCTCACTCTCCAAGTGTTTTTGATAGTAAGCAACATGAGCTTCATTCCTTGCCTGGTATAAAGTGGTAAGTGTATCCAAGCATCCTTTACTATTTTACAAGAGTGAATGTGAGAAGTAATGGCACATTTGATAGATAAGGCTATCAATGCATACGTTAGAGCATCTATCCCATCCCAACGAAGTTGCTTTGTATTAGGTGCAATAGGAATGCAACACAAACATGAACCTCAAGATCATCATCTTCGATGCCATCCACATCACCTTTAGTAACTGTATCTGTAGGTGTACTAGGACGTTTTTCAACACCGTGCACAATATTCCATAGTCCTTGTGCAACGAATACATGACACATCATAAATTCCCATAATGATTAATTGGTGCCATCTAACTTATCCTCAACAACCAATATACAAAATACATCACTGCTTTTAGCCATGGTCAATCACTAAAATACATTGATGCAAAGAAAATAATTGCATCTCAAAAATTTGAACATAACTAGCTCGTTGAGTTTTGTTAAACCTGTAGTAGACTTTGAGGTGCTTGTACTAGCAAAGCAAAACCTATATATATGTTTGACATAAAAGGATGAAATTGCCTAAAGAGGTACTGCGATAGTGCATTGGTAGGCCGAGATGAGCTCATATCACAATTTTGACACCACATAGTGAAACTATTTTGAACTCTTAATCGCTCTGAGTATGATCACCAATTTTCATGCGATTCTGAGATTGGGACTAGAGGGGTGTGGACGATGCCCTAGATGAAGCAGCGACTTGCTTTGATATCAATTCTTAGACTTTGAGGTTTGCGGAAGCACGTGAACAATATAAGGAAGAAGAAGAAGCTTGGAGCACAACACACAAATATGATTGTATTACCAAGTGAATATACGAAGATAAGCAACCCATTAGGGTTATAGGTGTATAGACAAGGGGGGGAACCTCTTAAAGAGGGAAAAAGTGCCCCGGCGATCCTAAGTGTGTTTACACATATCACTACCAAAATATATCAACACTTTGCTTTTTCTTTAACTAGAATAGGAATAACTAAATTCAGCTGGGATTGTATTCCTATAAAAGGAACCTATTTGAAATTGTTATCCTATCAACCATACATGAGTTATCAATCATCAACACATCACTTGTTCCATTTACATATGAACCACTTGCACAATTGTTGTAGGTTATTTAAAAAGGGTCGTATTTTTTTTACTTGGACGGTCAAACGTTGTGACTTGGATTCACATAAGAGTAAAAATGCAAGAAGAATGTGAATGGATAATAATAAAAAAAAGGAAACTATTGCTTTATAGAGTCCAGATAAACAATGGAAGATGTACTTCGCCTACTCATGATAGCTTTCTTTTCATAAATTAGCAGTAAATGAGCTAGTAGAAACCAATATGTTATTCTATGATCAATTGGTTAAGTTTTCAGTGTGCCACTTATTGATTGAGATTCATATCTTTAAATTGAAGTAACAAAAATATCTATACTAGTTCCTAGAAATCTATATACAATAAGAAAATCATAGAAGATATTGATTTTTCAAGATTTTATTGTATGTGTGTATGTTGTTATGTATTTAAGGCTTTATACATCTTGAAGTGTTGTTCTATCTTGTTTATGAAGTTTGGTTGCAATCCTTCCCTTGGAAGATCCTATTTTTGACACTTGGTTTTGTAGCAAGGTGCATGTAACTCCCCGAATTTTTTTTGGTAGAGAAAATGATTTTTTAACATGATTTTTGAAAAAAATATAGACTCCACTGCTTGTGTGCTTTTTGAACTTCATTGAGCTTTGTGGTTTCCATATATAAAATCAAGTCATTTTTCCTTGGTTTTTGGTTTCTTTTACTTTGTATATCATCTTTGTCTTTCTTCTTCAAGAATGCAGAAAGAAGAGCTGAACAAAAAGTATTGGGAGTACTATCTTAAGGTGACGAGTTTGATGAAATCAATCTCTTTTGATTTATATGATATAAAATATTCTTTTTCATAAAGACTTGTGAGATAAGATTTTCCAATATGTTTTTAATTTATTAGAGGCTGTTGAATGAGCCAAACAAGATCCTAAATTCTTCTTGTTGTTACTTTGATAAATCTTTGAAAGCAATGCAAGTTTCCAAATGATAAAGGAGATGGGATTCAAGGGATGCACACTTCTAGATTTGACTGATCCTTTGGACAAAAATGATATTCATAATTCATATACTTTCTTACATAATATCAACAAAAATATGAGATGTGCTTGATGATTGATTCCAAAATTTCATTGGGACAT
The DNA here is from genome assembly GCA_020310875.1 of Ceratopteris richardii. Taxonomy (NCBI): domain Eukaryota; kingdom Viridiplantae; phylum Streptophyta; class Polypodiopsida; order Polypodiales; family Pteridaceae; genus Ceratopteris; species Ceratopteris richardii. The sequence continues at coordinate 160,641,454 of CM035418.1, read as the reverse complement.
GCATTTGTTTCTTGAAGAGAAAACGTTAATATTTGTATGGAAGAAGCTTAGATTATGTAAAAGCATTTATATAGATTCAATAATTGAGAACAAATAATCATTGTTGATATAATAGTTAAAGAGTTAATTATTATGGTTTGTAATTCACCATTTAATTTCAATATGATGCTTATGTCATTTGCAAATCAAAACCCGGCAAAAGTTACAAAATTATGAAATTATCTTTTACTAGAGGAACACATGCCAACGAATATGACTATGGTCAAATCTACACATTGCACAACTAATACCTCTACATATAAATTTTTGTGAAATACCTATGTGAGATCTTCATTCATTGGTGGTTCTTCATGCAACTTTTTGAAAATCGTTAAGAATCTTTCAGATCTACTCTAGTTTCTATTCATTTTGTAGGTGCAAATAGGAATCTAATTGTGATGATGATGATGGGGAGTCATTAGTCCATGAGTCAGTATCAATTTGTATGCATCTTAAGGTCTTTGGTGCCTCCTTGTCATTGATGTTGGTTATTGACATTTGTGCAGATGGTTTTCTAGGTTTTTTTTTTCTTGATTAACTTTACTCTAGTGATTAAGGTGCACATGGTGAGGGCCATTTGTGATGATTGACATTATTTCATGTCGTAATGAGTTGAAGAAAGTGCCGATGATGGTCTTCATTCATTTCTCTTTGGTTTTGCTTCCTTCAATTTGATGTGCACTTTCAATGCTTTCCTGGTTCGATGCAATGATTTCAAAATCTATATAACATTAGTGTGCAAACATCTTGCTATATGTACATGTCTTCATTTCATCTCTAGTAGGATAGATGGCTGATCACTAGTTTCTCTTGTCACTTTCCAATAGGCTTCCATTTTTTTTGGAGTGTGATTCTCAAAAGAGTGAATAGACTATGCAATGGGAAAACTCACATATGGATTAGAGTGAGGTTTTCAAGGGCATAGAATGACCTCTCAAGCTTCTAATCGAGTACAAAATGAAGAAAGGTCCAACTTTTATAGATAATTTGGAGAGATGATTTTCTAAATACATCCAATGTGGGATAAACTCTTGAAAGGAGAATAATTACAAGAATGAAGTTCAATGGAAAATGTCCCAAATATAGCTAGAGTGAAACAAAATGGACATGCACTCATAGAAACAAACTAGAGAAGAACCAACAAACCTGAAACAAAGAATCTAGAGAACCACTTCTTTAGAAAATGATTATTCAAATGTGGACTAGAAATAGTTTAGAGGTGATGGAAGAAGTACTAGTGGATTATGTGACATGCTACGTATCAAGATCCTCTCTTGGAGTATTAAAGAGATACCGATAATCGAACCTGAATATAAAGAATCTTATCAAGTTTCTTGTGAATCAATATGTTTAAATAGTATTTTGAAATACTTAAAATTCTAGGAGGCTTGTACTATGTAATAGGTTGATTCGTCTACATCTAGGACAAAATTTTATATTCTATGCCAGGTCAACACAAATTTCAATTCCTTATCACTTCATTAAATAAAAGGTGGTTGTACAAAATTCAAGGTTGAGAATTCAAAAACAAAAAAATAACACTTTGAAACTTTTATCAAAGCTTTGGATTGTAGAAAGCTCACAAAGCTCAAGAGGTGCATAGGTATGAAGGACTTAGGTCGAATCTTGAGAGGCAATTTCGAATTAAATCATAAGAATTAGGAAATAAGAAATTAAAATATGATTGATGTATATGAATTAAAAACAAATCCACCAACATTCACCAATGAAATTAGTTGAGAGCTCGTGGGGAAGGCCAATGGCAAAGAGTATGTGAGAAGGCATGGAGAAAGCACGATTCACAAACACCTCAGATTGAAGAAAATGTCATTCACAAACACTCTATTTTGGAACCATCTCAACTCCGTTTAGAGTCTACAAGGTGGGGCCCATAGAAAAACTAGGTCAATTTGCAAAATTGTAACTTGCGTCTTGTTTGGCAACAGTTGTATAATCCAAATCAAGAATTTCAAGTGGTTCTGTGTACTGTTGATACATAGAAACTATGTTTTTATGAGGTCAAACTGTCATGTGAAAGTGTGATAGTGTTCAATTAGAAGTGCTCCTTGTAGTGTTTTTGCAGTGTTGTGAATTGCTATAGAAATGGCAAATGCGGATGGAATGAGTCAGCTTATGAGCAATAAGCTGGAGAAGAACAACTTCCATGCTTGGAGATTCAGAATGAAAAATTTCCTGACACAAAAAGGCTACTGAAAGTACATCAAATGAGATAAAAAAAATGCTTTGCAGTTACTAGAGAGGAATCAGACTGCGAACTAGTTATGAGCATATGAGGAATGGAATCAAGGAGCACAAAAGTTAATGTATTGGCTATAGATTAGCATACAAGATAGCATGATTGGGCACATACAAGATGCCAAGATTTTGAAAGAGGCATGGAACAATTTGGTCACATTGTATGAGACCAATACAAAGGCACAAAAATTGCAACTCAAGAGCAAGCTACATACACTAGAGAAAAAGGTCATGTCAGTAAGCTACTACACCTTGAAAATCAAGAGCATATGTGAGTCACTTGTATCTATCGACATAAATGTAGATGATGATGATAAGGTGGAAGTGTGCCTTTGTGTTCTAGGAGTTGCATATAAGCAGTTCAGAACATCTATTTAGACTAGGGAAAATATTCTGAATTTTGTTGATCTAGTGTCCATGTTGATTTATTGAAGAAAAGAATCTTGGTGAGGACTCAAACTCCCAATGAAAACCTAGTTCTGAGCAGGTATTCTACTCTGGTAGAGGAAGAGGCAGAGTTAGAAGCTTTGGAAGTGGATGAGGAAATAGTAACCAAGACCAAGGTCAATGTCAAAATCATGCAAGAGCTAAAGGACACTATCGTGGTACGGGGAGCCAAAGAGGCTACACAAATTTCCAAAAAGAATGATTCAAGTTATGATACTAAAGGATGATGGAATTGTGGTAAACATGGACACTTTGAATGTGATTCAAGGTTGAAGAATCAAAATAACAGAAGGCAACAAAACAACTAAGCATCCACAAGTGTAGATGATTCTGAGAAGCTGTTCATGGTTCAACATCATATGATGAATACGATGTCTGTTGATGTTTCCAAATCAAATGGTAATGTTTGGTATGTTGTTTGAGGTGCTCCAAATCACATGACCAGTCATGAAGAACGATTTAGTAGTTTGTAGAAATTGCTAGTTTGTGGATATGTTGAAATAGGTGATGACACATCACACCCTATTGAGCATATAGGAAACATAGCACTATCTATGGAGGATGGGAAGGTAAAACATCTTTCTGATGTGCTGCATGTTTGAAATATAACAAAGAATCTGGTTTCTATTGGACAAATGGTTGATGAGGGATTACAAGTCAAGTTCAATGCTGACGGGATGAGTACAAACAGGATGGAAGATTGATTGCCAAAGGAAACAAAGTGGGTAGGATGTTCACCTTAAATGTGAAAATTCATGAAATGAATGCAGCCATGTTTGCAAAACGTGTAGGATTTATCGCGGATATAGAGATCTAGCACAAACGAATTGGACATGCAAATTTGCAGAGATTGAAATTGAAGCAGTCAAAGGAGATCGACAATGGACTACCAAATTTCAAGGTTGTTGAGATACAAAAGGTATGTGTAGCATGTCAATTTGGTAAATAGTTAAGAGCATCATTTCTGCATGAAAAGCATGTTAATGAGATTGTGATAGAAATAATACATACAAATGTTTGGGGTGGCGGTTGTAGGCTTTATGTCACTTTCATTGATGACCATACATGGAAAGTATGAGTATATTTCATGAAAAGAGAAGATTGAGGTGTTCACTCACTTCCAAAATTTTAATGCTATGGTGGAAAATCAAACAAGAAAATATATTGGCATTAAGGTTTAATGGAGGAAGTGAATACATGTTGAATGAGTTCATCAACTTTCTTAAAAGCCATGGGATTCAACATCAATTTTGATGCAGGTACATAGCATGATAGAATGGAATTGTTGAACATAAAAATAGACATATTGGAGAAATAGCAAGAGCCTTGATGGTTGAGAAGAATATGCCTCATTGTTATTGGGAAGAAGTGTGAATAGAGATGGTGGATGCAATCCAAAGATGAGTAGGTACTGCTACAACCAGCTTCACACCAGCCAACTGAGACTTCAGAGTTGATTAGTAGACCCTTTAAGCTTCCTAAATCCACCAAAATATCAGCCAAGTACTTTGGAACATGTATCCCAAAAGTTTAAGTCAAGACAGACTAGTTGCGAAATGACTAGCTCCCAAAACTTGCTATTTTTGGACATACACCTGCTGGAAAAAATGAACAGTGCTCTCAACCTGGTAGGAGTTAGATAAATTCCTTTTGGGCATAGCAAATAGACTTAGCAAGCTTCCCAATCCAAGTTAAAACACTTCAAATGATGGACTGAGCACTGAGAACAAGTTTCAACAATTTCTGGAACATGCCCACCATTCTCGGGGCTCTGCAGAGATAGACTAGTGAGCAGTAAAATGCAGATATCTCCAAAACTATAAATCCAATGACCTTGAACATTTATAAGTAGAAAGTAGACAGTATGAGATATCCAACGCAAGTTAAATCAGTGAAAAAGGTTTAGTAAAACTCGAGATATGACCTTCTGAAGGTACTGCTCTGAGTGAGTATAGCAGAGAACAAAACAAAGAAGTAGATGATAATAAATGTATAGATTCACATATGATTACAACCACATTGGCAATGAATCTTTGCAGAATGGGAGTAGAATGATAGATCTATGGAGTAAGCTCTTCAATCTCTACAAAATGACATGAAGTGGTCACGTACAAGGCTTGCTAATTGCCTCTTCCTTCTTGCTCCTTTTATAGCTATTCTTGGAGGGAGTTTTGAATTCGAATTCGAATGGCTCCACCTAAAAGTGATCCCCAAAGTTAGGAGATATTCCCTCAGCTCAAAAAGTCGTGGGTTTTGGTAGTTAGAGCCACGAAATTGCTTTTACATCATGCATGAGGTAAGCCATCCTTTTCCTTTTTCTTTTTTCAATTACAAGAGATAAAAAATGAACTCTTTTACAAGAGGTGTTCACATGACTACTCATGTGACTTACAAATGAGGATGATATCAAATATATCAAGCATGTAGGCTTGGGCAAAATGCACCAACAGCTCCCCCTCAAGCCTAACATGCTTGGCCTCCAAATAAGTCTTCAATTGTCCTTGATTTCCTGCAAGCCAATCATCAACTTGAATCTACTTAACTTTGTACCATCAAGAGCTTTAGTCAACATGTCGGCACATTGCATATCTGTAGAGACATAGGATAGTTGAATATCCTTGCTCATTAGCTTCTCCCTTACATAATGGTAGTGGACTTCAATATGCTTGGTTCTAGCATGGTATACCGGATTAGCTGCTAGATGTAATGAGCTTGTGTTGTCACAAAAAATGTGAGGTGTTGAAGAATGAAGTCCAAGATCTGTGTACAAAGACTTTAACCACATGATTTCTTGAGTTGCATTAGCCAAACCTCTATATTCTGCTTCAGTAGAAGATAATGCCATGGTTGGTTGCTTCTTCGATGACCAAGAAATGATTTTTGAACCTGCAAATGATATATACCCTGATGAGCTTCTTCTATCATCTTTAGATCCGGCCCAATCTGCATCTGAGTAGACCTTTAGCTCAATATCTGAAGTATATGAATAGAACAAACCTTCATTCATGGTCCCCTTTAGGTACTTGAGGACTCTCTTGGCCGCTTCCATATGTGGTCTTCTCGGCTTATGCATAAATTGACTCAATATGCTAACACTATAGCATATATCCACCCTTGTGAGTGTTGCATATTTCAAACTTCCAACCAAGCTTTGATAGCTTGTGATGTCTTCAATTGGCTCTCCTTCATAAGAACTAAGCTTATGATTTTGCTCCATAGGTGTACCTGCACACTTGGTATTTTCCATCTTGAACTTGACGAGCATGTCATGGACATACTTCCTTTGTGTGATGTATATACTTGAATCTGTGTAGATCAACTCCAATCCAAGAAAATAAGTGAGTGGTCCGAGGTCACTTATTTTGAACTCCTCCTTCATTTGACTCTTTACCTGTTTGATTCCTTCAAGATCATTGCCTGTGATAATAATATCATCAACATACACACATAAATAGATCACTTCAGATCCATTCCTCTTTATGAACAAGGAGGTATCTGCCTTGCTAGCTTTGAATCCTTGGTCCTGCAAATAAGTCACCAATATGAAATTCCAAGCTCTTGGAGCTTGCTTCAATCCATACAAAGCTTTCTTTAGTTTGCATACATAGTTAGGATGATGTGCATCCTCATATCCAGGAGGTTGTGCCATATACACTTCCTCAGAAATCCATCCATTCAAGAAAGCATTCTTTACATCAAGTTGATAAAGATTCCAATTTCTAGATGCAGCAAGACTAATGAGAACCCTAATTGTAGGCATTTTTGCAACAGGAGAGAAAGTCTCCTCATAATCAATACCATGGGTTTGAGCAAACCCTTTAGCAACTAACCTTGCTTTGTGTCTATTTATACTTCCATCTGGATTCCTCTTGATTTTGTAATCCATCGAGATCCGATTATCTTCATAGATGGCTTGTTAGGTACAAGCTCCCAAGTGTCATTCTCCTTCAAGGCTTCCATTTCTTCATCCATTGCATCTCTCCAAGCTTTCTTGCTTTGGGCTTCTTCGAATGTGGTAGGTTCTTCATTGGTTGAATCCTTTGCAATGTAGATTGAGTGCTTGGTGACCAAAGAAGTATCATAACCAAACCTCTCTGGTTTCTTCTTCTCCCTCGAAGACCTTCTAAGTGGTTGATGTGAGCTCTCGGGTCCATATGTAGCATCCTGCATCTTTGCTTTTCCTTTGTTCTTCCATAGCTTTAGTCTTTCCAAGTCTTCTAGGTCAATCTCCGAATCACTTTCTTCAATCTGCTTTGGCTCCTTTGGTTGAAGTGATGGAAAATCTTCATCCAAGTCATAAGGCAGCTTCACTTTCCTGTCATCATCAAACCATGATTCGTTTTCATCAAAAATTACATCTCTACTCACAACAAATCCTTTATTGGTTGGATTGTACAATCTATATCCTTTTTGGTTTTGTTCATAACCAATAAATACGCACTTCTCTCCCTTGGGATCCAATTTCCCTCTTACTTGAGAAGGAATGTGAGCATAGGCTAAGCATCCAAAGATTTTACAATGCTCTAGACTAGGTCTTCTTCCATTCCACACTTCATATGGAGTGGTTCCATCTAGTGACTTAGATGGAAGTCTATTTATGAGATATGTGGCTGTCAACACAGCCTCTGCCCATAGGTAGTTTGGCAATCCCTTTTCGTTGAGCATGGACCTTGCAGCTTCGACAATAACTCTGTTCCTCCTCTCTGCTACACCATTGAGTTTCGGGTGTATACCTTGTAGTGACTTCCCTTTTAATGCCTCTTTCATGCAAGAAGGCATCAAATTCAGAAGAGAAGTATTCTCCTCCACCATCTGATCTGAGTCGTTTCAAAGTCCTACCTTTTTGGTTTTCAACAAGAGCAATATACTTCTTAAAGCAATTAAACACTTCATCCTTGTGCTGCATGAAAAACAGAATGGTCCACCTGCTACAATCATCTATGAAAGATACATAATATCTTGAGTCTGATATAGATGGCTCCTTACTTGGACCCCACACATCCGTGTGCACTAGATCCAAAGGATTTTGATACATATATCCTTTCTTATTGAACGGTTGTCTATGAGCCTTGCCGAGTTGACACGTTTCACACTTATAAATCATGTGTTGCCTTGTGATATTAGGCAAACCAAGTACACTTTGGTCCCTGCAAATCTGTTTGAGTGTCCTCTCACCAATGTGAGCAAGCCTTATTGTGCCATATCTCCAACTCTGTTAGAGTTTGAGATCCATAGCTAAACAAAGCTATGTTCTTTGTATCTTCCACTTCAAAAGTGAAAAGCCTTCCTGTCTTTTCTCCTTTGGAAATCCTTCGAAAGCCTTGCCTTGGGTCTTCAACATATGCTCCAAATTGGTTGAATCTAACCTGCAATCCTTTTTCAACAATCTGTCCAACACTTATTAAATTTTTGGTAATTGTAGGGACATACAAGAATTTGCTTAAGAGGTTCATATTCCCATCTGATGTCTTCACATTACCTATCTTCTCCACTGAGTGCTTTGTGTCATCTCCTGTCTGCACTTCATGCTTGTTATGAGGATCTTCCAAATCAGAAAGTAAAGCCACATTTCCTGCTACATGGTTCGAGCATCCCGAATCAATGTAAAATATGTGATCATCATCCTTACCCTTCTTCACTGATAGATTCATAATCAATAATGAATCTTCTTGACTTTGGTCCTCTGCATAGTTATTGTAATCTCTTCTTCCTCTATGGCCACTTTGATAGTTGTTGTTGTTGTTGTAATTGTTGTTGTAGTAGTTGTTGTTGTTGTAGCCTCCATTGTATCTACCTCTATTTGATCCATAGCCACCTCTATTGAATCCTCTTCCTCTTGAGTTCCTCGGGTTCCTGAAACATTCTTCAGTAGTATGGCTAGATAAACCACATATGTTGCAAGGTTGAGATGATTGGAATCTCCCCCTGCCTTGCTTTCCACCTCTGCCTCTTCCTCTAGCTCTTCCTCTACGTGCAAAGTTTGCTTGGAAAGAACTACCTTCATCTTCATTCTTCCTATTCTTTGACTTGTCCTTGACCTTAGCTTTATCAGAGTATAAGGCAGAAGTTTGATTACCTCTTGAGGACTCACCACCTTTGCTAATCTTTGCTTCATGAGTGAAGAGTTGGCCCATGAGTGTGTTGAGGTCGGGTACATGCATATCCATGTATAAATCCATGGCTGTTGTGAATGACTCCCACTTGTCGTCTGCTTTGATTCCATTCATGATTTGTCTTATGATTTGCTCCTCTTCAATTAACTCTCCAATGCTTCCAAGTTGGTCGGAAATCTCCTTCATCTTTGTGACATAATCAGTCACATTTTGCTTCGGGCTTTTCTTCATTGTTGTGAACTCCATCCACAATTGGTTCTTCCTTGCTCGAGTGTTGGAAGAGAAGAAAGAAGTAAGTGCATTCCAGGTTTCTCTTGATGTCTTGCATCCCTTGACATGAGGTAAAAGAAAATCAGAGATTGAGTTTAGAATATAGGACCTTGCAAGTGCATCCTTCGAACACCAATTTGAAAGTCCTTCCACTTCTTCATGTGATGGTTGCCCTTTGTTCCTCATGGTTGGCATTGCTTCATCTGCGGATATGAATCCATATAGATTCCTCCCTTGAAGGTAAGCCTCCATCCTTAGAGACCATGCCGAGTAGTTGTTTCGATCCAATTTGTCAATTGTTGATGGAAATCCATCTCCCATGTTGCTTGACTATGCTCTGATACCACTGTGAAGAGAGATGGTGGATGCAATCCAAAGATGAGTAGGTACTGCTACAACCAGCTTCACACCAGCCAACTGAGACTTCAGAGTTTATTAGTAGACCCTTTAAGCTTCCTAAATCCACCAAAATATCAGCCAAGTACTTTGGAACATGTATCCCAAAAGTTTAAGTCAAGACATACTAGTTGCGAAATGACTAGCTCCCAAAACTTGCTATTTTTGGACATACACCTGCTAGAAAAAATGAACAGTGCTCTCAACCTGGTAGGAGTTAGAAAAATTCCTTTTGGGCATAGCAAATAGACTTAGCAAGTTTCCCAATCCAAGTTAAAACACTTCAAATGATGGACTGAGCACTGAGAACAAGTTTCAACAATTTATGGAACATGCCCACCATTCTCGGGGCTCTGCAGAGATAGACCAGTGAGCAGTAAAATGGAGATATCTCCAAAACTATAAATCCAATGACCTTGAACATTTATATGTAGAAAGTAGACAGTATGAGATATCCAACGCAAGTTAAATCACTGAAAAAGGTTCAGTAAAACTCGAGATATGACCTTCTGAAGGTACTGCTCTGAGTGAGTATAGCAGAGAACAAAACAAAGAAGTAGATGATAATAAATGTATAGATTCACATATGATTACAACCACATTGGCAATGAATCTTTGCACAATGGGAGTAGAATGATAGAGCTATGGAGTAAGCTCTTCAATCTCTACAAAATGACATGAAGTGGTCATGTACAAGGCTTGCTAATCGCCTCTTCCTTCTTGCTCCTTTTATAGCTATTCTTGGAGGGAGTTTTGAATTCGAATTCGAATGGCTCCACCTAAAAGTGATCCCCAAAGTTAGGAGATATTCCCTCAGCTCAAAAAGTCGTGGGTTTTGGTAGTTAGAGTCACGAAATTGCTTTTACATCATGCATGAGGTAAGCCATCCTTTTCCGTTTTCTTTTTTCAATTACAAGAGATAAAAAATGAACTCTTTTACAAGAGGTGTTCACATGACTACTCATGTGACTTACAAATGAGGATGATATCAAATATATCAAGCATGTAGGCTTGGGTAAAATGCACCAACAAGAAGTTGTGCACACTATTGTATACATCATGAACAGAACTCTAACTATTGTTGTACATAAAATTACACCTAAAGAGAATTTTACAAGTAAAAAGCCAAACTTATCACATATGAAATCATTTGGTTGTATTGCATATGTACATGTTCCAGATGAGTTGAGGATGAAGCTTGATCCAAAATAAAAAAAATGTATCTTCATTAGGTACTCCCTTGAGCAAAAGGGATATAAATGATATAACCCACTCACACAACAAGTGAAGGTAAGCAGAGATGTGGTTTTTGATGAAATGTCATGCTTCTATGCAGGTGCGAAAGATGGACTTGATCTTGAACCAAATGAAAAAGACAATATTGAAAAATCAAGTGTAGAATCCCAAATTTTGAGTGGACCAGATGCATCACCAAGAAATTGTTCCAAATCAAATCCATGGAGTGGAAGATTGCATGGAAATTTTTGTCCAACAAATTCATCAACTACATCAAAGAAAGTCAAATAATTTTTTTTTGCTTGTAGTAAAAAATCTACAAGTTTTGAAGACATTGATGGAAATTCAAGCAGTTTAGAAAAGAGCCTTGATGAGGAACTTGGATTTCCCTCTATGAAGACTCGAGGACTTAGAAAGGCACATGTAGATGATACAAGAAGAAGTGATCCGAGCCCAAGAAGATCTGGAAGGATGTGGAATTCATTGCAACGATTGACATATGATAGTTATATGGATTGTCATTGTGCCTACATGATAAAGGTAAGTTGAACCTTCTTGTTTTGAAGATGCAACTAGAAATCTAGATTGGAAAAAATCTACGAATGAGAAGATGGCTGCACTTTATGGAAACAATACATGGAAGCTGGTTCCATTACCGCAAGGAAAGAAACCCATAGGCTCCAAGTGGGTGTACAGGGTAAAGCACAATGTTGATGGTAGCATAACCAGGTATAAACCACGATCAGTAGCAAAGGTGATGCACACATATGGCATTGATTATGAGAAAACTTTTAGTCATGTAGCTAAAATGTCTACTTTTAGAACACTTGTTGCAGTCGCTACAGTAAAAGGATGGACTTTGCATTAGATGGATGTGAAGAATGCTTTCCTACATGGTGAGTTACAAGAAGAAGTATACATGGACCAGCCATAAGAATATCAAGATTCAAATCATCTAGAATATGTTTGTAGCTTGCAAAAGGCTTTGTATGGACATAAGCAAGCTCCTCATGCTTGGCATGCAAGGAAGATCATTCACTATATGCAAGGAAGTTTGATGATGGCATCACAATTGCGGCTATTTATGTTGATGACTTGATTATAGGTGGTGATAATGAAGAAAGCATTAAAGAGGTAAAACATCTCCTTATGCAAGAATTTGACATGAAGGAGCTTGGTGTGTTATGCTATTTCTTGGGCATTGAGTTTATACATACAGAAATAGTTATTTGAATGTCACAAAGGCAATATGCCTTGAGTATGCTGCAAAAGTATGGTATGGCTTATTGTAAGCCAATTTCTATGCCATTAGATCAGAATTTGAGGTTGGATACTACATCAAGTGAAGCATTGGAAAATTATACTATGTATAGGGAAATTGTGGGAAGTCTGATATATCTCACAATTACAAGTCGTGATCTAAGCTACACTGTTGGACTTGAAAGTCAATTTATGTAGGTTCCCAGGAAGCCACATTTAGATGCTCTAAGGCACACTCTAAATTATGTGCATGCTACTATGGATTATGCATTGTTTTAATAACCTAGTGGAGATTTGTAGGTTCATGGATAGACCAATGCATATTGGGCTGGTAGCATTCCAAATAGAAGTTCTACAAGTGGCTTTCTATTCTCACTTGGGAGTGCAGTTATTACATGGAGTAGTAAGAAGTAACCCACTGTTGCTTCGTCGAGTATAGAGGTGCTGCAATGGCAGCATGCCAAGCATCTTGTTAGAGATGCTACTTGCAAATTCAGGTGTGGAAGTGCAAAAGCCTATCACCATATATTGTGATAATCTTAGCAACATATAATTAGCACATAACCCTATTTTTCATGCTAGAACACAACATATCGAGGTACATTATCATTTCATCAGGGAAAAGGTATTAACACGTGATATTTATCTTGTTTATGTGAGGATAGATGAGCAGGTTGCTGATATTTTTACTAAAGCACTTGGAGTTGAAAAGTTTAAGAAGTTTCAGAGGATGCTTGGATTATAAGACATGACATTGAGATTGAGGGGGAGTGTTGAGATATCAAACTCAACATGTGATGATCCAGGATGACACATATCACTTTTTCATTTCTCTAACATGTATAGTGGTGAAGCTGGTATATGTGAGGGATACTTCCTTGAGCTTTATTAGATCTATCTATCGAGAGTGATGGCACATTTGTTCACTTGCCAGCTCACTCATTTGATGACATTCGGAGTTTCCTTATGTATTGTTCTTTATATATTGCACTTGTTGTATTGTTGTTTTAGGTCATTCTTGTACATTCCTTTTATGTAATAGAAGAAGAAGAAGAAGAAGAAGAAGAAGAAGAAGAAGAAGAAGAAGATCATTCTTCCTTGCCTCAATCTATGTGTGCTCTCCTCTTTGATTGTGAGAGTGTGTGTGAGCTCTCTTCTTTATCTCCTTCATCATGACAAGAAGGAGGACGGGAATGGGATATTGAGGTAAAGTGAGAGTTACAAGGAGGATGTAGAGAGAGAGAGAAGGAGAGAGATTCTTTTTCTCTACACTCATGTGTGTATCAAAGAGGATTGCTCAGATGTGTAAAGGAAGAGGTGAGTGCAACAAGAGGCAAAAAGCCCATAGAATGAGGCTCAAGGGAAGGGAGATGGAGACATATATTGAGAGTTTCCCAAGGAAGGAGAATGAATAATAGAAAGTTCAAGAGAGATTATGAAGGGATGTGTGCAACTTCAAGAGTGGAAGGATTGGAATGTGCTTGAGTGAGAAGTGCGAGAGAAAGGTGTCAACAATCAGGGTGGATTAAGCCAATAAGGAAGCATACGACAAGGGAACCAAAGAAAAGAGAGTCACAAGAGAAGATGAGGATGGATGGAGTAGGCAAGGGATTCAATACCGATCTGGTAATCAATAGGCCGGGCTATCATTTTCTTCCAAACAATCCTTCAAACAATAGTGATTTTATCACTATCCCTCATTGTAAATAGTTGTTTTTGGTAGTTTTGACTACATTTTGTTCAAGCAAAGGAGTCCTCGAGCTTGAGGAGTGTTAGGAGAACCCCGTGTATCAACTTTCATGATTAGTTTTCATGATTTTTAGAGCTCATTTGAACCACCAAAATAGCCTAGAAACCTAATTTTTAATTATGTTGGACACTAGGTTTGAAGTAGTCCAAAGCTAGTCTAAAACTATAAAAGGAGCTAGAAAGCTCATTTTCGAGGTTGGTATTTTGATGAGACATTATACTAAGAGCTTTCTAATTGAAGATTATATTGTTCTACTCTTTGTGTTGCCTTGTGTGCTCATGTGTGTGTATGTGTGTGCATGCTTGTGTGCTTCTCACTCACACACTTGTGCATTCCACTTGCTCACACAATTATCATACCATCCTCATGTATATGTTGAGGTTGATCTCCTCACATTGGTATTCACATTGTGCTAGAGTGACACTAAATTTGGAACCATTGTTAGGGAACGTGATTCAAGGATGAGCATGTGATGGCAAGACCTAGAGTCTAGATGTTGGAATCATAGGTAAGTAGGTAGTTTTACTATTTTTATCTAATTTTTCATCTTCATTATCATCCCTACTAGCTCTCCTCACCCTCTACCTCCATCTCCTTCATTGCAAAAAATTCAGCTTTTTGGTCATATCACCATTTCCCACCTCATTTCCCTCATTTAACTTGTGAGAGAGAGCAAGATAGAAATTGTGTGCATGGTGTTTTTGCATGTTAATGAGCATTTTTGGTAGGTCATATCACCATCTCCCACCTCATTTCCCTCATTTGACTTGTGAGAGAGAGCAAGATAGAAATTGTGTGCATGGTGTTTTTGCATTGTGAGCAGCAACATCAGTAGCTATGATAGAACTTTGCACATGGAATGAGATGAAGAACTCTATCTATCGCAACACATAGAGAATTTTGGTATTTTGTATTTGCAAGTTAGGCATGATAGACTACACCTTAAGAGCACTCTAAATCATAAAAAAGAATTGAGAAAATCTGTTGGAGTTAGACGTTTGCAGAAGCACACAAACAAGACAAGGAAGAAGAAGAAGCTTGGAGCACAATACACAATACTGAATGTATTACCACTAGAATGTACAAAGATAAGTGACCCATTAGGGCGATAAGCGTATATACAAGCTAGGAAAAAAAACTTCTAAAGAGGGAAAAAAGTGCCCGAGCGGTCCTAATGTGTTCACACATCGCTATCTAAATATATCAACAAATCCCCCCTGGGAGTGATGCGGTGAACAAGGAGTTGGCACTCATGTATAAGAAAGTGCCAAGCTATGTGGAATCAATCCACAAAGTGAAGTAAGCCCAAAGATTTGCCAAAAGCTTCGAACTTCTCCCTAGGTAGAGCCTTCGTGAAAAGGTCTGCAATGTTCTCCTGCGTGGGGACATATGCCAAGATGATCTCTCCAATAGAGAACCTCTCCCTGACATAATGGTAACTTGAATGTGCTTATTGCGAGCATGGAAACAAGGTTCCTCGCAACTACCAATGCGCTCTAACTGTCAGTGAAGATGGTGATGGCAAAATACTAACCAACACCCAAGCCATCCATAAGGCGTTTGAGCCACACACTCAACAGTCGTTGTGAAAGTTGCCCTAAACTTAGCCTCACATCTAGAAGTGGCCATAGTAGGCTACTTCTTGCTCAAGAACATCATCAAATGCATCCCCAGCATCATGAAGACTCAATCATTGACATCTGTCCATAGGAGTGGCAATAGGCTTACAATCATCAAGTCCAAAATGCTACAATAATGTGTCAATATATTTCATTTGACACAAAGCCATTCCACCATCAATTTGCATAAACTCAATGCCCAAATACTGATGCAAATGCCCAAAATCAGACATCTCAAATTAGGCATGCAAATCAGCCTTAAAATCAACAAAATGCTTCTCAATAGGAACAATGAGTAGCATGCCATCAACATAGACAATAATGATCAAAAACACATCATTAGCATACTTAACATATAAGGTGCTTTCAGTTGGATTGTTCTCAAAACCATGTGCAATTAGATAGGCATGTATCTTTTCATACCAAGCATGTGATGCTTGCTTTTAACCATATAATGCCTTCTTTAACTTGCAAACTTGGTTTTCATGCCCTTTCTGCACAAAGCCACAGGGCTGAAAAACATACACTTCTTCATGCAAGTAACCATTCAGAAATGAGATTTTAATTTCTAGCTGATGTACATTTCAACCATGATGGGCTACAAGTGCACAGATGCTACAAACAATTGTCATACAACATGTAGGTGCAAAGGTCTCATCAAAATCAATGCCTCTTTCCTGTGCATAACCCTTTGCAACAAGCATAGCCTTATACTTGTCAACTGTTCCATCAGGATTATGCTTTAGCTTGTAAAACCACTTAGTGCCAATGGCCTTCTTGCCAGGAGGCAAGTCACAAACAGAACAGGTACCATTCTTCATTATAGCATCATATTCAGATTGCATAGCAGCCATCCAATTTTCTAAATTTTGTGCTTCATCAAATGAAACAGGCTCATTCTCATCACAGAGACTAGACACAACCATAGCATAGCAATCTGATGCAAAAGAGGCACTATGAGAGCCTGAACGAGTACGGTATAACAAAGGTGAATCTAATTTGTTATCATGCAAAGTCTACACGAGCCATTTTGGCATAGTTTTTGCCTGCTCAATATCAACTCTCTCATCAACAAAAGCATCATGTAAATCTGCATTAAAAATGGAATGATCTGCATCATCACATGAAACCTACAAAGGTTAAGAAGTTGCTTCATTAGGACCAACACTAGACTATCCACCTGTAAAAAGAGGCAGCAAAGTATCATACATGTCTTTGGAGCTAACAAACGTCTCCTTAGTACATGAAAGTAAGGGCTGAATAGCATCTTCCACAAAAACAATATCTCGGCTAACCAGAATGTGTTTATTCTATGGATGATACAGACGATACCCTTTGCTTTTAGAAGTGTACCCAACAAAAATACATTTTACTGCTTTATCATCCAATTTTTTACGATGTTGTTCAAGCACTAATGCATATGCCAAACAACCAAAAACACACAGATGGGCAACATATGGCTTGCAACCATGCCAAGCCTCATATGGAGTGATAGACTATAGTGCTTTAGTGGGACACCTGTTAAGTACATATGCTGCACACATGACAGCCTCAAGCCAGAAACTATGTGGTAAAGCTTGACTCTTGACCATACACCTTGCCATCTCCATGAGTGACATGTTCTTTCGTTTACAAAATCCATTCTGTTGAGGTGTATATGGCACTGTACACTGATGTTTTATCCCACATTCAGCAAGAAATGGATTAAAGTTAGAAGACATATATTCCCCCCTAGATCAGAACAGAGGATGCCCATTTTATATGCTGACAAATTTTCAGAAAAATTGTTTGAAGCACATAAACACTTCGGACTTTGCCTTCAATGGATATACCCATGCATGCCTAGAAAAATCATCGATGAAAGTCACGAAGTAAAGATAGTTCCCAAAATAAGGTGTCTACATAGGACCACAGGCATCCCTATCAACAAGTTGCAATTTCAAGTAGCCCTAACTGAACCATCTTTTGGGAGGGAGGAATGCTGCATTTTGCCCAAAATACAACCTTCACATACATGTTTACCGGGTGCCCCAATTTTGGGCGAAGAGGATACCATTTCAAATTTCTACAGGCATAGCAAACTAGCAAAATTCAAATGAGCAAAGCCTGCATGCCAAAGCTTTGCATCTAACATAGCCTGAGAATCATGTATTATAGATGTTGAATCATTCAAAGATCTTTCATAGTTTATGAGCTTATACAACCCACAACATTAAATGCCAGAAGCAATAATCATGTTGTCATTTGACGGATCATGAATTGTACACCTGTCATCAACAAATTTCACAACTAAGCCAATCTTGGCTAAAACCAAAACTGATAATAGATTCTTCTTGATCCCTGGCACAAATAAAGCATCTGACAAAGTGAAAGAACTACCATCAATAGTAGTCAGAATGATCTTACCAACTCCCATGATAGGATAAGAGGAGTTGTTTGTGCATGTAACAGTATTCCCTATAGGGGCAGGCTCGGGTGAAGAGAAGAAACTACATTGCAAGGTAATATGTTTGATCACCCCACTATCAACGTACCAAACATCTGAGCCTATTGGAGACATGCATTGCTCATGAGAAGATGGGTAAACTGCAAATAGTAGTAACCACCCAAGTCTTCATCATGCGCAAGATTCATGGACTGTGTTTTCGGTGTAGAGGCCTCTACAACAACCATTAGATCATAGACTTACTTTATTACATTATTTCCCCCTTGGGAAAGATTTTCATCCTTGAAAATAAAGCTATATATAGTAATCATAAGCAACCCCCAAGCCTCATGTTCTTAAATTGGAAGAACATGCTCATGTTCTAAAACTAGAATACATGTCTCATCTCTGTGGTGGGATCCCTACCCAAATGATTCAAAGCACCATCTTGCTATGCACTTTGAGAGCCAGATCAAAGTACAAAGTAGTGAATGAATAATAAGGGTGTATCTAAAAACATCCTTAGCCACTTCATGCTTTCTTGATCTGCGATCTTGGCACAAACATATGAAATGGGTGGATTCCAATTACTAGTCTATTTTTTGGCATTATTGGTGCATGGACTTAGTAACTAAAGCCGGATTCTTATCCTTCGCAGGAGTTTGATAACTCTTGATTCATTTGAATTTTATTTGGATAACTTGAAGTTTCATTGATTCAAACATCTAACTTGGATGTTTGTATAATGGTTTACTCCCATCCAATAGTTACTTGATTTTCACCCAACTGGAGGTTTACATGGTCCTAATGGGCTTAAAAATCCTATGTAAACTATAGAAGAAAGTTTACCATTTACTTTGGGTCAACTGTACTATAACTTGACCAAATAAAATCCAAAATGATATTTTCCAACTTAGGATACTTTTCTCAGTCTTTAGCTAAACGTTTTTTGGGAATGTCAATCTTATGAGCAATTTCTAACTTCAATGTCTTAAAGTGTAATTAACTCTAGAAATTCATGAGAGTTATGCTAGTAACTGGAAGCAAACCCAACTGAATAATTCAATCTTGGACTTGTCATTTTTTGAAGATTGAGTAAGTTCTTATACAAAAAATCTATCTATAATGTTTAATTTAGTTATCTAGTTCCAATTGGCTAACCCTAGACTTTTGCAAAAGGAATCAGATACCATATCTGAGTCAATTCAAAGAGATTTCGAAATTGGAAGGAAATAACTAAAACTCTGTATAACTAATTCAAAATTCTAAGATATAAACTTGCTATGAGTCAAGTACTTCATGACCCAAGA
Organism: Ceratopteris richardii; assembly: GCA_020310875.1. NCBI lineage: Eukaryota > Viridiplantae > Streptophyta > Polypodiopsida > Polypodiales > Pteridaceae > Ceratopteris > Ceratopteris richardii. The sequence goes on along the minus strand of CM035418.1, from coordinate 160,622,333 downwards.
CTTTAACTCAAGACTTTAACTTCTTAACAATCTATTTCAACAAGGTATTTAAGCTTTTTTTTTTAAATCTTTAAGAGAAAAGAACTCAATTGTCAAAAAGATTCGTAGAGTGAATCTAAACATCATCCAACCACAAGATACTAGTATGGTATCCAACATCAATGTGTTGACCCACTGGGGTTCTATTGATGATTTTTTTTAAACTCAAATAATGCTTCACTTGAGACCAAGTTCATGCTTATATTCAATCTTTTGTGATAGGTACTAGGAATGCAATTCTTGTGCATTACTTTTGAGTCGAAAGATTGAATTTATTGAGTTACACTAGGAACTTGGTGCTTGATTTAGTCAATCTAGTCCTTAGTTGAAAGGATCATTTCAATTTCAAAGTCCTTCTTTGGAAATGTAACAAATATTTTTGATCAATGACTCTTAATCTTGAAGTGTTTCATAATTCAAATAAGAACAAGTTTGAGCCTTATTTGGAAAAGAAGATCTTGAAAGTTATGCTTTCGTATCTTCATCCATACTTGATCTTGAAGTATCTTGAGATCATGCTTTTATCCTCCTAGAATTCAAACTTATCCTTTGAAGTTTTAATTCTGTTGAGGATCCAATCTAAATTCAAGGTTCATTTTACGACTAAAAGGTAATTGTCATCCATAGTCCGATGTCCCATACCATCTTTCCTTCATCAATCTGAGTATAAAATTTGGTGTCCCATACCACCCTATTTTATAAACACATTCATGTGTGAGTGAGACTTATCCTAAAGTCTAAACATCTCTTGATAGAGTATCTTTTTGCTTCAACTCTTTAAAAGAATTTTGAAGTTTTAGGCATTACCTCTAACTTGATATTCTAGGTTTTGATTCCTTCACACAATCATTTAACGATCTCGTGCTTTTTCTGTGGAAACTTGAAAACCTCTTGATAGAATATCTATTCTTCTTTGCTCGGGTTTTCAAATGAAAACAAGTTATAATTCCAAGTACTTGAATTTTCACAATTTCAAGTCCAATTGGTTTTTTCTTGATAAATTTGTAGTGAGAAGAGCTTTTTACTTCTTGTCTTTGGATTCCTTTCTAACTAAAGCTTTAAGTAGCTACCTCGAGGATTTTTCAAGAAGTTATGTACTACTTAAGTCTAAGCATCCACTCATGCTTTTGGATTTCACCTTTAAGAAATCCCTTTTAAGGATAGGTAAACTTTATGTTTTACCCTCGACATACTTAATTACCATCATCACGATTTTAGACTACATACTTGGAATATCTCTTCTGTTCAGACTTGGAATAGTTTACTTGTTTCACACTTTCCATTGGATAAATGGAACTTGAGTGAGAAATTCATAAAAGAAATTGGATTGCCAATACTTGGGCAAACATCAAAGTAGTTCCAATTGCAAGTTCTTGGACAATCATGGCCAAGATTGATCAAGTCTTGTTGATCATTCGACAAAAAGAAAGACTTATTTTGTTATCTTTAAGATCTCTTGAACTATTGAAACATTCTTTGCTTACCCATGGGATTCTAGAGATCTTTCCCCAACTCAAGTCCAAGCATGTACTAATGCCTTTCAGATTCCAAAGCTAAGAATATTATCAATATTGATACACATTTAGGTGATATCAACCATTGGACTTAAGTACCACTACTATTGGTTTGGAACTTTTGGGAAACTACTTGTTGTCTAACATTGCTAAGGAGAATTTTATTCTTCAAGGACTTGAGATTCCTTCTAAGGAATCAAGTAATTGGAGAAAATGATTCATCATGGAATCCATTGCACTACTAGAAGGATATTTGAATTAAATTCTAGACTTTCAGATGATATTTTGATTGCTTCAGTTGTGTTCATTTCCTGAGTATCAAACTAGAGGATAAATATCACCTTTAGGGTATGGTTTTCCAATTCCACTATGAAAGTTTATCTTGATCTTTCAATTATGTGTTATGTATCATGTTCTTGAGTTTGAAACAAAAATTGTTATGATTGGTCAATCTTTAGATGTTATTAGAGTACTTTAAAAATACTTCAACAATCCATTGTGATTGTATTGTTTAAAGTACAAGAATCTTATAGGGATTGAATCCATGAACAATAATGTTACGATGAAGACATCGCCATGTAATTTTCTTAACATAATCTTTGAACTTTATAGCTTGTTTAGGAAAAGTTCACGGATTGAAGATCCATTTATGGAACTTTGTATTCCCAAAAGAGAAGTTCACAGTGCGATTCATTTCTTTAGGAACTTGCTCATTTCCTATAGATCGCTTGTTAAGGATTCCTCTTGAAGCCTCAATTAGCTTAAATGAAACCAAAAATTAACTCGCTAATCCTTCTAAAAGGAAGATTTCTTTCAAATTTCCATGTTTGCTTAGCAAGTTGCATCGTTACTAGAGATCCAATCATGGAACCTAACATCCACCTATTGAATGTTAAACTGATGCTAAGCTTTGAACACTTCTCTGATTTTCATCACTCCTTAGGATGAATTCAAAGTGAAAAGTTCAAAAACTCTATGGTTTTTACAAATTTGGAACATCTCAACTATCTTTTGAACTTTAAAATTCAATTAGTTTAGGTTTGATTGGATTTTATTTGATTGCTATCATGTCTTGGGATAGAATCAAATAAGAGCATTCCAAATCATCCTACTTGGATGCATGAAGCTTGTTGTTAGGATTCTTTGAGTTTTTTTTCTAGACTTAGAGTCATTAAGGAAATTTTCTCATTTGAATGGCATGAAAAGTGAGCGCTTGACTTTCAGCGAGCCTACTTTTCCTAATCAAGACCCCTAATATGTGATACCTAAGTACCATTTTTAGGAGAAAGTGAAGGAGCTACATAAGTTGCATAGCAACTAAAAGATTTGCAACTAATTAGTTTGCCATTTTCCCTAATTGTCTAACTCGATACCAATGTAAGGAATTGAACTCACAACCTCTTGGTTCGGAATGTGATGGGCTAACCACTTGCCCCAAAAGCCATGGTTGACGATTACTTCCTAATACTCCCTCTTAGGGTGTACTTCAACCATCTCCTATCTATCAAGAGTGTAGTTTAACCATATTCTAACTATCATTTTATTACAAAATCCCTGATATGGATCCTCAACAAATGCTCCATTCTTTGTAAATCTGGCTTGCAATCCTTTCTCATCAATTTGACCAACACTTATGAGATTCTTGGTTATGGTTGGCACATATAATACCTTGCTCAATAGGATCATATTACCATCTGATGTCTTTACATTGCCTATATTCTCCATTGGATGCCTTGTGTCATTTCTTGTTTGGACTTCATGTCTATTTCTTAAATCCTCCAAGTCTGAGAGTAGAGCTACATTCCCTGCTACATAATTCAAGCAATCTGAGTCTATATAGAATACATGTTCATGTGCTTTACCTTGCTTCATAGTCATATTCATCAGAAGTAATGAACCCTCTTGAGTTTGATCATTTGCGTAGTTGTTGTTGTAGTCTCTCCCTCCTCTATATCCTCCTTGATAATTATTGTTGTTGTATGAGTTTTTGTTGTTGTAACCATTGTTATTTTTGAATCTTCCTCTTGAGTTTCCATAGCCTCCTCTGTTGTAGCCTCTTCTTGTTTGGTTTCTAGGATTCTTGAAACACTTCTTAGTAATGTGACTAGTTAAGCCACATATGGCACACGGAGAGGAGATTTGAGATCTCCCCCTACGTTTTCTTCCTCCTCTGCCTCTTCCTCTTAAACCGCTACCTCTACCTGCAAAGTTTGCTTGAGAGGTACTACCTTCATCATCAGAATTTTTACTCGTTCCTTTACCATCTTTATTCTTGTTCTTATCTTTATATAGGACAAAAGATTGCTTACCTTTTGAGGTTTCTCCATTCTTCATAAGATTTTCCTCACGTGTGAACAATTCCCCCATGAGAGTGTTGAAATCAAGAACCTGCATATCCATGTAGAGGTCCATGGTTGTGGTGAAAGCTTCCTAATTTTCATCTACCTTTATTCCATTGATCAATTGCCTCACTATTTGATCTTCATCAATGACCTCTCCAATGCTCACAAGTTGGTATGCTATGTCCTTCATTTTGGTGAAAAAATCATTCACACTTTGCTTGGGCATCTTGTTTAGTGTAGTGAACTCATCCATAGTTGGTTTTTTGTTGCCTTGGTACTTGATAAGAAGAATGATTCAAGAGCATTCCAAGTCTCTTTTGAAGTCCTGCAATGCTTGATGTCTGGAAGTAAAAAAATTAGAGATTGAGTTAAGAATGTATGACCTGGTTAGAGCATCATTTGAGCACCATGTGGTTAACCTCTCTTGTTATTCTTGAGTTGGTTGTCCTTTGCTTTTGAGTATTGCCATCATCTCATCTCTAGAAATGTAACCATAGAGGTTTCTCCCTTGAAGATAAGCTTCCATTCTAAGTGAACAAGCTGATTAATTACCTTAATCTAATTTTTCTATTGATGTAGGAAATCCAACTCCCATGTTGATTTGTTATTGCTCTGATACCACTATGAGGAGATGGTTGGGTATGTTCCAGAGATAAGCTCGATTTGCACAAAACCTGCTCTACACCTGCCAAGTTGAATCCAAGGATGCTTATTAGACTCCTTTGGCTTCACAATAATGCATTTACAACCACTAGGTACTTTGAGACATCATCCCCAAAAGTTTGCACCAAAACAAATAACTTGCATATGCAAAGAGTGAGAGAAAACTTTCTATTTTGGGAATGCAAGTGTTCAGTATCTTGCTCAGAGCTCAAAACTTGGTATGAATTGACTAGAGAGCTTCTGCACACATCTAATTCAAGTGTGTGGATAACTAAAGCAAGTTATTTCATGAATTTAGAGGCACTATACACTAAGAAATGAGTTTAGCAACTCAGGGGGTCATCCCAACATTTCAGGAGCAAGATGATGTGCAAACATAGTCAACTTCATCAGTTCATATCAAGATTGGCTAAACCAAAAAAAAAGAAACTTGACACGTAAATAGTAGATACTGTACTCTAAGTATAACAAGTTAAAGTGCATCAAATGGTTGAGTACACACAGAGAAATAACTTCTGCAATATCACTTAAATGATGAAGATGCAATAGAGAGCAATAGACAGAAATGAACTTGAAGAAATGTATCAAATTATGTATGCTAATGAACATATGATACAAGGGAAGTGTAGTGTACTACTCATACATATGTTGATCTCACAATATTCTCAATGGTGTAGCTCAATGGCTCTTACAATGACTCTCTCTCTTTTTGCTAAAAGCTTCTCTTTTTTAGGCTCAACTAGTGAGTTTGAATTTTGAATTTCCCTCACCTAAAAGAAATTTTCCAAGCAAACATGGTTGGAATTGTTGGAAATTTCTAGCCACATATCGTTGAACATTTTCATCAAAATATGGCTAAATAGAGCATGAAATTCATCCCACACATGATCTACATGTTGATGATGTACTACATAATGAATGCATGTCTATCAAAAGTATAAAAACTATGCCAAAATGGTTGAAACAAACTTTGCAGGACAACAAATTGAGTGCACCTTTACTGGGTAGAATAAGATCAAGCTCTCACCATGCATTAAGTAATTTTATGGATTATTCGCTTATTGCAACAACATGTAATGAAGAGCCACTTACTTTTGAAGATATGTGTGATGATCCACAATCGATGAATGTTATACAATCCGAAATGGATTCCACACATAGGAATGGTACTTGGGAAATATGTGAATTGCCAAAAGCAAAAAATGACATTTGTACAAAGTGGGTTTACAAGATTAAGAGAAAGTCAGATGGTAGCATTGATTAGTACAGAGCTATATTGGTTGCCAAAGGATATGCACAACAATATGGCATTGACTATGAGGAAACATTTGCACCTACTTCATGCATGATTACCATTCATACCATGGTTGCATTGCCTTCCCAACGAGGTTGGAAAGTAAATCATTTGAACATAAAAATGGCTTTCTTGAATGATGATTTGCAAGAAGAGGTACATGTAAATCAACTTCCTGTATTTTCCATGAAAGGGCAAGATCATATGGTTTTTCACTTGCATAAATCCTTGTATGGTCTCAAGCAAACCCCGCATGCATGGATGCAAAATCCATAAGCACTTTGTTGCTCTTGGATTCACATGTAGTCCAATTGAAATCGCAATCTATGTATGCAAAGATGGGGCTTATCTTATAATTGTTTTTCTTTATGTTGATTATATACTCTTGATTGGGTCATCTGATGCAAAATGTGACATCCTTATGGACAATTTGCGGCATACTTTTGATGTCACTCATCTTAGCCTTTTGAGCTACTATATTGGCATCTAGTTTGTTGAAAATCAAGTCTTAATCATGCAAAAGGACAACCAAAAGTTTTGCAAGTGGACCAATAAAAAAGGAGGACCCAAAGTCATGGAATCAAGTTAGGAGCTCCACCAAACTCAATCAAATTCAAATCTCATCAATCATCGGCCAAAAAGTGCACCTACCCTAATTGGTGGGTGGTTAGCTAGATTGTAGGAAAATTAAAGCTCTATATAAGCACCATCCCACCATTTTTCCGAAGTTGTATGCATTCCAAGAAATTCCCACTTATTTTAGTGAATTCATAAAATCCAACAAGCAGCCCCCTTGCTTTCTTACTTCATTTTCTCATGATTTTGCTCCTCTCTACCTAGAGATGTTGTTAGGGTTTTCCAGATTTAATCGTAACAGATTGCAGAGCATTGTTTGCTCCCTCATTGTACTCATTTTCATTTATTTCAAGCTTCATTTTGTCTCTCATATAGTGACCTAAAGTTTTCCAAAGTTTCAAGTTCTTTGACTCAGTGATTATGCAAAAGTGCCAACTTCGTGAAGGTAAATCTCTGCACATAAGCAAAGTGTTGCAAACAGGTAGCCTATTTTGCAGAGGATGGTTCTCCTAGTTGGAATATCCATTTGGGATAATTTAAAGCTTTTTGGGTAGCTCTTATAGTCTATTGTAAGTCCCAAAAATTCATTTTGAGTCTTTGTATAGGTGCAGAGAAATGTTCAGAATAGTGAGCATATATCACTGTTTGTGGACCTAATGGAGGGCAGTCATCTTCCATTGTTGCATTGGCGTGCTAGAATCATCCCCCATCGGTGGTATTAGAGCCATTTTGGAGGCTTGGAGACATCATTGGGCATCATATTGAAGAGTTGAAGGAATCAAGACAACTTGTGGAAGCACAAGGAGGACTTATCAGAGCAAGAAGACATCAAAAGGGGCTACATCAATCGAGATTACAACTAGTCGAAGGTTAGCAAAGGTGAAGCTATCAAAAGGTAATATCCACACCTTCTAAAGCATACAAATGCTTGAGGAGAAGCTAGAGAAACATCTTAGAGCTCATTATGGCCACGTATAATGCATAAATAGAGAAGTTAGAGAAAGGAAATTATCAACCATGGAAATTTAGAGTTAACAACTACCTTATGTGCAAAGGATTGTAGGGATTGGTGAGCGGCATGGAGCCAATGCCTCATGTACATGATCCACCACTTTAAGGGCACGTCAAGGCACTTAATGAATGGATAGAAAAGGATAGAAGAGTCATATTCATTCTATCCCAATACATAAGCAATAGCATGATAGGGCATATACAAGATTTGGACACATCCAAGAAGGTTTGGGAGAACTTGGAGAGGTCGTACTCTTAATCAATCAAGACAAGGAAGATTCATCTCAAGAATGAGCTAAATAATCTTAGGAACCACCAAGTAATAACATAAATGAGTACATTTTGAAGGTTAAGGAGCTTGTAGATGCCCTAGGCTCAATTGGGAGCCCAACCAAAGATGAAGATCTTGTTGCACACACTCTCAATGGCTTGATAGAGGATGAAAGGTGGAAAGCATTCACCACATTAATTTATCTGAGGGATTTCCTACCAGAATTTTATCAATTATTCACATTGATGGTGACCAAGGAGATGAAACAAGGAGGTTCACAATCAATGGGCATTCAAGCCTAAGTTTTCTATGCAAGTAGAGGCAAAGGCAAAAGAGGTGTACAAAACTCCCAATGCATAGGAAGAGAAAGGTCAAAGTCAAGCCCAAGCAACCAAGAAGGTTCCAACCAAAGCTATGGATCAAGAGGAAGAGGAAGGAGTAGAGGAAGACGAGGAAGATCACATGGAAGAGAAGCATCCAATGCAGAATGCTACAATTCTGGAAATTTAGGTCATTATGCAAGAGATTGTTGGTCCAAAGGAGAAGTAAATCAAGGATACAAAAAGAACCAAGGTAATTATGCTATTACCTCAGCAAATTTAGAAAATTAGAACTTAATTATGATGTATGGGTCAAGTGAAAGAGTCAATTCAGAGTTTACATGGTACATTGATAGTGGTTGTAGCAACCATATGAGTTGCGATAAAGATGTTTTCTTTAATTTAAACTCACCCATCACTCAAGACATGTAGAGACAGGGGATGACTCTGAGCACAAGATTACACATGTGGGAGATGTTGCATTGAATGGATCTCAAATCTCCAAGGTGTTGAAGGATGTATTGCATATGCCAATCATCACCAAAAACTTGGTTTGAGTAGGTCAAATGGTTGAACGAGGTTATGAGGTGAGGTTCAATGATCAAGGATGTTTTGTTTAAGACCCCATCCAAGAATAAAACCTCATAGTGAAAGGAAAGAAGCAAGGAAGACTATTCACCATGGAGGTAAAGCCATCAACCCGTCACACTATCTACTTGTCAATTGAAAATAAACAGATTGTAGAAATTGTTGGTGCAAGACAAATCATCAATTGATTGTTAGGAAAAACTTTGAAGTCAATAAGTAAATCAAAGATCACCATATGAGGCTTGAAGATAAGTATATGATCAAAAGATGAAAACTTGTATATACATGTATATTACTCTTCTAATGAGTTCATGAAAAACTTTGTATCTATGATGAGTTGGGATGTAAATGTCTATATATACTTGAATATAGACATAATATATGAGAGATGATGAGTGAAAAGTTTTTAAGAATTCATTAGAGACTTTAGAGAGTGAGAAGAATATTGATTATCTATCACATGTATGATTTCTCTGAATAGAAGAAAGTTGCTCATCGATCTTTTGCTCAGTGCTCCTTCTGTGTTTATCTTCTTGAAGAATGCTTTTGTAAAAAGTCTAATTCTATAGTTGAATGAACTCTGTATGATTTTTGAGAGCCTAATTGTAATCAAGATGAGATAATTTCAAGTAGGAACATTTATATGTGTAAAGAGAAGAAGTGAAGACAGGTACATATGCAAATTCGATGATCAATGTGTTGATCATATCTCCCTCCACAGTGTAAAGTTTTGAGCAACTAAGTAGTCATTCTTTAAGTTGAAAGGTAAGCTACTTGTGGGTAAAAGCATTTGAATAAACGGGTCCTACTTTGGGGGAACTATGCATTACAAGTTGTAGCTATCAAAGTCAACTACATAGAAGAATAGTTTCAAACATAGGTACATTATTTGGAGGAAATCTCAAGATCTACTAATTCTTTTGGAGAGATTTAACTTGGAGAAGGTGTGGAGATATTAGCTGCCACCATGTATAAAGTTTCATTGAAAAGTCTACACATTTGATCAGTCAATGAGTGGATGAAGTGTAGCAGACTTTTTTGAGTAATCAGTTTCTTCACAGTTAACTCAAGTCTTGATAGTTTGGCATTAGTTTTCCAAAACTGGTTGAGGTTATGAGTTGTTTTTGACATAGTGGTGCTCTAACATCAAGGATAACTTGTTCTTTTGGAGATTAATCATCTCCATCAGTGGTATCAGAGAAGGAGTCATCAGGTTTGAAGAAAGGGGGACCTCAACTATTGCAAATATACAGAAATTAATCTTTGAAGATTCAAAAGGTGAAAGTTTGAAGTGAAAGCTAGAGAAGGAGGCCTGAAAGCTATCGCAAGGATCAAAAGGAACTACATTCGAATTAAAGGTACATTCATTACTCACAAAGCTTGAAGAATATATTGCACAAGTGAAGAAAAGATGGGAGATTCTCTTCATATAGAAAAATTGGATAGAGAAAAATATCCTGCTTGGTCAATGAGGATGGAAGCTCATCTTATGATGTTTATAGATGATCATTCAAGTTTTGTTTGGATGCATTCCACTTCAATACGTTCAAAAACCTAGTGGAGAAGGAAACATGAAGTCAGAGGTGTTCTACCACTTCAAGACGTTCAAAAACCTAGTGGAGAAGGAAACAGGAAGTATATTCAGACTCTCATATCGGATGGAGGGGGAGAGTATTTTTCAAATGAGTTTTCAGATTTTTAACATGACCATGGCATCAAAAGGCAATTGACCTACATGTATACACCTCAAGAAAATGGAGTGGAAGAGAGGAAGAATAGATATATAGTAGAAGTGGCTAGAGCTTTGTTAACTGAAATGAATGTTCCTAACTCTTATTAGGCAAAAAATACAGCCATATACATTATGAAAAGGTGTCCAACCCAAGGAGTACATGGAGTTACACCTTATGAAGCTTGGTGTGGTAAGAAACCCAACCTTTCACATCTCAAAGTATTTGGTTGTGTATCTTATGCTTGCATACCTCAAGAGTTGAGACACAAGTTAGAGTCGAAGGCAAATAGGTGTATACTTCTTGGATATTCTACAAAGTGAAAGGGTTTTAGATGTTATAACCCTTGCACCAAAGAGCTTAACGTATCTAGGGATGTAATATTTGATGAGTTGTTGCCTTGGTATCGTAGCAAAGATGTGTTATAGGTTGATAATGCATATGAAGCCAAGAAGAGGTTCAAAGAGAAACAACAAAGCATGAAGATAAGTGGTCCAACCACTTCAAGCACACCATTAGAGGAGATTACTACATCAGCATGGTATGGAAGGAAAAGGAATGAAGCTCATTCAAGTGAAGGAAGTAGTAAAGTAAAGGAAAAGGCAAATGATGAAGACCATCAACAGGTAGACATGGAATCTACAAGTGACAAAGATATGGAAAAATTAGAAAATCCAATATCTAAAGCATCTAAACCAAAGAGAAGGAGATTCCTAACACCAAAAGGTGGGGTAAGACCATCCAATAGGGTTAAATACCCTATTCAAAGGTAAACTTATGATCCATTCATTGCAAGGCACTATGCCTACATGAGTCAAGTTATAGCTTGTGAAGAACTTAACTTTTTTGAAGAAGCAAATAAGCATAGAGAATTGATTGAAGCCATGGAGGAGGAATTCAAGGCACTTGAAGAAAATGACACTTTGTCATTAGTGCCAAGAACAAAGGACATGAAAGTCATTGGCATATAGATGGGAGCATCTCTAGGTATAAAGCAAGGTTGGTTGCTTAAGGTTTTGCTCAAAGCTATGGCATATACTTTGAGGAAACATTTGTTGCAGTAGCTAAGATGTCCACCATAAGAATTTTGATTTTAATTTCAGCCTCTAAAGGTTGGAAGATGTACTAGTTGGATGTAAAGAATGGTTTCCTAATTGGAGAGATTGAAGAGGTAGTCTTCATGGAGCAGCCCCAAGGGTTTGAAGATGAGAGGTTTCCACATCATCTATGTAGAACTAAGAAGGATCTTTATGGACTCAAGCAAGCCCCAAGGGCTTGGAACCAAAGACTTGTGGACTACTGGGTAAGATGTGGATACAATCAGAGTCATGCAGACTCATCACTCTTTGTGAAGAAGGAAGGTAGCAAATTTTTTTTCATATGTATATATGTTGATGATTTGATCATTGTGGGGGATGATGAAGCCAACATCAAGGAAATAAAGAGGAAGCTTGGATGTGAGTTTAAAATCTATGATATAGGGATTTTAAGGTACTTCCTTGGGATTGAAGTATTATATAAAGAGGAAGGTATATACTTGATGCAAAGGACATATATTCTAGATCTTTTAAAGAAGTATGGCTTGTGTGATCGCAAGCCCATTTCACATCCATTAGAATTAAATGTTAAACTAAGTTCTCCTGAAGGTGAAGAAGTGAAGGATATCACCATGTATAGGTCAATAATTGGCTCTCTCATGTATGCTACTATTAGAAGACCAGATATTGCACATATAGTTGGAGTGTTATCTCAATTTTTGCAGGCACCAAGATTACCTCATCGTGCTACAACCAAAAGGGTAATTAGGTACCTCAAAGGATCAATGAATGAAGGTCTACATTATCCTTTTGATGATGGATCAAATTTACAAGCTTATTGTGATGGGGATTGGGTAGGTTCCAAAGATGACAGAAGGAGCACTTGTGGAAATGTTATCATGCTAAGGAAGAAGACCATCTCATGGATGTCAAAGAAACAACCAATAGTGGCTCTCTCATCAACCAAATCTGAGTAAAGAGGCTTAACACAAGTCTCATGTGAGCATATGTGGCTCAAGAAGTTATTTTTTGATGTTGATTTGTAGGTTAAGCAAGTACCTATCTTTTGTGACAACATAAGTAACGTATGCTTGGCTCAAAATCTAGTGTTCCATGCAAGGCCGAAGCATATAGAAGTGCATTACCACTTTATTAGAGATAAGATCATGTCAAAGGATGTCAAAGTGGAGCATTTCAATACAAAGGAGCAATATGCAGATATGTTTACCAAAGCATTGGATGGAGTAAAGCTAGAACACTTCAAGGCATGCATTGGAATGGACATAGACATTGAGACTTGAGGGGGAGTGTTGAAAATCAAGTCTCAATCATGAAAAAGGACTCAACCATGAGTTTCTAAAGTGGATCAATAAAAAAGGAGGACCCAAAGGCATGGAATCAAGTTAGAATCTCCACCAAACTCAATCAAATTCAAATTTCATCAATCAGCTACCAAAAAGTGCACCTACACTGATTGGTGGGTGGTTAGCTAGATTGTAGGAAACGTAAAACTCTATATAAGCACCATCTCACCTTTTTTTCTTGAGCTGTATGTATTCCACAAGTTTCCCACTTAGTTTAGTGAAGTCATAAAGTCGAGCAACCAACCCCCTTGCTTGCTTACCTCATTTTTGCATTACTTTTCTCCTCTCTATCTAGAGGTATAGTTATGCTTTTCCAAATCTAATTGTACCACATTGCAAAGAATTGTTTGCTCTCTCATTCTGCTCATTTTCATTTATTTCAAGCTTCATTTGGTCTGTCATATAGTGCCCTAAACTTTGTCAAAGTTTGAAGTTCTTTGACTGAGTGAATTGTGAGAAATTGCCAACTTTGTGAAGGTGTATCTCTGCACATTGGTAGAGAGTGTTGCAAACAGGTAGCCTATTTTGTAGAGGATTGTTGTCCCAGCTAGAATATTCATTTTGGATTATTTAAATCTTTTTTGGTAGCTCTTATAGTCTATTATAAGTCTGTAAAATTTCATTTTAAGTCTTTGAATAGATGCACAGAAAAGTTTAGAACAGTGAGCATATATCACTGCTTGTGGACCTAGTTGAGGGCATCCATCTTCCATTGTTGCATTGGGGTGTTAGAATCATCCCCCATCACAATTTGTATATGTTGAAGGTGGAATCATTAGGCATCAAGCAAACTATGTTGAAAATGTACTTCAAATTTTTTATTTTGAGGATTGTGAGCCAGTTTCTACACTAGTGGAGAGAGGATTTGAGTTTAGTTGAGGGTTCTAATGATGCATTTGACACTTCCCTTTATCAGAAAGTTATGGGATATTGTTGGGGGATTCTTGGACAAGAAGGGATTTGAGTGTTTGTAGGAGAAAAGGGAAGACAAGAAGAAAGATACACACTGGAAGCCTCTGTCGATTGATTATAATAAGACAAATACAATGTTAAAGCATAATACAATCCAATGCTTCTGTGCAAAATCCCACAGAGTGCTCAATTTCAAAACACCAAATACCCAAGGGACTTGTTGCTGCCGGCCTCCTCTGCACCAAACCTCCACCTTCTCCAAGCCTGCACTTGTGCACACCTTGCACCAAGCTTCCACTAAGGGGGAGGGATGGGTACCTTCTATCGGCACACGCACACTTCAATAAGACCTTGGGATCCTTGGGGGACTAGCTTAGCACTTCTCTGCACACTTCCTTGGTCACTCTTCATGCACACCTTGCACTTCACTTCTCTGCGTCGCACACTGTGTATCTCTTGCAGTTCTCCCTCTTGCCTTGCTTAGACTATGCTTCCTCTTGCTTACACTTGGAATTCCCAAGAATAGTCCTTGCCTTGATTTTTGTGTGTCGATTCACGTATGCTCCTAACTACAAGAGCATCTTGGTGCTCCCTTTGATCTCCCAAGATTGTCTTTTCAAGTAGCAGCCAATGAATCCCTGTTTTTTCCTGTAGTGGCTTTAGGCTAAAACAAAAATTTTAATGGGGGGGCCATACTTTCACTTCTGCGTATGCTACCGCTCCCCATACCTTCACATTTTCCTTTTAAGTTTTCACTTTTGCACATAAGAGAGGGTTCACCTGAACCTTCCAAAACACTTTAAAAACATTTTGAACCTTAGGGAAATTAGAGAAATACCTCTGCAACCTGCAACCGCTTTCTCCAATTCACCCTTTATGGACAATTGATTGTGCACTACCTGTGCACTTTGAAACCTACACTTTAGCAAATTTGCACCTATTGACTCTTACCTTGACCTTGTTGACTTTGACCAATTTGACTTTGACCTTTTGACTTTGACTATAGTTGACTTTGACCGTGATTGACGTTGACCAATATGAATTTTATGGGCTCAACAGATATCTTATATATGCATGCAACACAAGGCCGGATATACAGTATTCAGTTTCCCAATTGAGTTGATTCATGCATAGCCCTGGCACTAAGCATTGGCAAGTGCTAAAATGTGTGTTTAGATATCTCAAAGGCACTTTGACTTTAGATCTCTTTTATGGCGGAGATATTCAGCCATGTTCTTCTACTTTTATAGTTAGTGATTGTGCTTCTTGTTATGATACTCGCATGTCCACTAGTGGTAATTACTTTTTCCTTGGAGACTCATGCATATCTTGGTTGAGTAAGAAGCAACTATAGTGGCAACATCTAGTTGTGAAGTTGAGTACAAGGTATTTTTCATAGCTACAGTGGAGTGTATATGGTTAAGACAGATATACTCAGTAATCCACCCTCGAGTGACCACAAATGATCCATGGTGCTATAAATTGTAAGGCCCCTATTATGAGGAGAAGCCATTGTGAGGTGTTGGATATTTAAGGAACCCTTACTCCCAAGCTAGATGAGGTCTATGTGTGACTGTTGATGGTAATAGATGATCTTTGTGAGCCTAGCCATTAGGTTACATAGGACATAAACTTCATATTCATTGGGTTTCCATTGAGGCCAAAAATAAAGGGCTTGTGCCATCACACAGTTTCCCCATAGAACCTCAATGGGGAGAGTGCAAAGGGGGGATTTCCCCCTTCTGTGGGGTCGGGGGGCCTATCCAATTGGACTGTAGGGCTAAGATGGTAGGACTTCTAGTCATGGAGATATTGTTGGGTTGTATTTTTTTCTAACTATGTCGTATCTCCAGAGTACATTTATCTATATGGGCTCCCCTTGTAAAAAGTTATATAAGCATGGCCCATGTGTAGCTTTACATAATATTACACACTAGTAACCCCTTCATCTAGAACTTATTTAGATCACCATCTAAGCTCCACTTTGGAAGTGCAAGGGTGGATCGACAACACCATTTTTGTAGCTACATTACTCTTGGAAATTTGAGAATTTAAGTTCTCTATCTCTAAGTCTGCATCTATCTTTGTCTACTTTTTCCTCTCAAGTCTGTCTATTGGTTCATTCCCATGTATTGTTATTTCTCATGAAAGTATGAACATTAGAGGTTGTTGTAGTATGCCCTTGGGGAGCCAAGACCCACACCACCTTGCATGGAAGCAATAAGAAAGGCCCAAGAAAGACTCTCCTTTCATCCACCCCATCCTCCAACATGTTCAAGCCATTGGCCATCAGCCCGCAGCTATGCCACATGCTTGAAAACATGGAGAGGTGGGAGTCAAGGATCCTACTCACATATGTAAAATACAAGAAAGTTGCAACACTCTACTTACACACATAGGAAATGCTAGCATGCACACACACCTCACTCTCTCACACTCCAAGACTAAATACATATATGCACAATGCCTTAAGAGAAAAGAGAGCTCTTCTAAGCACATTCTCCCATGTGCTCTTTTTGACTAGTCAAAAAGGAGCACATGCCTAACTAACATATCTCAAAAAGATCTTTTCAAATATTCTCTAACAACCAAATCTCAAAAGGAAAGGGAATACATGCGTGGGGATTTTTCTTGACTTCTACAAAAAGGATGGGTATTTACATGCTTCCAAAAGCCTTACTTTAGGAGTAATATTAAGAAGTGTCTAAGAGGGAGTTCTCATGTGAAATTATAAGTATATACAAAAAGAAGGTTCCTATGCACAAATGAAGATGTGTGCATACCCTATACTCAACACCCTTCTCCCCCTAGACTTTGTCGTCCTCGACAAAGCTAAGATAAGAGGGGCATACATTGCAGCACTGGTCCAGGTTTGAGTCTTTAGATTTTCAAATCAACAGTTACTGAAATGTTCAAGTCGTCCAGTCTTTAGAGCTTCAGGTCTTCAAGGCTGAGCGACACAATCCCCTTGGGGGGCAGTCAGCCAAACCATGTAAACAGTAGCCTCTGTGGCCAAATATGTAGCTATTCCTACTGAGCAAGTCATTAGAGGACCTGAAAACTGCAAGTCCAAAAAAACTCCATATGCATCCAACCATTGCAAACATGTCAGAGCAAGAAAGGACACAACATTTAGGATAGCAGTCCTAGCATCAAAGATGTACCAAGCTTCCCACAAGATGGCTGGGAAAGTGGACACAATCCCCAAAATAGGGTAGTCACACAGTGAAGTAGCTCAAGTCCAAAATCTAACAACACACTCTGAGTAAAAATTAGATTGACAGGGCACCACCAACATTGGCATCCATTAAGCTTCCTCATTGGTGAGTGTGCACCATCACCATCATGTAGAAAGCACTTTTAGTATCTTGTTGTGTAGATAGGACTTGAGACATAGTCCCCCAGAAGGGAAAATTCACAATCGAATCCTGACTATCATCCCCGACCATATGAGCAGACATCATCATAACAGAGTGGAGGACCCACTTCTGAGAATTTGAGAAGAAAATATCTGAGCAAAGCAACAATATATAAATGTAGATCATCTTCTCCAAATGGGGGCAAAGGGCAACATACACAATCCCTACTTGGGGTAGTCACAAAAACAACCCAATCCCTTGCGTCAGCCAATAGTAGCTGTTGAACTTCAAACAATAATAGAGCAACAAGCTTGAACCAGGTGAAAGACATATGTCTTTCACACACCCATACTTTAATCTTAGTTTCCTAAAAGTTGTGAGTAGAAAACCATCAGTTAAAGGACAAAAAGAGCAGTCCATTTGATGCAATGTCACCTCCCTGCTAGAATTCAGCAGACGTGCGGCATTGGAAGCTACTAATAGAGTGGTGAGGAGCAACCAAGATCCAAGCAACCTGGTGAGGAGCAACCTGCAACAAAGTGATTGGAAGACCAATTAATAGGCTCTGAGGCCTAGGAGCCACCTCAATCCATTCTTCGCATAACAGTAATGGGGTCAACCACATCTCATGGAGTGTGACCTTTGTTAGATAGATCAATTGTTATCTTGTAGCAAAAGAGGTTCAAGCACCCAAATTAGTTTTTGATGAAGTTCCAGCTTTTTTGATTGAGGTACTTGCATCACTCATAGCCAGCTTCAAATTGCAGCCTAGTTCTATCCCTGCATTGGAAACATAGTAGTTGCCCACATGGCTTCATCAAACCTGGTTGCTACAACATGTGAGAGCTCGAGAGTAAATGTTTGATATATCTGATATGGAGAGGATGCAGCCTGTAACATATTGAACAGAAGACAAATAGTAACCACTGAAGCCCAGGAGCTGCCTTCCTTCATGCATTGTCTTGTAAATGATGTGCATCAACCATAAAGAGCACATTACAAATGAGAGCAAGTAAAGCTCCCAAATAAGGAGATGGTCCACCAACATAGTGTCCTTGCATTCCAGCCTGTGCTGGTACCATTCACCAGAGGAGTTGGCTGAGCTTCAAAGAGTGAGTGCCCAAATTTGCATAGGAGTCCCACGACATGGTCAACAGCCGCCTTATGTGGAAGCATGGGTTGTACCGACACTAGAGCCAACATTAATTGCATGTGTGATCCCATGAAAAGCACTGCCCTTTAGTACTTTATGGGTGATGGGAGCAGGTGTGGATGCCATCCCTCAGATTTATAAACATCTTTAAGCTTAATTAGCTTTCACTCCTATAATGCTCAAGTCAGATACAAACCCACACAAGAGGTTTTGAAGCCCAATAGTGATAATGAGCAGCTATTATCTAAATAATTATGAACTTGACCTTTTCTTCTCATGCATACTATCCTTCTATGATGGAGAATGTTAATCTCCAAAAGAACAACTTATTCTTGTGATTAGAGCACCTCTATACCAAGAATAAGTCAAAACCTTTCACACATTTAGAGGATCAACTTCTAATTATCAAAAGATGAACAAATCTGTGAAGAAGGTGATACACAGAAAAGTCTGCTGCACTATTTCTTTATATTGACTTATCAAACGTGTAAAGTTTTTGATGAAACTTTGTATGAATCATCTCCTAGAGATTGCGCAACTATTCCAAGTTGAATTACTCCAAAAGATTAAGTGTAGCTTGAGAAATCAACTTCTCAAGTTACCTATGTCAGAAACTGTACTTCTGAGAAGTCGATTCAGACACCCCTAACTTCTTAACTCTGATTCTCACAATATCTAACCCGTTTTGCCAAATGCTTTTAGCCACGAGTAGATCACCTTCCAACTTAAAGATTAAGTGCTTGCTTGCACAAAACTTTAAACTATGGAGTGAGCACTGACCAAAAGATTAAACACGAAATTTGCGCCTGTTTCAGAGAACTGTAGACATTCAACACATATGAATGTTCCTATTCACAATTCTCCTAGCCTGTTTACAATTGAACTCTGAAATTCAGGTCACAGGCTCATTAACTAACAACTTAGATATCCTCAAAAGGATTTTGCTAATGATCAAACACAGAAGGAGCAGACACGAAAAGATCGGGCGCAATATTTCTTCATTAACTCAGAAAAATTACAACTGAGTGATGAGAGCAAACACACATTCACTTTCCACTATCTCATTGCTTCTATCTCCCTAATTCTTGACTTGTAACTATTATCACATATGCTCTCATACATGCCCCGACTTTTCTCAAGGTATTTATAGATAATTTGTACATAATTCTTACTGAACAAAAGTTCTAAGTCATCTATGACTATGCTAATGTACATATGTATACAAGACAACATTCTGACTTCTTCTTCATTTTGCAAATGTCTTCCTTTGCTTCATTCTGACCATAAGCATTCTCCAAGATCTGTATAATCACCAATTTGTGATTGATTTGCTCCAACAGCTCCCCCTCAATCACTAATTGTGATTATTCCATTCTTCTTCACTCCTGCCATCTCCTTGAATCTCTGTAGCTTAGGTCCATCCAAGCTTTTTGTCATCATATCTGCAACTTGTTCTTTTGTTGGAGTGTACATCACTTCAATCTCTTTATCAAGTACCTTTTCCCTCAAGAAATGATACTGTATCTCTATATGCTTAGTCCTGGCATGAAAAACAGGGTTAGCTGCCAAATACAAAGAACTCATATTATCTCCAAAAATTATTGGAGTACTATGATCAGTCTCAAAACTTTTCATCAAGGTCTTCAACCATATAACTTCTTTTGCAGCTTCTACCATTCCCTTATACTCAGCCTCTGTGGATGATAAAGCAACTGTGTGTTGCTTCTTTGAACACCAAGACACTAACTTGTCTCCAACATAACATAGATATCCATGAGTAGACCTTCTATCATCTGAGTCACCTGCCCAATCTGCATCACTAAACACTTTGATTCTTGTGTCAGAAGTGAAACCATAGTACAAACCTTCACTTATGGTTCCTTTGATATATCTAAGTACCCTTTGGGCTGCAATCCAATGAGTCTTCTTTGGACAATGCATAAATTGTGACAACACACCTACTGCATATGATAGGTCTGGCCTTGTCAAGGTAGCATAGATTAGACTACCTACCAAACTCTGATATTTCTTCATGTCATTAAACTCTTCACCTCCATACCTGCTTAATTTATGATTTACCTCCAATGGAGTGGTTGAGGTCTTGCAATCTTCCATGTTAAACTTGATCAAAAGATTCTTCAAGTATCTCTCTTGTGAAACATATACTCCATGTTGAGTATACACAATCTGCATTCCTAGAAAATAAGATAAGTTTCCCAAGTCACTTATCTTAAACTCCTTCTCTATTTGCTTCTTGAGTTCATTGATTCCTTGAGCATCTGTTCCTGTAACAATAATATCATCAACATAAATGCACATGTAAATATATCCATTTTCACTTGCCTTCACTAGCAAGCTACTATCTGCCTTTGATGCTTGAAATCCACATTCATTCAAGAACTTGACCAATCTGTAATTCCAAGCTCTTGGGGCTTGCTTCAACCCATATAAAGCTCTCTTGAGCTTACACACATAATCTGATCCAATTGACTCCATGAAGCCTTCTGGTTGCTCCATATATACTTCATCTGCAATGTAACCATTAAGAAATGCATTCTTCACATCCAATTGTGACAATTTCCATCCTTTGCAAGCAGCAATAGCAATCAATGTCCTAATTGTAGACATCTTAGCAACAGGACTAAAGGTTTCATCATAATCTACCCCATAAGTTTGGGCATAACCTTTAACCACAAGTCTAGCCTTATATCTAGACACCTTACCATCTGCAAACCTCTTTGTTTTGTATACCCACTTGCATCCAATGACTTTCTGATTCTTTGGTCTTGGTACTAATTCCCAAGTTTCATTTTCAAGTAGAGCATCATACTCTTCTTGCATTGCCTTTTCCCAATTCTGTTTACCTTTGGCTTCTTCATAAGTGATTGGATCTTCTTCTGTTTTCACAATGTAAGCATAATCTCTTGTTGTTAGGAAAGATGTATCATAGCTATACCTTATAGGCTCTTTCCTTTCTCTTGTAGATCTTCTGATTTCTGCACTTCTTGAAGTTTCAGCCTCATTTGATTCGGGATCAAATCTTGGCCCTTCTTCTACATGATCCTGCACTCTACATCTAGAGTCAACTTCATCAACAATTTCTTCACATACCTTTACCTTTGCCTTTCCTTTCCTTTGAATTTCTTCAACACCTGCATACTCATTTGGTGATCCTGTATACCACATGTTTTGCTCATCAAATGTTACATCTTTAGTAACAAGAAATTGCTTTGTGGATGGACTCCACAACCTGTAACCCATTTGTCTATCATCATATCCAATAAACACATACTTCTCTGCTTTTGGTTCTAGCTTATGTCTTAATTGTGAAGGAACATAAGCATATGCAATACATCCAAATACTTTACAATGATCAAGACTAGGCTTCTTACCCCACCATGCTTCATAAGGGGTTCCTCCATCCAAAGCTTTGCAAGGCAACCTATTCACAAGGTATGTTGCAGTGTTAATGGCCTCTGCCCATAAATAATTTGGACAATTCTTTTCCTTCATCATGGCTCTTGCAAACTCTACAAGAGTCCTATTTCTCCTTTCAGCTACTCCATTTTGTTGAGGGGAGTACCTGCAAGTTACTTCTCTTTTGATACCTGCATTCCACAAATAATCATCAAACTCTTTTGAGAAATACTCTCCCCCTCCATCTGATCTTAACCTCTTTAGCTTTTGTCCTGTGATCCTTTCTGCATAAGCATGGAAATGTTTGAATGTCTTGAAGACTTCTGATTTGTCCTTGATTACATACAAAGTAATCCACCTGGTTGCATCATCAACAAACAACACATAATATCTGGATCCATTTATGCTATAGTCCCTTGAAGGACCCCATACATCTGTATGAACCAATTCAAGCATATTTGAATACTTGTACCCTGATTTGTTATAAGAACTTTTATGTGCTTTACCTAATTGACAAGCTTCACACTTGTACACCATATGTTGCCCTTCAATGTTTGGCAATCCAAGCACTATCTGATTCTTTGACATCTCCTTTATAGCTCTCTCATTGAAATGACCTAGCCTTTTATGCCATAGGTCTAATTCAGATACCTTTTGACCTCCATAGGTAAACAATGCATGTCCTACATTGCCTTGGATTTTGAGAGTGAACAATCTTCCCTCCTTTTTACCTGCAATTATGGTTCTATATCCCTGATTTGGATCTTGTACATAGACACCATCATTTGTAAATCTTACCTCATATCCTTTCTCCACAATTTGCCCTACACTTATCAAATTTTTAGGAATAGTAGGGACATAAAGTACCTTGCTCAGAAGTGTACTTCCACTCTTTGTCTTCACTGATCCAATGCTCTCCACTTTATGTTTAGTATTGTCACCTGTTTGAACTGTATGTCCATTCACCCTTGCTTCCATATCAGTCATCAAGGATAGGTTCCCACTCAGATGGTTACTGCACCCTGAGTCAATATAAAACACTCTTTGATCTTCTCCCATTGATTCATGAGTTGCATTCAGGATAAGAGTCATGTCATCCTTCTGATCTGATGCATAATTGTAATAATTATTGTTGTAGGACTGAGATTGGAAGTTTCTTCCACCTCCTCTACCATATGATGTCCTACCACCTCTTCCTCTGAAATTGCCTCTTTGGTTTCTGCCTCCTCTACCTCTTTGACTATAATTCTGATTGTTGTATCCTCCACTTTGATTGTTATACCAACAATCATTTGCCAAATGATTTGTTCTGCCACAAATCCAACAAGCTTTAGCATTATCTTTGTTCTTACCTCCTCTTCCTTTACCTCTGAAATTTGTCTTCCCTTTTGTGAAGTTGGCTTGATTTGAGTTCCCTTCATCCTCATTTGATTGCTTTCCCTTGCCATTCTTTTTCTTATCTTTGGAGTACATAGCTTGACTTGTACTTCTATCATTGTCTCCTTTAAGATCCTGCTCAAAAGTTAGCATGTGTCCTAGCAATTGATTAAGATCAGGAGTAAAGTGATCAAGTGACAATTCTATGGACAAGATAAAAGGCTTCCACTTCTCATCACCTCTTAGACCTGTAAGTATTTGTCTTACCAACTTTTCCTCTTCAATATCTTCATCCACTGCTCCCAAGCTATCTGCAATATCTTTCATCCTTGCCACATAATCTGAAATTGATTGTGAGCTCTTCTTCTTGAAAGTTGTGAACTCAGCCCATAGTGAGGACTTCCTTGACTTAGTTGTATTTTGGAAATGCTCTTCCAAGGCATTCCAAACATCTGTAGCACTTTCTAAACCTCTGATATGAGGTAGAAGGTAATCATTTACAGCCATGTAGATGATGCTCCTTGCTTGAGCATCCTTTCTCATCCAAGTCTTCAACATTGCAAGTTCTTCCCTAGTAGGAATACTTGGATCTGCAAATTCTGGTTTTTCTTCATCTCCTGTAATGAATGATATAAGATCTTTGCTCATGAGGTGTGCTTCCATCCTCATGGACCATGCTGGATAGTTCTCCCTATCTAGCTTATCAATCTGCAAGCTTTCTCCCATCTTGTATCCACCTGTGTATTAAAATCTTCAAGCTTTACAAACAATGTATGTACCTTTACTTCGAATTGAACTCCTTTTGCCTTTCTTGATGTCAATTTGTCTTCTCCTCGAGTTTTGACTCCAAGCTTTCACTTCTTGATCCTTCAAATGTTGAATCTCTTGAATCTGCAGCAGTCGAGATCCTCCTTTTCTTCAAATTGATGTCTCCTGCTCTGATACCACTGATGGAGAATGTTAATCTCCAAAAGAACAACTTATTCTTGTGATTAGAGCACCTCTATACCAAGAATAAGTCAAAACCTTTCACACATTTAGAGGATCAACTTCTAATTATCAAAAGATGAACAAATCTGTGAAGAAGGTGATACACAGAAAAGTCTGCTGCACTATTTCTTTATATTGACTTATCAAACGTGTAAAGTTTTTGATGAAACTTTGTATGAATCATCTCCTAGAGATTGCGCAACTATTCCAAGTTGAATTACTCCAAAAGATTAAGTGTAGCTTGAGAAATCAACTTCTCAAGTTACCTATGTCAGAAACTGTACTTCTGAGAAGTCGATTCAGACACCCCTAACTTCTTAACTCTGATTCTCACAACATCTAACCCGTTTTGCCAAATGCTTTTAGCCACGAGTAGATCACCTTCCAACTTAAAGATTAAGTGCTTGCTTGCACAAAACTTTAAACTATGGAGTGAGCACTGACCAAAAGATTAAACACGAAATTTGCGCCTGTTTCAGAGAACTGTAGACATTCAACACATATGAATGTTCCTATTCACAATTCTCCTAGCCTGTTTACAATTGAACTCTGAAATTCAGGTCACAGGCTCATTAACTAACAACTTAGATATCCTCAAAAGGATTTTGCTAATGATCAAACACAGAAGGAGCAGACACGAAAAGATCGGGCGCAATATTTCTTCATTAACTCAGAAAAATTACAACTGAGTGATGAGAGCAAACACACATTCACTTTCCACTATCTCATTGCTTCTATCTCCCTAATTCTTGACTTGTAACTATTATCACATATGCTCTCATACATGCCCCGACTTTTCTCAAGGTATTTATAGATAATTTGTACATAATTCTTACTGAACAAAAGTTCTAAGTCATCTATGACTATGCTAATGTACATATGTATACAAGACAACATTCTGACTTCTTCTTCATTTTGCAAATGTCTTCCTTTGCTTCATTCTGACCATAAGCATTCTCCAAGATCTGTATAATCACCAATTTGTGATTGATTTGCTCCAACATTCTACACCATCAATACTGTAAATAGAGCTCAGTTTGGTAGAGTGTCTTCAGCAGCTTGTTGAACCTTGTATCTACTAGCTTTGGAGTAGGTCATTTCATTGCTTTGAAGCTTGAAGAGCTTACTGACTCAACATAGGCCTCCACCAAAGATGCCCCATCAGTATTTACTTAGGGGAAGTACTTAAGTATTTTAGATTCAAACTCTACAATAAGTGAGCAATCTGGATGGCAGTGGACTTAGGACAAAAGCTGAATTGGACGAATGCTGGAATTACTGAAGACAACATGACAGGGCCCTTTCTCACTTCCAGATGCATCTGAGCCATCCAACATCAGGGATCAAAGTGAACATAAGGTGTGTTCAGTTGCGATTGTCTTTTCGAGCTTACTAGCTCAATAATCTTTGAAGATGGACTCCCACTGCCCAAGTAGACTAGTCAGATCGATCGAAGTGGACAGGTACTATGGTTTCCAGTACTTGATCTGTCACCTACAGTTTCTATATTCATGGATGTACTAACCAAAGTCTCTAATCATTCTGTTTATCTAACACTAGTTTGCTATAGTTGATGTGTTACAACTGAAATGACCATATTAATACCTGAGCCATAAAAAAAAACCCTCCTGTTGAAGAGGAGTTTGGAAGCTTTCTATCTGTCCTGCACCCGCTGGCCCAAAGTCTTCAGGGTTTAACTTTAATGGTCCCTCTCATCATTTGGCTCTGAAGCAACATCATTAACGACTAGCCCTTCCTGTGCAAGAATCCGATGGCCTGTCCGGGTCATGTGCTTTGAGAAGCCTTTTGATTCAACATCTTTGATGTCTTTTTGTGAAGCATCTCTACGGAGCTTGTACTAACTAGCACTACGACCAATTTTTCAATCCTTGCATGAGCCACCTTGGTATTTCTGTGATGTTATGCTTCTAGATAGTAGAACACCTTATGAATACTAAAAAATCAATTGAATTTTAGCTGAATATCAGTAAACTCTGATCCCATGCCCACATGAGGTCACAACAGGCCATTCCTTTCCTTGTGATGATCAGCATCAGGTAGGTCTCAATAAGTGCTTTCTTATGTGCCTTCTTTGCGAGTTTCCAACAGGAGCATATGTGTGTCAACATCCTTGATTTTTGGAGTCCTTAATGATGGGGGTGAAGCTTTGCAGACCGAACCTCTAAAACAACCAAGTTCCTATGTATATCAGACAAAGACCACCTTGTAGGTAAACACATGGAATCGTGCATATTGCTCTCTGCACTTTGATAATTGGTTCGACCTTTGAAACAAGTAGCACATCAGTACCACCATCAGTTATCTCAACACTCCTTGGGTTAGTCCTTTGTTTCCATCAGCTCCATATGTTCTGGTCATGAACCAGAGAGAATTTCCCTACAACATATTTTGAGAGTATGTTTGTCCTTGAGAGTTGCCTTGACTGTGATGCTTCACTCCAGACTACTATATGAGGTTCACTACATTCAAAGAGCACACACCAACGATCTCTTATTCTTTCTTTTGTCTGAAGTGCATTGACCAAGGAGCCACACTACCAGGTTGATAGTTGGGTTCATGTAGTAGTGCTGGAGCACCAGGAGCAACAGAGACATGTAGACCAAAGCTCAGCCATGGTTGTTGAATCATGCTGAACTCAAATGATATTGGAATTCCACTTCCTTAGCCCATGTACTCAAGACATTCGAACACTGAAGGTGTTTCCAAAATATGTTTTGATGCCCAATCATGGTTTGGGGTAGTAGCACCTGGATGTAGAAAATCATAGCAGTTATCTCCATGAACATTGGGCCTCATGACCTTAAAATTCATTGATAAGGAAAAGAAACACCTTGAACTAGTAGAGAGGAGGTAGAGAGGCAATGAAAGGACCTATAATCATTGGTGTTATTCCTCAAATCTTCAGAGATCTGTCTAGCCATTGAGACTCCCCACAGGTTGATGATGTAGTGTGAATATACTAGAGATACCTCTGTTTAGACAGCATTTTCCAAAATGCAAGCCTTCAGCCAGTACTTTGAGACTCTATTGTATTCAGTTGGCAGGCATTTTCATCCAATCCGAAGATGCAACTCCTCCCATGATTGCATGAGCACTTAACATAAGTGAAGACATTCTCTGCATGATAGCAAAATCAGAAAAGACCCATAGGATGGGTCCATCTTCGTTAAACCCTTGAATGATTAGACAAGGGAGCTCTGAGTCATGCTTGATGTAGGAAACATTCTTCAAGACTTTGTTCTTAGACTCATACGATCTGGTGCATGCTTCAGCCTTTAGATACCTGCAGTCGAGTTCATTCCCATATCATGAAAAAATGTAACTATTGAGTTTTTCATGCCAGCCCCAGACATGCAATCATATGGCCGGTGCTTTTTTAGAGCTTGGTTCATATTTTAGGTTCAAAAAAAATGTCAGACTATGTACGCAATTTTTCAACTCTTTTCGCCTTAAAAACAATGTTTTTCACCCTAGAAGTCCTCAGTTCTAATGCTTGACAAGACATTCTTCTCAAAAGTATTCATTGCCCTTTGTATTCCATCTTGCAACTCATCAGCTTCTCGTTACAGTTGTGCATGAGCTCAATCCCACATGGAAAATGCAGATGAGCATATAATGAGCTCAAATCCTTTGTTCAGTTGAGAAAGGGGGAGAATACAGACCGATCATCCCTCTTGCAACATAATTTGAGCACCACAATCAAGAGAGAAAAAAACATTCTCATTCCCACAGGCTTCAGTAATAGATAGTGCACGAATGGTAAATTCGACTGATCCCAAGGGCTGATCATTCCATCCTTATGAGGTTCTGTTACAAAGGCATTTGATACAGATCTGTGCTTCATAGACTTGAGCCTCCAGACTGACAAGTAGTCCTGCAGCCATGGTTTCTCCTTCCTCCACAGTTCAATAGTTTTCGAGCGAAGTCAACAGTCTGATGCTTGAGGCATCATGAGTGCAGTAAAGCGAGGAAGGGGGGAGAAGCACTATTGTGCACCCAGGGAGCTTCATACCTCTGAGAAGAGTGCCTAGCAGGCTCATCATGGTGGATGAGAGAGCCTTGCCCACTGTTCCCTGGAGCAAACATTGACACAAGGAAAGACTCATAGAGGCGCGACCTAAGTGTCGACTTGCACGTATACTAATAGAGGGGTGAACCTCGAGAAATAGTCTGCTTTCGAGCCCCTTGAAACACGGGGCACCCTGGTATCTCCACAGAGAAATAGCTCCACAAGGGAGCTTATCTCACCTCCGCCATGGCAACTGATGCCTTTCCCCATGAATTTCGATCAGTAAGTGGACACGGAGATAGTCACCACCAACCAACCCACCATAACTCTCGAAAAGAAAATGATTTGTCATTATTCATCATAGTAAATTCACATGGGTGTGATGATCCAGGCGTTGCCATCGGATTAGCTCCTAAAGAGCCTCGTGAATGTGAATATCCACCAAAATTTCTTGCAAAATCGCACTTCAGATCAACTTTCTTTGATGTGTTTTGGTGTTTGTTATTTTGGAGATGAAGAGAGGGAAGGGGCCAGAGAGGGTACTACCCATCCCCCTATCCAAGACAATCACTAAAATAGAGGTGAAAGAGATGGAAAGTGATGTCCAAATGTGTGTGTGGGGAGAGGTGTGTATGTGTGAGAGAATGAGAGAGAAGGGAGCTAAGGGACTATTCTTGTGCATCAAACAAAATGAACTAAAACCTACCCTACAGAAACATCCAAATGAGGAGCTAATGGTCCAATGGAAGGGTGAAAAATGCCATGCCAATACACATATCCTAAGATTATAAGCAAAAAAATTGCAAATCAATATCTTACCACATGCTCTTGAGCTCTCCAAGTGATGAAAGGCCGTTCTCCTTGGCAACGGTGCCAAATTTGTTGTTGTAGTATGCCCTTGGGGAGCCAAGACCCACACCACCTTGCATGGAGGCAAGAAGGAAGGCCCAAGAAAGACTCTCCTTTCATCCACCCCATCCTCCAACATGTTCAAGCCATTGGCCATCAGCCCGCAGCTATGCCACATGCTTGAAAACATGGAGAGATGGGAGTCAAGGATGCTAGTTACATATGTAAAATACAAGAAAGTTGCAACACTCTACTTACACACATAGGAAATGCTAGCATGCACACACACCTCACTCTCTCAGACTCCAAGACTAAATACATATATGCACAAAGCCTTAAGAGAAAAGAGAGTTCTTCCATTCAAAGGATATATACATGAAAGCACGTCGAACCAAAAGCTCTTCTCCTTACAAAAATGAGCCTCTATATATAGGCTAAGCACATTCTCCCATGTGCTCTTTTTGACTAGTCAAAAAGGAGCACATGCCTAACTAACATATCTCAAAAAGATCTTTTCAAATATTCTCTAACAACCAAATCTCAAAAGGAAAGGGAATACGTGCATGGGGATTTTTCTAGACTTCTACAAAAGGGATGGGTATTTACATGCTTCCAAAAGCCTTACTTTAGGAGAAATATTAAAAAGTGTCTAAGAGGGAGTTCTCATGTGAAATTCTAAGTATATATAGAAAGAAGGTTCCTATGCACAAATGAAGATGTGTGCATACCCTATACTCAACATAGGCCATATAAAGAGGACCGGATAAGGGCCCTATATTTAGACTTCATCATACTATGTCAATGATAGGATCCAAAGTAGAATGCACTTTTTGTGTTCATATTTGATGGAATAATTTTCAAACAATAGATTGATGAAAATTTCACTTAATTTCATGCTCTTATGCAGAGATATTCAACCATGCATGCATGCATGCTTTTATAGATAGTGATTGGGTTGGTTTTTATGGTTATCGTGTGTCCACTAATGGTAATTTCTTTTTCCTTGGAGACTCATGCATATCTTGGTTGAGTAAGAAACAACTTACAGTGGAAACATCAAATTGTGAGGTTGATCACAGGGTAGTTTTCATAGATACAATGAAGTTTATATGGTTGAGATACCTATTGATGGATCTTATCATGGAGATTGATGTTGCTATGCATAATCTCACTCATAGTTAGAGTGCATTGGTTGCTACCTTTTGTATTCAGACCAGGACTCCAAGTCGTGGAATCATTCTATTATCAAGTCACCATGGATTTATAGATAATGTCCTCAACTGTAGCATCACTTGCATCCATTAGTGCCATCTTTTGTGTTGAATCCCCTATATGGGTTCTATTATAATCTCATGATATTCAATATTTTATAATTGATCTTGTAACCTGATCATAGGACTATCACACCAAGTTCACGCCACACACCACATATTTCATATTTGAAGAGATCCAATGTTCTTTGAAGATTTTGACATAAGATGTATGATGTTCCAAAAAAAAAATTAGAACAATCCAAAGTTGAACTTGTTGCATGATAAAGACACTTTTTCTCAACTTTCTAAATTTCCAACTTTGGAATCATAGTAAAGAATAGCTTACAATGTGAAGGATATAGATTGGAAGATAAAGATAAAGTCAAGGACATCTAGATGTTTACTCATGGGAACATGCTTACTCATGCCTCTCAATCAAAGAACTATAAAAAACTACCAACTACAACTAAAAAACTAAAATGGTACATATCATGAAGATAAGAAATCAATTCTCAAAGGAAAAATGTTTTCTCTTGGAATCCAACACTATGCCCATCAATAATTTAGAAAATATTTTCTCCATTCATGGTTCCATCATACTCGATACAATCCATAGACATAATCCTTCTACAAGGCACATTAGATTGTCTTGCTTGATTTATTATTATTAAATACTTTAATTCAAACCCCAAATTTTATAGATCCTCACAAAAATGATCTCATAGTGACATAGGTGCAAAGTTTTTCATATTTCTTAGAGATAGTATAGTAAATTGGCCTCAAATTTTGGTAGCAT
Source organism: Ceratopteris richardii (assembly GCA_020310875.1). NCBI lineage: Eukaryota > Viridiplantae > Streptophyta > Polypodiopsida > Polypodiales > Pteridaceae > Ceratopteris > Ceratopteris richardii. The sequence continues at coordinate 160,591,448 of CM035418.1, read as the reverse complement.
ATCCTATGTCTCTATAGATATGCAATGTGCAGACATGTTGACTAAAGCTCTTGATGGTACAAAGTTAAGTAGATTCAAGTTGATGATTGGCTTGCATGAAATCAAGGACAATTGAAGACTTATTTGGAGGCCAAGCATGTTAGGCTTGAGGGGGAGCTGTTGGTGCATTTTACCCAAGCCTACATGCTTGATATGCTTGATATTATGATCATTTGTAAGTCACATGTGTAGTCATGTGAATACCTCTTGTAAAAAAGTACATTTTATCTCTTGTAATTGAAAAAAGAAAAAAGGAAAAGGATGGCTTACCTCATCCATGATGTAAAAGCAAAGTCGTGGCTCTAACTACCTAAAACCACAAACTTTTGAGATGAAGGAATATCTCTTGACTTTGGGGATCACTTTTAGGTGGAGCCATTCGAATTCGAATGCAAAACTCCCTCCAAGAATAGCTATAAAAAGAGCAAGAAGGAAGAGGTGATTAGCAAGCCTTGTATGTGACCACTTCATGTTATTTTGTAGAGATTGAAGAGCTTACTCCATAGCTCTATCATTCTACTCCCATTGCGTAAATATTCATTGCCAATGGGGTTGTAAACATATGTGAATCTATACATTTGTCATTATCTACTTCTCTGTTTTGTTCTCTGCTATACTCACTTAGAGCAGTAACTTCCAAAGGTCATATCTCGAGTTCTAGGCAACATCTTTCAGTGTTTTAATGTGCATTGGATAGCTATTACTGTCTAGTTTTTGGATAAAATTTTTCATTGTCATTGAATTTATACTTTGGGAGATATCTGCATTTTAATGCTCACTAGTCTATCTCTACAAAGCCCTGAGAATGGTGGGCATGTTCCAGAAATTGGGTGAATCTTGTTCTCAATGCTCAGTCCATCATGTTGAGTACTTTATTCGTTAGGTTGATCGTGAGATCCAAGACATGAACATGTTTGGATAGCCAAAACTCAATCACTCTAATCATATACTCTTCAATGGGTAGATAATTGTGTCACAAGCTTGGTAATAGTGGAAAATTGATCCATAGTTTACTTAGTGAGCCGTTGTACTACTCTTCCCAAACTTGTGGCCATGGTATGCACCTTGGCACTGGGCAAAAAGATGGATTAACTTGTAGTAAGTATGGTGCCTCATGGCAATGCACCCACAATGTAGGATGCTTTTCCAAAACGTTTCTCCTCCAAACAGGATCAAGTGCTTCAAATTCCGCTTGAGTATAAGTAAAGTTTGTAGCTTTAAAGTTCATGTCTTGTTTCGGATCCTTCTAGCTTGTTTTCTTGATATACCTATGAGTTTGTTCATTCATGATGCCATAAGGTATGTTTAATGTCTACATCAGTCAATGCCACATCCTAACAAAGATCCTCAAAATAAAAGGTACTCAAGTCCTCTAATCCAACAAGAATTTTCAATTCAAAATATGTGAGTAGGGGTGGGTCCATCAGTTGTGCGGTGGATGCTCATCTTTGCTACGTTTGGGAATGTGAATGGTGAAGGACTACATAGTTCTTTCCCCTTTGAGAGTAATTTCTAGAGTCATTACTACACTTCATGGTTGTGCACATGGAACTATTCCTCTCATGCTTTTTGGTTGGGGTACGGAGGCCTTTTGACTTTTGAATAACTAAAGCCTTGACCAGTTCAGGGCTCTTTTTTTTATAAGTACATCATAGGATAGGCACTTATACATACTTTGAGTGATGGCACAACATCCATTTAATACATGCTTTTGTATCCACTTTTGACTTTTGAATAATTGAAGCCTTGACCAAGTCAGGGCTCTCTCGATAAGTACATCATATGATAGGCACTTATACATACTATGTACCTAAGTCAAGGAGTCTTAGGGACTTGTGCCAAAGAGACTACATCTCATTTGCCTCACAAGTGTGTATAGTGGAGAATTGACACACACTTATTTGTCAATCCGATGAACCGACCTAACCAAGTGTATGAGGACATGTGCACACATGATGGGAAACGAAGTGGTTTAGCTTATATGCATGAGAAAAGACTACTCCACCTCTCTAACTCACTTAAATATTGAAAGTGTCTGTCGTGATGCCTCTTACAGCAGTCTTCACTAAATCACGAATTTCTTCCAGCTCCGAACTCCGAATATGGCCAATACCAAGTTTGTTTTGAAGCTCTCAATGAGAGGCATCTATTGGACGTAGGTTCACTCGATTCTGACAATCGTGCCTCAAGTTATAAACAAAACAGTGAATGGCGGGAAACACCCACACTCACTCCACAACTTCTATTAGCTCACACACACACTATAGTAGCTCAAAAATAGTGGGAAGGGGTAGAGAACAGTCCTACACACACATTCCAAGAATTGCACACACATAGAAGATCAAAGAGAAGATGAAAATTTGCAAGAAAGAAGAAATTTCGAAAATCAGGAGCTCTCCTTCTTCACAATGGCAAAAAGTCTCTACAAAGAGTCACTAAGTGACTTATATACATGTGCCCTAAAAATGGTCCTTTCACACAAGTGACCAACACTTTATTAACTAATCTCCATTTTCCTACTATTTTACAAGAAATATATTACAATGATTTGGGATTATGCATCTAGAGGACTCCTCTAGTGCATCTACATGGCTTGAGGGAATTTCCTAAGACTTTGAAGAAGAAAAATATGCCCATTAATTTGAAATTTTTGGGGCTCCCCTTTCATGCCTCTTTGCTCTGCAACACTCTCCCCCTCTTTGTCTCTGTCGTCCCTTGACAGGCTTTTGCTTCTCGTTTGTAGCTTGTCTAAGATTTCTGAATACACGCACCCAGTGGTCGAAGAAGCAACAAGGACTGTCAGACAATTGGTTATCTTATCTGATGTATGTCCTTTGCTTCTGTTTGCCCCTTGATATCCCATACATCACAAATCTGGGTTGTTGTATTCAGTCAGGCTGCCACGCATGCCATTAGTGACTAAGAATGTGAGGTTCTTAGTCACCCTCTTCAACTTTTCAACTTCTACCTTTTTCTAACTTTTGGTCTTCTGATTTGTCTTTGTGTTCGCACATCTGACCAGTTGCATTGCTTTGAGCCTCTTTATTTTTTGCCATCGCACGCTATCAGCGGGAGGATTATTACCTGCCAAGTATTGTCTTGCACTTCTTCATGGATACTTCCTGGCCCTAGTCCGTCCTTCCCATGAAATATCTTGGTTGTGATTATTCTTTAATTCCATTCCTCGGGACCTGGTTGTTTGGTGTTGTTGCCTGATGTATGCCCCTGTGGGGCTTTGGGCAAAGGGTGGTTCTCTTGTTTTATTATCTTCATTCTTTACTGAGCAGTTTTGGTCTTTGATTTTCCTCTTCTTCTCTTCTTGCTTGATTCTCCTTCCACACGTCCCTCCTCCTGAACTCTATCGTCCTCGACAGGCTTTTTGTGGCGACATGAGTACGTTTGTATGGAAGCTTGCTCTCGTTGATTAAGCAAATTGGTGTGACATATCATGAATTCTTTCCACTGGCTTGACTTCACTCCATCCTCTGGTGCTTGTCGGTGATCCGCAAAGAAACTTGTTTCATAAGCCACCAATCTTGCATTGAGATTTGAAGTCAATTTTACAAAAAATTTTGAATCAATTTCAAAGAAGCCAGTAAAAATGCTTCTTCAACAGTTTTCATATACGTGCTCGGCAAGAGCATAAGCCATGAATAGTATGCCATAAGTGTTAATCAGCTCAAGATAGTTGAAAGATAAAAAAAAAGTGCTTCGGATCCCTGTGTAATGGCGATGAAGTTCAAAAATGTATATTTGGCATGTTGGATGACTTTGGTAACTGTAAGTAGCATGCTGAAAATCTTATTAGTCATTTTGACAGCTAAATCTGGTATAGTGTCATATCGAGCAATCCAAAATTCCATGGTTTTCACCATGTATTCTTCCGTTGGTAGGTAATTATGCGGTGGACTTGGCAATAGTGGATAATTAAGCCATTGATTATTTATGCGACCCTGGCGCTGTCCTTCCCAAAAATGTGACCAGGAGCATCTGCGGGGTACTGGACAAAAAGATGGATTCACCTGAAGTGCATATGGCGATGCTTCCCATTGTACCCGCAGTGTAGGGTTCTTTTCCAAAAGTTTTCGCCTCCATATTGGATCAACCCTTTTGAATTCCTCTCGAGTATAGTTGAAAGTATTATCGCTGAACTGGAGGTTGTTGTCAGGCTCCTTATTTGTCTTGGTCTTTATATATTGCCTTGTTTGCTCTTCAAGGAGTCCATATGGTACATTAATGGCTTCAATATCTGTTCCAAATTTTTACTTTCAATCTGAGCTTCCTTCATGATCTGTATTAATTGATCTTCAAATTCTGTAGTGAGCTCGGACACCAGTAGTGCCCTCTCGTGTTGGCTCAGTTCTACAATATCTTGATGATTACATTCAGATTGGATCTCCATTTCCTCCCTTATCGGCGAATGATGTAAGGGGGGAGAGAGAGGACGTACCTCAATCTCCTCAGTAGCCACTGTGGATTTTGGAACTACTGGTGTCCCCTCTATTGCCTTCTGCTCTAGCCGCTTTTGTAGGTGCTTTATCATCTCATCCTTTTGCTTGATTTCTTCATTGGCCTTAGAAATCGTTTCCTTGTTTTTGAGAATTTCTTCGGCTACGACAACAAGTTGATCAATGTCTTCTTTACATTGCACCATATATCTATTCTCGGACTTTTTCCACTTTGTCCTTAGAGCAACGGTATCATCCATATACCTTTTTTTCCATTTGGCAATGATTGCCTGCTCTTGCTTGAGCTGATCTTCATACCTGACTATCTTTTCCTCCATTGCCTTTAGGTCCTTTTCTGGCACTTCCTGAGTCTCTATAGGTTGATTACTTAGAAGAGCTGTCATAAGCTCCTTGTTTCTATTCCTTAAGTTCTCTATCTCATCCATATATATCTTGATTTGTGATTCCAATATTTTGCTTCTTGCATTCATCCGTGTCTTCTCGATTTCACTAACCTCATATTTCTTCTGTAACTCCTATAGTTGTTCTTTTAATTTCTCATTTTTTGTCTCTAAAGTTTTTCACTGCTGCTTGACCTCTCAAACTTCATTTTCTTTGTGTGTTATGTGCTCTTTTGCTAGCCTTAATTGTGCTGAAAGGTTCTTACCCATTTCATGAAGTTCATGCTTTTCTTGCATCGCTTTGTCATAGTCCTCATCGGCCTCAAGCATCAACTATTGCGTATCCATAACAGTTCTGATCATATCTTGCACTACTAGCTTGAGCTGAGCGATGTTGACATTCAACCACGTTTTTGGAATGCTTGGAACTTCTCTTGTTTGTACATCCTTTCCGTGCTCCACATGGATAGTCTCGTTATGTGGTTGTCTGATTTCAAGTTGCACTTCCGGTTCTTTGCTTTCTTCTTCTATATTGATAACTTTCGTGGCACTTCCTTGAAATGTGACATCCATATCGGAGGGTTCTGCCACAACCCTTATTGGTGTAAATGGTGCGGAGTCTTCTCCTGTAGCTTCTTTTGGTTCTTCCTTGGGATTCTTGAACGAACCCTCTCCTGCAAGCTGAGTCTCATCGATTTAAATGTTAGATGTGTCATTTATTTTGATGACATGTACACTTTCTTGGGCTACTTCTTTGTCTGCGGTGTTTGGATTAGGGTTGATGGTAGTTTGATTTACCTTTATGTCCTCTTCTTCAGCATTGTAGTTCACTTCATTTAATTCCTTCCATTGTCCATCATCTCTCGACTCACTCCGAATATTGGTATTCAGGAAGGATGTGTCTGGTTCTTCGTGTGCATCGGAAGAGGAGCTTGAGTTATCCAACCCTATTTCTCTGTATCGATGTACTTTGGTTAGCTTCTTTTTCGCTTCCGTATCTTTGTGGGTTGCACTGGTAGATTAACTTGACCCTCTGCAGCTCAGTGATGAGTAGCACCTCCTTTAGTGTCAATCCGGGAAGACATGAGGATGGTATGAAGACCTCGAGCAAGTGAAGGCACAAGTGTGTGAGTGAGAAGCACACCAACATGCACACACATACACACACACGTGGACACATGGCAAAAACAAAGAGAGAGATACAATGGAATCACTTCTATTGCCAAAAAGTTCTCATACAAGCTCAAATCTACAAGAAGCTAGCCTAAAAAATGAGCTCTCTAGCTCTATTTATAGTTTCTGACTAGCTTTGGCCCTATCCAGACCTAGTGTCTGGCCTAGTTAAAAATTAGGTTTCACGGCTTATTTGAGGGCTCAAATGAGGTCTAAAAAAATATGAAAATTGGTAGGAAATTACTTCTAAGGCTCCCCAAGCTCGAGGACTCCTCCGCTTGCACAAAATGGAGCTACAAAAAGGTGAAACGGTATTTACAATGGTTTTCAGTGATGAGGATCACTTTTAAAATGATGCAAGGATTGAAAAAAATGATGCCTCAGTGCTAGATCTGCATGTATGGCCGTACCTACTTCTTCCCGTATGATGCCAACACTCTTCCCCCCTAGCGTCTGTGGTCTCTGACAGACCTTTGCTCCACAGTTTGATCAATGTAATGTTGTAGTATGTTGGTTGCCAATTCTTGTTCTCTGATCCGTAGTCCCTTGACCAGGTCTCTTTGAAGGGCATCCCAATTAACTGCGCCAGGCATGTCACATTGTGGTGTGGTGTAGAGCTCTGAGTGCATTGTTTGTTCACATGCGAATTGCAGATGGGTTGGGCGTGGCACGAATACTTCTGAGTGTGATTCCCAAAACCCCGTGGTGAACATGTCATCAAAGGTTTGCTTGTAGCAAGCAGGGAGATATCTGATCCTCACATGCCATGCATAAGCAACTCGAATGCTCGGGGTCGTGCTCATATAATAAATTAAGTCATAATTACCATTTATGAAGCCTGGAATTGGAGGCTGGATGTTACGTACATTGCAGAAAGTCTTTAACACTACTTGCATCATGTCCAGGATTTTGAGCATCATCTGCGCGACGACATCAGGCATGGGATGTAGGCGTGGCATCCAGTGTTTGATAGTAGCCATCATGTAGGCTACAGTTGGTGTGCCTTTTGGGGGTGCAATGGAGGGGTAATTTAGCCATTCTTTGCAATTAGTATTGTTCTGAACTTTGATGGCAAATGCCTTCCATGATCTTCTTCGTTGCACTGGCCCAAAGCAAGGGTTATACTTCAAATGCATGGGAGTGTGATCCCATGTTCGTAGCATCTCCGGATATGTCTCAAGTAATTTTTGCCTCTAGATAGGTTGGAATATGGCACCTTTTCTAGCTTCTTTCGGGATGTCCTCTGGTTGGAACTGTGTTGCAAAGGAAGGATACCTATTGGTGACTCTTTTGATTTCAGCATTGTAGTCTGCCAAGAGCACAAAGTAGGGCTTATACTGTAACTTTGAACTAGTTATTAAGTGCCTAGTAGCCAAGTGCTTGAAATATTCAGATTGGAGTATGGTCTCAATGGTTTTCATGGCCAGCATCTGAGTTGCTATGTGCTCTTCGTGATTGTGGCCCATCTCTTCCACCTACTTCATCCATGCCGGAGGGGGTTCCTCGTATGTGTCATGTCCCTCGTCAGTGATTCTGCCTCCTGGAAGAGGTTGAGGCTCATAATTATCTTCAAATGTCTCCTCCACTAGAATGACAATCGCCTCCTCTTCTGTTGGTTGATTGGGTGGAGATTGGGGTCGTTCATATTGTAACAACTTAATCTTTAATTCTGCAACTTGTTGGCGTAGCTCAAGTACCTCATTGGCCGTTGAAGATTCCGGCTCTGGTGAAGTAGCAGCATTGAACATCTCTTTAGGTTCTGGTGGGTGTGGTGGGGGCACTTGGGATCTTTATAGTTCCTTTACCTAGTCTGCCAGCTGGTCGTGTGCTTCCAAGAGGGTCGCATAATCTTCCCATATCTACTGAATGTGTTATGAGGGAATATCTTGGAATTTGGCAGGGTCTATAGGTGCCCCTGGGGTGTTTTCGATAGCTGCTTCTAAATTCTCTTGATTCTGTTGTTGTAGTCTTCTATTCTCTTCTTGAGCAGCTGCTAAATGGCAGCGAAGTAAGGCCATGTTTCTTTGTAGTCTAGCATTGCGAGATAGCTGATCTCTGAGTTGTTCTTCCATCACCTTACCCGTCTCTGTATATTTGGCTTCGAGCTCTGCATGAGATTGTAGGAGGGTGGTAACCTCATGTTGTAATGTTGTATTACTCAACTCCAAGGCATTGACATGTGCCTGGAGGTGGGAAGACAGAGTACAAAGCTCTTTATTGTTTTCTTCCAACAACCTATATTCCTGTTTAAGCTGGGCGGCAGCTTCAAGCATGGTGTCTAGTGCATGACTAAATGAGGTGGATGCAGAGGTGGAGGTATGAGATGCAAGGGGTTGGGAAATGGGGAAGGGAAAGGTGGATGTGGTGCTGACAGTGGGTATATGTGGTGACGTGCGTGAAGTTACAAGTGGTGATGTGGAGAAAAAAGTGGTGGTGAGTGGTCCTGCAAAGGGTGAAATGTCCATGGGATCGGATGTGATTGTGGGTAAAGTGTGAATCGTGAATACTGGAATGGTGGGTGGTGTGTTAGTGGTGGCCGTGAATGTGGGGGAGGTGGGGTGGGAAAGGGACTTTCTATTATGATTCTCAATTTGTTGAACTATATTTACAAGGTTTGCCAAAAATGGAGGTAGGGTGGTTTGTGTAGGTTTTGGGAAGGTTAAGAAGGGCCCAGTGGATTGGAGTTGGGAAAGAGGAAATGTAGTGGTGAGGGAAAATGGGTGTGTTAATGTTTGGGTAGGGAGATGTGGCTGTCCAAGAGCTCGTTGATAACATGGGTGGCCTAATATGGTTTGATGGGTGGCGGGATGACCTATATGAGGTTCGGAAAATGGGAAAGCAATGATAGAGGTAGGGATAGATAAGGATGGCAAAATGGTGGTGTGCAGTATAGGTTCAATAAGGATGGCTGTGGGTTGTTCAGTGATAGTAGTGGCGAGGGGTTCGGTGGGTTGGGTGGGAGGTGATGGGGGAGATGGTATCTGTGTGCTGTCATCGCGTGCATCAGTGTTAGTGGGGCTGGTTATGTGCACATCTTCCTGAGCTGTGGTAGGGAGTGGGGTAGAGACTTCCATCTGAATCATTTTTCCCCTTTGCGGTCGTGTATCGATCCTTTGTTGGTCGTATTGAGGGGTGGTACGATATACCATGGTCCGCATGGCTTCCACTATTCCACAGGTATCTGCCAAAAGATTCAATGATTCTGTAAAATAAGGGTCTACATTCTCCGCCTGTAGCATTTGGTTCACAATTGCTCTATTTGCCTCTTCTGACAGCTTATGCGTTTTTCATACTTGCTTGATCGTCTTGTAGAGCCGTTTGAGTTGTGCAGTGTAGGCAAGGGCTTCCTCTTCACTCTCCTCTAATTCATTTTCCTGTGCCTTTTCTTGCTCATGTGTGCCTTCAACATGTGTGTGTTGTGCCTCATCTTCCCAATGTACTCTTCGTGCATCACTAAGTGGCCATCCTCTCTGGGATGATGATCCGGGATCGTAAGTGTCTAAGAAGAAGTCACCCTTAGATAACTGCGCTGTTTGCAAGAAATTCTCAAAGTCAAAGAATGTATCCTCCTCCAATGCAGCCATGGTGGCAAACTCAGCATCTGTGGGTAGTGGTGGGGCTGATGGAGTGGGTTGTACCACACCATCTGATTGTGGTCATTGGAGATGGATCATGAATGGGGCTACTTGTTCTTCTTCTCTAAGGGGGATTTCTATAGTGGAATCGCGAGGAAATGGAACATGTGAAAGTGATCCACACATTCTTTTGGCTGGTTGAACCCCTGGTTTTCGACCCTGGAAGAATTGCAAGTGTGAGTATTTAATGGCTCGTGCGATGGGCACATCATAGGCGAGGCATCTGTAGATGATTCTTGTGATGGCACAACAACCATTCAAAGTAGGCTTCCTCACTCCTCGTTTGCCTGCCTCATATAATTGGTCAAGGATCCATACTGGCATCTTAATAGGTAGACTCACGGTCTCCGCTAGGTATAGCCCGTACCAAATCTTTTTATGAGGTTGTGTGAATCGGTCTTGAGCCGGAAAAGCAAAGTGCAGAAGGCACATTCGCAATGGTATGGCAATGTTCGGGGTGAGGCCACACATTTCTTTGAACTTCTTGAGTTTACTGTTCTTCATAGACTCTAGTATTATTGGGTCTCGATCGGAGGGTACATGGGTTTTGATTAAAGTTATGTTCAGCTCAAACCTTTTCATTTCCTCTTGGTTTGATAGAGAGGGCAAAAGAATGTGCCTGACTGATCTTTATCTCCTGCTGCTTTTAGAGTTGCAATCAAGTAATAGCACCTAAGGAAATCTGGTTTAGGTAGTGATGCACTAGTGGATCCGAGATGGGAATTCGTCTCACGCTGAGAAACTCTTCTGGCCTAGCTATTAGTGGGACCTCCACAGACATGGTATCCCAATTCATTTGAGTACTCATGCCTGCCTGGGAGCTTGTGCCTGCAGTTGCTGCCATGAGACTTCTGATGCTTATCTGCTAGAAGAAGAAGGGCACATTAGTGCTGCATAGGAAACAAGATGTAATGGTGTTCCCTTCAGAATACTAACATGACATTCCAGATGGTTAGTGGTTAGAGATGAAGTGTTTGTGATAAGTGTGAATGTTGGTTAGAGGTTATTGTCATCCTAGATGCATACCGTTTGGATATGCAATGGACTCAGAATGCACCTACATCCGAGTGGATGGATTTACAAAATTGGGTCAGGGGGTTTGATATAGGGTTTAAGTCTCCAAACTTTGATTGAGGATACGTAGCTCTTAGAGCTGATGACAGGTAAAGATTTATGAACTAGATTGTGCTAGATTTAGGACCTTTTGGGTACCCATTTCCAGACATTTTTAGGTTCGACCGAAGGTGTAATAGTGTGAGGTGTAGGTATCTTCCCTGAGCTGTTTGCCAAGAGTACTTGCGAGTATTGATTTAAGCTAGTGACTGGAGGTGAAGTTATTTGGGCTCGTAAGCAGACCTTGGGCACCCATATCTGTCTAGCATTGGGGATAGCCTTCATTGACTGCTTAGGGACCCAAATAGAAATGATATAGCTAGAGTGTTGCCTAGGGAACTCCTTCGTTTTAGTCCTTGATGGTGTGGCTCGCTTGATGCTTTTTTGAGAACCTACCTCTGGAGCCGTGTTTTTTCCCCCCTTGCATATCCAGATCTGCTTTAGGCCACGAGGTACTTCATATTGCCCCGGTTGGTGCTCATGCTTCTTGATCATCAGTTTCCTCAGTGTCGTGTGTTGCTGAGCCTGCCCCTTTAGAATCTTCCTTGGAACAGATGGGAACTCATCATTGACATCTGTACCTTCGTCGAGAGTGACAATCCTCTGCACCATAGAACTTTGGACAAGAACAACATTGTTATCTTCATGTGGGCTCCTGGAGGGACCAGGAGTTGGTGCCTTTTCTAATGGTTTGAGTGCTTGATTTTCTAATTCAATCGTAAGGCGGCTTTGGCCTACCCAAGCCTGAAGAAGTCCATTTCTTAGGTTGAGGTTGACTGCGTGATCATAGATCCAATCTTGGCCCAAGACTAGAGGTTCGGTAAGATCCTCGTCTTCACATACTAACACTTTTGCTGACATTAGGACCTCTTGAATGTAGAGGGGAAGATCCACCTCTCCCATGCAAGGGGTTTCAACACCTCCTAATCCTATCAGATATGCTTCTAGGGGTTTTACCTCCAATTGCAATTGTTGGCAGTAAGAAAGCCGAACTGCACTAATGGCTGCTCCTGAATCAATTAAAGCTCTCACGGTCCTTGCACTCTCTCCTTGTCCTACTTCTAGGGTCACAAAAGGTCGTCGATCAACTATCTTACGGGACCGTTCACTTGAAGCCTCGCACATGGCCATGTGATAACCTAGAGCTTCATGAGCATCAGTCATGGGCTGATCTCTACCTTGTCTTCTCAGTTTCATTCGTCGGATGCGTTCTAAAGCTTCTGCCTGTGCTTCTTCTCCAATTCGCTTTTCCTCTTCCTTATGTTTCTTTGCAGTATTGAGTCGATTTAGCATTTCTTCTGTTAGGGGTTCTTGATATAACTTGACTCTGCATCCGCTTATGTAACTTGGTAGTATGTCACCTTCTAGAGTGGCTAGTTGTACTACTCCACTTGTGGAGATCTTATTGATAATCATTGGTCCATAGCCTCTTTTCTCTAATTTTCATGCATATTGCTTCAATGTGTAGACTAGGACTAGGTCTCCTGCTTTCAAGCCTTTATCCTTCACATGTGTATCGAAATATGCCTTTTGCCTCTTCTTGGCTGCATAGATTCCTGTTGCAGCTCTCAATCGTGTTTCACCTAAGCATTCAGGATCGAAGATTCTAGATGAGAGCTCATGGCATGTCCACTTGTGCTCCTGTGCTACTCTTAATGTAGGTATCAGAAAATCCAATGGTAGCACTGCATTTTGGCCGAATACCATTTGAAAGGGAGTGGCTTGGAGTACCATTTTATAGGCAACTCGGTATGCCCAAACAGCGTGGTGTAGCTGTTTGTCCCAATCAGAGCGTTTATTATTTACTAATTTGGTGAGCACATTGCACAGAATCGTATTTGTGCTTTCGGCTTGTCCATTGGCTTGTGGGTGATAGGGGGCAGATTTCTTGTGTACTACCAAGAATTCTTGGAGAAGGTTTTCTATGAATTCATTCAAGAAGTGCATGCCTCTATCACTGACTAGCTCTATAGGTAGCCCGTATCTGGTGAACACATTCTCAAATAAGAACTTAGTAGTGGTCTGTGCATCGTTCTTCATTGTAGCTTTCACTTCTACCCACTTGGTTAGATAGTATGTGGCCACAATGATGTATTCAGCATGTGAACCCTTAGCTCGGGGATTAATAGGACCTACGAAGTCTATTCCCCACTTAGAGAACGCACGTCCACCCATCATAGGTTTCAATGGCATCTCATCTTTTTGTATAGGGTACTGGGTTCACTGACAAACCTCACACCTCTTCACATAGGCATGTGCATCCATGTGAAGGGTTGGCCACCAAAGACCTGCAAATAGTACTGCCTTGATCACCCGATCTGGTCCAAAGTGTCCTCCTGCTACACCTTGGTGAGCAATCTCCAAGATCTTCAAATATTCACTCTCGTGGACACACACTCTAAGATACCCATCTTTACCACATTTGTATAAATTATCACCAATGAGTGTGTAATCTAAGGCTTCTTGTTTCAAACTTCTTTGTCTAGCCAAAGTCATATCTTGAGGGAATGTTTTTGTCCTCACAAAGGCTACTAATGGTTCACTCCAATCTGGTATTAGAGACACTTGATAAAGAGTAGCATGTTCTACTGGTGGTTTAGTGCGCCAGATTGGGTATTCTTTGCACATTCTATGGACATCAACTTCCATAGTTGGCCAATGCACTCCGAATCTCCTTAGTGTCTGTAGGGTTTGTTGCTTTGAGTAGTGTTGCTCTAATGCACCTACATGTGCTAATTGCAACCATTTAGCATACTCATCCTCTTCCACACAACAGGCTAATACCCCTTGCTCCATATGTTTGTACATACCTCCTGCCATGATATGATACTTTTGGGCTTTTACTACCTCCCTATCTTGAGTGTTTACTACTGGATGCTTAGGCCCATATGTCAATACTAGTACTAAGGGCTTGGCCCACTGAGGTACAACTTCCAAATTAAACAAGTAAGCATCAGGAAGGTCATCTGACACTCCTTGTGGGGCCTCTCCGGAAGTGAGCCTTGAGAGATGATCCGCCCGTAAGTGAGTCTTGCCCTTCCTCACCACAACCTCAAAGTCATAAATACATTAGTAAGAGAAACCATCTTACTAATCTGCCTGTGTTGCATGGCTTGTTTACCAAGTAAAGTAGAGCCTCATGATTAGTAAAAAATTTGAACTTATTTTCCAGCAAATAGTGTTTAAACTTTTTAGCAGCATAAACCATGCCTAATCCTTCTCGTTCAATGGTCGTGTAGTTGCGTTCAGCTGCATTCAACTGTCTACTAGCATAGGCAATAGGAAGATCCATATTACCTTCACCAGTAGGTTGTGCTAGTACACATCCAATAGCGTAATTGGATGCATCCACATGAACATGGAATGGCTTTTTCCAATCTGGTGTGGTCAAGATTGGTGCTGAACACAATCGTCGTTTAAGCTCATTGAAGGAATTCTCACATTCATTGGTCCACTCAAAGTTGGTCAAAAGTCCATACAGAGGCTTTGCAATAATTTCATACATGTGTATGAAGCGTCGGTAATAACCACAATGCCCCATGAAAGCTTGTACTTCCTTGACGTTCTTTGGCCTAAGCAGTTCTGCAATGGCTCTCACTTTCTCTTCGTCAGTGGATATGCCGTTCTTTGACACTATGTGTCCTAGAATCTTGCCTTGCCTGGCCATGAAAACACACTTTTCTGGGTTCAAGCAGACTTGATATTCTCTACATTTGTCAAAGATTTGTCTGAGTTCAGGTATATGGGTTTGTCTAATGTTGGAATGAGCGCAAAGATCATCAACATAGACTTCCAAATTCTTCCTCAAGAACTCTTTAAATACATGGAACATTAGTCTCTAGAAGGTTGCAGGAGCATTGGTAAGTCCAAATGGCATTACCCAAAAAGCAAATATGCCCCACTCTGTGGCAAAAGCCGTCTTATGCTGATCTTTTGGTGCAATGGCTACCTGATTGTAACCAGAAAATCCATCAAGGAAGCTGTACACTTCCTTCCCTGCTACCCTTTCTAATAGATGCTCAGTGATAGGAAGCGGATAATTATCTCGGATAGTGGCTGCGTTAACCTTCTTCAAGTTAATGCATACGCGTAATTTGCCATTCTTTTTGGGCACCGCTACAATGGGGGATACCCATCCAGTGTGCTGGATTTCATAGATGAATCCAGCTTCAACCAAACGATCTATCTCCTCTTTGATCTTGGCAGCATAGTTGTCATTGTATGTGTATGGCTTTTGTTTAGAGGGTCTGGCATCTGAGGTCATGGGGATCGTGTGTGAGCATATGTCAGGATCTACACCTTTCAGGTCCTTGTAGCTCCAAGGGAATACATCTCTGTACTCGCTTAGTAACGCTATCAACTCTTGCTCTTCTTCTTCGGTCCGGTCATGTCCTATGTAAGTGCATCTCTCCTCTCCTTCTTCTATGGCTACAACTATTTTCTTGGTGGTTTCTTTGTTATCATAGGCCTCTCCTGCTTGTGCCTTGCATTTAGGCATTCTTATCATGACTCTCCTATCATCTATCTCATATTTTTTAAAGTTTTCAGGGACCTCAAACAAAGACTCTTCATCTACTGGTATGACTTCTCTCTTCTTCCTTTTCCTACCTTCACTTCTGGCGGTCACTTGTGTGGTTAACCTTACATCATTTGTGAGATCTCCATGTTTCTGAGGGTGAACGTCTACTTCATAGAAGTATTCTTCATCCGATGCAAAAGGTGGGTCCATAATGATTGACTCTAGATCGGAGTCACTTGCATCCTCAAATGCACCAGGGCTAGGTTCGCATTCTTCTAAAATTGAGTCTCCCATGATGGGCTCTATGGAGAAGACTCAAATGTCATAGCCATCCTTGTCATAGTGGGGTGTCCATTGTTCTTCATTGATGGCTACATCCATTGTTGCTAAAATCTCTGCCCAACCGTGAGGTTCAGATTCTTCGTCAGGAAAAACTACAGGTGCATCGGTCGAGTCTTGAATTGATCTATGGGCTTCCTTCGCACCTATCTCTCTAGCTTTTTCTCTCTTCTCTTCTTCTACTGCTACTTTACACATCCACAAGTGAGTGTCTTCATGCATCCATGAGAATCCTGAGCCTATAGAATGCACTGACTCCGTGTCATCCTTGGCTCTATGGTTGGGATTCCATTGAATGGGCGGTACATCTCTATGAGAGTAATCCTTGAGATTGACTTTGGTTGTTACACCTAGGTGTTGCAAATACAATGAATTGGTTCCCCAATCCTGTACCATTTGCAACTGCCGCATCAATGGCCTTCCCAAAATCATCTCGTAGGCTTGATTTTTGCTAAAGTCGCATATAGCAAAAGTATGCTCGAACTCAACACCACATGTAGTGAGAGTTACTCTTTCTAGCAATCCTAAGGGCCTCTCAATATGGCCATCTGTAGCTCAGTGATGAGTAGCACCTCCTTTAATGTCAATTTGGGAAGACGTGAGGATGGTATGATGACCTTGAGCAAGTGAAGGCACAAGTGCGTGAGTGAGAAGCACACAAACATGCACACACATACACACACACGTGCACACACAACAAGAACAAAGAGGAGCACAATGAAGTTCTCTTAGATTCCTTTCAAAATGCTCATACAAGTTCAACTCTATTACAAGCTACCCTAAAAAATGAGCTCTCTAGCTCTATTTATAGTTTTTAACTAGTTTTTGGCCTTGTCCGGACCTAGTGTCTGGCCTAGTTAAAAATTAGTTTCTCTGGCCTATTTGGAGGTTCAAACGGAGTCTAAAAAATGTGAAAACTGATAGGTAGGTACTTCTAAAGCTCCTCAAGCTCAAGGACTCCTTGGCTTGCACAAAATGGAGCTACAAAAATATGAAGTGGTATTTACAATGGTTTTTAGTGATGAAAATCACTATTTTTGTAGGGATTTCTTCTAACATTTTGACATACATTTCGTGGAGCTCCCTACTTGCTCCTTCTTCTTGTGTGCCCACCTCTTTGATGCATGAAAAATTTAGATGGCCTACTTGCCAGATCTTCTTTGACTACTCTGTCTGCTTGTACCTTCTCTTCACTCCGACTCCCTTCGTTGACTTCCTTGTCTTGTGAGTCCTTCAGTTCCTTGACTGCCAACACCCCCCCTCTCTCGCGTTTGTCGTCTCTGACAGACCCTTGTTGAGTGGGTCATTGGATGTAGTACTCCACAACATCGGTGGCTAAATGATGTTCTGCTATTCTCAACCCTTTGGCCAAATCAGTGAGTAGGGCATCCTAGTCTACTGGCCCTGGAACTTCTGGATGTGGCATACATAGCTTTTCTGAATATAGGGCTTGTTCCACCGCAAATAACTTAAGGACTATTTTCAGGGCACATGTATATAAGTCACTTTATGACTCGTCTCCATGCAGCGATCGATATCGTCGATGTAGTATCGCGCTCTCTAGGCCTTCCAAGCTAGCTAGTGAGCTCAAAGCACAAGCATGACATCACAGAGGTAAGCTCCCATAAGATTCCAATAGCAAAAACATAATAGAAGTGCTCACACACGTGATTAAACGCGTATCTGGTATCGCAGGGTGGGACAGAGTGTTTTTTGGACTTCTTTGAGTGAGACAGTAGGCTAGGAGTGAAGAGGGCTGAGAGAGGAGCCAAGGGGGAATTTTTTTCTTTTTATTTGAGGTATTTTGGCTTGAGTATCGCGATTATTTGAGTTTTTGGTATTGTGATACCAGAAATTCCCTTGTATCGCGATACTCGCCGAAGTATCGTATCGTCATTTACCAGCCTTGGTATCGCGATACCACTTGTGGTATCCTATCGCCTAGTTGGTATTGCGATTACACCTTACCAAAGTGGTATCGTATCGCACTCCACTTTTTGGTATCGTATCGTCTTACTTCCCAATATCGTATCGCAATACCATCTTAGTATTGTATCATGCAAGTTGGTGGTATCGTATCGCCACTTGCATTGGTATATTATCACCACTTGCATTGGTATCGTATCGCGTGAGAAGTCCAGTATCATATCGGGCTCAGTAGCAGTATCGTATCATGCAAAACTCAGGTGTCGTATCGTGCCAAATTTTAGTATCGTATCGCAGTTGATTTTGGTATCGTATCGCCCACAGAGTTGGTATCGTATCGTGCACCCAAGATCGTATCGTCTAGTTTTCTGGTATCGTTTCGTGCAAATTGACAGTATCGTATCGCCAACTGCACTGGTATCGTATCATGAGAAGTCCAGTATCGTATCGAGCTTAGTGGCAGTATTGTATTGTCTGTAAAAGTGGTATCATATCATCTATAACCATAGTATCGATCGTCTAGTTTTCTAGTATCGTATCGTGGACTCCATAGGTATCCTATCATGGATTCCATAGGTATCGTATCGTGACCGCATTTGGTATCGTATCGTTCAGACTTGAGGTATCATATCGCCAGGGTAGCCAGTATCGTATAATTCTCAACATCGGTATCGTATCGTCTGCTTCCACAGTATCGTATCGCTTAGAGAAGTGGTATCGTATCACCTATGCAGTATCTCCAAAAGTGGTATCACCCAAAACATTTGGAGCATTTTCAAGGGTAAATTTAAGGCATTTGAGAAGCCACTTAGGGAGAGTTTTAGAGACCTAGAGAGCACCAGGAGGGTGAATGAACTTGAGATCAGGAAGGGTGCTAAGTAGCCGAAGAAGTGTTATATCTTCTATTGGAAGTGCCACTCAGATCAGTCACCGCTCGATCTATTCAGACACCTCTAGTGACTCAGAGGAGGAGATACCCATGGCTTCAGAAGACATGCAGGGTCCCACTCTCGAAAGAAACTTCATGACCACTGTAGAGGGAGAGTATTGCACTTCTTTACAGTACGTTTCTACTAATGCCCAGGAGATCCCCATCTACCTGGATGGTTTAAACAGATGAGTGGCTAGGATGGTGACTTCCATGGTTGCAACAATTGTGCCCAGACCGGCTGTCAAGTATGAAGGAGGAGCATACATGGACAAGTTGGGTCACATCTACATAGTGACTGAATACCCTGATTTGATCAATGAGAGAGGAGAGTTAGTGGGATAAGAAAAATCAGGGAGACCAACCCTGAGGAGTCAGTTACGACCCCTAGTGGCAAGTCCCAAGTGACGCGAGTCTTGAGAGGGGACTTGATACCTCAAGACGACTACTTACTGGAAGTCTATTTGATCCATGGTTTGGACTTGTTGGTTCAAACTGACTCACCGGCTCAAGGAAGAGAAGAAAGCCCGATGACATTTTATGAGCTAAAGGATCCAGAAGACGAGTCTAGAGTAACATACATAGACAAGAACCAGAGAAGGTATTGGTTGGTAGATGCCATAGACAGAGCTCGACTGAAATACATGGGTTTGCCTGTATTCCCTCAGAGAGAGCAGGCAACAACCTCTCAGAACCCTTTCGGAACCCAACAAGAGGTAGAGCACACAATGTCATGACAAACTAGCCAACAGAGCATTCCAAACCATGCTCACGTACAATTCGCTACTCCAGGAGTGCAACCACACAATCAGACCCACCTTGGAGTAGGTAATCAATACCGACCCCCAGTAAGGCCATGACCACCAATGGGAGTGCAGCCCGCAATGCCCCCAATTAGACCAGCGGTTCCTGCCTTCCCTGTAATGCCTAGATAGCCGGAACCAATGAGAAGATTGAGACCTATTCAGGTGGCCAAATGTGTGAGCAATCATTATGACGGATTGGGAGAACCTTATGATCACATTGCTGAATTTAAACAAGTTCTAAGAGAGGAACAAGTAGACGAGTTCTTCGTGCAGTATGAGTCTTTCGGACTCACACTCATAGGAACGACTCTGAATTGGTTCCAACAATTAGACCCCAACCAATTTGGAGATATGGAGCAATGCTTTCAAGAATTCATTGGGGAATTAACTAAGAGAGGAATTAAACACAATTCTGCATCTTTAATCCATAGTTTCAAACAAAACCCTAATGAAACCATGAGAACAGTTGCGCAAAGGTTCAACCAGTATGTGGATAGATGTCCATCAGCAGAGAGACCCACTCAGCAAAAAATGATATCATTGTTTTTGGATGGACTAACGAATGGAACTCTAAGAATGCTATTTTACGTGAAGAGGTTACAAACCTTGAGCGAATGCCTACAAGAATGCATTGACTTAGAGGACAACCTAGCGGATGATTTGAAGAGTACACCCAGCCCCACTAAATCAGAAGACTCTCGGAGTACGGTTACATCCAATTCCAGTAATGTGGAGGAATTAGCGGAGCTGGTGGCAAAGAAATTGGGACTCCAAGGACAGAGGAATTTCCAACACCCAGCCTTAAGAGTGCCTATGTTACGAATATGTAGTCTATGTGGAGGAGATCATCCCACTCACTTGTGTGTCCAAGGAGGAGCCGGAGTACCTCAAACGTACCCCTACAATAGACAACATTACCCAGGAACTGCCTTATACTGTCACATAGAACAAAAATACACTAATCACACTACGGAAAACTGCCCATTCAATAGGCAGACATGACCTCTACAACCGCCTCAATATCGACCATATGGATATCTACCAAGAGAGCCAGGTAGAGATATGCCCAGGTGCAATCCCTACCCAACACCACCAGGAGCACCGAGACCATACGAGCAAGTGCAACATCCACAACCCCAACTAATGTTAGGACCACAACTATCACAACCCCAACATGTGGTACCTGTGAAGTATACCCAGCCAGAAGAAAATTTGGAAAGAGCCATAGTGCTAGCCTCAACGATGACCAGTGTAGAATCAACAAACCCTGGATACGAGCTATCCCCAGGAGATTACTATCCCTATGAAACCAACATGTTGGAGTATGAACCAGCATATGATTCAACATACTATGGATATGAAGGCTATGATCAGGCTTATGGAACGGAGGTAGCTACTTTAATGTACACTGCACCCAAAGCACCCACATGTGGGAGACCACCCATTAGACCACTTGTGCCGAGAGGACCATGTTATAGATGTGGAGGAGATCATTTTATTAGAGAATGTACTCGACCTTACAACCCATCACCTCCTAGGACTTGGGAAGGGTATTGCAATGAGTGTGGGTGTTGGTGCATTACAAGCCTTCACACTTGGCTAGGACATTTGATTTGAAGACTCTACATAAGGGAAGACCCATAGGAACTTATGCTTAAAGTTTCTTATCATTTTACTCTTTTGTAAAAGTCTAGAATGACTTGGCATCTCATGTAATCATACCTACTTGATTAGAGTCGTGGAAAAAGTTGTTGAAAGATTGAGGGAATATCTCAATAAACTTTTAGGTGAAAGATTCTAGGAGATAGATTTGAATTCAAATTCAAATCACCATCCAACTCCTATAAAAGTTACATTGGAAAAGTCGCGGGTGTCCATCATCAATCCCGAGGCTGTTCTCTACTATCCATTGAGTGTGTGAGGTCTACATCATAGCCTACACCTCTGAGTACCATTGTGCTATGTTTATCATGCCAATGGGAATGTACATTCATATGATATAATACAAATACTTACATTCATCATCTCTGTTTTGTCTGAGTCATCTACTCCAAGTCTATCAACTTCAACAAGGCATATCTCAGGATCTACTGAACCAAATCAAGTGATTCAAGGCTTGTTGGAACCAGCTTCAAGCATACTATACATCTACAAAATTTCAAGTCAATTGGATAAGCCATCTCGGAGAAATCTCGCTCGAAGTGCACACTGGTCTCTGTCTGCAGATTTCCTAAAAAGTCGGGGGTACACATAAGTTTGCTAAATTGATTTCTCAGTGAGTAGTTTATCATTTCTTCTCATTCAACTTGAAAATGATAGCTTGTTAAGCTAATTTAATATGTCCAGAAGGAATTAGATCAGTTGTTAGTGTGCTGGACACACTGAGTGAAAGACTGAGCAGGTGTCACTACAGAAATAGAAAGTTTTTTCTTGATTTTTGAAGTGCCAAGTTATCTGTTTTGATTTGGTCATTACACATATCATTTGCAAAGTACATATATGCTTTCTTGGTATCATTTGGAAGCTCAAGGTGTGTACTAAGCATATCTGGAATCAAAGGAGGGCTGGTGTGAAGCAGGTATAGCAGCACCAACTCAATCTCTTGAGTGCATCCAACCATCTCTCCCAACAGTGGGAAGGAACATCTTTTCAGAGACTTCCCAAAGAATCCCTCTAAAGTACAAGACACTGCACCTATTAATGTAATTGAAGTGATAGAAGCACCTGGAGGTGACAAAGAATACAACGTGCCTTTAAAGGCCATTACACGAGCTCAAACGAAGGAACGAAAAGGAAAACAACCAGATCGGGAACAAGAAAACAATAGCACCATATATCCCAAAATTCAAATAGTAGAAGATTTAGAGGATCCACGAGAGAACACCCAGAACATAAAAGCATAAAAATGGAAGGAAAGAAGAGAGAAGCTCAAAGAAAAATGGATGAAAAAAAAGTCAAGAAAATAAGAAACACACAAGAAGTAGTAAGGAGCATAAAGAACCAGAGATTCAGGAAGAAGTTCCCATTCCACCGCTTACCCGAGAAGCAGAGAAACCAGGATTAATTCTAGCTAGAATTAAGATTGGACCAACTATGGAACAATGCAAAAAGCTTTACCCACAAGGAGAATTAGAAAAAGAGAGACTTGCATTATGCAGGAAACTTATAGCGGTAGTGCAAACAACCCTAGAAAAGACTATTCCAACCCTTCCAGAAACAAGGATGGCCGATGAGCAATACAAGGAGTGTGTTAAAGCCAAGGATAAAGAACTTAAAGAGAAGGATGACAAGTGTGAGCGAGTGAAAACCCAGGATGAACCTATGTCAACAATACCTGACTTAGAGGCTGACTGGCCAAAAGAATTATGGAATAGAATCCGAGAAGAACAATGGAAGAGGAATGGAGTGACTAAGCCTCCCTTTGAGGAATTAGATTTGGAAGTTTACCAACCAAATCCCAACATGGAAGAAGTATATGAGGAAGTATCAAGACTAGACCGAAATAGAGAAGAAGCACAGAGCATTTCAACCCTACCAAATTACATGGGAGAATACGAAAAGGAATCTATGATAATCCGAGCACCCACAGTACAGGGAAAAGGAAAAGGAAACTCAGATAAGAATTCACACAATCTAACGGAACTTAAGAAGAAGAAAGTACAATGCAAACTGACTGTGGAAGAATTACTTCGAGTTAAACCACAATTATGGCAACAATTAGCAGGTCAACTAGAATTAGGATAGGAGAAGGACGAAAAGGAAAACAAGGGAAAAGAAAACCCATCTAAGATACAAATCCCAGTAGATAAGGTGGGAGAATTTAGTGAAGGAGACGAAGGTAATACATGTCTACATGTCACTTACAATGGGTACATGACCAAGGCTATACTAGACACAGGAGTAGGAGTAGGAATTGCCACCAAGGAGATTTGGGAGAAATGGGGAAAGCCTTCCTTACGGCCCACACACATGAAGCTCCAATTAGCAGACAGTCATGTGGAGTTGAATTTGAACACACATTAGCCATACGTAAGTTCGAAAAGGCTAACAATTACAAAATGATATTAAGAAGACCTTTCATGAGACAAATGCGGATAATGCAAGACTGGGGACGAGATTCATTATACGTGCACCATCAAGGAAATACCACCAAGATAAACTTGCATACATTTTCATATAGAGATGTACCCCCACTATAGTGGAATCCCATACACAAGGAGGAAGACGACCTATCTATTCATAGCACTGGATCAAGCGATCAATCATGGAAGTATGAGGATGCCCAATTATGGATGTGTAAAGAAGCCAAGAAGGAGGACAATAAAAGGCAGCTGTGGCCAATAGGACATCCTAACTACCGACCTGTAGAGGACCCAAGATATATGCCTCAAATCTTTCCTGACAAAACCTTTGAACCACATGGATGGATGGAAATCTTAGCCACCTTGGATGTATGTGTGAATGAGGAAGTTCTAACTATGAGCGAGTGCATAGACGAAGAAGGCTATGATGTAAATTTGTACATGGTTGTCCTTCAAGAAGTAGAAGCAGGGGAAATCTTAGAAAAAGAGTGGAAAGAGGAATATGAGAGTATAGAAATGGAACCAGAATTTGATTTAGAAGAAAGCTATCTAGACACCATTCGAACCAAAGACAAGTATGGAATGTCCAAAGTGTTAGCAACAGAAGCAGCCCCCATAGTGCCGAAGCAGGAGGAAAGGGTGAGTGAGATTGATCCAATTCTTGATCTTTTTGAGGTTCTGGAGCATTTTAAAAGGTAGGAAGTAGAAGAGAGAAAGATAGCCATCCATATGCCTAAGAGAGAGGCTAGAGAAGGAGAAGCATACGATAACAAAGAACAAACAAAAAAGATCATAGTAATAGTGGAAGAGGGAGAAGAAAGATGTACATACATAGGTAAAGATGTGTCAACTGAGGATCTCAAGGGTGTGGAACCCTTGATTTTCTCTCATAGAATACCAATGACGGCGGAGGCAAAACCATCTAAACAATGCCCTTATACATGCAATGAGGTCTACGCTATTAAAATTAAAGAAGAAGTAGACAAACTACTAGCAGCTGGATTCATATATGAAATAGAACACAGAGAATGGGTATCACCACTAGTGGTTGTGCCCAAGAAGAATGGAAAACTCAGAGTATGCATTATCCAGAAAAAAGTGAATGCAGCCACAATTCGCGATAGCTACCCTTTACCCATTACTGACCATCTATTGGAAAGAGTTGCAGGAAAAGAAGTCTATAGCTTCTTAGACGGATTCTCTAGATACAACCAAGTAGCTATTGCTACTGAGGATCAACATAAGACCACATTTGTTACTGAATGGGGAGTATGTGCTTTCCGAGTGATGCCTTTTGGACTCACTAATGCGCTTTCTACTTTCCAACGATTCATGTGTCATGTTTTCAAAGAATTCCTGAAGAAGAGCATGGAAGTGTATGTGGATGCCCTATGTACATATTCAAATCAAAGACAAGACCACATTCCTGAATTGCGGAAGATATTTAATAAATGCCGACAATATAGAGTCTGCCTGAACCCAGAGAAGTGTGTCTTCATGGTAAGACAAGGGAAGATCTTAGGACACATAGTCTCTAGAAATGGAATATCCACAAATGAAGACAAGATTAAGGTCATTTTGGAGCTTCCTAGACCTAAGAATGCGAAAGAGGTGCAAGCATATATGGGACATTGTGGATACTACCGCTGATTTATCCACATGTATGCCATAATCGCCAAACCCTTGTATGGACTTTTGACTCAATTCACATGGACAGAGGAATGCGAGAAGGCATTCAATGAGTTAAAGAAGCGGCTTAGCACAACCCCAATTATGAAAACACCGAATTGGAACAAGCCTTTTCATATCCATGTGGATGCGTCTAATTATGCAATAGGATGTATCTTAGCCCAGTCAACAAATGAAGGAAAGTTAGATCACCCAATTGCCTATGCGAGTAGACAACTAAATCAAGCTGAGAGGAACTATTCAACTATGGAGCGAGAGGGATTAGGAATGGTCTATGCAGTGAAAAAATTTAGACACTATCTCTTAGCCAACAAGTTCAAGTTCTTCATAGACCATCAGTCATTATTGTACTTAGTCAATAAGCCTTGTAACACGGGAAGACTGGTAAGATGGTTTCTATTATTGATGGAGTTTGACTTCGAAGTAATAATGAAAAAGGGAAATACCCATGTAAGAGCAGATCACCTCTCTAGGTAAACACACGGAGAACCACCAAGTGGAGTTCTAGACGAATTGCCTGATACTTATTTGTTCAATCTAGAAGTGTGTCCAAAGTGGGCAGAAAAACTAATTTCGATACTCACTCATGGCCCACAACATGCAATCAATAAAGAGAGTAAAAAGGAGATTCAGTAGTAAAGGAATTTGCACATTATAGCAGGAAGTGTGTACTATAAGGAACCCAATGGCGTACTACTGAGATGTGTTGAGGAGGACGAACAAAGGATGCTGAAGAACAAGCTCATGTGAACAAATGGAGGACACACAAAGGGACTCATGGAATTATAAGGGAACTAAAACGATTAGGAGTATATTGGCCTGGCATGCCTAAGGATGTCCATGACTATGTGAGTAACTACGCAGAATGCCAGGAGACTATCCCTGAGGATCATACATCCATACCTTTCTCAACGATAGCACCCAATTGGAGCAAAACATTGGTAAAATTCCTAAAGACAAGGGAACATGAGGAAGGAGTTAGCTTGGCAAGAAAACGATCCCTAGAGGAAATGAGCAAGGATTATGTACTCATGGGAAGACACTTGTTTAGGAGAGGAAAAGACAACCAATTACGACTATGTGTGCATGAAGGAGAATATTTACCCCTATTAGAGATGGCACACGCAAGTGCGGCAGGAGGTCATTTTTCAGCCGAGAGAACCATAAAATTGATCCTCTTTGCGGGCTTGTGGTGGCCAACTTTACATATGGATGCGAAGACCTATGTACAAAGCTACGAGACATGCCAAAGGGCTAAATACCCGATTCGAAGAGATGACATGCCATTGAGACCTATGGTTTGTGCTAGAGAATTTTCCAAATGGGGTATAGATTTCATAGGACCCATTAACCCACCGACCAAAGGGTCGCATGCCGAATATATCATAGTAGCCACCGATTATTTGACAAAATGGGTAGAGGCAAAGGCTACTAGAAAAAATGATGCTCAAACCACTGCTAAGTTTCTTTTTGAGCATAGATTCACTCGTTTCGGATTACCAATTGAGATTGTGAGTGACCGAGGAACACATTTCATTAATGAAGTAATAGAGTCTTTAATGAATGAGTTTTTAGTGATCCATAAAAAATCAGCCCCATACCACCCCCAAGCCAATGGTCAAGCGGAAAGTTCCAATGAAGTGTTATGCATAGTATTGACAAAGATTGTCAATAATGGGAGGTCTGACTAGGACAAAAAATTGCATCATGCAATTTGGGCCTTCCGAGTCGCGTACAAGACTACCATTGGAACTACCCCATTCAATCTAGTATACGGACAGAACGCAATTCTACCAATTGATTTTTTTATACCCACTTTGAGAGTAGCCCAGCAACATGAATGGACCAGAAATGAATTATCCCAACAACTAGACCAAATTGAGAAGCTGCATGAAACTTGGTTGCAGGCTGTCGCAGGAATCTATTCGGCCAAGAGAAGGCAAAAGGCATATTATGATGCACACATCAAAGACAAGGGACTAAAAGAAGGAGACTTGGTCCTGGTTTACACCTTGAAGCAACAGTTAGAGGTGCGTAAAATAGGAAGAAAGAGGAAGAACGGATTAGAGAAGAGGCACGGCAAGAAGCCTTGGAATGTATTAAGAAACAGAAAGAGTGGATTAGGCAAAGAGACAAACGATACCTACTAGGTGAAGATCCTATTCCCATGGTCAACTACCAAGTTCATCATTCCAATGGGCAGAACCTTAGCATGTCTAAACCCTACCTAAACCTGGGGATTGGAATAACGCAGTACCGGATGATAGATGCCTTGATAGAATTAGGAGCAGGACTTAGTTGCATATGAAATACGGTCATCCGAGATCTTCAAACGATTATGACTCCCACGAAAGCTCGTATGATAGGAATTGGAGGTCAAGCCATAACATGCATTGGAGAAGCCATAGTATCCCTCCACCTAGGAAATTCAATTATGGAACAACGAGTTCTAGTGTGCAAAGATGAAGACTTAATAGAAAACTTGATCCTAGGACAAGATTGGATCATTGAGAATGAAGTAAGCATCCACCTAACGTAAGGATACATTTCAGCCAAGATAGGGCACAAGGAAATTTTTAGTCTATTAGGGGAGAAACCCTCACAGAAACCGGAAGCCATCGAAAGTGCAGAAGAACTCAAAGAAGAGCACGTAGAATATGATTCCAGCCCCAATCCCTCAGAAGCAAGTTTGAAAGAAGTAGAAAGTTCAAACCCTAACATGTCCATGAAAGAAGTGGATTCATCCTATTCAATTGATGAATGGAAAGACACCAAGGAGATCAACACTTTTAGAGTTTCTCACACGACACAAGGATCACCAATTTGGAAAACCACCATCAAATACTTGCATCCAGGAAAGGTCAACTTCAAATGGGTACGCAAGGATCAAGTGAAGAAATCAGAGATCGCAACACCAACTCATAAGGGGAAAAAGGAGGGCAAGAATTCTTCTTTAACAAAATCCGAACCAAAACGACTCTTGCAAGTATGGCTTCCTAGGTCTTTGATTGAAGCTCAACAAGCATGACAACAAATATGGATTCCTAAGAAGGTCACACAAGTAGCCAATCAAGAGATAAGCAAACAGGAGGACGCATTACACCGACACGTTCGGACAATGAAGCCAAGATAGACTCGTCATAGAAACATGAAGAGAAAGACCTCTATCACTAGGAGAAAAGAAAAAACAAAAGAAACATGTGCAGCTCGAGGAACCAAAGAGAAGACACGGCCTAACACCGTGAAAACAAAATGGATTTGGAAACCCAAGAAACTGCAAGGAATGGAACACCAGAACAACGAAGATTTTGGTTGCACTCATGAAGATTCCAATGCACCTAAAGTATGCATAATAGGGCCACATTACAAGGCCAGGCATTCGACACTTGATGTACATAATAAAATTAGTGGTGCACATTCTCCAATAAGGAATAGGTCATAGCTTCAACTTCCTTAGGAATGAACCTACTATGTAAATAAATAAAGGCTTTGGCTATACTAATCCTTGTTTTCTTTCAGAAAAGAAAATGAAAATATGTGGTAAGAGATCTCACTTATACAAGCAAGGGGAACGAAGTGACAAAATGACAACATGCCACTACAATGCACATCACAATTGCTATATCTTCTATTGAAGCTAATGCACTTTTCATTACAAGTGCAGATGGCTTCGGAAGATTCTGAAGCAACAATTCAGGAAGAAGTGATGGAATTCCCTCCACAAAGTGTGACTAAAGCAAGGGGACACTGGTTTAGAGAAGATCAACCGACTGGGGAGTATCTCTTCCTGGTGACCATCAAAATCATGGACACGGATCATCAGTTCCAAATCATGTCCCAAGATTTTAAGGTGGTGCATGAGCTCCCATCTACCATTGACGTCATGAAGAAAGCGGGCATCCATAAATATTTTGAATTACCAATCTACAAACCCAACTTTCAAAGATGCACGCAAGTGATGAATACCTTACAGCTAGCGCTACATGTTCCATTGGTGCCAGAGGCCAGAGTCATAGATGCAGTAGGTGAATGGGTCGTGATTCAGTTTACACATGATTTAATCAAAGAAGCTTTTGGATGGAAGAAGGATGGCAATACAATTTAAAAAAAGGAAAGTCGAGGGGCAAAGACAAGGACATTTACTGATATTAATTGCATTGACATTCAAGAAGAAGTAAGACTTATACATCAACACTTTGTTTCCCTAACATGCATAGATACACTACTCCTCAGAAGATCATAGTACAGATGTTGTCTCACGCTATTAAACAAATTGGGAATCAAATTAATATGACTCCTTATATTCAAGAAAGGCTATTCGAAGAAAAGAAGCAATGGAACCACAAGAAGCTCTTGAACGGCAGTGTAGCTCTGACCATATTGATATATCATGCCTTGGGCATTAGAGAGCACCTCCAAGAAATGCCATCATCGACAGCCATGGCTAAATATGCCAAGGTCGCCACAGTCCCAAGAAAAAAAAAAAGGAGTAAAGATCATTGAGGAGGCAGAAACTAGCTCCCAACCCAAAATGAGAGGTACAAAGCGATTAAGGGAAGTAATGCAAGTAGAATCAGAAGTCCCAAGCACAAAAATAGTACATGTGCTCCCGAAGTCAAGAATGGAAGAGCAATGACCAATTACAGAAGAGGAATCAACAAGAGCACTGGAAGACACACATCAATACATAGAGGGTATTGGCATCATACAGGAAGAAGCAGGTACGGGCATACATGCAGATCTAGCAGTGAGGCAACCCATCATTTTTTTTCAATCCTTGCATCATTTTAAAAGTGATCCTCATCACTGAAAACCATTATAAATACCGTTTCACCTTTTTGTAGCTCCATTTTGTGCAAGCCGAGGAGTACTTGAGCTTGGGGAGCTTTAGAAGTAATTGCCTACCAATTTTCATATTTTTTAGACCTCGTTTGAGCCCTCAAATAAGACCTAGAACCTAATTTTTAACTAGGCCGGACACTAGGTCTGGACAGGGCCAAAGCTAGTCAAAAACTATAAATAAAGCTAGAGAGCTCATTTTTGAGGCTAGCTTCTTGTAGATTTGAGCTTGTATGAGAACTTTTTGGCAATAGAAGTGATTCCATTGTATCTCTCTCTTTGTTCTTGCCATGTGTGCGTGTGTGTGTATGTGTGTGCATGTTGGTGTGCTTCTCGCTCACACACTTGTGCCTTCACTTGCTCGAGGTCTTCATACCATCTTCATGTCTTCCTGGATTGAAATTAAAGGAGGTGCTACTCATCACTGAGCTACACCAAATTTTGGCGCCGTTGCCAGGGATTCGAGCTTTGAGGACGAGCGTGTGATGGTAAGACGTAGAGAGGACGCGTTGGAATGGTAAGTAGTAGGTAATTTTCTTGTTTTTATCTCTCCATCTCCATCTCCATATCCACCTCCATCTCCATCTCCATCTCCACTTCATATTCCCACTTCCATTTCGGTCTCCTCATTTTCTTTGTGCGAGTTTGAGAGAGAGCGAGTGTGCATTGTTGTTTTTGTGTGTTTTTGCATGATTCTTGCAGGTTGCAGCATCCTCACCATCTCCAGCAAGCTTAGCAGGTATGGAAATTCTCTGTGCATGCCTCGAGGCGTCCAGCTTGAGCTATCACGACACATCGAAAAGTTGACCCAATCACAATTCTGAGTGCACCACGACACAACACAGCCTGAGAGCTCCTAGAATCACTAGCCTGATCAGGAAAATTCACCATATCCCGGTCTATCGCGACACACCGAGGTATCGCGACACACCCAAGTATCACAACACACCGAGGTATCGCGACACACCCAAGTATCCTGACACATCGAGGTATTGCAACACACCGAGGTATCGCGATACACCGAGGTATCTCGACACACCGAGGTATCGCGACACACTGAGGTATCGCGACACACTGAGGTATTGCGACACACCGAGGTATCACGACACACTGAGGTATCGCGACACACCCATCTATCGCGACACACCCATCTATCGTGACACACCAACCTATCGCAACACACCCATCTATCGTGACACACTGACCTATCGCGACACACCCATCTATGGTGACACACCGACCCGAGTTATCACGATACACCAGTTTCACGAATAATGTTTTGGAGTGTAATAATTGATTGACTTGGGATAGCTTTTGGGCTTGATTGCTAACACAATCGGGACTACCTTAGAGCCTTAGAAGGGGGCAAAATACTGAGAAAATCATAAAAAAAAATCTTGAACCCTGAGAGCCTGTTTTGAACCCTAAATGCCTGAACAGTCATAACTTGCTCATACGAAATCCATTCGGAGTGATCTTAGGCTTGTTGGAAAGCTCGTGAGGAGTAAAATTAATGTCAGGATTATTATATAGGTTATTTTGAAGTTGACCATACCCTCGGGTAGAGAAGCTAGGGAATCTTTAGGATTGTCTTCCACAAAGCCAAAGAACAAGTTGATCTCTGAATTGCATGAATGAAATTGGTCTGTTGTGTTTAAGAGTAAGTGCAAGCTTGGGAACATGCTTCCTGGGCACACAAGGACAACCAAGGAAGGAGCCTTAAGGTTGGAAATTCTCAACATCCTCTGTCAATTCCTAGCATAGGCTAAGTACAGATAGAGGTTTTGATCAATTAGGGTTACGTCAGGCATGAATCAAGTCCAAGAGAACTAATCAACTAAGTACAAGCATTAGGTAGGTCTTAAGTGTGAAAACCCTAAGGGACAAAAGTAAAACTAGATTCGATCAATTATCAAGTGCAAAATTTACTTAAGTACTCCTGACGATGTGATTTCAAACAAGAGCTTAACACAATAACCCACTAAAAAGAACAAAGTGATTGATACAAACTAATCTGCAACGAGATTGTACTTGGGACTAGAGGGTAGATAAACCAGGCATATGAACCTTAGGTCAGGAAGACACTTAGGTTGAGACAGACAAAGCCTCAGATCTTCTGAAGCTAGTGTCAATCACACTGCTAGGTCTTGGGCCCAGTAGTTGAGCAATTATTCAAATCACCCTAACTCTGAGACTAGCGAATCAGAGATGTCTCAAGGTATCGAGAGGCCCACAAGAAGTTTAGGTGTGGCCTACCTACAAAAGGTTGAAGGTCCTTACAAGACTCAACTTGAATATCTTAGGACCAACCGATTAGGTGCTTACATCTATGAGGACAGTCTAAGAAGATCTGTAGTCCATATTAAAAACCCGGATCAATCCATTGGTCTAATCCAACAGTGAAGTTTGAAAATGGCGCATACTTGGACAAAGAGGGAACTATGTATGTAGTCACCGATCACCCAGACAGGACATACAAATTTGGCAATGTGATTGCTGAGACTGACATGGGTGACATAGAGCAAGGGAACTTAGGGAGAGAGCCGAGGACTCCCCATGGCCAATCAGTCTTGACCAAAAGCTTGACTCTAGACTGGGTTCCGAAGGACAATAAAAGTATAGATTTGCTTTTAAATGGTGAAACCGATGAGGCTTTTTGGAGGTATAAGCCTGCCCAGCCCTCATGAAGTAGGTGCTCTCACAATCTATGAGTTTAAAGACCCTGATAGTCCAGGCAAAGTAACCTACCTAGACAATACGTCAGAGAGGATCTTCGTGGTCACCGAGCATGGTAGACATGTTGTAGCATTCCTCATCAAGCCCATAGAGATGAATACTCAAACATACAAAATACATTTGTAAACATTAGTGCTATTATCAAAAGGACAAATGAGATCAAGTGTTTAACTCAAAATATATATATTCATAGAGAGAAATCTTATCTTATGAATCTTAAAATGTCAGATTCCAAATACATCAATAGCTTCTCGATGAAGCTTCTTCCTTCCCAATACATTAGCTTTGGAAAATATCTTCTTGATGAAGCATCTACCTCCCAACCACCCCCGAGCTGATCTCAATCTCAATCCAAATCTCAATCACAATCACAATCTCAATCTCAATCTCAATCTCAATCCCAATCTTAGTTACAATCTCAATCCCAATCTCAATCTCAATCTCAATCACACTCTCAATCTCATTCATAGTTTCAATCTCTTGGGTTGTCTCCATGTGGTCATTGATGGCAACAAGAGTCTCCTCAAAGAAGCTTCTCCTTGACCTTAATCTCGACCTCATGATCTTCTGTCACATCGTGATCATTCCAAATTCAAGTCATCGTCATTTCGATAGTCCTGCAAAAACATCTAACTTGGCAAGATGATGAGCCATAGCAAATATATAATCTTCATACACATTAATCAAATCGTGAACATTAGTATTTTTAACCAAAATCTCTTCCAACCTCTCAATTTCCTATTTTCTTAAGAACATTATTCAAAAAACGTAATCATGCTCTTTGCTTCTATCAAAGTACGTTCTATCTCATGATGCAGTTTACATATACTTCTTGAGATCTATTCAAAATCCCAAAACATCATAAAGAACCTTGCAAAATAGTCACTATCCATACATAAATCAATTTGCAATCCATATGATATGAACTTTCTCTTTGTTGAACAAAGTGTGGAACTCTATCTCTCTATATATAGAGACGATTCTCCTTCATCATACCTGTATGAATACAGTGTAAACGCTATATTATATACATGTCTACAATTTCCATCGTTCCTTTGTGCACATATTCTTTGATGGTCATGCTCCATATGTATGCACACATATTTCGTATTATATGTGTATACGCTATTGACTAAAAATATTATACAATTCATACGAAGGTAGAATTTATGCATCGCTCATTCCTTCTTACATCATCAGCACATCATCGAATGGTATAATCTCCTTCATCATTGTTCTAAATCTGTATACTAGACTCGATCCCTTTAAACACAGTTGATGATCATTTATCCAAACCGATCACTTTAGTCATAGATGCACACGAGAACTTACAGCTAGATGATGATTTATTCATTCATATTCCACCACTTCATACCTTCCTACATGTAGCGAGAATGATTCTTTGATTTTCTCTGCTTGCTTGCAGTGCACTGGGATATAGTTCTGCTCAATTCTAGCTTGAAATATACTCACACGCAAGATATATCATTTTCTTTGGCATCACACCTCAAGCCAGCCTCTTTAGATGGTATCACCTGTAACATCTTATTTCACTGTGTGACATGCACAGAAACAATGAGCCAACAAAGGAAATTAGTCACATTAAAAATAGTTAATCTGGGCTACAAAAAAAGAAACTAGAGAAGAAGAAGTCTTGGAAACTATGTCCTCCATTTCATTCTTTGATGGCATCCTGGTAGAAGTCGATCCGGTGGCATGCTAGTAGAGGTCAATACGGCGTGTATCCTTTCCCTCACATGTTCATAGTTACCTCCATCACGGAATTCGATAGCATTCGACATAATATCCTCATCTCAAGCGATCTTAAGAAATTCATAACAGAATATGTATATGCATATGTTCTATGATTTCGGATCCACCCTTTACTGCATATAAACTCTTATATCTACATCACGATCATGATGTATCTCTGGCATCTTCAATAATCCTAAAGAAGCTTCCGCATAAAATCATCCTTGTAGAGGGACCATGCTAATCTTCTTCTAACCACTGTACTGTCGGGAGAATATCAATATGAAACCTAGAACTTCCTCTTGTAAGTAAAAAGATATGAAAAGATTATGCCACATGAACTCCGAAATATGATCCATCATAGAACACAGATGACCCAAAGTTTCTCTTTTTCCATTCTCACAACAGTAGACCACGCAGAAAGAATATGGGATCTCTCTCTTGGCAGCATGCACCTTTCTTTCTTCTAGCGGCTACCTCTCCTTTTGAAGCCATGTGATCGCATCCTCAGAGAGAGAGAGAGAGCTATCTCCTTTCTGTACAGCTAATTGTGAGAAGCCTTAGATGAAACTCAGAGATCCTCTACAATACTGAATTGGTCGTGGAGATTGCAGAAGTATTGAAGAAGACGACACACAAGCCATCACCACTCTTCGTGTGCACTTCCTTTTCCATGCATCCGCAAATTCTACTCTTTCAGAGGCATCCATATCGTTTTGACATGCACAACTTGACCCTCCTTTTCTCTAGGCATAACTCAAGGATATTCACATTCTATTGTTAACTTCTATTTCGGATTGCTTGTAATCCACATCTATTGAGGAACTCGCTGAGAAAGTATGAAGAACCCAGTGAATCTAGTTGGGAGCCAGATTATACGAATGTCATGTATGCAAACCCCAACTCTAGACCTCAACCTAGGTAGGTACGACCCCCTTTCCTAGAGGACCATGCTTCAGATGTCAGGGAGATCACCTCATACGTGATTGTCCATTGCCTGCCCCTACACAACCCCAACCAGTGACAATTCAAGTTTCTGTCAAGATTGCAAAAAAGAGCACCTCTTACGAGATTGCCCGAAGAACCCCAATAACCTACCAAAAATCACTCCTACCAATGTCATTGGACTAGTAGTAGACTCTACAGGAAGTGTGACTTCCACTACCCCAGTGCAAGCAGTCACCCGAGCTCAAGCCTTGCAACAAACTCAAGGAGTAGGGCAGGAAAAGAGTTTCGAGGTTAGTGAGACGAAGAGCATAACCAAGAAAAGGACAAGAGCTTGGAGAGATAGTTGGGAGAGAATGAAAAGACAATGGTCACAGAAAATGAGCGAACTTGAAGAAAGCTTGAGAGAACCAAAGCAAAGATAAGTGAACTCACATCTCAAAACCACTCTCACACTACCCCACCACCCCCCTCTCCATCTCCCTCCAACCCATCACCTTCCATTCCCCAACATTCTAATCCACCACACGTAACCCACCCACCACCCAGAGTAGGATCAGTCCTAGCAGATCCCACTCGCAAGGATCTAGACATAATGCTTAAAGCATATGAGGCCAGAATCTAGGAAGGGACAAATGTGACAGATCATGAAAAATGTTACCCTAGAGCCGATCTAGAGATAGAGCGAACGAAGCTTTGTGCTAAGATGGTTGAATTGGCGCAAGCCATGTTTGAAGCCAGTCGCTTGTTCAATGGCTCTAACTCCACTAGAACACCATTGCACTTTGATGGTCTATTAGATAGATTGGAAAGATTACTTGCAAAGTCTGGAAGAGGAGCCACCTCTCAATTTAAGGAGAGTACAAGCGATAGAATAAGCATTCCTCCCCAGGAAGCTTATAAACCTAACTCCACTGAACCAGACACCTCTTCTTGTATGAATCGGTATTCACCAGAGTTCCTACGAGAGATTCAAGAAGAGAAATGGGCGAAAGAAAGTGAAGACCGGCCTCCAATTGAAATTGTGGATGAAGCGCATGATCAATTCCCACAAGACATTCCTTCCATTTATGGAGAACAGGAGAGTTCCCAATCTCACGAGAGGTTAGACTTTGAGTCTAATTCCTTGTAGGAATTACCCCATTTCACCGGACCCTAGGAAACTAAGTCTACTTGCATGAGAGCACCCACGGACATGATAAGAAATGAAGCTTTGATCATACGGAGGAATACGGAGGTAGTAAAGAACACTAAAGTGCAGTGCAACCTCACTTTAGAAGAGCTACTCAAGGTTAAGCCTGAATTGGGGAAACATGTAGCCAACCAAGTGCCAGACATTGCGAAATCTCGTTCCCAGGTAGGATCTCATAGAACAGTGCCAGAAATACCACTCGATAAGATAGGAGACATGAGTGAAGGAGAAGAACGAAATACCTATCTCCCAGTTACCCATCAGGGATACATAACCAAGGCAATTTTGGACTCAGGTGTAGGAGTTGCAATTGCTACCACTTCCCTATGGAAGCATTGGAGCAAGCCAGCACTCAGGCCGACAAGAATGAAATTGCAGATGTCCGATGGTGTTGGCAGTCAAGGAACTGAAGGACTCACAAGACAAGGAAGTCAACGAAGGGAGTCGGAGCAAAGAGAAGGTACAAGCAGACAGAGTAGTCAAAGAAGATCTGGCAAGTAGGCCATCTAAATTTTTCATGCATCAAAGAGGTGGGCACACAAGAAGAAGGAGCAAGTAGGGAGCTCCAAGAAATGTATGTCAAAATGTTAGAAGAAATCCCTACAAAAATAGTGATTTTCATCACTAAAAACCATTGTAAATACCGTTTCATATTTTTGTAGCTCGATTTTGTGCAAGCCAAGGAGTCCTTGAGCTTGAGGAGCTTTAGAAGTACCTACCTATCAGTTTTCACATTTTTTAGACTCCGTTTGAACCTCCAAATAGGCCAGAGAACCTAATTTTTAACTAGGTCGGACACTAGGTCTGGACAAGGCCAAAAACTAGTCAAAAACTATAAATAGAGCTAGAGAGCTCATTTTTTAGGGTAGCTTGTAATAGAGTTGAACTTGTATGAGCATTTTGAAACGAATCTAAGAGAACTCCATTGTCCTCCTCTTTGTTCTTGCTGTGTGTGCGCGTGTGTGTGTATGTGTGTGCATGTTTGTGTGCTTCTCACTCACGCACTTGTGCCTTCACTTGCTCGAGGTCATCATACCATCCTCACGTCTTCCCGGATTGACATTAAAGGAGGTGCTACTCATCACTGAGCTACACCAAATTTTGGCACCGTTGCCGGGGACCGAGCTTTGAGGACGAGCGTGTGATGGTAAGACGTAGAGTTGTGACATTGGCATTGTAGGTAACCTCTTTACTTTTTCTTGTTTTTCTCTTTCTTACCCCACCATCATCATCCTCACCATATCCGATCTCCATCATTGCAAAAAATTTCAGTTTTTGATCATATCACCTTCTACCTTCCATTTCCCTCATTCCACTTGTGAGAGAGAGCGACTTGTGTGCTTGGATTTTTTGCTTGTTTCTTGAGCACTCTTGCACGTTGTTGCTGTATCACCCTGTCCAATAGGCTACGCAGGTATAGACAAGCTCGAAACTGTCTCTGTGTCGTCGACATCTGTCGATCGCGATCGACAGAAAAATCGCCTATTTGGTAAAACAAAGTACACCATAATGATACACATTACGAGCACATCCTAAATCACTAAACACAATAAAAAAATTCCGAGTTCCTCTGTCAATCGCGACCAACACTCTCGATCGCGATCGACAGCCACGATCGACAGACCCTGTCAATCGCGACCGACAGACGTGTCGATCGTGACCGACAGACCTCACAACCGACAAACTGCCGTGTAGGATTCAGTCAATCGCGATTGACACTGTCGATCGCGACCGACTGAAATTTGATGATTGACACCAAAACTCGTGTTGCCACGTGTCCATCGCGATGGGCACATCCCCGATCAACTGAAATCACGGCGAAAATCTCAGAAAAAGTGTCGATCGCGATTGACACCATCGATCGCGATTGACAGGACTCACGACCGACTCTGTCGATCGCGATTGACACTATCGATCGTGACTGACAGGCCCCGACGGACACCTCTGTCAATCGCGATTGACAGACCTGTCGATCGCGATTGACAGGCTTTTTTGGCCAATTTTCTAGGGTTTATATTATTTGATTTTGGGGAAAATTCTAGGCATATTTATCAAGCAAATAGTGATTTGTGAGGTTCCGACACTTTTAACTTGAAAAATCTTGTTTTCCTGATGACCTGTTTTACCCTGTTTTAACCCTAAACCCTTGAACTGTCATATCTTCCAAATATGAAATCCGATTGCTGTGATTCTTGGTTTGTTGGAAAGCTCGCGGGGATTAATACCAGAATTATTAGACATAGTATTTTTAAGTGAACCATATCCAGGGGGAGGAAAACTCAGG
Organism: Ceratopteris richardii; assembly: GCA_020310875.1. Classification (NCBI taxonomy): domain Eukaryota; kingdom Viridiplantae; phylum Streptophyta; class Polypodiopsida; order Polypodiales; family Pteridaceae; genus Ceratopteris; species Ceratopteris richardii. The sequence continues at coordinate 160,552,602 of CM035418.1, read as the reverse complement.
GATCTCTAGAATTGTGTTCTAGAGAGACATGGTGCAAATTGACATATGAATTACATGAATGAAAGTGATTTTTTGTGTCCTTTGAATCTAAGTCTTGAGCTAACTTTGGGACTTTTACAGGTCCACTGAGAGCACTAGAAGACATCCAAAGCAAGGAGTAATCTGCAAGCTTGAGAACTGGGTTCTTGAGCACCAAAGAGCCAGGGATCTGCAAGAGAGGTTGGAATATTCTCAATGGCCTCTGTCCATTCCTAGCTTAGGCTAAGTGCGAGTAGTGCTAGAAGTAAGTCAGGGCAACGATAGGCACGAGACAAGTCAAGACTATCTAAGAAATCAAGTTCAAGTCAAGAGATAACCTGTGTGTGACTAACAACTTTAAAGGAAAAGAACCTATCATGAGACGATCAACATTCCAGTGTGGAAATTAACTCAAGCGTTCCTAACGACATGATATCAGACAAGATCATAAACACAATAACCAACTAAAAAGAATCAAGTGACTGATACAAAAGAACTCAGCAACGAGGTATACCTTGGGTAAAAATTGGGATTGCTCAGCTAAGCATATGAACCTTAGATCAGGACGACACCTAGGAAGAGATAGACAGAGTCTTAGATCTTCAGAGGCTAGTGTCAATCATACTGCTAGGTCATGGGCCCAGCAGTTGAGCTATTATTCGCACTACCCTAGCTCCGAAACTAGTGAGTCAGAGATGTCCCACGGTATGGAGAGACCTACAGGAAGTTCAGGTGTGCCATACTTACATAGGGTAGAAGACCCCTACAAGACGCAGCTGGAATACCTTGGGACCAACCAATTAGGTGCTAGCATCTATGAGGATGGCCTAGGAAGATCTGTGGTCCAAATAAAAAACCCAGATCAAACCATTGGACTAGAGCACCCAGCTGTCAAGTTTGAAAATGGAGCATACTTGGACAAAGAAGGAACAATATATGTAGTCACCAGTCATCCAGATAGGACAAACGAATTTGGAAATGTGATCCCAGAAGCGGACTTAGGAGACCTAGAGCAAGGAAACATGGGTGTAGAACCTAGAACCCCTCGAGGCAAATCAGTTCTCACTAGGATTATCACACCAGAATGGATTCCCCAAGACAATAAGAGCATAGATATGCTCCTGAACCGAGAGACTGATGAAGCCTTTTGGAGGTATAAATCTGATCAGCCGAATGAGGTAGGAACAATCATGATATATGAGTTCAAAGATCCTGATAACCCAGGCAGAGTGACCTACTTAGATCACGCTTCAGAGAGGACCTTTGTGGTTACAAAAAATGATAGGCATGCTTACACTTGGAAAGGTGAATTCGTTTTCCCTCAACCAAGATCGAATGTGTCCTTTGGTCACCCAAGAGCTGGAACGTCCCAAGCTCATGGATCTCAAAGAGACAGACATAGAGATAGACCGGAGGTAAGCTTTGCCAACCTAGTGGGAAGAAAAAGAACGAGAACGGAAACAAATAGAGTGGAACCTGAGCGACTTAGAGCCCCAAGGAACCAAAGGAATGTGGATGAATTCCCTCTACCGAGACCTAGAGAGCACACGAGGACTTTGAGACCGACCCAGTTAGTTAAGTCCATGAAGAACTACTTTGATGGCACAGGAGACCCATATGATCATGTGGTTGAGTTTAGGCAAGTCTTGAGAGCTGAGCAAGTTGAGGACCTATTTACGCAGTATAATGCCTTTGGTCTAACCCTTAGGAACACAGCCCTTACGTGGTTTCAACCATTGAATGAGAGACAATTCAGGAGCATAGACCAACTCTTAGAGGCTTTCATCACTGAATTCTCTAAAAGTGGCATAAGGCACAATACTTACTCATTGATACATAGCTTCAAGCAGACCCCTCAAGAGACCGTGAGACTTGCAGGAAGAAGATTTAGGCAATATCTTGAGAGATGCCATGTTCCTGAGTTACCCACACTAGCCAAACAAGTGGCTTTATTCTTGGATGGATTGCTAAGTACCAAATTGAGGTCATATGTGTACTTGAAGGACCCTAGGACTATAGAAGAGTGTGTACACATGTGCATCGACATCGAGGATAACCTAGGGGAGGAGTTAGAGCTTTCCAAAATCTACAAAGATCTTGATAGTGCCTCTAGTCTCTCTTCCTCGCAATCCACATCAATTGAGGAACTTGCAGAGAAAGTAGCTCAAAAACTAGGTGTCAGTAGCAAACAAGTACCAAGGTTTGCCCCAGTAAAGAGGTGCTATACTTGCGGTGGTGACCATATGGCGAACGTATGTCCCATCATGGCTCAACCCCAAGTGAACCCTAGTAGCCAATATTGCACCATAGAACGGAGATACACAAATCACACAGCACAAGACTGCCCATACAATAAGCAAGCAGTTAGGCAAACCTACCCTCAGCCCTACCCACAACAGGGAAGATACCAGAACCAGTACCCTCCACAGCAATATGGTAGACCAGAGCAGTCCTATCAACAACCCTACCAAAACCAACAAAGGCCTCAACCTGTGTTAGCTCAACAGCCTCCAACCCCAGCTAATGTGATTCCTGTAAAGTATGCAGCGGCTGAGGAAAATTTGAACAGAGCCATAGTTCCAGTGACTCCATTGCTTTCAGAAAGTGACCCGAGTGATCATAGTTTTGATTCCACTCACATAGATAGTCCACAGGCTTACTACATGCAGTCTCCTGAACATGGTGAGTCCTATTATAGTGAAGAACTGAGTGAACCAAGTTGGGAGTCAGATTACGCAAACGTCATGTATACAAACCCCAACCCCAGACCTCAACCTAGGCAAGTAAGACCCCCATTCCCTAGAGGACCATGCTACAGATGTCAAGGAGATCACCTCATTCGTGATTGCCCCTTACCTCCATCTACACAACCCCAGTCAGTGACAATCCAAGGCTTTTGCCAAGATTGTGGAAAGGATCATCTCTTACGAGATTGCCCAAAGAACCCCAATAATATGCCAAAAATCACCCCTATAAACGTTGTTGGGTTAGTTGTCGACTCCACAAGGAGTGTGACTTCCACCGCACCAGTGCAAGTGGTCACTAGAGCTCAAGCATTGCAGCAAAACCAAGGGGTAAGCCAAGAAAAGAGCTCAGATGTTAGTGAAACAAAGAGCATGACCAAGAAACGGACTAGAGCTTGGAGAGATAGTCGAGAAAGGATGAAAAGGCAGTGGGCTAAGAAGATGAGAGAACTCGAGGAAAGCCTAAGAGAAACAAAAGCCAGGATAGTTGAACTTACATCTCAAACTCCCTCTCACACTACCCCACCTCCACCATTCCCATCTCCATCCGACCCACCACCTTCCAACCCGCCTCATGCTACGCCACCACCCCCTAGAGTAGGATCAGTCCTAGCAGACCCCACTCCTGAGGACCTAAATATGATGCTCAAAGCATATGAGGCCAGAATCCAAGAAGGGCCAAACATAACCGATCATGAAAAGTGTTACCCTAGAGCAGAACTAGAGCTTGAACGAACCAAAATTTGTGCTAAGATGGTGGAATTGGCTCAAACCATGTTTGAAGCCAGTCGCCTCTTTAACATCTCTAGTTCAGCTAAGACGTAGTTGCACTTCGATGGATTGCTAGAAAGGTTGGAGAGGCTAATAGCACAATCAGAAAAGGAACCTGCCTCTCAAAATGAGGGCAAGGCAAGTGAAAGAGAAAGCCTACCTGCCCAGGAAGCCTATGTGCCTAACTCTACAGAGCCAAACACATCTTCTTCTATGAATCGGTTCACCCCAGAATTCCTACGAGATATTCAAGAAGACAAATGGGCTAAAGAAAGTGAAGTCCCTCCTCCCATTGAACTTGTGGATGATGCACACGACCAATTCCCACAAGACATCCCATCCATTTATGAAGAGCAGGAGAGCAATCAATCTCAGGAGAGATTAGACTTCGAATCTGATTCCATTCAAGAACTACCCCATTTCACAGACCCATGGGGAGCAAAGTCCACGTGTATGAGAGCACCCATAGTCATGGTAAGAAACGAAGACTCAGTCATACCTAAGAACACAGAGGTAGTGAAAAACACTAAAGTGCAGTGTAACCTCACTTTAAAAGAGCTACTCAAAGTAAGGTCGGAACTATGGAAACATGTAGCCAAACAAGTACCAGAGATAGCCAAACCGCGTTCCCAGGTAGGTTCTCATAGGACAATGCCAGAAATTCCTCTAAACAAGATAGGAGATATGAGTGAAGGTGAAGAAGGAAACACCTATCTTCCCATCACCCACCAAGGATACACAACCAAGGCCATTCTAGACTCCGGTGCAGGAGTTGCCATTGCTACCACTTCCCTATGGAAGCGATGGGGCAAACCAGCACTCAGGCCAACGAGAATGAAATTGCAGATGGCTGATGGTCCCATAGAAACACCCTTAGGCTTGCTAGAAGGAATAACTCTCACTACATGTGGCGTAGAGTTTGAGCATACATTTGCTATCTGTGATTTTAGCAAGAACCATGCATATGAGATGATTTTGGGAAGACCATTTATGCAACAGTTGCAAGTGGTACAGGATTGGGGAACCAATTCCTTGTATTTGCAACACCTAGGTGTTACGACCAAAGTGAATCTCAAAGATTACTCCCATAGAGATGTCCCTCCCATCCAATGGAACCCCATTCATAGAGCCAAAGATGATACGGAGTCTGTACATTCCATAGGATCAGGATCCTCATGGATGCATGAAGACACTCACTTATGGATGTGTAAAGTGGCAGTAGAAGAAGAGAAGAGAGAAAAAGCAAGAGAAGTAGGTGCGAAAGAGACGCATAGATCAATTCAAGACCAAGCCTATACACCTCTTGTATTCCCTGATGAAGAATTTGAACCTTACGACTGGGCAGAAATTTTAGCAACAATGGATGTAACCATCAATGAAGAACAATGGACACCTCACTGTGACGAGGATGGCTATGACATTTCAATCTTCTCCATAGAGCCCATCATGGGAGAGGCAGTTCTAGAAGAATGCGAACCTAGCCCTGATGCATTTGAGGATGCAAGTGACTCCGATCTAGAGTCAATCATTATGGACCCACCTTTTGCATCAGATGAAGAATACTTCTATGAAGTAGAATTTCAACCCCAAAGACACGGAGAGCTTACAAATGATGTAAGGTTAGCCATACAAGTGGCCCCTAAGGATGAAGGAAAGAAAAGAAAGAAGAGAGAAGTCAGACTAGAAGAGGAAGAATCTTTGTTTGAGGTCCCTGAAAACTTTAAAAAGTATGAGATAGATGATAGAAGAGTCATGGTAAGGATGCCAAGACGTGAGGCTCAATCAGGAGAGGCCTATGATAACAAAGAAACCACCAAGAAAATAGTTGTAGCTGTTGAAGAAGGAGAAGAACGATGCACGTACATAGGCCATGACCTAACAGAGGAAGAAGAGCATGAGCTAATAGCTTTGCTAAGAGAATACAGAGATGTATTTGCTTGGAGTTACAAGGACTTGAAGGGTGTTGACCCAGACATATGCTCACACACAATTCCCATGACCTCAGATGCGAAACCCTCTAAGCAAAAGCCATACACATACAATGATAATTATGCTGCCAAGATCAAAGAAGAGATAGATCGTCTGGTAGAAGCTGGATTTATCTATGAAATTGAGCACACCGAGTGGGTATCCCCCATTGTAGTTGTGCCCAAGAAGAATGGAAAGCTACATGTATGCATTAACTTGAAGAAGGTTAATGCAGCCACTATTCGAGATAACTATCCGCTTCCTATCACGAAACATCTCTTAGAAAGAGTAGCAGGCAAGGAAGTGTACAGCTTCCTTGATGGATTTTCGGGCTACAATCAAGTAGCCATTGCACCAGAAGATCAACATAAGATGGCTTTCGCCACAGAGTGGGGCATATTTGCCTTTTGAGTAATGCCATTTGGGCTTACCAATGCTCCTACAACCTTCCAAAGATTGATGTGTCACGTGTTTAAAGAGTTCTTGAGGAAGAATTTAGAGGTCTATGTTGATGATCTCTGTGCTCATTCCAACATTAGACAGACACATATACCAGAACTCAGACAAATCTTTGATAAATGTAGGGAGTATCAAGTCTGCATGAACCTAGAAAAGTGTGTGTTCATGGTCAGGCAAGGAAAGATTCTAGGACACATATTGTCAAAGAATGGCATATCCACTGATGAAGAGAAAGTAAAAGCCATAGCAGAGTTACCTAGGCCAAAGAATGTCAAGGAAGTACAAGCTTTCATGGGGCATTGTGGCTATTACCGACACTTTATACACATGTATGCCATCATTGCCAAGCCACTGTACGGACTTTTGACTAACTTTGAGTGGATTGATGAATGTGAGAATTCCTTCAATGAGCTTAAACGACGATTGTGTTCAGCACTAATCTTGACCACAGCAGTTTGGAATAAGCCTTTCCATGTTCATGTGGATGCATCCAATTATGCCATTGGATGTGTGCTTGCACAACCTACAGGCAAAGGTAATATGGATCTTCCAATTTCCTATGCTAGTAGACAATTGAATGCAGCTGAACGAAATTATACCACCATTGAACGAGAGGGATTAGGCATGGTATATGCAGTTAAAAAGTTTAGACACTATTTGCTTGCAAATAAGTTTAAATTTTTTACCGATCATTAGGCATTATTGTACTTGGTAAATAGACCATGCAATACAGGCCGTTTAGTAAGATGGTTTCTCTTGCTAATGGAATACGACTTTGAGGTTGTGGTAAGAAAAGGCAAGAATCACTTGAGAGCAGACCATCTCTATAGGCTCACATCTGGAGAAGCCCCACAAGGAGTGTTGGATGACCTTCCTGATGCTTACTTGTTTGATTTGTAAGTTGTACCTCAGTGGGCTAAGCCATTAGTGCCAGTATTGACATACGGGCCCAATCACCCAGTCATAAACACTCAAGATAGGGAGATAGTACAAGCCCAAAAATACCAGATCATGGCAGGAAGTATGTACAAGCACACAGATCAAGGGATCCTAGCTTGTTGTGTGGAGGAGGATGAGTACGCTAAATGGTTGCAATCAGCACATGTAGGTGCATTAGAGCAACACCATTCGAGACAGAGAACTTTATAGACACTAAGGAGATTTGGAGTACACTAGCCTACCATGGAGGCTGATGTCCATAAGTTGTGCAAGGAATGTCCAATCTGTTGCACTAAACCACCTGTGGAGCATGCCACTCTTTATCAAGTGACCATAGTGCCAGATTGGAGTGAACCATTAGTAGCCTTCCTGAGGACGAGAACATTCCCTCAAGATATGATACTGGCCAGACAAAGAAGTCTAGAACAAGAAGCCCTAGATTACTCACTCATTGGTGATAATCTATATAAGCGTGGTAAAGATGGTTACCTCAAATTATGTGTCCATGAGAGTGAATATATCAAGATCTTGGAAACTGCTCACCAAGGTGTAGCAGGAGGACACTTTGGACCAAATCGGGTGATCAAGGCAATCCTATTTGCAGGATTATGGTGGCCGACCCTTCACATGGATGCACATACCTATGGGAAGAGGTGTGATGTCTGTCAGCGAACTCGACCTCTATCTGTTGCGACAGACAGAAAAACTTAATATTTTGTGAATGCGTGTTTGGCACGGTAACCTACACCATTAGAGCACTCCAAATCACTAGAAGTTTCTCAAAAATTTGCGTTTTTTCAGTCTATCACGACAGACACCGTCTATCGCGACAGACAGAGACCCACGATAGACCCCGTCTATCGCGACAGACACCTGTCTATCGCGACAGACCAAATTCCACGACAGACACCGTCTATCGCGACAGACCAAATTCCACGACAGATCCAGTCTATCGCGACAGACACCGTCTATCGCGACAGACCACTCTATCATGACAGACACCGTCTATCGTGACAGACCAAATTCCACGACAGATTCAGTCTATCGCGACAGACACCGTCTATCGCGACAGACACCGTCTATCGCGATAGACACCGTCTATCGCGACAAACCACTCTATCGCGACAGACACCGTCTATCGCGACAGACCACTCTATCGCGACAGACACCGTCTATCGCGACAGACCCATCTATCGCGACAGACACCGTCTATCGCGACAGACCACTCTATCGCGACAGACACCGTCTATCGCGACAGACCCATCTATCGCGACCGACACCGTCTATCGCGACAGACCACTCTATCACGACAGACACCGTCTATCGTGACAGACAGCCCCCCATGACAGCTTGTGTCTATCGCGACAGACACCGTCTATCGCGACAGACACCGTCTATCGCGATAGACAGACATTTTCGGCAAAAAAATTTAAGGGGTAAATTTTTTGGAAATTTAGGCTAAATTTTGGGCATATTTGCACTCTCAAATACTCACACACTTGCAAAGGCCTTAGAAAAATGAATTAAAACTCCTGAAAGGTTCTGTTTGTCTATTTAACCCCCTAAACCCTGAACGGTCATAACTTTTTCATACGAAATCCATTTTTTGAGCTCTAGGGCTTGTCGGAAAGCTCGTGGCATATACTACGCACCCTCAACTATTTTTATGGCGTTGACTTTCAGATATGATATTTGGAAGTTGACACACTGAGGGGTAGGAACACCAGGGGAGCTCTAGAGGAAATTTTTAGCAATACAAAAGGGGGAACAAGGGTCATTAAAAAAGTGTCTGAAATAAATTGTCTGTCAATTGAAGGATCAAATTGAAGCTAAACTTGGGATTCTTACAGGATCATCGAGAGCTCTTGGAGAAAGCAAAGTAAGTGCCAGGGCGAACAAGCTTGGGAACGTGCTTCCTGGGTAGACAGACCAGAGAGGAGCGACTTGAGGTTGGAACATCACTTAACCCCCTAAGTCTATTCTTAGCATAGGCTAAGTGCGAGTAGTTGTTCTGATTGACTAGGGGTACGATAGGAACACTCAAGTTTGAAGAGCCCTTAATTTCTCAAGTGCAAGGGTAGGCTAAATTGTAGTCAAGGGATAACTTAAAGGAAAAGAACTTAAACTAAGCGGATGCAAAACATCAAGTACGACACACGAAAGTGCTCTTGATGACGCTTAATTAAAAACAAGAAAACACATCCAAAGGAACTTAAAAGAAACAAGTGACTGGTACCAAAGAATCAGCAACGTACAAAGGGCATATGAACCTTAGGTCAGGTAGACACCTAGGGAGAGACAAACAAAGTCTTAGATCTTCAGAGGCTAGTGTCAATCATACTGCTAGGTCTTGGGCCCAGCAGTTGAGCCATCATTCGTATTACCCTAGTTCTGAGACTAGCGAGTCTGAGATGTCCCACAGTATGGAGAGACCTATAGGAAGTTCAGGGGTGCCATATTTATATAGGGTGGAAGGCCCTTACAAGATGCAACTTGAGTACCTTAGGACCAACCGATTAAGTGCTAGCATCTATGAGGACAGCCTAGGAAGAGCGGTGGTCCAGATTAAAAACCCTGACGAATCCATTGGACTAGAGCGCCCAGCTGTCAAGTTTGAAAATGGAGCATACTTGGACAAGGAAGGGACAATATATGTAGTCACCAGTCATCCCGATAGGACAGATGAATTTTGGAATGTGGTCTCGGAAACGGACTTAGGTGATCTAGAGCAAGGAAACATGGGCGAAGAACCTAGAACCCCCCGAGGCAAATCTGTTCTCACGAGGATTATCACACCAGAGTGGGTTCCCCAAGATAATAAGAGCATAGATCTCCTCTTGAACCGAGAGACGGAAGAAGCCTTTTGCAGATATAGACCTCATCAGCCGAGTGAGGTAGGAACAATCATGATATATGAGTTCAAAGATCTTGATATTCCAGGAAAAGTGACCTACTTGGATCACTCTTCAGAGAGGATCTTTGGGGTTACAGAAAATGATAGGCATGCTTACACTTGGAAAGGAGAATTTATCTTTCCCCAACCAAGATCGAATGTGGCCTTTGGTCTCCAAGGAGCTGGAACATCTCAAGCTCATGGGACTCAAAGAGAAAGGAGTCGAGAGAGACCTGAGGTAAGCTTTGCCAACTCTTGGGGAAGAGAAAGGACGAGAACGGAAACGAATAGAGGGGAACCTGAGGGACATAGAGCCCCAGGGAACCGAAGAAATGCCGATGATTTCCCTTTGCCAAGACCGAGAGAGCACACGAGGACCTTGAGACCGACCCAGCTAGTTAAGTCCATGAAAAACTACTTCGATGGCACTGGAGACCCCTACGATCATGTAGCTGAGTTTAAGCAAGTCTTGAGAGCTGAACAAGTTGAAGACCTGTTCACGCAGTACAATGCCTTTGGTTTAACCCTTAGGAACACCGCCCTGACATGGTTTCAGCCACTAAACGAGAGGCAGTTTAGAAGCATAGATCAACTTTTAGAGGCATTCATTATCGAATTCTCTAAAAGTGGCATAAGGCATAATACTTCCTCATTGATATACAGCTTCAAGCAGACCCCGCAAGAGACTGTGAGACTTGCAGGAAGAAGATTCAGGCAATGTCTTGAGCGATGTCCTGGTCTTGAGTTACCCACAGCCGCTAAGCAAGTGGCTTTATTCTTGGATGGATTGCTAAGTACCAAATTGAGATCATATGTGTACTTGAAGGACCCCCGGACTATAGAAGAATGTGTACGCATGTGCATCGATATTGAGGATAACCTAGGGGAGGAGTTAGAGCTATCCAAAATCTACAAAGATTCAGATAGTACCTCTAGCCTCTCTTCCTCACAATCCACATCAATTGAGGAACTTGCGGAAAAAGTAGCTCAAAAACTAGGTGTCTCTAGTAAATAAATTCCTAGATTTGCCCCAGTAAAGAGGTGCTATACTTGCGGTGGTGACCATATGGCAAACGCATGTCCCATCACGGCTCAACCCCAAGTGAATCCTAGCAGCCAATATTGCACCATAGAGCGAAGGTACACAAATCACTCAGCACAGGACTGCCCATACAATAAGCAAGCGGTTAGGCAAACCTACCCTCAGCCATACCCTCAACAAGGCAGATACCAGAGTCAATATTCACCACAACAGTATATTAGGCCTCAACAAAATTACCAACCGCAATATCAGGCCCAACTGAGACCCCAGCCAGTGCTAGCACAGCAACCACCTACTCCTACTAAAGTGATTCCAGTAAAGTATGCTGCTGCAGAAGAAAACCTGAATAGAGCTATAGTCCCAGTAACACCATTAATCTCAGAAAGTGATCCCAGTGACCATAGCTTTGATTCTACAAATGTTGATAGTCCCCAAGCTTACTACATGCAGTCTCCTGAACATGGTGAGTCTTACTACAGTGAGGAACCCAGTGAACCTATTTGGGAGACAGAGTATGCGAATGTCATGTACGTAAACCCCAACCCTAGACCTCAATCTAGGCAGGTAAGACCTCCATTTCCTAGAGGGCCATGCTACAGATGTCAGGGAGATCATCTCATTCGTGATTGTCCCTTGCCTCCACCTACACAACCCCAGTCAGTGACAATCTAGGGCTATTGCCAAGAGTGTGGAAAGGAGCATCTCTTACGAGACTGCCCAAAGAATCCTAATAATATGCCAAAAATCACTCCTATCAATGTGATTGGCTTAGTGGTAGACTCCACAGGAAGTGTGACTTCCACAGCCCCAGTACAAGTCATCACGAGAGCCCAACACTTAAGCAAAACCAAGACTCAGGCCAGGAAAAGAATGGGGAGGTTAGTGAGACTGAGAGCCAGAATAAGAAGAGGACAAGAGCTTGGAGAGATAGCCGTGAACGTATGAAAAGGCAATGGGCAAGAAAGATGAGCGAACTTGAGGAAAGCCTATGAGAAACCAAAGCCAAAATCATAGAAATCACATCTCAAACGCACTCTCACACATCCCCGCCACTACCATCCCCTTCACCCTCCATTCCTCCACCCACCAATCCACCACACGTAACCCAACCACCACCTCGAGTAGGATCAGTCTTAGCCGATCCCACTCCTGAAGATCTAGACATGATCCTTAAAGCATATCAAGCCAGAATTCAAGAAGGGCCCAATGTAACAGATCTTGAGAAATGTTACCCTAGAGCCGATCTAGAGATAGAGTGAACAAAGCTTTGTGCTAAAATGGTCGAATTGGCGCAAGCCATGTTTGAAGCTAGTCGTTTGTTCAATGGCTCTAACCCCATCAGAACACCATTGCACTTTGATGGTCTATTGGATAGATTGGAGGGGTTACTTGCAAAGTCTGGAAAAGGAGCCACCTCCCAGGCTAAGGAGAGGGCAAGTGATAGAATAAGCATTCCTCCCAAGGAAGCTTATGTGCCTAACTCCACTGAACCAGACACCTCTTCTTCTATGAATCAATACACACCAAAATTCCTGCGAGAGATTCAAAAAGAGAAATGGGCTAAAGAGAGTGAAGTTCCTCCTCCCATTGAACTTGTGGATGACACACACGATCAATTCCCACAAGACCTTCCTTCCAGTTATGGAGAGCAGGAGAGTGCCCAATCTCAAGAAAGATTAGACTTCGAGTCTAATTCTTTACAGGAACTACCCCATTTCACAGGCCCATGAGAAGCAAAGTCCACTTGTATGAGAGCACCTACAGTCATGGTAAGAAACGAAGATTCAGTCATACCTAGGAACATGGAGGTAGTGAAGAACACCAAAGTGCAGTGCAATCTCACTTTGGAAGAGCTGCTCAAGGTTAGACTAGAAGTGTGGAAACATGTAGCCAATCAAGTGCCCGAAGTAGCAAAACCACATTCCCAGGTAGGATCTCAAAGAATAGTGCCAGAAATACCCTTGGACAAGATAGGAGACATGAGCGAGGGAGAAGAAGGAAACACCTATCTCCCCATCACTCATCAGGGCTACACAACCAAGGCCATTTTGGACTCAGGTGCAGAAGTTGCAATTGTTACCACGTCCTTATGGAAACGATGGGGTAAGCTAGCTCTCAGGCCAACGAGAATGAAATTGCAGATGGCTAACGAGCACATAGAAAGACCCTTAGGACTACTAGAGGGGATAACTCTCACTACTTGTGGTGTAGAGTTTGAGCACACATTTGCTATCTCTGACTTTAGCAAAAATCAAGCCTATGAGATGATTTTGGGAAGACCATTTATGTGACAGTTGCAAGTGGTACAAGATTGGGGAACCAGTTCCTTGTATCTGCAACACTTAGGTGTTACAACCAAAGTCAATCTCAAGGATTACTCTCATAGAGATGTCCCTCCTATCCAATGGAACCCCATCCATAGAGCCAGAGATGATACGGAATCGGTGCATTCCCTAGGATCAGGATCCTCATGGATGCATGAAGACACTCACTTATGGATGTGTAAGGTAGCAGTAGAAGAAGAGAAGAGAGAGAAAGCCAGGGAGGTAGGTGCAAAAGAAACCCATAGATCAATCCAAGACCCAGCCTATGCACCTGTAGTTTTTCCAGACGAAGAATTTGAACCTCACGGCTGGGCAGAAATTCTAGCAACAATGGATATAGCCATCAATGAAGAACAATGGACACCCCACTGTGATGAGGATGGCTATGACATTTCAGTCTTCTCCATAGAGCCCATCATGGGAGAGGCAGTTCTCGAAGAGTGCAAACCTAGCCCTGATGCATTTGAGGATGCGAGTGACTCCGATCTAGAGTCAATTATTATGGACCCACCTTTTGCATCAGATGAAGAATACTTCTATGAAGTGGAATTTCAACCCCAGAGGCACGGAGAGCTTACAAACGATGTAAGGCTAGCCACACATGTAACCCCTAAGGAAGAAGGAAAGAAAAGGAAGAAGAAAGAAGTCACACCAGAAGAGGAAGAATCTTTATTTGAGGTCCCAGAAAATTTTAAGAAGTATGAGATAGACGACAGGAGAGTCATGATTAGAATGCCTAAACGAGAGGCGCAATCGAGGGAGGCCTATGATAACAAAGAAACCACCAAGAAAATAGTGGTAGCCATAGAAGAAGGGGAAGAGAGATGCACGTACATAGGCCATGACCTGACAGAAGAGGAAGAACAAGAGCTAATAGCCTTGCTAAGAGAATACAGAGATGTATTCGCTTGGAGTTACAAGGATTTGAAAGGAGTGGACCCGGACATATGCTCACATACGATTCCCATGACTACAGAGGCCAGACCCTCAAAACAAAAGCCATACACATAGAATGACAACTATGCTGCCAAGATCAAAGAAGAGATAGACCGCTTGGTTGAAGCTGGATTTTATCTATGAAATTGAGCACACTGAATGGGTATCCCCCATTGTAGTGGTGCCCAAAAAGAATGGTAAATTACGTGTATGCATTAACTTGAAGAAGGTTAACGCAGCCACTATCAGGGATAGTTATCCGCTTCCTATCACCGAGCATTTATTAGAAAGGGTAGCCGACAAGGAAGTGTACAGCTTCCTAGATGGGTTCTCTGGCTACAATCAAGTAGCCATTGCACCAGAAGATCAGCATAAGATAGCTTTTGCCACAGAGTGGGGCATATTCGCTTTTAGGGTAATACCATTCGGGCTTACCAATGCTCCCGCAACCTTCCAGAGATTGATGTGCCATGTATTTAAAGAGTTCTTGAGAAAGAATTTGGAAGTCTATGTTGATGATCTTTGTGCTCATTCCAACATTAGACAAACACATATACCTGAACTCAGGCAAATCTTTGACAAATGTAGAGAATATCAAGTCTGCCTGAACCCAAAAAAGTGCGTTTTCATGGTCAGGCAAGGCAAGATTTTAGGACACATAGTGTCAAAGAACGGCATCTCCATTGACGAAGAGAAGGTGAGGGCTATTGCAGAACTACCTAGGCCAAAGAATGTCAAGGAAGTGCAAGCTTTCATGGGGCATTGTGGTTATTACCGACGTTTCATTCACATGTATGCCATCATTGCAAAGCCTCTGTACGGACTTCTGACAAACTTTGAGTGGACTGAGGAATGTGAGAACTCCTTCAATGAGCTCAAACAACGATTATGCTCAACACCAATCTTGACTACACCAGATTGGAATAAGCCCTTCCATGTGCATGTGGATGCATCCAATTATGCCATTGGATGTGTGCTTGCACAATCTACTGGTGAAGGTAATATGGATCTTCGCATTGCCTATGCAAGTAGACAGTTGAATGCAGCTGAGCAAAACTATTCCACTACCGAACGAGAAGGGTTGGGCATGGTGTATGCGGTTAAAAAGTTTCAACATTATTTGCTTGCAAATAAGCTTAATTTTTTTACTGATCATCAAGCTCTACTATACTTGGTAAACAAGCCATGCAACACAGGTAGATTGGTGAGATGGTTCCTCTTACTAATGGAATATGACTTTGAGGTAGTGGTGAGAAAAGGCAAGACTCATTTGAGAGCAGATCATCTCTCTAGGCTCACATCCAGAGAAGCCCCACAAGGAGTATCGGATGATCTTCCTGATGCTTACTTGTTTAATTTGGAAGTAATACCTCAGTGGGCTAAGCCATTAGTGCCAGTATTGACATACGAGCCTAACCACCCAGTAATAAACACTCAAGGTAGAGAGGTAGTAAAAGCCTAGAAGTACCATATCATGGCAGGAAGCATGTACAAACAGACACATCAAGGGATCTTGGCTTGTTGTGTAGAAGAGGACGAGTACACTAAATGGTTGCATTTAGCACATGTAGGTGCATTAGAGCAACACTACTCAAAGCAACGAACCTTACAAACACTAAGGAGACTCGGAGTGCATTGGCCGACTATGGAGGCTGATGTCCAAAAGTTGTGCAAGGAATGTCCAATCTGCTGCACTAAACCACCTGTGGAACATGCCACTCTTTATCAAGTGTCCATAGTGCCAGATTGGAGTGAACCACTAGTATCCTTCTTAAGGACGAAAACATTCCCTCCAGACATGACTCTGGCTAGGCAAAGGAGTTTAGAACAAGAAGCCCAGGATTATTCACTCATTGGTGATAATCTCTACAAGCGTGGTAAAGATGGTTACCTGAGACTATGTGTCCATGAGAGTGAATATCTCAAAATCTTGGATACTGCTCACCAAGGTGTAGCAGGGGGACACTTTGGACCAGATCGGGTAATCAAGGCAATACTATTTGCGGGCTTTTGGTGGCCAACCCTTCACATGGATGCACATACCTATGTGAAACGGTGTGATGTTTGTCAGAGAACTCAGTACCCTATACGCAAAGATGAGATGCCACTGAAGCCTATGATGGGCGGACGTGCGTTCTCTAAATGGGGAATAGACTTTGTTGGTCCTATTAATCCCCCAGCTAAGGGTTCACATGCTGAGTATATCATCGTGGCCACAGACTATCTAACCAAGTGGGTAGAAGTGAAAGCTACTACAAAAAATGATGCTCAAACAACAACAAAGTTCTTATTTGAAAATGTATTCACGAGGTACGGATTGCCAATAGAGTTGGTGAGTGATAGAGGCACACACTTCTTGAATGAAGTAATTGAAAACCTTCTCCAAGAATTCTTGGTGATACATAAGAAATCGGCCCCCTATCATCCACAAGCTAATGGCCAGGCGGAGAGCACTAATAAGATCTTATGCAATGTGCTAACTAAACTAGTGGACAATAAACGCTCTGATTGGGACAAATAGCTACACCATGCTGTTTGGGCATACCGAGTAGCCTATAAAATGGTACTCCAAGCCACGCCCTTTCAGATGGTGTTCGGCCAAAATGCAGTGCTACCACTAGACTTTTTGATACCTACGTTGAAAGTAGCATAAGAGCATGATTGGACAGGCCACGAGTTGTCCTCTAGAGTCTTCGATCTTGAACGATTAGGTGAAACACGATTGAGGGCTGCAGCAGGAATTTATGCAGCCAAGAAAAGGCAAAAGGCACATTTCGATGCACACGTCAAGGATAAGGGCTTGAAAGTAGGAGACCTAGTCCTAGTCTACACCTTGAAGCAACATGCACGGAAGTTAGAGAAGAGAGGTTACGGGCCAATGATTATCAATAGAATCTCCATAAGCGGCGCAGTTCAACTAGCCACTCTAGAGGGTGATATTCTACCAAGTTACATCAGTGGATGCAGAGTCAAGTTATATCAAGAACCCCTCACTAAAAAGATGCTAAATCGACTCAACACTGCCAAGAAACGTAAAGAAGAAGAGAAACGAATTAGAGAAGAAGCACAGGCAGAAGCTTTAGAACACATCCGACGAATGAAATTGAGGATGCCTGACACTCAAGAATCTGTAGGCTATCCTATGGCCATGTGCGAGGCTTCAGGTGGACGTTCCCATAGAATAATCGATCGACGACCTTTTGTAACCCTAGAAGTAGGACAAGCAAAGGGTGCAAAGACTATAAGAGCTTTGATTGACTCAGGTGCATCCACTAGTGCTGTCGAATTGTCTTACTACCAAGAATTGAATTTAACTGTCAATCCTATAGAAGCATATCTCATAGGATTGGGAGGTGTGGAAACCCCTTGCATGGGCGAGGTGGATCTTCCCATCTCCATTCAAGACGAAGTGATGACAGTCAAAGTACTAGTGTGTCAAGATGAGGACCTCACTGAGCCTCTTGTCTTGGGTCAGGACTGGATCTATGATCATGCAGTCAACCTCAACCTAAGAAGTGGACTTCTTCAGGTATGGGTAGATCATAGCCGAATTACAGTTGAATTGGAAAATGAGGCACTCAAGGAACTAGGCAAGGCACAAACTCCTGGTCCTTCCAGGGGCACACATGAAGTTGACAATGCTATTTTTGTCCAAAACTGTATGATGCAGAAAGAGGCTTGTCTCAACAATGGAGCTAGGGAGAGGACGGAACTCCCTTCTTTTCCAAAGACCAGAAGGTTGCAACAACCAACGACAGATCAAATACAGAAGAAGCAGAACACCATCGATACTGGATGCCAAAAAAAGGAGCAAAGCAAATTGTTTCAGCCATGGAAACAAGTATGGAGGCAAAAAGGCGAATACCCTGTTCAGACCAAGCCGACCCCATGGCCAAAACCTCTTATTAGTAGTCAACAACACGACACTAATAAGAAGTCCTTCATTAATCCTTCCGCGAAAGTGAAGTCTATTTGGGTACCCAAGAAGTCAATGAAGGCCAGCCCACAATCATGACAAATCTGGGTGCCTAAGGCTTGCTTGCGGGCTTAAATAGCTACACCAAGGCCACAACCGGTACAACATGTTTCACTCACTCGAACATCTGAGGCACAGTCTTACACATCACGCACGGACACATACTCTTCCATGCGCAAAGTAGAATCACTCTTAAATGGGTCCCTTAAAAGCCTCATTCTCAAGCAGATACCCCTATCCAACTCTTCAGAGCTTCCACAAAATCAAGATCAAAGCCCATCCACTGCATTTGGCAACCTCAAACTTGTAATAAACCCCCTGACCCCAGTTGTAAATCCATGTCCATAAACTAACTACGTCACTCTCACACTACATCATCCCACTCAGCTCTTAGGTCTACCCAATGCCTAACTACACACACAAGCACCGAGCACTTCTTAACCTACTAATCTCTCCCAAACCTCATGTTAATGTTGTAATGGGGACAAAAACAGTTCTATCTTGTCCTTTACAATGTTAACACATGTTTCTATATTCTCACAGAATCAGGAGGCAAGAAGTAACATGGCAGAAGCGACAGGTCCGAGTTCACAAGTAGGAATACTTACTGCAGGAATCGATGTGGATAGTCTACCTATGGATGTGCCACCAACTGAACGACTTGTGGAGCTGCAACACCTTTAGCAGATTCCGGTACCGGATCCACCCACAGGGATCACAGAAAGAGTCCATGCCAATTCTCATTGGTTCAATGGCATGCCAGGTCCATTAGGAGAGGCCAAGTATATATGGGAGTCTAAGTGTGAGTATGATAGATCATGGGTTCGATTCCAATATTTCTCCAAGGAGTTTGAGACTCTACAGAACACAGAGGATCTCCAGACCATATGGCAACGTGCAGGGCTAGCAGAATACTTTGAAGCACCACTACCTAAACCGGATCTCCTCCGATGCTATATTTGGTCTCCACATTACAAGCTAATGAAGAAAAGGACAAACCAGGATCATTTGTTCTTCCTTCCTTGCTGGGCAACAACGAGTTAAAGAGGTTTGAACTTACCTTGGAGTTGGTGAGCTCTGCTTTGAATATGCACGGCACACATGTACCTTCTGAGAAGGATGCTCTCGTTCCTACTAACATGAAGGATAGGAAACTACTGAAGCTTAAAGACATGGCAGCACTCACACCAAACGTGTCCATCCCTCTCGGTATGTGCATGCAACATTTTGCTTTCCCCGGCCAAGATCGCTTCACACAACCACACAAAAGAATCTGGTTCGCTCTCTACTTAGCGAAGACAGGTCCGTTACCCATTAAGTTGCCTGTATGGATTATAGATCAATTTTATGAAGCAAATAAAAGGTCTTCTAGGAAATTAGTGGTGAACGGTTGCTGTGCAATCACACACATTATTTACTGGTGCCTAGCATACGATGTTCCCATTGAACGTGCCTTAACTTGGGCACAATTACAAATGTTTAAGAAGCTCAAGACGTCCACACATCAATCCAAGCGCATGAGGGGTGCGATCCCTTGTGTCCAGACAAGGGAAGTTCTGACTACTCCTAAAGTATCGCCACAGGGGGAGGCCATTGTACCTCCCTTTACCATTAGGATACCCAGGTCTGGATCTGAAACTATGACACAAGCTGTCCCTTCAGCTCCTCCTGCTCCATCTGAATTTGAATTCGCTACAACTGGAGATGCTGAAGGAATGGTTCCCCAGGACTTCGAAGCATTCTTACAAAGTACACAACTCTCTGATGTAGAGTTTTATTCAGATGCAGAAGAACAAGGCACATCTTCATAAAGAAGAAGAAAATCTACAGACGATCGCCATGTACATTGGAGTGACGCTCAGCAAGGTCAACAACAAGGACACCTAGAAGAAGAAGGAGCATATGAAGAGGAGACCACTGAAGCCCAAGCCTATACAGCAGAACTCCGAAGGCTGTATCAAATCATGGAATGAGTGCGATCGCAACAACTGCTCACCGAACAGAGCAGTAGAGTACTCATGACTCAGCTATTGGAAGAAGCAGGAGTTGACTCAGAATATAGTGAAGGTCTCTTATTGATCGCAGAAACATATGGGGTAGTAGAAGCAGTGCGGACCGCCATTAGGAGGTCTCCAGTTCAATATGATCCACGAAGATTCCAGACACGACCACGGTCAGGTAAGAATATCCAGATATCCATTACAACGACAGAAGGGCCAATTATTACATCCGAACCCATCGGGACAACCTCCCAAGCAACAGAAATTGCTAGCCAAGAGCACCCAGTCACCCATGAGGAATCCAATGAGCCACTACCACCCACACCCCCACCATCGCCTCCTAGAGCAAAAACCGTGGAAATCACCTCGACCACTCAACCCACCGAACAAACCTTCATCTTCCGTACTCCCATCTCTAGTTCAACCCTATTCTCCACCTCTGATAACCCAATCTATGAAGCAATCACCATCACTACACAATCCACCGAATCGCTCATAGAGCCTGCCCTAGGACAACCATCCCCCATGCCCTCAGCCATAGGTCATCCTGACCCTAGATCCATATTCATGGGTTTCCCTGCTACCACGCAACCCTTCATGCCCTCCTCAACTCTACGACCTCAACCCCCAACCTCCATCTCTCCACTTCTCCAATCCCTCCATAACTTCCTTGCTAGAACTTTTCAACCCAGGTCTCAACCATTCCCTTTATTTTCAGCTCCCCACCCCACTTCTCATCTATTCACCACTTTCACACACACACCACCTACCATTCCAATGTATATGGTAGACCCCACACTCGCACCCACTCCTGAAAGTATGGACATTTCACCACCCACGGCACCTCCCCCTCCCCCCACGCTTGCACCTCCTCCCATTCCCCCTCCACCAATTTCACCCACACACACATCTTCAATAGACACATCATTCACTCTTCCCCTTCCCCAATTCCCTTCCCATGCATCTTCCATTGTAAACACCCCCCCTCATCTATAGGCAATGCATTGGACACCATGCTAGCTTGTATATCAAACTTAAGGACAGATTACAATCAGCTCCAGCAACAGAATGAACGCCTGCAAGAGCACTCGGAGACACTACAACACCGCCTTGCTGCTTGAAGCTCATGACCAGCTATCAGAGGAACTGGGAATTGAAGCAGAAACACCAAAAAGAAACAATAGCAGCCTCTCAAGCCACCTCCTCCGCGGCTTCACTTCTCACAGACTCAGAGGCCTTAAAAGATCTCCAGAAACAGGTCACCAAATTGCAAGCACGTCTACTACAATATGAGAGACCACCTTCCCCTCCAGAGGCTCCCACCGACGAAGTAGTACAAATTGCTGTGGAACAAACATTTGAAGAAGAATACGACCCACAACCCTTCCCAAGAGGCCAACAAACGGAAGAAGCTCAGGACACATTCGAAGCACCACGGCCTCCATGGCTACGTCAAGTGGAGGAAATCGGGAGTTCTCACGAAGAGCGCACAGTAGTGCAAAATCAGGCCATGAGGGTCATAGAGGAAACTGTGCTACAATCTGCTTACTTCAAGAACCTGTCATCGAGATGCCTTATCCTCTCATCTGAACTCCAATACAGGCCTTATTATATTATTTTGGCTGATTATAATGCAGAAATATAGAGAGTCACGGGTAAGATTCCTACCTTTGCTACCCAATTTCAACCTGAAGACCTTCCTCCAAAGGTGCAAAAAGGAAAAATTCGTCAACCCACCTGGCAGCAGAAACTTCTAGAGACATATCCAGAAATGCTACGCACATGGAACAACGCACCTTTACATCTCCTATACAATCCATGCTACGGTCCAGTTCCACGCAGCAGGTCTTGGAAGGCATTCAATATGAAAGTGCAGAACAACGCGCAATGCAAGGAATGGCTAAACTACCCGTACATTGCGCCACCATAGGGACCACCGTCGGCAGCGTACATGATGGGAACAATTCGACATTGGATGCCGCGATTGAAGCCCATGCCAGATGTGGCAGCTCAAATGATGCTTAAGATTTTAGATATGATGCAGGTAGTCCTGAAAACCTTTAAAAATGCAGCCGCACCACAAGTACGTCTACCGGGGTTTACCAATGGAAATTATGATTTGGTGTATGACATGAGCACCACCCCCAGTATTCGTGTGGCTTACGCCTGGCATGCACGCATCAAATACCTCCCTGCATGTTACAAATAGACCTTCGAAGAAATGTTCAGATCAGGTTTCTGGGAGTATCACTCGGAGGTCTTCGCAACGAAGCCAACACACCTGCTCCATCTCTTTGCTTGTGAATAAGCAATGTACTCTGAGTACTACACCACACCGCAACTAGAGGTCCCTGGCGCAATAAATTGGGATGCATTGGAAGCTGATCTAGCAAGAGGCTTAAGGATAGGAGAACACGAACTTGCCACGAATGTCATCCAACACTATATCGACCACCCTATAGAACAGAGGTCTGTCAGGGGCGACATACGCTAGGAAGGGGGGAGTGTTGGCATACAAGTCAGATGAAGAGCATACTAGCGCAACGGAGCAGTCATGCACAATACGGCAACAAGGCCCAATCATTTTTTCCATGGACCATTTACAACTCAAGTGATTTTAATCACTACACAAACATTGTAAATTCCATTTTTGGTAGAATAGACTCCATTTTGTGCAAGCCGAGGAGTCCTCGAGCTTGAGGAGGATTAGAACTAGCTACATATCAATTTTCATAATTTTTAGACTCTGTTTGAGCCCTCAAATAGGCTCTAGAACCTAATTTTTAACTAGGCCGGACACTAGGTCTGGACAAGACCAAAGCTAGTTAGAAAACTATAAAAAGAGCTAGAGAGCTCATTTTTGGGGGTAGATTGTTTGTGAATTGAGCTTATGTAAGAGACTTTTTGACTAATGCAAAGAACTCCATTGTTCCTCTCCTTGTTCTTGCCTGGTGTGCGCGTGTGTGTGTATGTGTGTGCATGCTTGTGTGCTTCTCACTCACACACTTGTGCCTTCACTCGCTCATAGTCTTCATACTAGTCCTCACGTCTCCACGGATTGACAATTATGAGGTGAATCTTCTCACGTTGGTATTCACCATTGTGCTAGAGTGACACGACATGATACCAGATTTTCTACATGATACCACTATGGATGATACCACCTTAGACAATACTATACGACTCCCTAGACGATACCACCAAGTCCACGATACGATACCAACCTCACGATACGATACCAAAAATTTACACGATACGATACTGGAGCTCTCACGATATGATACCAAGTTAATGGACGATACGATACCAAAGGGTCAGATGATACGGTACCACTTTTTTTTGCACGATACGATACTAGAATAGGCACGATACGATACCACTCGATCAACGATACGATACCAGGTGGATCGCGATACGATACCACCAGGATGACCACGATCGCGATATCAGCACTTGACGATACGATACCAGAATGGTATCGTGATACCTCAAGTGGGTGTGCACGATACAATACCTCGACAAGTATCGTGATACTCGGGAATTCTGGTATTGGGATACCAAAACTCAATCAGATACGATACCAAAATAGGAGGCGATACGATATCGAGTTGGCGATACGATATCGAGTTGGCGATACGATACCAACTTTGCATGCGATATGGTACTTATGCAAGTGGCAATACGATACCACTGTCACGCGCGATACGATACTGCTCGGTCGACGATATGATACCACAAGGTGCATGATACAATACCACTGGGGCGACCGCGATCGTGATACCAGCACTTGACGATATGATACCTGAATGGTATCGCGATACGTCAAGTGGGTGTGCACGATACGATACCTCGACAAGTATCACGATACTCGGGAATTCTGGTATCGCGATACCAAAACTCAATCGGACACGATACTTGGAGATTTTTAAGCCCAAATTCAAAATTTTTTGTAGATATGTGTACTTTGTGTCCTCCTTGTCACTCCTATCAGCTTGTAGATGCAGAATCTATCTCCAAACCGACAATACCACCCGCACGATACAAGACGCTGTTCTTGTCACTCTGCAATATTGTCGCCTAGATTTTGGTGTTTTTGAGAGTTTTTCAAGTGTTTTTCTTCAGCGTTTTTGGTTCTCAACTCCCCCTGCACTTCTTTCTCACAGCCACGAGTAAAGAACGAGTGAATGTACTGTCGAAAAATGAAAAAAACAAAGAAGATGAAGATGGGAGAAGATGGAGGTGATGATGATGATGAAGATGAAGCAAGACTCAGAAACGGAACTGAAAATGGTGATTTTTTTACCTTCCAACGTCGCTACTCTACGTCTTACTATCACACGCTCGTCCTCCAAGCTCTTTCCCTGGCAACGACGCCAAATTTGGTGCCACTCTAGCACAATGGCAAGTACCAACGTGAGGAGCTTCACCTAATAAATGTCAATCCGCGGAGACATGAGGACCAGTATGAAGACCAAGAGCAAGTGAAGTGCACAAGTGCGTGAGTGAAAGCATACAAACATGCACACACATACACACACACGCACACAAGGTAAAAGCAAAGAGTGGAACAATGGAAGGACTTTGATTACTAAAGAACTCTCTTACAAAGCTGAAATCTACAACAAGCTACCCCTCAAATGAGCTCTCCAGCCCTTTTTATAGTTCTTTGAGTGGTTTTGGCCCTGTCCAGACCTAGTGTCGGGCCTAGTTAAAAATTAGGTTCCAAGGCTTATTTGGGGACTCAAACAGAATCTAAAAATTATGAAAATTGGTAGGATGATATTTCTAATACTCCTCAAGCTCAAGGACTCCTCAACTTCAACAAAATGGAGTTGTAAAAATGGAAAATGGTATTTACAATGGGTTTTAGTGACGAAAGTCACTATATTTATAGGGATTTCTTTTGAAAATTTGACATGTGCTTCTTGGAGCTCCCTACATGCTCATTCTTCTTGTGTGTCCACTTCTTTGATGCGCTTCGCTGTTTGTGTTATGACCTTGACTGTCCACACCAAGCTTGGATCATTGTAAGATTTTTGGATGTGTTGCTTTTGCTCATGTTCCTTCACAGGTTAGATGCAAGATGGATCCCAAAGTAGAAAGGTGTGTATCCATTGGATATGCCAACAATCAAAAGGGCTATAGATTATACAACCCAACAACCAAAGGATTCTTGGTGATTAGAGATGTAGTATTTGATGAGAATAGTTCTTGGTATGAAGATTCATGTAGAAAGGTCAACCTACCTTATGATCTTGAAGAAAATTTTCCAAAACTTTTTAAGGATAATTCGTCTAAAGTTGAAGAGCAGGATACCTCAGAAGATGATGAAGCAACTCAATATGAAAAACTCAAAATGTGGAAGTCTAAAGGTAAAGCAAAAGTGTAGGAACTTGGACAAGAGGCAGAATCATCACATCATGGCCTAAGAAGGTCCATGAGGGAGAAAAGAAAACGAGAAAGGTATGGGTTTGATACTTCTCTAGTCCGTAAACATTCAATCTATCTAACACAAGACATAAATCAAGAGGAACCTTCAACATTTGCGGAAGCAAAGAAGAAATCACAATGGAGGCATGCAATGGAATAAGAAATTGAAGCTCTTGAGGAGAATAACACTTGGGAGTTGGTTCCCAAGTCTCCATCAATGAAAGTGATAGGCTCAAAGTGGATTTACAAATGGAAGAAGAACTCAGATGGCTCCATTAACAGGTATAAGGCAAGGCTTGTGCCAAAAGGCTTTGCACAAACTCAAGGAATTGATTATGAGGAGACCTTCTCTTGTGTGGAAAAGATGCCTACAATTAGGGTTTTGATTAGTATTGCCTCTTCCAAGAATTGGAAGATACTTCAATTGGATGTAAAAAATGCATTTCTTAATGGATGGATAACAGAAGAGGTATATATGGCGCAACCACCTGGTTTTGAGGATCACATATATCCTGATTATGTGTGTAACCTTAATAAAGCTTTATATGGACTCAAATAAGCCCCAAGGGCTTGGAATCACATGCTTGTCTCATTCTTGCAGGACAAAGGATTTCAACCTAGCAAGGCAGATCCATCACTATTCATAAAAAAGTCTATGAGCTTATACAACCCAGGACATAAAATGCAAAAAGCAATAATCCCATCGCCATTTGACAGATCATGAACTGTATACCTATCGTCAACAAGTTTCACAATGAAGCCACTCTTGGCTAATGCAGAAACTGATAACAGGTTCTTCTTGATCCCTAGCACAAATAAAGCATGTGACAAAGTGAAAGAACTACCATCAGTAGTATTCAAAATGATCTTACCAACTCCCATAATAGGATAAGAGGAGTTGTTGGTGAGTGTAACAATATTCCCTATAGGGGCAGGCTCGAGTGAAGAGAAGAAACTACAGGGCGAGATAATATGTTTGGTCATCCCATTGTCAAAGTACCAAACATCTGAGTCTACTGCAGATGTGCACTGCTCATGAGAAGATGTGTCAAAACTGCAAACAATAGTAAACACCCATTCTTCTTCCTGCACAATATTAGTAGACTCTACTTTTGGTGTAGAGGCCTTTACAACAACCATTCTAGCCTCTTTCTTCTTTGCCTCTTTAGCAGCTAGTTTTGGACAGTTCTTTATGATATGATCATTTCCTTTATAGTACTTGCAGAACAATTTTTGCTTTTCTGATTTCTTTTCATCTTTGTCTTCCCTCTTTGATTGTGTAGAATTAGCAGATTTTTGCTTACTAATTGAAGAGCTCCATTTTCCTTTGCCCTTCTGACTAGCCAGGAATGCTTAATCTACAACTCGCATAATGGACCTATTCTACCTAGACTAATCTTTGTGCAACAAAACAGAGACTAACTCCTCAATGACAAGGCATTTGGATTGCCTTTCATCATCAACCAAAGAGTAGAAGCAAAACTCTGATATGAATCAAGAAGACCATTTGGAAGCGTCTGCACAAGTGAGCTATCTGGTATAACATCATCAGCAGAAATCAAATGTTCCTTCAAGTCTTTGATCTTTGTTAGAAAATTATCCATAGAATCACCTTCATTCATGTGCTCACTCTCTAACTATTTTCGGAGGTAAGCAACACGAGCCTCATTCCTAGCTTGGCACAATGTGGTAATTGTATCCCAAGCATCCTTAGCTACTCTACAAGAGCATATGTGAGGAATAATGACACGTTTGATAGACAAAGCTATCAATGCATGTGCCTGGGCATCTCTACCATCCCAATGAATTTGCTCTACAGTAGGTGGAGCAAAAACTGCAACAGGAATATGAATATGTTGAATATCATCATCTTCGACACCTTCTTCATCAGCTTCAGTACTTGCAGTTGTAACAGTTGCAGGTGTGATAGGATGTTTTTCAACACCTTGCACAATGTTCCACAGTCCTTTTGCAACCAGTGCATGTCGCATCATATGAGCCCACCACGGGTAGTTGGTACCCTCCAACTTATCCTCAGCAGCTGACATATGAAATACATCACTGCTTTCAGCCATGGCCGATGACTAAAATAGCTTGATGTAGAAAATTGATTGTATCTCAAAAAGTTGAATCAAACTGCCCAAAGAAATTTTGCTAAACCTGTAACAGACTTCGAGATGCTTATATTGGCAAACCGAAACCAGTATATACCTTTGGCACAGAAAGAAGAAATAGTCTACACAAGCGCTGCGGTAGTGTGTTTGGAGGCCGAAACGAGCTCAGTTCACGATTTAGACACCACAAAGTGAAGCAGTTTTGATCTTGGAAACACGCTGAGTATGCTCACCAAAATTCAAGCAATTTTGATACTGCAACCGGAGAGGTATCGACGAGGCCCTAGATGATGAGGCGATCTGCTCTTATACCAATTGTTGGAGTTAGATGTCTGCGAAAGCATGCAAACAACATTGAAGGAAGAAGAAGAAGAAGAAGAAGCTTGGAGCACAACACACAATACTAAATGTATTATTAGAGAATGTACAAAGATAAGTAGCCCATTAGGGCGATAGGCGTATATGCAAGCCAAGGGAAAAAAACCTCCTAAAGAGGGAAAAAAGTGCCTCGGTGGTCCTAGTGTGTTCACACACATCACTACCTAAATATATCAACATTTCAATGATTCAAAGCTTTCTAGAATCAGCATACTGTCTAATATTTTCTTACAAAATTTTATAATCATTGTATCTTGGAATCTCGAGATACAACCATTTTTCTAGTCATCGGTCTGAGTATTGCTAGAGCTCGTGAAAATCAGGGTGATGCTACAACTTGTTAAATACTTTTCTCTTTATGTGGTCCATCATTTTTTATGAACTAACTCTTGATTGTTAGCTTACTAAGTTAATAAGAGTTTCCCAAAAGGAATAAAGTTAATTTCTACTATGGCCAGATAATTGTTCAAAACACTGAGCAAGTGTATGAACATAAATAGCAAGTTTTTTGTTCTTGAATCTTCTCCAACTTATCTAATTTGATTCATCCTTTTGAGAGTGATCTTCCAAGGTACATAGGGTTTCTAATACATCCTTTGGAAAGTTAAAAGGGCCTATTACATATCTCTAGACTTCATTTGGCTGGTGTAGTGCAAAGTTTTTGCAGCACCACTTCATCTTCACCAAGTACAAATCCATCTCTTCATACTTAGTACCACAAAGTATCTTCTCAAGAGTATCCAAACCTTGAGACAAGGTTCATAAATATTGGAATGCAAAGTCCCGTGCGACTCCCCTCTTTGAGAATAAAAAGAAATTTTCCTTTTACAAATGAAAAGATGCTCGAACCAAGGAATCTTTGAAAATGAAGGATTATGCCTTTGTGTAGCAATTCATGAAGTGATTTGGGAGAAAGGCATTGGTGAGCTATAGTCACTTGAGTATAAGTTTTGAAATTGGATCATAAGGAAATCGGATCATAGGCAAGAAACCACATGCATGCCAAAAGAAAGAGTGCCTTAGGGTCGATTCAAACTAAGCAATGGGTTAGCACTTAGCTGCTCATTCAATCCAATGATGAAATGCCAAGTATGCAAAGTATAGTCTACAACATTTAGACTACATGGTGGAATGTCTCAAAAACATGCTAACTTGGTGGAACAAATTTCCTCAAACTGTTCTCACCTTCATCTTCCTTGCAAAACTCTTGTTCCATCCCACATGAATTTTTCTTAATTTTTTTCAATTCTTTTAACAAGAAAAACTTTTTCTATTGTATAATTAATTTTTTATATAAAATAGATTGAAAGCAGTTCCACAGTTCCACCCTCAAATGTGAATACATGACTAGTGGAACAATTTATCTTTCCCGATTACGAGTGGAACTTCACTATGAGGCCTACTTGTTCTGCTGCCTCAATGTGAAGCTAGCCTTAGCAAATGAGATTCAAAACACTCGCTCTCTCTCTCTCTTGCATCATGAGAAATTTGTATACAGAACTCCTTATCCTATTGGAATTGGATAGCCACCTACTCTGTACATGTTATGATTGGAACTTTTAATAGGATATCCATAGAAGCGCAATATTTCCATCCTTCATAGTATTTCTTCTCTCACGGCATAGAACGTGGTGTGTTTGAAAGGATCTCAAGAAACTATGCATCCATAGAGCACCAAAGTAAGCGACACTATCCTAGTCTCTACACTAGTGGTGCAACACTATCCTTCTATCTTTTTTCATCATTTAAAGCACACCTTATTAGTTGTGCATGCACTAGATAAACTCTACAGGTGCAATCACCTTCAGCTACAATAACAACAAGGAGTTAAAACCATTATAGTGAGAGAGCATCCTCCCTATGGTCCTATCCATCAACAAGAAAACAATGCAAGCCCACAAAAAGAGTTCTCTGACCAATAGCAAGAACTTTGGGGAAGAATCCTTGAATATTTATTGCTACGATCCAAAAACATTCAGAAATTATCATGTATAGAGGGTGACTTCACTCCTTCAAGGCTCAACCTACAACAATATCACCTATGATAAACTCCTGTGTTATTACCTTTTCTTTGCCTACATGTCCTTCACTCATGAAGATAAAGAAACTAAGAAAGAGAGAGAGAGAGAGAGAGACAGAGAGAGAGAGAGGGACTGAGAGAGAGAGCCCATACTCTCTCTCAACTACTAGGGAGTGTTTTGCAACTGAGCACTACTATGTCCCTTTATGTGAACTATTAAAGAAGAGAGAAACCACACTCTTCTTTCCCTTATGCCATTCCTCATTACTGCGAGAAGAGAAAGGAGTCTTTTCACTGCCACACCGAAAGAGCCTAAGAGATTTTGCAACCTATGCCATCTCCCTAGTCCATAGTCTATAGAGAGAGATAGAGGAATCCCTTTGTTTAACACCTATGTAGCACCACCGCAGGGCTTGGAAGGTAGGATACATGAGGTGGAGGTGGAACTATACCTGTGTAGCAACACTTATAGTGCACAAAGCCTCTTAGAGCACTATGGTGCCCTCTCAAGTGCACTCAACTCTATCACACTTTGCCTTTGACAGAGAGAGAGAGAGAGACAAAGAAAGAGAGCGAGAGAGACTGAGAGAGGTACAACAAAATCTTTGGGTGCATATTTACAATCGAGGCTACACACTCAATTCAATCACAACAAGAAACTATTCTTGCTCTCATGAAGACCTTGAAGATCATCTACTGCCCCTCTCCAGGGATTATGATTTTGCCATACTTTTTGGGTCCCTTCTACCACCAAGGTTCTTTACAAGCTGGAGATTGTGGTGTCAATTGAAGGATCAAGAGATATGAAAACTATGGTCACCATCGAGTATCCACAATTATGCTCAATAATGCAAGAACGATATGTGAAATGGCGAGTTTAAAAGCCTATATGGTTGTGTGACCAAGCTCATGGGCACTGACTCTGGTGGAACAACATATATAGTGCACACATACAAAGCAACCTTGCCTTTGCGACACATATGTAATTTAATATGGAGGCAAGGATGTTGTTCCTGACATAGAGGTGTGTAGAAGACTCAAACTATAATGAAGCAACTTGTGTGCACATGTTGTGCATGATGAAAAGATTATTAACAAGATGTTAAAATATCTACAATGCACATGATAATAGATGCAATTGGATTGGGAGATGAGGGAAGGAAATGAGCAACTTTGCTCTGCCATCATTGAAGCAAGATGTTACACTAAGTGAAAAAACATCAAATAGTTGGTATAACCACTTCAATGATAGAGATGTACAATTAACTCACAAAATGGCCATGCCAAATGATAAAAATGGTATAAATTCTCCACAAATAGGGGGGAGGGAAAATGGGGACAAAAGGGTGAAATAATAGGTGAAACAAAGTGTGGAGGGTGGAAAAAGGGCAAGGTATGACCCAAAAGACATTAAAATGATGGCTAATGGCTTTTTCAAATTGGTGGAGAGCAACACCACCAAACTCAAACACCACCACCAAACTAACCACCAAATGGACCACCACGATCTCCACATAATGTGCTGATACCATGTAGAGAGTGCATGAACAAAAGAAAAATTAAAAGAAGATTGTACTCACAAAATGAAAGATTGTGAGAGACTCAAAGTGAGCAGACCAAGAAATGGGTAAATTCACATGGATTAGAAATGAGCTTGCCGAGAGCATGAAGTAGGCTCTAGAAGCTATCTAACAAAGTACAAAGTTGGGGAGAGGGCCTCCTTATAGAGATTTGGAGGAGGATCTCTAGAGTACATATGTGGGATAATCCCCTTGAAAGAGAATGGATACAATGGTAGAAGAAAATGTAAAGGTACCCAAATGCAATGAGATGCAATATAAAACAATATAAAATGTAGTGTCTACTTGATACAAAATGGAGATGCACTCATGCATATACAAATCAAATGAGGTAGAAGAACTCATGTCATCAACACTTATCCCCCCTCCCCCCCCCCCCCCCCCCCCCCCTCCCCCCCGTTGAAAACAAACAACCCAAGCATTTAAAAATAATAAGATATCCTTAACCATCTAGCAAGTTATGAGGATCCACTCAAACAGTGAAATATTCTTGAAACTTGGGCTATACATAAACTTACACTTTTGAGAGAGAAAAAAAGAATTTGAGGGTTTGTGATATTTTTGACTACCTATCAAGCATTAGAAAACACTCAAATAGTGAAATGTGCTTGACAATTAGGCTGCACATAAATCCACTCTTGAGAGAGGAAAAATAATTGAATTTGAGAGCATTTAATGCATACAAAAATTAAGCATGCCTCAAATTGTTGGTGGAGGAGATCAAATACAGCTCAAGCATGATGTATATTCAACAATAAATCTATCTCCATAGGATGCAAAATGGTTCAATATTCCTCAAGGAAAAATTCGACAATGAGATGTAGGTATACTTAGTTTAACATAGTGCACATCCTCAATCACTTGTACAAATTGAATGCTCAAATAGTGCTATACATGTACAAAATTTAAAAATTCAAAATAGGCATGAAAATCAAAATTAAGCTCAATAATATGTTATGTATATGAATAGGATTTATGAGCAATAGTACATTGACACTGTCCACAATGGCTAGAAATACATCATCTTCATGCTTCACAAACAAGGCTTTTAATTGAACTCGTTTGAAATTGATGTGCCAAAAAGCATGTATCGTCTTTTGTCAAGCACCTCATGCTTACTTCAATCCATACGATGCTTTCTTCAATGTGGAAAATGTATTTTTGATACTTTTTGCATAAAACCATAATAATGAAACATCATAATTTCCCTCATGTGAATCCCCATTCAGAAACAAAGTTTCAATGTCAAATTGATCTAAGTTCCAACCATTCCAACATGAAAGTACACAAATGCTAAGAATGGTTGTCATACAAAATGTAGAGGCAAAGGTATCATCAAAATTGACATCCTTCTCTTAAGCATAAACTTTTTCTAGCTTAGCCCTAAAGTTATCAATCATTTTTATGAGTAGAATCTCCATTAATAGAATGCATTCTAAAGGTTTTTAACCATGACGTCGAATGGTTATCTAGTAGATTTTCAGCCATTGATATTTTAACACTTGATAATACTACACCTACCAAGGATCTTGTAATTGATTCTCTTTCCTATGCATGCATGTTGGATTATGGTGCCTCTTTTCATGTGAGACCGCATCGAGAGTGGTTTTCCACTTATATAGCAAAGTCTCTTGATAAAATAGGACTTGAAGATTCCTATCAACATGACGTTGCTGTAATTGAAGATGTTATAATTTAGTTGCATATCATTTTCTATTCACCATGTCCCTCAATTTTCATGGAGTTTTTCACGTGATAAGCTTTATGACAAAAGTTAGAAAGAATTTCTATGCTCAATAGTTTTATATTTTGAGAGGCAACATGGTGGTCATTGATTGCAAAAGGCAACAAAGTTGGCTCATATTGTCCGTTCCTTATATATTAGAAAGAACACTTATGAGCTATTATTGGGCAGCCTATGATTGCTATATGGCATGGTCATTTGGGCCATATGTCTCTTAGTGGAACAAAATCTCTATCACATTTTGGCTACTTACATATGTTCTCTCTTTTCTATTTACATTTTATGAGCACAAATGGTATGGAAAGCAAAATAGAATGTGCATAGAATAGACATTTATTTTTCAATTCAACCTTTAGATCTTGTTCATATAGATATGTGTGCCCTTATGCCAATGTGATCCTTAGGTGATGCTCTTTACTTCACCACTTTATAAATGATGCTACTAGGAAAGTTTGTATATATCCATCAAATGCAACAATAAAATTTTTCGTAGATTTACAAAATGTCTTGCTTCAAAAGAGATTGAAAAAGGTAAAAAGTTCAAGGTTTATACTTAAATAGTGGGGTTAGTACATTTTTTGTGAATTTAGCCATAATTTTCAATCCAAAGGAATTAAAGCTCCTTATGCCCTAAGAAAAAATGGAGTGGAAAATAGGATGAATATAACTATTCAAGATTTATTAGTTCCTATGTTACATTATACAAAGCTCACTCAAGTTTTTCGGGAAAAATAAGTCATCATTGTTGTTCATGTGATAAACTTATCACCTAGTACTACCAAAGATTTGAAAGTTCCACAAGAGACATGAATTAGAAAGACACCAATTATGATCACCTTCAAGTGTTTGAATGTGAAGCATATCTTCATATTGTTAGTACATTTAGGTAGTGATGTATGTGAGCAAACTTAGGATTGTCAAGGGCACTTTTTTCCCTCTCTACGAGTTTTTTTTCCATTGGATTGTATATATGACCATAACTCTAATGGGCTACTTATCTTTACATATTAAAATCTTCATAATACACTCACCATTATGCTCCTATTCTTCTTCTTCTTCTTCTTCGTCATTTTGTTTGTGTGAATTCTCGTTTCCTAGATTCCAACAATTGCTATTATAACAAGTTGTTCATTCCTAAGGTAAATGGTTGACACATCGCTGCTCAGTTTTTAGAATTTCTACAAAACTTGGTGAGTATTTGGGTTATGTATACTTTAAAAATGAATCTAAGAGTGTGGGCAGCTCAAACAATGATTCGAGCTTATTTTTGCTTCTATAGGGAATTTTTCTCTTTTATAACAATTTTTCTTTGGGTCTCTGTTTACTAGTAAGCACACCCCACTGCCTATTACAAATCTAGCATAACTGCATTGGGAAATTTTGTTCAACTTTTTTGAGAAGTTAGTCAATTTTTCTACATTAGGGATATAGTCACTAACCATGGCTCAGATCTTGAAACTCCAATTTCGACTATTTTTGGTACACCGATAATATCCATTGATTTAAAAAAAACTTTGATGGTATGGAAGAGATGCACATGCATATGCATTCATTGCTTTATCTATCACGTTGACCATTGTCTCACATATTTGCTCACACAAAACAACTAGAGTATGCTTGCGATACTCTTATCACAATATATCAGGCAAGAAATGAGGCTCGTGTAGCTTACCTTTAACAACACTTGGAGAGTGAGTATATGAAGCAACCCAAGTTTATGTATAGTTTCTCACAAAGATAGAAAATATTTGAAGGAGCAATTGATTACTATAAATGAATTTCTTCAAATAGTTTGTTAGGCATTGTTGGGGATCTTTCGGCATCTTCCTTTATAAAAAATTCTTGTTCATATATTTTAGTAATAACGTGCGTGTACACGATTCGGATCGCCAAGGTGATTTTTTCCCTCTGTTGATTTAATTATACACCTATAACCCTAATAGACCACATCTTTGTACATTCACTTGGTAATACATTTAAAATTGTGTTGTTCTCCAAGATTCTTCTTCCTTTTGCTATTTGTGTGCTTCTGTAGACCTTGAAGTCCAACAATTGGTAGCAGAGCAAGTCATCACTTTATATAGGGTATCATCAACATCCATCTATTCATAGTTTCAAAATCGCACAAACATTGGTGAGCATACTCCAGGCAATCAAGAGTTCAAGATAACTTTGTTGTGTGCTGTACAAATTTTGATTTTGAGCTCATTTTAGCCTTCGAACACACTATCACAATAACTATGTAGGAAATTTCATCCTTATGCCATACACATATATATAAGTATTGTTTCACTAGTACGAGCACCTCAAAGTTTGCTATAGATGTAGTAGAGCTTGACATGATATTTATGCTCAACATTTTGAGATACAATCAATTTTCCCCATGAGGGTATTTAGTCACTGGCCATGGCTAAAAGCAATGATGTATTCTATATGTTGGTTGTTAAGGATAAGTTCATTATGGGCAAACATGATGCATCATGTAATGGTAGCAAAAGGGATGTGGAATATTGTGTAGGGTGTTGAAAAACATCCCAATGCACTTATTGAAGGTGAAGCAAATGGTGTTGCAGATGATGATCTTCAATTTCCGAGTCGTGTTGAGGTTCTTGTTGCATTTACTACAAAGAAACTTTATTGGGATGGCAGGCATGCACAAGCACATGGATTGATAGCTTTGTCTATCAAAAGTGCCATTATTCCTCACATTTGCTCATCAAAAACAACAAAAGTTGCTTGGGGTACTCTTAAAAAAGTATACTAGGGAAGAAGTGAGGCTGATGTTGCTTACATCCAAAAATGGTTGGAGAGTCAGGATATGAATGAAGGAGATCCAATGGACAATTTTTTGATGAAGATCAAAGATTTGAAGGAGTAGTTGATTTTTGTTAATAAAATCTTACCAGATAGTTCACATGTGCATATCGTCCTTAACAATATTCCAAATTCATAACTGAGTTTTGCTTCTACTCTTTGGTTGATGATGAAAGGCAATCCAAATACTTTAACATTTGAGGAGTTGGTATTTATTTTCTTTCAAGAAAAGTAGAACAAGTCAACAATGGGTGTTGCTTATCAAGCATTCAGCTAGCAAAAGGGCAAAGGTAAATGGAGCTCATCTACTAGTAACCCTAAATTTGCTAATGCTAC
This sequence comes from Ceratopteris richardii, assembly GCA_020310875.1. Classification (NCBI taxonomy): domain Eukaryota; kingdom Viridiplantae; phylum Streptophyta; class Polypodiopsida; order Polypodiales; family Pteridaceae; genus Ceratopteris; species Ceratopteris richardii. The sequence goes on along the minus strand of CM035418.1, from coordinate 160,516,116 downwards.
AAATCCAAGAAGGAAGACAACGATGACAAGAGGACATACAAGTAGAAACAATTTTTCAAGTATTGTAAGGAAAATGATAATGTCATAAATGAGGCAAAGAAGAAAGAGGCTAGAATGGCTATTGTAGAGGCCCCTACACCTAATAACAAAGTCTACTAATCTTGTTCAAAATGAAGAATGGACATTTACTACTATTTGTAGTTGTGATGGATCTTCTCATTATGATTGCATGTTTGTAGTAGATTTAGATGTTTGGTGCTTTGATAGTGGTGTAACTAAACACATTACATCAAAACACATTTTCTTCACTTCAGTTAAGCCTGTTCCTAGAAGGAATACTATCACGTATGCTAACAAATCCTCTTACCCTATAATGGGAGTTTGAAAGATCATTCTGATGACTATTTATGGTATTTCTTTCACATTGTGAGATGCCTTATATATTCGAGGGATCAAGCAAAATTTTTTATCAGTTTCAACATTAGCCAAGATTGGCTAGGTTGTCAAATTTGTTGATGAAAGATGTGCAATTCATGATCAAATGGTGATGTTATTATTGCTTTTGGCATTCTATGTTGTGGGATATATAAGATCATAGATTATGCAAAATCTATGAATGCTTCAACATGTGCACTTCAATTCTCTTAGGCTATCTTATATGCAAAGCTTTGGCATGCGTGCTTTGGCCATCTGAATTTTGCTAGTTTGCTTGGCCTACGAAAATCTGAAATGGTGTCCTCTCTACCCAAACTTGATGCTGCTTCTAAAAATGTCTGTGAATGCTAGATTTTGGGAAAAATGTAGCATTCCTCATTACCAAAAAATGGTTCAACTAGAGTAGCTTGTCTGTGGTGGTATCTATGGTCCTATGTGGGCACCTTCATTTGGGAACTACCTATACTTTGTGACTTCCATAATGATGTCTATGTTCCTATTTAGAAACCTTTATTTGGGAATTACCTATACTTGATGACTTTCATTGATGAATTTTCTAGGCATTGTTTATCCATCAAAAGCAAAGCCTGAAGTGTTTATGTGTTTTAAATAGTTCTTGGTTATGTCTAAAAATCTATTAGGATGTAAAATGAGCAACGTCTATTTTGATCAAGGGGGTAGTACATATCTTTTGAGTTTAATGCATTTTTGGTTGAATGTGGGATAAAACATCAAATTATTGACAAGAAAAATAGGTCTCTCATGGAAATGGCAAGGTGTGTTGTATCTAAGGGGAATTGAACTCATGAACTACCAACTAGGAGCATGATAGGTTAACCAGTTGCACCAAAAGCCATGGTCGAGGATCATTTCCTAATCCTCCCTCTTAGGGTTGTTGATATATTTAGGTAGTGATATGTGTGAACACTCTAGGACTACCGGGGCACTTTTTTCCCTCTTTAGGAGGTTTTTTACCCCCGGCTTGTATATACGCCTATTGCCCTAATGGGATACTCATCTTCGTACATTCTCTAGCAATACATTCAGTCTTGTATATTGTGCTCCAAGCTTCTTCTTCTTCTTCTTCCTTGTGCTGTTTGCGTGCTTCCGCAGATGTCTAACTCCAACAATTGGTATCAGAGCAGGTCGTCGCTTCATCTAGGGCATCGTCGACACTCCTCCGGTTGTAGTCTCAGATTCGCATGAAATTTGGTGAGCATACTCAGGGTGTTTCAGAGATCAAAACTGCTTCGCTTTGTGGTGCCAAAATCGAGATCTGAGCTCGTGTCGGCCTCTGAACGCACTATCACAATGCTTGTGCAGGTTGTTTCATCTTTTTGTGCCAAAGGTATATACTTGTTTCAATTCGCCAGTATAAGCATCTCGAAGTTTGCTATAGGTTTAGCAGAGCTTGTCTGGGCGGTTCTGTTCAACTTTTTGAGATACAGTCAATTTTCTGCATCAAGGTATTTTAGTCACCGGCCATGGTTGAAAGCAGTGATGTATTTCGTATGTTGGCTGTTGAGGATAAGTTGGATGGTACCAACTACCCATTATGGGCTTATATGATGCGACATGTGTTGGTTGCAAAAGGATTGTGGAACATTATGCAAGGTGTTGAAAGATGTCCTCTTACACTTGCGACTACAGGTACTGCAAATACAGGTGTTGAAGCTGATGGAGATGGTGTCAAAGATGATATTTTGCAGATTCCTATTCGTGTTGTTGTTTCTGTTGCACCTACTGCAGAGCAAATTCGTTGGGATGGCAGAGATGCTCAAGCGCATGCATTGATAGCTTTGTCTATCAAACATGCTATTATTCCTCACATTCGCTCTTGCAGAACAGCAAAGGATGCTTGGGATACACTTACCACATTGTACCAGGCTAGGAATGAGGCTCGTGTTGCTTACCTCCAAAAACAGATGGAGAGTGAGCACATGAATGAAGGTGATTCTATGGACAGTTTTCTAACAAAGATCAAAGACTTGAAGGAACAATTGATTTCTGCTGATGAGGTTATACCAGATAGCTGACTTGTGTAGACCGTTCTGAATGGTCTTCAAAGTTTTGCTTCTACTCTTCGATTGATGATGAAAGGCAATCCAAATGCCTTGTCATTTGAGGAGTTAGTCTCTGTTCTGTTACAAGAAGATCAGTCCACGCAAAATAGATCCATTATGCATGTTGCAGATCAAGCTTTCCTGGCTAGTCAGAAGGGCAAAGGAAAATGGAGCTCTTCTACTAGTAAGCAGAAATCTGCAAATGCTGCACATTCGAAGAACCAAGATAAAGATGAGAAGAAATCAGAAAAGCAGAAATTGTTTTGCAAGTACTGTAAAGGGAATGATCGTATCATAAAGAACTGCTCAAAATTAGCTGCAAAAGAGGCAAAGAAAAAGGAGGCTGGAATGGTTGTTGCAAACACCTCTACACCAAAAATAGAGTCTGCTAATCTTGTGCAGGAAGAAAAATGGGTGTTTACTACTGTTTGCACTTTTGACCCATCTTCTCATGAGTAGTGCATGTCTGCAGTGGACTCAGATGTTTGCTACTTTGATAGTGGGGCGACCAAACATATTACCTTGCAGCGTAGTTTCTTCTCTTCACTCGAGCCTACCCCTACAGGGAATACTGTCACATGCGCCAACAACTCCTCTTATCCTGTTATGGGAGTTGGTAAGATCATTCTGACTACTCTGTACATGTTATGATTGGAACTTTTAATAGGATATCCATAGAAGCGCAATATTTCCATCCTTCATAGTATTTCTTCTCTCACGGCATAGAACGTGGTGTGTTTGAAAGCATCTCAAGAAACTATGCATCCATAGAGCACCAAAGTAAGCGACACTATCCTAGTCTCTACACTAGTGGTGCAACACTATCCTTCTATCTTTTTTCATCATTTAAAGCGCACCTTATTGTTAAGGAAACACTCACGAATTTGACACAATAAACAAGACAGAAACGGAATCTTCAGAAAATCGGTGCACAGGTGTACAGTATGCGAAGTTAGTGCGCGGTGTCCGCATAACAGAGCAATTAACCGCGGCGGGCGCGTAAGGCGCGCATAACGCGAATTGAAGAATGACAGGGCAGAGGAGCGCCAAAGAAATTGTATATATATACAGCAAGATTTGAAGAACGCAGATGCAGAGAAGTGAGAGAGGGAATCGTAGATGATACACAGAGGAGAACGAGAGACTGAGAGAAGACGCCATAGATCGCGTATGAGTGAAGAGAGATTTAGAAGCTCTCAGAAGACGCCATAGATCGCGTATGTACAGATGAATAACATAAACCTGAAGTGTCGGGTCTTTTCATCTGAAGAGAGATGGTAATAAGAAACTACTCACTGTAGGAGAGTTTCTGTAACTTGAGCAAGAAGAGGCCAAGCTTACTTGTACACATCTTCTCTAATCGAAAACACATGTTCATGTGGATGTCTGCGCGCAATCTTTACTTGTGAAGAATCTGAAGTTATTTCGTGTTACGGTAGGAAGATTAGTTTATCGTTTGCTGTCACGACTCGTTACTAAACGTGCCTCAGTACCTTCTCTGTAAACGCATGTTTCGGCGTATAACAGTTTACTCAGTAAACATATTTCAGTAATTTTTCTGTCAGTTACAGTTTCTCAGAAATCAGGATTTTTCGGTAAATCAACGAAGTATAACTCGTAGCAGAGGTTGAAGCTTTGTATGAGAGATAGCTCATCTTGTAGCTAGACGTCTCTACTTTAAGCTGATCACAGTTTCCGATGGAATGAAGATGTACACACAGTTCAAAGCTTAACCGGAAAGTAGCAGTTCAGAACTGTGAAGTTTCCAGAAGGAAGTTCATTCGGTGAAGGAAACTCACACCCCACTTCCTCACTTCACGTAAGCTCATCTGAAGCAATTACGAGCAGAACTAAGTTTATTTCGGTGAAGTTCCGGTACGATTACGATGTCAGTCCAGTAACAGTCTGGTGAAGTTCCGGTGGAACCTGAGTCGCAGAATAACGCAGTTAAAGCGACGTTAATTAGGCTAAACTACTGTTGATTACAGAGGTGTTCTGAATCACTCTAGTCTAGCATTCTATTGCGGTGGCGCGGCAATTTCCGCAGGCCTGACAGAGTTCACGCCTTGTCGCGAAATCCACCTTCAGGGCGAAAGTATCTCCGCAACAGTAGGCGTTAGAGCCGAAGGTTTTCGCCAACAACATCCGAATTCAAATCGCCCACACTTATTAGTTGTGCATGCAGTAGATAAACTCTACAGGTGCAATCACCTTCAGCTACAATAACAACAAGGAGTTAAAACCATTATAGTGAGAGAGCATCCTCCCTATGGTCCTATCCATCAACAAGAAAACAATGCAAGCCCACAAAAAGAGTTCTCTGACCAATAGCAAGAACTTTGGGGAAGAATCCTTGAATATTTATTGCTACGATCCAAAAACATTCAGAAATTATCATGTATAGAGGGTGACTTCACTCCTTCAAGGCTCAACCTACAACAATATCACCTATGATAAACTCCTATGTTATTACCTTTTCTTTGCCTACATGTCCTTCACTCATGAAGATAAAGAAACTAAGAAAGAGAGAGAGAGAGAGACAGAGACAGAGAGAGAGAGAGGGACTGAGAGAGAGAGCCCATACTCTCTCTCAACTACTAGGGAGTGTTTTGCAACTGAGCACTACTATGTCCCTTTATGTGAACTATTAAAGAAGAGAGAAACCACACTCTTCTTTCCCTTATGCCATTCCTCATCACTGCGAGAAGAGAAAGGAGTCTTTTCACTGCCACACCGAAAGAGCCTAAGAGATTTTGCAACCTATGCCATCTCCCTAGTCCATTGTCTATAGAGAGAGATAGAGGAATCCCTTTGTTTAACACCTATGTAGCACCACCGCAGGGCTTGGAAGGTAGGATACATGAGGTGGAGGTGGAACTATACCTGTGTAGCAACACTTATAGTGCACAAAGCCTCTTAGAGCACTATGGTGCCCTCTCAAGTGCACTCAACTCTATCACACTTTGCCTTTGACAGAGAGAGAGAGAGAGACAAAGAAAGAGAGCGAGAGAGACTGAGAGAGGTACAACAAAATCTTTGGGTGCATATTTACAATCGAGGCTACACACTCAATTCAATCACAACAAGAAACTATTCTTGCTCTCATGAAGACCTTGAAGATCATCTACTGCCCCTCTCCAGGGATTATGATTTTGCCATACTTTTTGGGTCCCTTCTACCACCAAGGTTCTTTACAAGCTGGAGATTGTGGTGTCAATTGAAGGATCAAGAGATATGAAAACTATGGTCACCATCGAGTATCCACAATTATGCTATGAATGCTCAATAATGCAAGAACGATATGTGAAATGGCGAGTTTAAAAGCCTATATGGTTGTGTGACCAAGCTCATGGGCACTGACTCTGGTGGAACAACATATATAGTGCACACATACAAAGCAACCTTGCCTTTGCGACACATATGTAATTTAATATGGAGGCAAGGATGTTGTTCCTGACATAGAGGTGTGTAGAAGACTCAAACTATAATGAAGCAACTTGTGTGCACATGTTGTGCATGATGAAAAGATTATTAACAAGATGTTAAAATATCTACAATGCACATGATAATAGATGCAATTGGATTGGGAGATGAGGGAAGGAAATGAGCAACTTTGCTCTGCCATCATTGAAGCAAGATGTTACACTAAGTGAAAAAACATCAAATAGTTGGTATAACCACTTCAATGATAGAGATGTACAATTAACTCACAAAATGGCCATGCCAAATGATAAAAATGGTATAAATTCTCCACAAATAGGGGGGAGGGAAAATGGGGACAAAAGGGTGAAATAATAGGTGAAACAAAGTGTGGAGGGTGGAAAAAGGGCAAGGTATGACCCAAAAGACATTAAAATGATGGCTAATGGCTTTTTCAAATTGGTGGAGAGCAACACCACCAAACTCAAACACCACCACCAAACTAACCACCAAATGGAGCTCTTCTACTAGTAAGCAGAAATCTGCAAATGTTGCACATTCGAAGAACCAAGATAAAGATGAGAACAAATCAGAAAAGCAGAAATTGTTTTGCAAGTACTATAAAGGGAATGATCGTATCATAAAGAACTGTTCAAAATTAGCTGCAAAAGAGGCAAAGAAAAAGGAGGCTGGAATGGTTGTTGCAAACGCCTCTACACCAAAAATAGAGTCTGCTAATCTTGTGCAGGAAGAAAAATGGGTGTTTACTACTGTTTGCACTTTTGACCCATCTTCTCATGAGTAGTGCATGTCTGCAGTGGACTCAGATGTTTGCTACTTTGATAGTGGGGGGACCAAACATATTACCTTGCAACGTAGTTTCTTCTCTTCACTCGAGCCTACCCCTACAGGGAATACTGTCACATGCGCCAACAACTCCTCTTATCCTGTTATGGGAGTTGGTAAGATCATTCTGACTACTGTTGATGGTAGTTCTTTCACCTTGTGATGCTTTATTTGTGCCAGGGATCAAGAAGAATCTGTTATCAGTTTTTGCATTAGCCAAGATTGGCTTGGTTGTGAAATTTATTGATGACAGATGTACAGTTCATGATCTATCAAATGGCGATGTTATTATTGCTTCTGGCATTTTATGTTGTGGGCTGTATAAGCTCATAGACTATGAAAGATTTGTGAATGATTCGGCATGTGCAGTTCATGATTCTCAGGCTATGTCAGATGCAAAGCTTTGGCATGCACGCTTTGGTCATCTGAATTTTGCTAGTTTGCTACGCCTGCAGAAATCTGATATGGTGTCATCTTTGCCCAAGCTTGAGGCACCTAGAAAACATGTATGTGAAGGTTGTATGTTGGGCAAAATGCAACGTTCCTCCTTTCCAAGAGATGGTTCAGTTCGGGCTACACATAAATTGCAACTTGTACATAGTGATGTCTGTGGTCCTATGGAGACACCTTCTTTTGGAAACTTTCTTTACTTTGTGACTTTCATTGATGATTTTCCAGGCATGCATAGGTATATCCATTGAAGGCAAAGTCCTAAGTGTTTTTGTGCTTCAAACAGTTTTTGGTTTTGGCTGAAAATCTATCAGGATGTAAAATGGACACCCTCTGTTCTGATCGAGGGGGGGAATATATGTCTTCTGATTTTAATGCATTTCTAGCTAAACATGGGATAAAAAACCAGTGTACAGTGCCATATACACCTCAACAGAATGGAGTTGCTGAACGAAAGAACAAGTCACTCATGGAGATGGCGAGGTGTATGGTCGAGTCAAGCTTTACCACATAGTTTCTGGCTTGAGGCTGTCATGTGTGCAACATATGTACTTAACAGGTGTCCCACTAAAGCACTGCAGTCTATCACTCCATATGAGCCTTGGCATGATCGCAAGCCATCTGTTTCTCATCTGCAGGTTTTTGGTTGTTTGGCATATGGACTAATGCCTAAACAACATCGCAGAAAATTGGATGATAAGGTAGTAAAATGTATTTTTGTTGGGTACAGTTCTAAAAGTAAAGGCTATCGTCTGTATCATCCACAAACTAAACGCATTCTGGTTAGTCGTGATTTTGTTTTTGTGGAAGATGCTATTCAGCCATTGCTTTCATGTACTAAGGAGACATCTGTTAGCTCCAAAGACATGTATGATACTTTGATGCCTCTTTTTACATCTGGACAGTCTACTGCTAGTCTTAATGAGGCAACTTCTCAGACTTTCCAGGTTTCATGTAATGATGCAGATCATCCCATTTCTGATGCAGATTTACATGATGCACTTGTTGATGAGAGAGCTAATATTGAGGAGGCAAAAACTATGCCAAAATGGCTGGCACAGACTTTGCGTGACAACAAATTAGATGCACCTTTGTCATATCGTACTCGTTCAGGCTCTCATAGTGCCTCCTTTGCATCAGATTTCTATGCTATGGCTGACAAATCATACCCTAAATACCGTAGAGATCAACATCCCTGGGCAATTCCGAACCTATTAGGAACACCCCCTAGTGGTAGAAGTACAGGACAGTTAAGTTCAGTTGCAGAAGGTTTGGTAGAGCCAGCCAGCAGCAATTCTGGTGGAAGTTCGATAGTACATGATGAGATTCCGGTGAATTCTGGTGCAAGTCTGGTACCTTTGGGAGAAAGTACGGTGATTTCTGGTTGTACAGAGATGCAGTGCGGAGTCAGTTCCACACTATCGGGTCAAAATTCGTTCAGTGATAGGTTCACGTTATCCAGTGAGAACGTTTCCAGTTATAGTGCAGTCTAGTCCGGTGAGAATTCGGCGAGTTTTGGTGAGAGTTTGGTATTACCTGGTAGCAATTTGAAGCTTTTCTATGAAACTGTGGTGCTGATCGGTGGACACTTATTGCATTCACCACTTTTCGATGCAATTCTAGCTAATTTGGACACCAAAGTTGAGGAATGGCTGATAGATTTGGAGTTAGGCAATCGGTTCAATGACATCTTAGGACCGAAAAGTGAGCAAGTTGACTATACAGTCCAGGAAGATCAAGAGATACCTCCTCAAAATTTGGGTAATAATAACAACGCCACCAATAATAACACCATGAGTGGCTCACAACAACAACAACAACAACAACAGCGACAACAACATCAACATGTTATCCCACCACGTTCGGTACCAGCAAGGTTCATGTATACAAAATTTGGAGGATTTTCGGGGGATGATCCAGATGCGCATGTGCGGACCTTTGAGATTAATTATGCAGTTCTGAACTACCCAGCAGACCCTGCCTACAAAGCTATTGTGTTCCAGGCAACCCTGGTTAATGAAGCTGCATGATGGCTAACCGAATATGATTTGAACCACTTCCGACAGTATGATGATGTAAAGGATGCCTTTCTACAATGGTTTGGATTGAAGAAGAGCCCCGCTGAAATTTTTGACTACTTGCAGAACAATAGGCAAAAACCACACCAAACGGTACAGGATTATGCCACGCTATTTCGGACACATCTAAGGCATTTGCCACCCGTACATGCTAATCTACCAGATGACATTATCACTCAATGGTTCATCAATGGATTAAAGCCCCAATTGAAGCAGATTATGATCATATAGATGCCGTAATTGCTATGGCGTTACAATTAGAGAACAAAGTGGGTGGATTTACCGAAGACCTGGAGTGGCTAAAAGCATCTAGGCAATCTAACGAGGACCCTTTGAAACAAGTGTACTGTGCCAAATGCAAAAACCCAGGACACAACAATTCAACATGCGCACTGAACCAAATGTATTGTGCCATCTGCCACATAACAGATCATACCACAGAGACTTGCCCGTATAATGCCAAGGTACAGAACAAAGCAGCGGTTAATGCCATCATTCAGGCGTAGGGACAACCGGCTAGCCATTATGTACCACCACAGATGAGGAACATCTCGTACTCTTTTTCGCTTGTCACTTGCTTTTCTTTTTCGTCCTCCGTGTTTCGCTTGACCTACTGACCGTAATCTTTCCATTTTCTTATCTAACCATGATTAATAGCCGTCTCTGTGTCGTTGCATTTGTTAATACATGCATGTCGTCATTATGTCGTTCTCTTTCCAATACAACGTTATGATTAGGGTTCTTGCCACCTATTTCTTTGTAGTGTTTTCTACTTAAGCTTGTTCCTTTTGCTATTAGTCGCTATCATGTTTTTTTTTTGTGTGTTTACGACCCGTGTGTGCTCTGTGTCTTCGTTTATCTTTGCGCGCACTATGGAAGCTCTTGCTAACATAGTAACCTTCCGTGCCGGTCTCACTCCAGATGTGAGTGAGTATTTGCACGCTCAGGGATTGTTGGCCTTCGCTGAATTGCCTTGGCATTCAGTGGAGTGTCACCCCTTCCATGCACAGATCATTTCTGCCATCGCCGCCATGCCTGCTACAGAGCAGCGTTGGCCATTAACATGTGTCAACCCCCGTGTCGTTGTTACTCTAAACACGGTTGCTGAGGGATTCCATCTCCCTCAGGAGGGGTTGGTTGATGGACCACTCCTTCCAATCGCAACCATGAAGGAATTATTTCCTCGGCACTCATCTAATGAGTTTGCCATTCTTTGCCGATCCTCGAACCAAAGCGTACTGCTCTGCAATTTCTTGTAGCCGCATTAAACCTCCAAAAACCCACATATGGCATTTCTAGACCTTTTTACTCAATGATTGATACTGCCTCACGAGAGGGTGTCAATTTTACATCTTTTTTCTTCCGACGCATTCACTTTGAATGCTTAGCAGTTACAAAACAGTTAGCCAAGCATGACATTCCTTGCACTCGATTACCCCATCTCCTTACCCTTCTCTTGCCGGTGCTCCAAGCAGCGCAACCCCCCACCCAATACTCTTCTATTACATGAAGAATCTACACGGATGCTAGAAGACGACGATGATGAAGACCTGCTTCATTTCTTCCATCGAAAACGCCATCGCATTAGCCCATCGCAGAGTTAGGTGCAGGGCTCCAATGCAGTACAAGATGTTGATGTATTCCATGACACCACCACTTCTTTACAGGCCGACTTTGTCCTGCCTTCTCCTAATCCGCAGCCGGACAAGGACATTATTATGGAAGATGTAGCTGAAGTCTCATCGCGGGAGGAATCTCATCAATTGGATGTTGAGTTTGTGAAGGACACAGTGGCAGATACCACTGTTCTGGAGTGCCAACCTCCTTAGGCTTCGAAAGACAGGGCAGTAGCAGGGATTATACTTGATATATAGAGGCATGTTATTCCACATGCGTACCATCTCAGAGTAGGTTTCAAGCAGGCGGATCCTCCAAGTAGGTTGATGTATATTCCCTTGCTTGGCACTTGCAGGGATATCATCCGGTGCAAACTGTGTTGCCGAGGTTGGTTCTTTTGTTGTGCGTTGCTTGATTTCAGCATTGTAATCTACCATTAATACACAGAATGGAACATACAGATCATCGGACATGCCAATCCACCTATGATGGGAGAGGTTTCTAAAGTAGTCCGATTTTATGACGACTTCTTCCAATCGTGACATAGACGCTATCTGAACTACAACTCTCTCATCATGGGTTGTAGCAACCTTCTCCGACCTTTGCATCCATTCAGGCGCTTCGATCTCAATCGTGTCCATTCCTTCTTCTGTTTGCTTACCTCCGGGTGTTGGCATGGGAACATATGGGTCTTCAAAAGTCTCCTCCACTTCAATTGGCACTAAGTCTTCAGGTTCTGGTTCCACTAGGGGAGAGGGTTGACGCTCGTATTGGAGAACTTTACTTCGTAGTTCTTCTAGTTCTGCTCTGAGTTCTACGACTTCTTCAGATGTGTCGGCTGCTGTTGTGACTCTGTTTGGTGACTCCTGCTGAGTTGCCAGTTGCTTTAGTAGATCATCTCTTTCTCGTTCTAATGCTGCGTGGGCTTCCAAGAGGTCGGCATGGGTTTCCAACACAATTTGCATATTCTCCGAGGGGATTGTTGAAAATCGGGTTTCACATGCGGAAGAGTGGTGAGCCCATAACCGAAGGTATACGGATCTTGTTTTTCACCTAAAAAATTTTCACTTAACTTATTCGTACCTGTAGATCCTTGGCTGCAGATGACTACAAACTTATTTCCTCATGAGTCATACATGGTTCATATGGGCAATATATTGATTAACCACAATAGCATTACATTAACACCTCAAAAATACATAGTACACTTTTACTCACTCATCATAAGAAAACTTCTTTCACATATGTTCACCATCATGAAATCACTTCAATAGATGGGTCAACGTATGAACTTATTCAGCCTTGATGTAGATAAAAATGCATATATATGGTTCTGCAACAACAAGTAGTCTTCTGCATTCTTTATCAATCATAATTTATGAGAACCTGCACATATCAAAGTAGTCTTCTGTATTCATTATCAATCATAATTTATGAGAACCTGCACATATCATAACTCTGCATATGCTTATACATTTGATGTTTATCACAAAAATCAATGCTCCTTTCTAGTCTGCAATAAAACCATTTCTCACCATAACATATACACTATGTATTCACTAATTTTTCCACAATAGTGTACTTCAATAAGTCACATCATCAACACAATAGAAATAAAAACGTGTCCAGATCCTGATCATGCAACTTTTGGGAGGATTATCACATATACTTATTATGTTCATAACAACATCATAGCATCTTGATTCCATGAGGCACTCCAATACTCTGAGTGCATAGCTTTGAATGCATGAACTATAATATGACGAAGAACTTTCTCTGCATATGAATCACTTTCATGTGCACATACTCTCAAGTATGATTAATATTCAGCTCATACATTTATAATGCATTATCCATATTTCCTGTGCGACATACGTATCAAGTGTACACATCAATACACAACTCTCATGCATAGAGTCACCTATAATCTTATGCGCATAATATATTCAAACTATTTGTACTTGTGTGAATAGACCTTCACATCATCCTTACATATGATCTTCGGGGAGGAGTCATATGATAAAAGATTCCTCTATTCTGAGAGATGTTTTACATATCATTTTTATCGCATAAAGAATGAGCTTGTTTCTTGCAACAACAGATAGAAGTTTCTTATCACCTGCACTTAGTAACTGACTTTCATGGAACTGTACTTAGTTCGGAATGACTTTATAGAGTAAGGACAGATTAAAGAATGAGCTTGTTTCTTGCAACAACAGATAGAAGTTTCTCATCACCTGCACTTAGTAACTGACTTTCATGCAACTGTACTTAGTTCGGAATGACTTCATAGAGTAAGGACAAATTAGCTTATCATGTGTGCTTATAGAAAATAACAACTTGTCATCGAGAGGTCACAATAGAAGAATCATGAATCTATCATATATGAGAATTATACCTTTGTGACGTCCACTTTTCTGCAAGCATATATAGTCCGAAATGCTTTCACATAGAACTCTGTGTTCAATCTTTGATACAAGCAATCTTGTGACTCAGAGAGAGAGAGAGAGTAAAGAACGCATGAAATAAGGGCAAGTGGATTCCTACGTAGTTTTCTATGGTTCACACAACGGTTTATTCATATGTGTTATGAAAAGAAACTAAGATAGTGTTCATATGAGAAAAACCAAAAACACTACGGGCACACTTTATTTGAACATTCCAATGAAAGGAAGCAAAACTAAAAATATGAGAGGGTCCTCTAAGTTCTAATGTTTTAAAGCTTCATTGAAGCTTGCCATTTTTTTCAACACTCCCCCTCAAGCTTCAATGTGTAGTCCACGGGATGTTCCAAATAAAGTTCTCCTTGAAGCTTGCAACAATAGCTAGCAATGCTTGAAGAAATTTCCATGGTGGCCTTGGCATCCGAATTTGTCGATGGAGTGCTTGCTTTCTCCCTTGGAAGAAGTTTGGCTTCCATTGGCTTGATATCTTCATCAATCTTCTTCTCTTAGGAGTTCTTCAAAGATCTTTTGAAGGATCTTCAACAAAAGCTAGTTGAAGAGCAACCGAAGTTTCTCTCCAAGCGTTTATGTGATAGAAATAGAGAAATCGATGGCTTTTTGCCATTTCAAGGTCTTCTTCTACTTCACTTCCTTGATTGTAGCTTTTTATGACTTCATTTAGACCTTTCCTTTGCTTCATTCTTTGATATGAGAGCTCTGCATGGTCTCCTTTTGATGTCATAGTGTCTTCATCTTCAAAACCTGTCTGAAATACAAGTAAACCATTATTTTCATGATGCATAAGATCTCTTACCATATCTTTTCTTCCCATTGTGTTCTTTTGTATTTTCTCTTCCTCTCTCTCTTGCTCCTCTCTCCCTTTCTTCTTATCTTCCATGGCGGCTTCCTTTGTTTGAGTGTCCTCCTTTAGACTCAAATCATTCCACCTCACTGTGAAGCTTCTTTCCTCGCTCTCATTGGTGGCTTCCTTCTTCTTGAGACTCCTTGCACTTTCTCCTTTGGCTGGACTATCCTTCAAAGTGGCTTCATCAACTTCTTCATAGGCTGGTTTTTGTCTTGAAATGGTTGTTCTTTGGCCTTCCTTCTCTTCATCTTCAATAGAATAGGCTGCTATGAGCTCTGTTAGCTCATCTTCTTCTTCAAAAAAGTTTGTCTTTGTGTTAAGGCTGTTGTCCTTTGGCTTCTCTCTAATTCTTCTTTGATGGAATAGGCTGCTATGAGCTCTCCTAGCTCATCTTCTTCTTTGACATGATCTCTCCCTTGCTCTTTGCCTCTTGCCATGGCTTTCAAGCCATTGTCTATGTCTCCCCCTTGGTCCTCAGCCTCTCCATGTGGCTGAAACTATACTTGAGAGTCTCCACATGACTCTCTTGCATGCACTCCTTCAATAGGGTGCTCAAGGAACTCTTTGATAGTTCCTTCTTTCTCTTCATACCTACACTTCCAAGAATTCTTGGTGGAAATCTGAAAACAACATAAACAAGAAGTTTTTACCTCCCATTTTGAAGCATTCGTTTGAGTAGTGACCTCCTTGGTGCTCCAAAAGTTTAGTGCTCTAACTCTCCATCGAGTGAGCTTCTTCAACCTTGCTGAAATCTTCATACCTTGGATTCCCTTTGGCTTCAACTTTGTTGAGTAAGCCTTCTTGCTCAAACTCCTCTTGAGTGAGCAGTTCAAATACTCAAGCTCCTTTGATCGAGCTTTATCACAAGCTACCTCTAATATTAGCTTGTCTTTGACCAGGGTGACTTTGGTGATGCCTCCTCGCTCACCTTCCTTCTTGAGTCCTTGACTCTTCCAAAGTGCTCTTTAGCACTCTTCACTTTGAAGTGAACCTCTTGTCCACTTGTCTTGGTCGAGGCCTTCAACAAAACAATAGAGCAATAAGGAATGGGAGATATACCTTAGGCTTCTTCTCGAGCCTTCCTTTTCTTTTAATATTTTCTTCTTAGCCTCCCCTTTGTGAAGCTTTTCCAAGCTTCTTTCTTGCAGCCTTCAAAGCTTCTCTCCCTTGAGGCTTTCTTTACTTGTGAAGCTTTCAAAACTTCTTTCCTGCAGCCCTCTTATTTGTAAATCTTCGTTCTTGCAGCCTTCTTTATTTTTGAAACTTCCTTCTTGTACTCTTCTTCCTGTTGGCTTCTTCTTGATAGAAAGTCTTTCCTTTGAACCTTTGATTGCTTGCAATGAACCTATAGATTGCTTCAAACAATAGCTCAAATGGTTAGTTACCCTTACTTGAGTATCTCAATACATATGTGACCTTGAGCTCTTCAAGCTCCGATGGGTTTCGACAAACCTCCAGTAGCCTCGATAGCTTTACATAAGCTTGTATGCAACCAAGGTTGGCTCCAATACCATGTTGAAAATCGGGTTTCACATGCGGAAGAGTGGTGAGCCCATAACCGAAGGTATACGGATCTTGTTTTTCACCTAAAAAATTATCACTTAATTTATTCGTACCTGTAGATCCTTGGCTGCAGATGACTACAAACTTATTTCCTCATGAGTCATACATGGTTCATATGGGCAATATATTGATTAACCACAATAGCATTACATTAACACCTCAAAAATACATAGTACACTTTTACTCACTCATCATAAGAAAACTTCTTTCACATATGTTCACCATCATGAAATCACTTCAATAGATGGGTCAACGTATGAACTTATTCAGCCTTGATGTAGATAAAAATGCATATATATGGTTCTGCAGCAACAAGTAGTCTTCTGCATTCTTTATCAATCATAATTTATGAGAACCTGCACATATCAAAGTAGTCTTCTGCATTCATTATCAATCATAATTTATGAGAACCTGCACATATCATAACTCTGCATATGCTTATACATTTGATGTTTATCACAACAATCAATGCTCCTTTCTAGTCTACAATAAAACCATTTCTCACAATAACATATACACTGTGTATTCACTAATTTTTCTACAATAGTGTACTTCAATAAGTCACATCATCAACACAATAGAAATAAAAACGTGTCCAGATCCTGCAAATAATCACCTGCAACTTTTGGGAGGATTATCACATATACTTATTATGTTCATAACAACATCATAGCATCTTGATTCCATGAGGCACTCCAATACTCTGAGTGCATAGCTTTGAATGCATGAACTATAATATGACGAAGAACTTTCTCTGCATATGAATCACTTCCATGTGCACATACTCTCAAGTATGATTAATATTCAGGTCATACATTTATAATGCATTATCCATATTTCCTTTGCGACATACGTATCAAGTGTACACATCAATACACAACTCTCATGCATAGAGTCACCTATAATCTTATGCGCATAATATATTCAAACTATTTGTACTTGTGTGAATAGACCTTCACATCATCCTTACATATGATCTTCGGGGAGGAGTCATATGATAAAAGATTCCTCTATTCTAAGAGATGTTTTACATATCATTTTTATCGCATAAAGAATGAGCTTGTTTCTTGCAACAACAGATAGAAGTTTCTTATCACCTGCACTTAGTAACTGACTTTCATGGAACTGTACTTAGTTCGGAATGACTTTATAGAGTAAGGACAGATTAAAGAATGAGCTTCTTTCTTGCAACAACAGATATAAGTTTCTCATCACCTGCACTTAGTAACTGACTTTCATGCAACTATACTTAGTTCGAAATGACTTCATAGAGTAAGGACAGATTAGCTTATCATGTGTGCTTATAGAAAATAACAACTTGTCATCGAGAGGTCACAATAGAAGAATCATGAATCTATCATATATGAGAATTATACCTTTGTGACGTCCACTTTTCAGCAAGCATATATAGTCCGAAATGCTTTAACATAGAACTCTGTGTTCAATCTTTGATACAAGCGATCCTGTGACTCAGAGAGAGAGAGAGAGAGTAAAGAACGCATGAAATATATTTCAATCAACTAAGAGTTTACATAGAGAAGAGCATCGGCAGATTTGACATGACATGCCCCAGTATTATGTCCATGTGTGTTGCTAACAAATCCTACAAGAGAACACTATGGAGAGCCGCCCCGCTATCATGCTCACACACTTCTTTATATAGAAGTTTGAAGACTCGTAAAAGTTCCGTTAGATTTAGGAGGAGTTAAATGCGCATATGCATACTGCCTTAAGTCAAGGAGAAAATCAAGTGTAGAAGGAGTTAAATGCGTATATGCAATTTCTTGAGTCATTCCTTAACTTAACTCAAGGAGGAATCAAAGGGCAAGTGGATTCCTAATGGCATCCGAATTTGTCGATGGAGTGCTTGCTTTCTCCCTTTGAAGAAGTTTGGCTTCCATTGGCTTGATATCTTCATCAATCTTCTTCTCTTAGGAGTTCTTCGAAGATCTTTTGAAGGATCTTCAACAAAAGCTAGTTGAAGAGCAACCGAAGTTTCTCTCCAAGCGTTCATGTGATAGAAATAGAGAAATCGATGGCTTTTTGCCATTTCAAGGTCTTCTTCTACTTCACTTCCTTGATTGTAGCTTTTTATGACTTCATTTAGACCTTTCCTTTGCTTCATTCTTTGATATGAGAGCTCTGCATGGTCTCCTTTTGATGTCATAGTGTCTTCATCTTCAAAACCTGTCTGAAATACAAGTAAACCATTATTTTCATGATGCATAAGATCTCTTACCATATCTTTTCTTCCCATTGTGTTCTTTTGTATTTTCTCTTCCTCTCTCTCTTGCTCCTCTCTCCCTTTCTTCTTATCTTCCATGGGGGCTTCCTTTGTTTGAGTGTCCTCCTTTAGACTCAAATCATTCCACCTCACTGTGAAGCTTCTTTCCTCGCTCTCATTGGTGGCTTCCTTCTTCTTGAGACTCCTTGCACTTTCTCCTTTGGCTGGACTATCCTTCAAAGTGGCTTCATCAACTTCTTCATAGGCTGGTTTTTGTCTTGAAATGGTTGTTCTTTGGCCTTCCTTCTCTTCATCTTCAATAGAATAGGCTGCTATGAGCTCTGTTAGCTCATCTTCTTCTTCAAAAAAAGTTTTTCTTTGTGTTAAGGCTGTTGTCCTTTGGCTTCTCTCTAATTCTTCCTTGATGGAATAGGCTGCTATGAGCTCTCCTAGCTCATCTTCTTCTTTGACATGATCTCTCCCTTGCTCTTTGCCTCTTGCCATGGCTTTCAGGCCATTGTCTATGTCTCCCCCTTGGTCCTCAGCCTCTCCATGTGGCTGAAAATATACTTGAGAGTCTCCACATGACTCTCTTGCATGCACTCCTTCAATAGGGTGCTCAAGGAACTCTTTGATAGTTCCTTCTTTCTCTTCATACCTACACTTCCAAGACTTCTTGGTGGAAATCTGAAAACAACATAAACAAGAAGTTTTTACCTCCCATTTTGAAGCATTCGTTTGAGTAGTGACCTCCTTGGTGCTCCAAAATTTTAGTGCTCTAACTCTCCATCGAGTGAGCTTCTTCAACCTTGCTGAAATCTTCATACCTTGGATTCCCTTTGGCTTCAACTTTGTTGAGTAAGCCTTCTTGCTCAAACTCCTCTTGAGTGAGCGGTTCAAATACTCAAGCTCCTTTGATCGAGCTTTATCACAAGCTACCTCTAATATTAGCTTGTCTTTGACGAGGGTGACTTTGGTGATGCCTCCTCGCTCACCTTCCTTCTTGAGTCCTTGACTCTTCCAAAGTGCTCTTTAGCACTCTTCACTTTGAAGTGAACCTCTTGTCCACTTGTCTTGGTCGAAGCCTTCAACAAAACAATAGAGCAATAAGGAATGGGAGATATACCTTAGGCTTCTTCTCGAGCCTTCCTTTTCTTTTGAGATTTTCTTCTTAGCCTCCCCTTTGTGAAGCTTTTCCAAGCTTCCTTCTTGCAGCCTTCAAAGCTTCTCTCCCTTGAGGCTTTCTTTACTTGTGAAGCTTTCAAAACTTCTTTCCTGCAGCCCACTTATTTGTAAATCTTCCTTCTTGCAGCCTTCTTTATTTTTGAAACTTCCTTCTTGTAGTCTTCTTCTTGTTGGCTTCTTCTTGATAGAAAGTCTTTCCTTTGAACCTTTGATTGCTTGCAATGAACCTATAGATTGCTTCAAACAATAGCTCAAATGGTTAGTTACCCTTACTTGAGTATCTCAATACATATGTGACCTTGAGCTCTTCAAGCTCCGATGGGTTTCGACAAACCTCCAGTAGCCTCGATAGCTTTACATAAGCTTGTATGCAACCAAGGTTGGCTCTAATACCATGTTGAAAATCGGGTTTCACATGCGGAAGAGTGGTGAGCCCATAACCGAAGGTATACGGATCTTGTTTTTCACCTAAAAAATTATCACTTAATTTATTCGTACCTGTAGATCCTTGGCTGCAGATGACTACAAACTTATTTCCTCATGAGTCATACATGGTTCATATGGGCAATATATTGATTAACCACAATAGCATTACATTAACACCTCAAAAATACATAGTACACTTTTACTCACTCATCATAAGAAAACTTCGTTCACATATGTTCACCATCATGAAATCACTTCAATAGATGGGTCAACGTATGAACTTATTCAGCCTTGATGTAGATAAAAATGCATATATATGGTTCTGCAGCAACAAGTAGTCTTCTGCATTCTTTATCAATCATAATTTACGAGAACCTGCACATATCAAAGTAGTCTTCTGCATTCATTATCAATCATAATTTATGAGAACCTGCACATATCATAACTCTGCATATGCTTATACATTTGATGTTTATCACAACAATCAATGCTCCTTTCTAGTCTGCAATAAAACCATTTCTCACCATAACATATACACTGTGTATTCACTAATTTTTCCACAATAGTGTACTTCAATAAGTCACATCATCAACACAATAGAAATAAAAACGTGTCCAGATCCTGCAAATAATCACCTGCAACTTTTGGGAGGATTATCACACATACTTATTATGTTCATAACAACATCATAGCATCTTGATTCCATGAGGCACTCCAATACTCTGAGTGCATAGCTTTGAATGCATGAAGTATAATATGACAAAGAACTTTCTCTGCATATGAATCACTTCCATGTGCACATACTCTCAAGTATGATTAATATTCAGCTCATACATTTATAATGCATTATCCATATTTCCTGTGCGACATACGTATCAAGTGTACACATCAATACACAACTCTCATGCATAGAGTCACCTATAATCTTATGCGCATAATATATTCAAACTATTTGTACCTGTGTGAATAGACCTTCACATCATCCTTACATATGATCTTCGGGGAGGAGTCATATGATAAAAGATTCCTCTATTCTGAGAGATGTTTTACATATCATTTTTATCGCATAAAGAATGAGCTTGTTTCTTACAACAACAGATAGAAGTTTCTTATCACTTGCACTTAGTAACTGACTTTCATGGAACTGTACTTAGTTCGGAATGACTTTATAGAGTAAGGACAGATTAAAGAATGAGCTTGTTTCTTGCAACAACAGATAGAAGTTTCTCATCACCTGCACTTAGTAACTGACTTTCATGCAACTGTACTTAGTTCGGAATGACTTCATAGAGTAAGGACAGATTAGCTTATCATGTGTGCTTATAGAAAATAACAACTTGTCATCGAGAGGTCACAATAGAAGAATCATGAATCTATCATATATGAGAATTATACCTTTGTGACGTCCACTTTTCTGCAAGCATATATAGTTCGAAATGCTTTCACATAGAACTCTGTGTTCAATCTTTGATACAAGCGATCCTGTGACTCAGAGAGAGAGAGAGAGTAAAGAACGCATGAAATATATTTCAATCAACTAAGAGTTTACATAGAGAAGAGCATCGGCAGATTTGACATGACATGCCCCAGTATTATGTCCATGTGTGTTGCTAACAAATCCTACAAGAGAACACTATGGAGAGCCGCCCCACTATCATGGTCACACACTTCTTTATATAGAAGTTTGAAGACTCGTAAGTGTTCCGTTAGATTTAGGAGGAGTTAAATGCGCATATGCATACTGCCTTAAGTCAAGGAGAAAATCAAGTGTAGAAGGAGTTAAATGCGTATATGCAATTTCTTGAGTCATTCCTTAACTCAAGGAGGAATCAAAGGGCAAGTGGATTCCTACGTAGTTTTCTATGGTTCACACAAGGGTTTATTCATATGTGTTATGAAAAGAAACTAAGATAGTGTTCATATGAGAAAAACCAAAAACACTACGGGCACACTTTATTTGAACATTCCAATGAAAGGAAGCAAAACAAAAAATATGAGAGGGTCCTCTAAGTTCTAATGTTTTAAAGCTTCATTGAAGCTTGCCATTTTTTTCAACAAGGATGGCCTTGAAATTCTCTGGGTCCATTTCATGCGGGTAACCTTCCATTGCTGCTTCCAGGTTTTCTTCGTTCTGTTTCTGCAGTCTTTTATTTTCTTCAAGTGTTGCGGACATGTGCTTCCATAATAAGGCGAGATTGCTTCGAAGCTTGAGATTGCCTGTGATCTGAGCATGTAACATGTCATCGAGCTGTTGTTTTTCTTCATTATCCGACTGGGGTGGGTTAGCAACTAATTGATCATGTTGTGCTTGCAATGTAGTATACTGCTGCTGTAATAGCCGCTTCTCCTTCTCTAAATCAATGAATCTTGCTTGGAGCCTTTCATGGTCTTTGAAGAGGCTCGTATGCTGTTCGTCTAGGTGCTGGTAATGCTGTTGCAGCTGAGACGTACACTGGTACATATTATTAAATACATTATTAATAGGGGTGGATGCGGGAAAAGTGTTGAATGCAGAAGGGAAGGGAAAAGGGAATGAGAGCGTGTATCCTGTGCTTGAAAAGGGTGAAGTTGATGGTGGGGGAATGGGAGATTGTGGATGTATGGGGGGAGGGAGAGGTGCGGAGGTGGGTGATATGTCCATGAGATCAAAGGTGGATGCGATCGTGGGAGTGATTGTGAACATGGGAATTGTGGGTGCGGTGATGGTGGTGAAGGTGTAAATTGGTGTGTGTAGTTGTGAATATGATCCGCCAGGAAGTGTGATCGGGGGAACGGGGTTTTCCGTGGCTATAGTTAGAATTACAGAGTCAGTAGTAGTGTACACAAGAGAGGTGGTGATCGGTTGTGTAGGTTGTGTGGGTTGACTAACAGTCTGTGCTTCAATATGGGAAGTGGACCCTAGGGCGGTGACACTAGTGGTTACACTGGTAGTGGGAGGTGAAGGTGGTGGAGTTGGAGGGAGAGGGGGTAAGGGGGGTGACGGGGGTGCACTGGATGTATGGGGGGTTGGACGGTATCTGTATGCTGCCCACTTGCCTGCTCTGCTTCCACTTCTAAATTGGTAGCATTGATTATTCTGGCCACCTCCTCATCGGTTAGATCTTCCAATGTAAAGCCATGAGGGAACTCTAAGTCAGTTGGTACTGGTGGAAACACTAGGTTCGGGCCTTCTGTGCTGTGCCTTGATAACCTTATAGTGAATGGTTGCACTCGCTTGGGAAGCTGTGGGGTGGTTTCTGGTGTCAATGTAGCACCTCGGGCCTGTGCACAAGGCATCTGAACTGCACCTCTCATTTTCTTGGATGGAGGCCCTGCGGTTGATAGTCTACATTGAAATTCTTGCACCTTGGTCCACACAAGCGCGCGTTGGATTGGCATATCATATGCCAAGCACTTGTAAATGATCCTCAT
Source organism: Ceratopteris richardii (assembly GCA_020310875.1). NCBI lineage: Eukaryota > Viridiplantae > Streptophyta > Polypodiopsida > Polypodiales > Pteridaceae > Ceratopteris > Ceratopteris richardii. Next base: position 160,493,089 of record CM035418.1, on the reverse strand, counting down.
GAGAACACAACAACCATACAGTACCGATTTTTGTTTCTTATACCACCGTTGATGTGCCAAGTGGATTTGGTCAATAATCCAGTGAGACATGTTGATTGTTAGATCAAAGGCGTCTCCTAAATATAGACTGAACCATATCTTCTTGGGTGGCATTGTGAACCTTTCTTGAGCGGGGAATGCGAAATGCTGCATGACCATTCGCAAGTGAATGGCAATAGTCGATGTCATTGCCACCATGTCTTTTAATTTTGTCAGATTCCTGTTTTTCATGTTATCTGGGACCATTGTCTCTTTTTCGGTGGGGATATGCATACCTTTCATGTCGAGGGCTTCTCTTACCAAATTATTCGTCAATTTGAACCGCTTCAGCTCGTTGCCTCTTGTGAGAGATGAGAGGACAAAGGTGTTGTATCCCTTTTTCTCTTTGCTCGGAGTGAGGGTGCTAATCAAATACGAGCATCTAAGAAAGCCGGGCTTTGGCAATTGGGCTTTGAAGTAATCGTATAGTCCCGCTTTCTTCCATATTGGTTTCAGCCCTTCATTATTTTGAAGTCTTTCGAATTCCCTGGTGAAGAAATGATACCTGCCCCAGCGCCCGTTGAACTCTATCTCTGCCTCCCACAGGTAAGTGCCTTCTCCCAGAGGTCCTGCCACATCACTGAACCAATGTGAGTTTTTGCTGACTGGCATTGTGTGCCCCTGTGGAGGATTCTGCACCGGTATGGCATGTAATGCTCTCAATGCCACTGGACGTTCCTTCAATTCCTCCTCAATGGGAAGACTTTCAATGTCCACAATCTGAGGGCTGGTGCCTGCCTGGGAGCTAGTTCCTGCAGCCTCGGCCATATTGAAGGGACTGCCACCAGTTCTGTGAGAATATACAAATGAATGTTAACATTGCAAATAGACACCAAGCGTTCATGTGTCCCCGTTACAACATTAACATGATTTTAGTGAGAGGTTAGTAGGTCAACAAGTGCTCGGTAATCGTGTGTGTAGTTAGGGAATGGATAATCCTCCAGAATGGGTATCAGATGTTTGAGTGAGTGAACCATGTTGTACAGGGTGTGGCCTCTGTGTAGCTATTTGAGCCCGCAAGCAAGCCTTAGGCACCCAAATTTGTCTTGATTGTGGGCTAGCCTTCATCGACTTCTTGGGTACCCAAATAGACTTCACTTTCGCAGAAGAATTTCTGAAAGACTTCTTATTAGTGTCGTGTTGTTGATTATTAATAAGAAGTTTTGCCCGTGTGGTTGGCTTGATCGCAACAGGCTGTTCGCCTTTCCGCACCCATGCTTGTTTCAATGGCTGAGACATCCTGCTTCTCACGTTCTTTTGGCCTCCAGCATAGGTAGTCTTCTGTGTTTGATCTGCCTTTGGTTGCTGCATCCCTCTGGCCTTTGGAAAAGAAGGGAGTTCCGTTGTGTCCTTGACTTCTTTATTGAGATCATCATTCCTCTGCATCACATTGTTTTGGACAAGAACAGCATGGTCATCTTCATGTGTACTCCTGGAAGGACCAGGAGTGTGTGCCCTGCCTAATTCCTTGAGTGCTTCATTTTCTAACTCAATTGTAATGCGTTTCTCATTTACCCAAACCTGAAGAAGTCCACTTCTTAGGTTTAAGTTGACTGCATGGTCATAGATCCAGTCTTGACCCAAGACCAGAGGCTCAGTGAGGTCCTCATCTTGACACACTAGTACTTTTACTGTCATTAAGACATCTTGAATGTGGAGGGGAAGCTCCACCTCGCCTATGCAAGGGGTTTCCACACCTCCCAATCCTATGAGATATGCTTCTATAGGATTGACTTTTAATTTCAATTCTTGACAGTAAGACAGTCTCACCGCACTAGTGGCTGCACCTGAGTCAATCAATGCTCGCACCGTTTTTGCACTAATGCCTTGTCCTAGCTCTAAGGTCACAAAAGGACGCCGATCAATTATTCTATGAGATCTAATACCTAAAGCTTCACACATTGCCATATGATATCCTGGGTCCGCATAGTCATCTACCCTGGGCTGATCCCTACCTTGTCTTCTCAACTTCATTCTTCTGATGCATTCTAAAGCTTCTGCTTGAGCTTCTTCTCGAATTTGCTTTTCTTCCTCTTTGTGTCTCTTGGCAAGGTTGAGTCGATTTAGCATCTCTTCAGTCAGAGGTTCCTGATATAACTTGACTCTGCACCCGCTTATGTAGCTAGGTAGAATATCGCCTTCTAATGTGGCTAGTTGTACTGCTCCACTCGTTGAGATCCTATTTATGATCATAGGTCCATAGCCACACTTCTCTAATTTCCGGGTATGTTGTTTCAGGGTATACACCAAAACTAAGTCTCCGGCCTTCAAGCCTTTATCCTTAACATGATCATCAAAGTACGCTTTCTGTCGTTTCTTAGCTGCATATATCCCTGCAGCAGCCCTTAGTCTTGTTTCTCCTAATCGCTCAAGATCAAAGATCCTAGAGGAGAACTCATGGCCAGTCCACTCATGCTCTTGTGCTACCTTTAGTGTAGGTATCAAGAAGTCCAATGGTAGCACTGCGTTTTGGCCAAACACCATCTGAAAAGGAGTGGCTTGGAGTACCGTTTTGTAGGCAACTCGGTATGCCCAAACAGCATGGTGTAGCTGTTTGTCCCAATCAGAGTGTTTATTATTCACTAATTTGGTAAGCACATTGCATAGAATCTTGTTTGTGCTTTCGGCTTGCCCATTAGCTTGTGGGTGATAGGGAGCAGACTTCTTGTGTACTATCAAGAATTCTTGGAGAAGCTTTTCAATAACTTCATTCAAGAAATGGGTGCCTCTATCACTTACTAGCTCTATGGGTAGCCCGTATCTAGTGAACACATTCTCAAATAAGAACTTGGCGGTCGTCTGAGCATCATTCTTTGTCGTAGCTCTTACCTCTACCCACTTGGTTAGATAGTCTGTGGCCACAATAATATACTCTGCATGCGAACCCTTAGTTGGGGGATTAATAGGACCAACAAATTCCCCACTTAGAGAACGCACGTCCACCCATCATAGGCTTTAGTGGCATCTCATCTTTGCGTAGGTCCTGGGACCTGTGCAGAGTCTGTCGTACCTGCGCAAGCTACTGGAGATGATGGTACAGCTAGTTCCTGCAACAAAAGCTCAAAAACACACCAAAAACAGATAGCATGCAAGCTCTCTCTCGCTCTCTCTCACAATGAAATGAGGGAATTGAGGTGGGGAGTGTAATATGACCAAAAAACTGAAATTTTTGTGGAGATGGAGATGGAGGTGGGAGATGGTGGGGATGATGATGGTGATGATGGTGATGCGAAAGTAAGGAAAAAATGAAGAAAAATAAAGAAAAGGAAAGATATTACCTATAACTCCAATGTCTCAACTCGACGTCTTACCATCACACGCTCGTCCTCAAAGCTCTCTCCCCGGCAACGGCGCCAAATTTGGTGTCACTCTAGCACAATGGTGAATACCAACGTGAGAAGATTCACCTCATAATTGTCAATCCATGGAGACGTGAGGACTAGTATGAAGAATATGAGCGAGTGAAGGCACAAGTGTGTGAGTGAGAAGCACACAAGCATGCACACACATACACACACACGCGCACACCAGGCAAGAACAAGGAGAGGAACAATGGAGTTCTTTGCATTAGTCAAAAAGTCTCTTACATAAGCTCAATTCACAAACAATCTACCCCCAAAAATGAGCTCTCTAGCTCTTTTTATAGTTTTCTAACTAGCTTTGGTCTTGTCCAGACCTAGTGTCCGGCCTAGTTAAAAATTAGGTTCTAGAGCCTATTTGAGGGCTCAAACAGAGTCTAAAAATTATGAAAATTGATATGTAGCTAGTTCTAATACTCCTCAAGCTCGAGGACTCCTCGGCTTGCACAAAATGGAGTCTATTCTACCAAAAACGGAATTTACAATGTTTGTGTAGTGATTAAAATCACTTGAGTTGTAAATGGTCCATGGAAAAAATGATTGGGCCTTGTTGCCGTATTGTGCATGACTGCTTCATTGCGCTAGTATGCTCTTCATCTGACTTGTATGCCAACATGTCGCATGTCCTGAGGTACTCCCAAAGGGATCCTGTTTCCCTGTTTTAACCCCAAGAACCCTAAACTGACATAACTTTCTCATACGAAATCCGTTCGGAGTGATTTTGGGCTCGTTGGAAAGCTCGTGGGGAGTGCTACCAAAACTTCCATTGCTTATGGTAAAATTAATATGAGGATTATTAGATAGGGTATTTTCAAGTTGACCCTCAGGTTGGACTAGGAAGCAAGGGGTTCCACAAGATTTTGAGCAATTCAAAGGACAATTTTGGACTTGTAGACAGGGCTTATGAACCTAAGCTCAAGTTGATACTTAGGAAGAGATAGATAAAGTACCAAATCACTTGAAACTAAGGTCAACCGCACAACCAAGTCAGGGACTCACAACTCAGTGGTTAACACTACGTGCTGAGTTCATAAACAAGTGAGTCAAAAATGTCATTTAACTGGGAGAGACTCTTGGCTTCTGAAGACATGCATAGTTCAATACCTAGGGAAGATTTTATGTCTATAGTGGAAGGAGAATATCGGATGTCTCTTCAATACATATCCACTAATTTGCAAGGAATACCCATCTACCTCGATGGTCTACACAGGTCAGTAGCAAGAATGATAAACACTATAGATTTACAAATAGTCCCAAGGCCAGCCGTCAAGTACGAAGATGGGGTCTATAAGGACAAGATGGGCCAGATCTATGTAGTAACTGAAAACCTTGATCAGATTAATGAAAGAGGAGAGTTAACTCGAGATCAGGCAACTACCTCACAAAACCCATTCGAGACCTAGCAAAGAACAAAAAATGTGATGTTGGGATAAACGAGCCAAGGTAGTATACCCAATAGACCACATGAGCAATTCACCAGGCCAGGAATTGACCCCCATGGCCACACTAGACAAGGAATGGGAAATATGAACAGACCTACCTTTAGGATAGAACCGCCCCAAGATGTTCCCATCATAACTCGATCCCCAGAGCCCGATAGAAGACTGAGACCAATCCAATTGGCCAAATGTATGCGAAATCATTATGATGGCACAGGAAATCCCTATGACCACATTGCAGAGTACAAGCAGGTGTTGCGAGCGAAGCAAGTGGATGACTTTTTCATGCAATATGAATCCTTTGGGCAAACCCTCACGGGAATAGCCTTAGCTTGGTTTCAATCCTTGGATCCAAATTCCTTTGGCAATATCGAACAATTCTTCCAAGAATTTGTTTGGGAATTCACTAAGCAAGGGATCAAGCACAATTCATCATCCTTACTGTATAATTTCAAACAAGCTCCTAATGAAACAGTAAAAAATGCAACACGAAGATTTAAGGAATACGTAGACTGATGCCCTGTGACAGAAAGAGCTTCTCAACAGAAAATGATATCCTTATTTTTAGAAGTTCTAACCAATGGAACATTGAGAATGTTAGTATACGTAAAACGATTGCAAACTTTGAGTGAGTGTCTTCAAGAATGCATAGATTTGGAAGACAACTTAGCTGAGGATCTCAAAATCACACAAGATCCTACCAAAACAGAGGATACAAGGAGCAACGAGAATTCTAGTTCGAGTTACATGGAGGAAGTGGTAAAGTTAGTGGCCAAGAAATTAGGAGTACAAGGACAAAGGAACTACCAGAACTCTTCCTTGAGAGTGCCAATATTAGAAAGTTGCACACTTTGCGGTGGATATCATCCATCTCATGTCTGCACCATAGGAGGATTAGGGTTGTCACAACTTTACCCTTACGATGGACAAACAACTCACGAGCCTAACATGTACTCTTATAGTGAGCTGAAGTACCCCAACCACAACACTGAAAACTACCCAATGAATAGACAGCCACTATCGTTGGTATCACCCTAATGTAGACAATACGGGTACCCTCCTAGAGAACAAGGCAGAGAAGCTCCTAGGTATAACCCATGTCCAGGACCACGAGGAGTAGCTAGACCGAATGAACATAGAGGATATAGCCAACCTCAACCTATACCAGGACAACAACCACCCCACCCACCAAATCCGACACAAGGGCAGAACATCACAATACAAGTTGTTTGTCTCGAGTGTGGCAAAGAACAACTCCTAAGAGATTGTCCCGGACATCCCTCTAGTGCACCAAAGGTGACACCCGTTAATGTAGTAGGCTTAGTAGGGGATTCAAGCTCCAATAGCAATAATGTGGCTCCTATACACGCAGTTACTAGGGCACAAGCCTTACAACAAGCTAAACCAGCTAAGCAATCAGAGCCAAGTGAGTCAGGAGAGCCTAGTAAGAGAAAAACAAGAACATGGAAGGATACTAGAGAGAAAGCCAATCGTAAGTGGACCAAAAAGTTATCTGAATTAGAAGAAAGCTTGAAAGACACAAAAACAAAAATAGAAGATATTGCCTCTCAAAGCTCCTCACATGTCGAAACTCCATCCACACCACCTCATCCCCACCCACCAACCACTATAAATAGACCACCACAACCAGGCTCTATTCTTGCAGATCCAACCCTAGAACACTTGGACATGATGTTCAAGGCCTACCAGGCTCGACTTCAAGAAGGACCAACACCTGCGAACCTAGACAAGAGCTACCCTAGAGCGGATTTAGAGATTGAACGGACAAAAATGTGCATAAAAATGGTGGAACTAGCTCAAGCTATGTTCGATGTCAATCAATCATTCAATCAGACGAATGCTATTACACTAGGTTTGCACTTCCAAGGCTTAATAGACAGATTAGAGCAATTGGTAAATAAACCTCAAGTTTCTTTACCTCCACACGCTCAACCAACTGTTGAAAGAGAAAGCTCATCACCAAAGAAAGTCTATGTTCCTGACTCCATAGATGAGGGAGAACCTCTTTCAATTCAACAGCACACTCAAAAGTTCTTGCGGGGAATACAAGAAGAGAAATGGGCCAAGGAGAAGGATGTTTCCCCTCCTATTCTTGAAATTGATGACCGTCACGATCAATTCCCACAAGACATTCCATCTATTTATGGAGACCAAGTAGAGCAACAAGAAAAAGAAAGTTCAGGATTTGCATCCAATTCTTTACAAGAGTTGCATAATTCACAGGCCCATGGGAATCGAAATCTCTCCAGATTAGGGCTCCCACAATATTGATCATAAACGAAGACTCAGTGGTTCCAAGAAACACTAACGTCATGAAGAACACTAAGGTTCAGTGTCATCTCACTGTAGAAGAGCTGCTCAAAGCAAAACTGGAGCTATGGAATCATGTGAAGAATCAGGTTCCAGAACTTGATTCCAATATGCCCAAAGCAGGCTCTAAGCAGGAAGTTCCAGAGATACCTCTAGAAAAAATAGGGGACATGAGCGAAGGTGAGGAAGGCAATACTTATCTTCCAATCACCTACCAAGGTTACACAACCAAAGCAATCATAGATTCTGGTGCTAGTGTTGCTATTGCGACCACTTCCCTGTGGAAGCAGTGGGGTAAACCCGCATTAAGACCAACTAGAATGAAGCTTCAGATGGCTGACGGCCATGTGGACAGACCTCTAGGATTGCTAAAAGGGATAACTCTAACCACATGTGGTGTAGAGTTTGAGCACACCTTTGCTATATGTGACTTTGGTAAAACTACTACCTACGAAATGATCCTAGGAAGACCCTTCCTACTACAACTGCAAGTTGTACAAGATTGGGGAACCAATTCCTTGTACTTGCAGTGCTTAGGGGTCACAAACAAGGTCAATTTGAAGGATTACACCTTCAGAGATGTACCACCCCTACAGTGGAATCCTATCCACAAGGAGCAAGATGATTCAATCTCCATGCATTCTAAAAGTTCATCTGATACATCATGGATGCATGAAGATACTCATTTGTGGATGTGCAAAGTTGCAAAGGAAGAGGAGAAATGCCTAAAAGCGAGAGAAAAAGGAACTTCTCAAGGAGATAGACCAATTAGAGACCCAACCTATACACCAACGATCTTTCCAGATGAGGAATTTGAGCCACATGGTTGGACAGAAATCTTAGCTACCATGGACATTGCAGTGAATGAAGAACAATGGACACCTCATTGTGATGAGGAGGGTTATGATATCTCAGTGTTCATGTGTCAACCCTTGCTAGAGGAATATGACCCTAGTGACTTCATAGAAAAAGAAGAGAACGATGACGATCTAGAGTCGATTGTGATGGATAGTTGCTTTATTTCAGAGGAGCACTATCTAGAAGACATAGGAGTATGTACACAAAAAGAAGAAGAACCTCTCACAAGCATTAAAACTGTCAATTCAAAGGATGGAAGTGAAGGAGGTCAAAAGAAAAAGAAAATACAAGGAGTGAAACAAGAAGAGAAGGGATCATTGTTCGAAGTACCAGAGAATTTCAAGAAATACGAAGTTGAGGACCAAAAAATTTTGGTACGAATGCCTAAGAGAGAGGCCACCACAGGAGAAGCATATGATAACAAGGAAAAGACCAAAAAAATCATAGTCACCATTGAAGAGAATGAAGAGAGATGTACATACATAGGAGATGACCTAAGTAAAGAAGAGGAAGAAGAGTTGGTAGCCTTGTTAAGGGAATATAGGGACGTGTTTGCGTGGTAGTATAGAGACTTGAAGGGAGTAGATCCAAAGGTTTGTTCTCATACGATCCCCATGATAGCAGATGCCAAGCCCAGCAAACAAAAGCCCTACACATATAATGACACCTATGCAGCCAAAATAAAAGAAGAAATCGATAGATTGATTGAAGCCGGATTTATCTATGAAATTGAGCATATTGAATGGGTGTCCCCCATTGTAGTGGTGCCCAAGAAGAACGGGAAGTTACGTGTGTGTATTAACCTTAAAAAATGTAATGCCGCCACGATAAGAGATAGTTATCTGCTTCCAATCACTGATCATTTATTGGAGCGTGTTGCAGGCAAGGAAGTTTATAGCTTCCTTGATGGATTTTCAGGCTACAACCAAGTAGCCATTGCCACAGAAGATCAACACAAAACGGCATTTTCCACAGAGTGGGGAGTCTTTGCATTTCATGTGTTGCCATTTGGGCTCACCAATGCACCTGCAACATTCCAAAGGCTCATGTATCATGTCTTCAAAGAGTTCTTGCGAAAGAGCTTAGAAGTATATGTGGACGATTTATGTGCTCATTCCCAAGAAAGTAGATGTCACATCCCTGAGCTCAAACAGATCTTCAACAAGTGTAGACAATACCAAGTGTGTCTGAACCCAGAAAAGTGTGTGTTCATGGTACGTCAAGGTAAAATCTTAGGTCATATTGTTTCGAAGAACGGAATATCAACAGACGAGGAGAAAGTAAAAGCCATAGCGGAGCTACAGAGGCCAAGGAATGTTAAAGAGGTACAAGCCTTTATGGGCCATTGTGGATATTACCGTAGGTTTATTCACATGTATGCAATTATAGCTAAGCCTCTTTATGCCTTGTTGACAAAGTTTGAGTGGAACGACGAATGCGAGAAGTCCTTCAATGAGTTGAAGAAACGCTTGTGCGCAGCACCAATACTGACCACTCCTGATTGGAATAAGCCATTCCATGTACATGTGGATGCATCCAATTATGCAATATGATGTGTGTTGTCACAACCCACTGGTGAAGGAAACCTAGATTTTCCTATAGCATATGCTAGTAGGCAATTGAACGTTGTTGAACGAAACTACACCACAACCGAAAGAGAAGGTTTAGGCATGGTATATGCTGTGAAGAAGTTTAGACACTATCTATTGGCCAACAAGTTCAAATTTTTCACTGATCATCAAGCTTTACTATACTTGGTCAATAAACCTTGCAATATAGGACGCTTAGTAAGATGGTTCCTCTTACTAATGGAATATGACTTTGAAGTGGTTGTTAGGAAAGGTAAGACCCACCTCAGAGCATATCACCTTTCTCGCATCACCTCAGGTGAGTCACTGCAAGGAGTGTCTGATGAATTTCCCGACGCTTATCTGTTCAATCTAGAAGTTGTTCCTAAATGGGCAAATAAGTTGGTACCAGTCCTCACCTTTGGACACGCAAATAAGAATGTAAAAACAAACAAAGATGAGATTGTAAAATCACAAAAATATCAAATATTGGCAGGGAGCATGTACAAACAAGATACAGAAGGTGTATTAGCTTGTTGTGTCGAGGACGATGAACATAGTAGTTGGTTGCAACAAGCCCATGAAGGATTTCTAGGGAATCACTATTCTAAACAACAAACATTGCAAAATCTAAAGCGTTTAGGAGTGTATTGGCCTAGTATGGACAAAGTTCATGAGTGGATTATGAATTGTCCAATGTGCAAAGAGAGTCCTCCAATGGAGCATGCCACTCTTTATCACGTGTCGCTAATCCCAGATTGGAGTGCTCCATTGGTAGAATTTATGAGATCAGGAACACTACCTAACGAGGCTAGTCTAGCAAGAAAGCGAAGCATGGAACAAGAAGCTCAAGACTATGCCTTAATAGGAGACACCCTATATCGAAGAGGCAAGGATGGTTACCTAAGATTGTGCATTCATGAATCCGACTATTTGAAAATCTTAGAAACGGCACATAGTAGTGTTGCAGGTGGACACTTTGGGCCTGACAGAGTAATCAAGACCATTCTATTCTCAGGACTTTGGTGGCCCACTCTTCATATGGATGCACATACCTATGTGAAGAAATGTGACACTTTCACCCTCCAGCTAGAAACTCTCATGTGGAGTACATTATTGTAGCCACAGCTTATCTCACAAAGTGGGTAGAAGTCAAAGCCACAACAAATAACGATGCTCAAACTACAACTAAGTTCTTATTTGAGAACGTGTTCACGAGATATGGACTTCCAATAGAGTTAGTAAGTGATAGAGGAACACACTTCTTGAATGAAGTCATTGAAAATCTTCTCCAAGAATTCTTCGTGATACATAAGAAGTCTGCCCCCTATCATCCACAAGCTAACAGACAAGCTCAGAGCACAAATAAGATCCTATGTAATGCACTGACAAAACTAGTAAATAACAAACGCTCTGATTGGGACAAACAACTTCATCATGCTGTTTGGGCTTATCGAGTTGCCTACAAAATGGTACTCAATGCCACCCCATTTCAGATGGTCTTCGGACAGAATGCAGTGCTACCATTGGACTTCCTAATCCCAACCTTGAAAGTAGCATAAGCATATGAGTGGAATGGACACGAGTTGTGCTCTAGGATCCTTGATCTAGAACGCTTAGGTGAGACAAGGCTACGAGCGGCAGTAGGCATTTATGCTACAAAGAAAAGGCAAAAGGCATATTTTGATGCCCATATAAAAGATAAGGGTTTGAAAGAAGGAGATCTAGTGTTGGTTTATACATTAAAAAAACATGCCCGTAAATTGGCAAAAAGAGGATATGGACCCATGATCATTAATAGAATTTCCACTAGCGGTGCAGTCCAATTGGCCACACTAGAAGGTGATATCTTGCCCAACTATATCAGTGGTTGTCGAGTCAAGCTATATCAAGAACCTCTTACAGAGGATATGCTACAGAGACTCAACACTGCTAAGAAGCGAAAAGAAGAAGAGTTAAGGGTTAGAGAAGAAGCACAAGCAAAGGCTAGAGAACGCATTAGGAGAAATAAGTTAAGACGCCTAGGCCTAGATATCGATCGATAGGACCCAAGATACCACATGGCCATGTGTCAAACATCAAGTGCAATCGCTTCTCAAATAATTGATCGACACCCTTTTGTGACCATAGCAGTAGGACAAGGGAAGAATGCAAGGACTGTGAGAGCATTGATTGACTCAAGTGCCGCAACTAGTGCAGTTAGAGTATCCTACTGCCAAGACTTGCAAATTAACATAAAGCCCATAGAAGCCTATCTCATAGGTTTGGGAGGTCTAGAAACCCCTTGTTTGGGTGAGGTGGAACTTCCCATCTACCTTCAAGATGTTCCAATGAAAGTCAAAATGCTAGTATGTCATGATGAGGACATTATAGAGCCACTTGTCCTGGGTCAAGATTGGATTTATGACAATGCAGTCAATTTGAACCTAAGAAGTCAACTTCTTCAAGTTTGGGTACAGGAACAATGCATTACATTAGAATTAGATAATTGCATGCTCACAAATCCAGAGGTCACACATTCTCTTAGTTCTTTCAAAACTAATCTTCGCAAGGAAAATGTTGTGTGTGGCAATAGCCTTACGAAGCAACAGGACTCAATCATGGAAGCACATGCTCAAAGGCCAACAAACCTCTCTTCTCCTTCACAGACTAATGCAAGAATAACTCGACCAAAGAGGCAATCTAAAAAGACATCTGCTATATCAACTAGACAGACAAAATTCAAGACAAAAGAAGCTCAGGGCATGAAGCAAATTTGGGTACAAAAAGGAGAACAACCACCAGCTTTGCCACAACCATTCCCATTATGGCAAGCCAACCATGCTAAAAGCGGCACCAAGAAACTAGGACAAGCTCAATCCCAAGGCCTCCGACAAATTTGGATACCAAAGCAATCGACGAAGACCGACCATAACAATGTACAAATTTGGGTGCCAAACAAATTAGTTGCAGCTCAACAAGGGTGATTGTAACAAATGTGGGTACCCAAGGCACTCTTACATGCACAAAACAATATGATTTCCTTCACGAGAAAAATCTCAGCAAAAAAATCACGGGGAAGTAAGAATCGAACCCATGGACCGAGACCAAAAGAAGATAAATTCATCTCCTCACCGGTAATAAAAAGACAACCAAAAAGGATATGGGTTTGGAAGCCAAAAGTGCCAGCAGCTTCCACAACACCAAGGAGCCGACCACGATGGATATCAAATTTTAGAAACCATCCAAAGATGAAAGGGCCAGAAGTAATCTCCACAGAACCACATACCATTCTCAAATGGATCCCTATTAGGAGGATTACATCATTGCAAGATTCAGTCGACACCTCCAAACAAAGATCGCATCAAGTCTACAAGTAACATCAAATGCCTCGACCAACAACAACCATGTGCCTTTGGCACAACCTTGTCTTTTGCACCATTCAGGTCATGCATTTCCAAAGTATGCATTAATATAGGGCCACAATACAAGGCCGTGCATAGACACACCTGAGAATCCAAGGCACATGATACATAGCTGACATATGTAAAATATTTTATTTTATTGATTCTAACACCTTCTTTCTTGTTTTATTCCATTGTTTCTACCAAAAAAAAAAGAAGGAAAAGAAGGCGACAAGACAAGAGTGTGTGCTTGAAGAATCTCTGATGCGAACCATCAATAGGGACATACATCAACACGAAAGACAAGCCATCGGTCAATCATCACGATGGTGTGAAGATTGATGGACCTTTTACCATGGTAAGAATTGCCTACTTCGGCACCACCACAACCATGATAGATTAGGAAACCTCTTCGTCCAAATACCATTGAGCACTTAGCTCAAGACCCCATTTCTTGCACCATACTGCTTCCAATGCATTCCCCAAGTACGCATACATAGGGCCACATTACAAGGCCATGCACAAGGCACATATCTTGTTAAAACCATGCACTAATGCACTTACCCATCATTCATTATGGGTTACAAGTACTTGGCATGAAAACAAGGAAGCCATCTTTGGAAGAACCAGCGGACATCACGATGACAACAACAAGTGCAAGGAAGCAATCCACCATGAGAGTTACTCATAACCAACATTGACAACCTCTTTTGAGTAGCTCACAATTTTTGAAAGCTCACAAAGACACTACATGGAACAACCACTACAACAAGGGTCTGTCTGGGACGACAGACTCTAGAGGGGGGGAAGTGTTGACAGTCAAGGTCACAACACAGCAGCGAAGTGCATCAATAAAGTGGACACACAAGAAGAAGGAGCATGTAGGGAGCTCCAAGAAGCACATGTCAAATTTTCAGAAGAAATCCCTATAAATATAGTGACTTTCGTCACTAAAAACCATTGTAAATACCATTTTACAACTCCATTTTGTTCAAGCAGAGGAATCCTCGAGCTTGAGGACTATTAGAAGTATCATCCTACCAATTTTCATAATTTTTAGATTCTGTTTGAGTCCCCAAATAAGCCTTGGAACCTAATTTTTAACTAGGTCGGACACTAGGTCTGGACAGGGCCAAAACCACTCAAAAAACTATAAAAAGGGCTGGCTCTCATTTGAGGGGTAGCTTGTTGCAGATTTCAGCTTTGTAATAGTAATTGAAGTCCTTCCATTGTTCCACTCTTTGCTTTTACCTTGTGCACGTGTGTGTGTGTATGTGTGTGCATGTTTGCATGCTTTCACTCACGCACTTGTGCACTTCACTTGCTCTTGGTCTTCATACCGGTCCTCACGTCTCCACGGATTGACATTTATGAGGTGAAGCTCCTCACGTTGGTATTTGCTATTGTGCTAGAGTGACACTTGGTCTTCTTCCATTCCAAGCCTCATATGGTGGTATGCCATCAAGTGATTTTGAAGGTAACCTGTTAATCAAATAAGTGGTTGTGCATACAGCCTCAGCCCATAAGTAATTAGGTAAGTGTTTCTCATTTAGCATAGACCTTGCAGCTTGAACAATTGTCCTATTCCTTCTTCTTGCCACTCCATTTTGCTCAAGTGTGTACCTTGTAGTGATCTCTCTTTTTATTTCTCTTTCTTGAAGAAAGGAGTCAAATTCATGGGAGAAGTACTCTCCCCCTCCATCTGACCTTAGCCTTTTTAATGTTTTACATGTTTGATTCTCCACAAGAGCCAAATATCTTTTGAAGCATGAAAAGACTTCATCTTTGTGTTCCATAAAATATAATATAGTCCATCTACTGCAATCATCAATAAAGGAGACATAATACATTGATCCAGATATTGACATATCCTTACTAGGTCCATGCATATATCCTTTCTTCGTGAATGATAACCTATGAGACTTTCAAAATTGACATGCACTACACTTATAAATCATGTGTTTTGACAAGTTAGGGATTCCAAGTACACTTTGGTCCCTGCAAATTTGCTTTAAAGATCTTTCACCAATATGTGCTAACCTTTTGTTCCATACGTCCAACTCTATGAGTGTCTGACTACCAAAAATAAAGAGAGCAATGTTTTCAGTGTCTTGTAATTCAAATTTGAACAATCTACCTCTCTTTTCACCTTTTGCAATTCTCCTAAATCCTTGACTTGGATCTTCAACAAATGCTCCTCTAGTGAACCTGACTTGCAACCCTTTCTCTACTATCTGTCCAACACTTATCAAATTCTTGATAATGGTAGGGACATAGAGTACCTTACTGAGTAGATTGATGTTTCCATCAGGTGCTTTGACATTTCCTATTTTCTCCACAAGGTGTCTTGTATCATCTCCTGTTTGTACCTCATGCTTGTTCCTTGGATCTTCTAAATCTGATAGGAGTCCCACATTTCTTGCCACATGATTGGAACAACCTGAATCTATGTAGAAAACATGCTCATCAGATTTACCTTATGGCATGGCCATATTCATGATTAGCAATGAGTCCTCTTGACTTGAGTCTTCTTTGTAGTTATTGAAGTCTCTTCTTCCCCTATTGCCTCCTTGATAGTTTGAATGGTTGTTGAATCTTTCTCTTGAGTAGCCATAACTTCCTCTATTGTAGCCTCTGCCTCTTTGATTCTTGCAATTCCTAAAGCAATTTTCAGTTGCATGATTAGTTAATCCACAAATAGAGCATGAATAAGAGACTTGGGATCTCCCCCTACCTTGTCTTCCTCCTCTGTCTCTACCTCTACCATGTCTTCCTCTACCTGCATAGTTAGCTTGATGTGTACCTACTTCATCATCCACTTTCTTTCCTCTTCGTTTGTTTTCTTCGGACTTTCCTTTATCAGTATACAAGGCAGAAGATTGATTACATTAGGAGCTTTCTCCATTTTTGATAAGCTTGGCCTCTTGAGTAAGTAGTTGTCCTATGAGTGTATTGAAATCTAGTACATGCATATCCATGTATAGATCCATAGTTGTGGTAAATGCTTCCCACTTGTCATCTACCTTCAAGCCATTGATGAACTTACTTGAAATTTGCTCTTCTATTACCTCTCCAATGCTTCCCAATTGATCTACTATGTCCTTGAGCTTTGTGACAAAATCAGTCACATTTTGTTTGGGAGCTTTCTTGAGAGTTGTGAAGTCCAGCGATAGTTGATGCTTCCTGGCCTTTGTACTTGAAGATAAGAAGGCTTCAAGTGCATTCCACACTTCCTAAGATGTTTTACAACTTCTAATGTGAGGCAACAAAAAATCTGAGATAGACACCCTATGTACCTTGGAAGATCAATCTCAAAAGGATGAATCAAAACAAATAAGTTGGAGTAGATTCAAGAATAAAAAACTTGCTATTTATGTTCATACACGTGCTCAGTGTTTTGAACAACACAGCAAAAAATAACTTAATTCCTTTTGGGGAACTCTTATTAACTTAGTAAGCTAACAATAAAGAGTTATTTCATCAAAAATGATGGACCACATAAAGAGAAAAGTATTTAACAAGTTGTAGCATCACCCCAATTTTCACTGGCTACAACAGTACTCAGACCCGTGAGCAAAAAAATGTTTATATCTAGAGATCCCAATGATTATGAAATCTTGAAGACATATACTAGAAAATATGCGAATTCTAGCAAGCTTTGAGTCATGGAAAATGATGAACTACACACTAAGAACCAGCTCTGAGAAAAACATTGATCTAATGGAGTGCTCACAGAGAAGTAGAATATGAAGAGATATAGGCCACTTCAAATGAACATAGCACATGATTGAAAAATGCAATTGTAATGAAAATTTGTGACTATATAGTAGAATTAAGGAGCAAAATTTATCAACTTAAATCAATGAAAATGATGCACCAAGCACAAAGAAATCATATCTGGAATTTGGTTGAGAAAACTGAGAGATATAGCAGTGAACAGTACACTTGCAAAATCATGAAGTTATGGATACAAATGATCATGAAAATGAATGTAGATTGATTGTAAAGTACAATGGACTTACTGGTACATATTTGTGCCTTGAAACCACACTCTGAATTGGCATGAAGCCCTACTGTTGGAGGTGTAAAAACCGTGAGAAGGTCATGTATATATAGTGATATTTGGAGCCTAATTTTGAATTTGAATCTCTCCTAAAATCACTCTCTAATATTTTAGTGATTGATTCTCCTACTCACTCAATCACAAATTTGTGGCTTTTCCTCTTCTACTCATCAAGTGGACTCAACCACTTTAGATTCTTTCACTTTTACATCAAGTAAGTACTCAAAACTTACAAGAGAGAGTTCACAAGTGAACTCTACAAGGAGTTGACATTTCCTTTAAATTTCTAAGCCTTTTTGATGACTCAAGCCATCACTTGGACTTGCCATGGACGTGTTCCAACACTAAGTCTCCACAATCCAAGCATATACTTGACCTAAGGCACCAACTCTTGTATTTAAGATGTTATTTTGTATTTATCCAAGGGTCAAAAGCTCATTTTGCCCCACCATTTGGCTCACCTTGCCACTAAGTGCCATAATTTTGTAACTCCAAGGAATATATAACGAGTCTCTTATGTGTGTGTGTGTGTGTGTGTGTGCTTTAGGAGGCTAACTAAGCCCCCAGAGGGTATCTCTAAGTGCATATTGGGCTAATCAAAGTCCCCCAAAGGTGTCAATGTGTCCAAAGGGCTACTCTAAGCCCTCCAACCCCATCTCAAACTTTCATGCTGACTCCATTTTGCAAGTGCAGTGATTCATTTTTGACATTCCATTTGCTTCAATGGTGAAATGTCTATCATTTCAAACATGGCCTATTTGAATATGTTGTACTTGCCATCATTTACGCATATGTTCATGCCAAAGTATGAGTTTGAATGGCACGAACTACAATTTGTGGAAGGACATGATTAGCTCTTACCTATATACAAACTTTCTATATGAAGTGGTTGATGCTCTAGAACCCGAGCATGATAAGGATAGTGACTTAGTGGCTTGGCAAATTTGGAATGTGAAAGATAAGCCAGGCCTAGGACAACTATTCCTAGCTTGGAAAATACTTCGCAATCTCTATGAGGAAAATGCTCCCTCTAGAACTTATGCCTTCCAGGCAAAGTTCCATAACATTTCCATTAGGCCCCAAGATCCCATCGCCATGGTTATTACCACTTTTGACGATTACCAATGCAAACTCATGATGTGTGACAGATAGGTATCAAGTAAAGATATGGCTATAAGGCTTCTCAATAAGCTTCATAAGTCTTATGAGACTTTTGTAACAACACTTTACAATCAAGGCCAAGTGTTAACCAGGGAGCAAGTGTGAAGACGTTTGCTCCTCCACAACTCGCAAGCAAACTCTTCAACATCTCAAGAAGTTTCCATGAAAGATAAAGGTCCCTTCAACAAAGGCAAGAACTCTAGTAGTCGCTCTACGATGCTCTTAAACAAGGCTTTAGTGATTTTTCCAAGAAGTTTACATGCAACTACTATGGTAAATTAGGGCATATTGAGCAGTTTTACTATAAAAAGAAGAACAACTCTAAAGCCTCTACTTTGAAGAATCAAGTTAAGTTTTCTAAGAATCTATCTCATGCTATTATGATATAAATAGGTGTGAACCACCTCTAGTGGTGGTTGAGGGCATGAGGCCACATGGCACTCATGCAGCGGGTGCATGGAGAGGGAGAAAGCCTATATTTAGAGTTGTGAGGCTAGGAGCTGAACATATGATTCTCTCATGAGTCTTTGGTGAGTTTCGCTTAGTTGCTAGCTATCTTTTGTGAGCCATCTTAGTGCAAAAGCACGAGGAGTTCATGTGGGACTGACTCTACATTGGTAACAAAACAGATGCAACAATGGGATGCATACACAGGGCAATCATGAATGAAGAAGACAATGCCAAAAGGGGCCATGCAATGCGCACACCACCAAGGTGGTGCCCTCAGGAGGAGGTTCCAAAGGGGAGTTCATAGCCCCCGCACTCCTCAATTGGAAGACTCAAAGTATCAGCACCCATATATTCAATTTCTTACTCCCTGCATCCACCTATGTGGTATTAATCCCTACATGCACGTTGAGTGCTTCTTTGAGGAGAAGAAGAACCTATGCACTTTGGACTTGAAGGGAGGTTAATAGATTATTTCTCCAAATTTTATTCAAGCTATTGAAACATTTCTCCATTGCCAATCATCAAAAGCAACATATGCCTATGTTCTTTGGTGCATGCACTCTGAGAATCCATTTTTTAGAAATTTCAGTCATTAAAATCCTTATTTTCCAAAGCTCCAAAGTCACCCTTTTGCAAGATTTCACTTTCTCACTTCTACTCCAGCCTATGTATATACCCTCAGCTTGAATGAGGCTCTATTTCTCACTCGAGTATCATTGTTGCTGCAATTTTGGTTGGACCTTGAAGCACACCTTCTAAGCTTTCTAATGTTTTGTATAGTTTTTTGTAGGTCAAAATGTCTTTGCAAATTGTCTGTAAAAACTAGGAACACATTTCAGACACTCATTTGGATACTGTAAAAGTCCAACAATTTTTTCACTTGGATATGCTTTGTTACTTCAATATCTAGGTGGTTGAGATCCTTCTATTCTCTAGCAAGGATTGGTGAGAAACCAAATTTGGTATCTTTTGGAAAAATTAAAGACTTTTTTGGTGATTTTGTTGCTTAAGTGCCCAATTGCCAAACAGACATTTCGAATTTATCATGACTGGTGGCGAAAACCTTGGACGATCCTTTCAAATTACATTCCAAATATTTGGAGAAGATTAGGGAAGTCTATTTGAGATATTTCCTTCACTTTCACTACTTGATTTCCTTTTTTCAATTTCACATTCAACCAGTATTGTCCAACCATGGAAACTATAAAAAAGCAAACACAAAATCCATCTTTATATGTTCTTTAGCATATAGAAAACCCAAACAAAGTAAAAAATCAAGAGAAAACAAAAGATTTAGAGATGCATGATGTTGAGGAGGAAGTTGATTTATATGATGAGTTCATCACTCATGCTCAGCATCATGCTTAACTTGATAGAACCAATAAGCTAGAATATATTTGAGTATGACATCGTTCTTTGAATAATTAAAAACCCAATTCAGCACTCTAGAGACTACTATTGCTTCTTTCCTTACCAAACAGGATCTTGAATGTGAAGCTTCTCATGAAACGTTTGTTAGCGTTAGAAGAGAAGAAGAACTTATGCCCACTATCTCCAAAGGATAAGCATCTTAGGGATACACATTTGATTAAAGACTTGAAGCCACCTATATTCATGGGGGATGATAGAGACCAAAATAAGGATGTAGTGTACACTTCTCTTCAAAAGTGGACCGACCTGCATCAATTAAAAGGAAACCCACCTGAGTAAGGAGTGCTCGAAGCAATTTTTTTGCTTAGACCACACGCATATAGGTGGTGGATGAGTCTAAAAGAATCCAAAGCTATTCCCACATATTGGAATCATTTTGAAGCCCTTTTTTTGAAAGATTTTTGACCTGAGAACGAGGACGAGTGTAGTTGGAACGAGTGGGATAGAGTGCTGCAAAGAGGTATACATTATCTATTTATCTCTCCCGTTATCGAGAGATTGTGCTTAAATTAAAGTTTCTAGATGATTTTAAAAAATTATGATGGATTGAAATAGCCACTAAGCTTGAGGTCTGATGTGATGCTCCTAAAACTTTAGAAGATTCTATCAAGTACACTCATTAGTATGAAGACAATTGCCATGTAGCAATGGACATAGACCAAACATTGAGACCCATGCAAGTGACTAAGTTCAAGAAAAGGGTAGTCCCATGTAAAAACAAATTCATAGTACGAAAACCAAAAGGGACTAGACTTACCACATATCAGTTTGAGAAGCCAAGAAGAACAACTTATGTTTTATGTGTTTATCTCCTAACCACTCTCAGTGGAATTTCCCAGTACATAAGGGTGAAGATAGAAAGCAAGGACCAAGGACGAATACGGTCTTAGAAAAAGGCAAAAAAGCACTCAAACTTGTGTAAACACTTCCTATTTATGGTAGCTCTAGCTACAAGGAAGTGGAAGTTATGCTTGAGGATATAGAACATACATGTTTAACTCAATCTTTGTGATCACAACAGTTTGGGTCCATGATCTAGTTAAACTTCATGGTCATGTATACGGGACTACAATGCAAATCATGATTAATGATTTTGCAACTCATAACTTGTTAAAGATGGAAGTACATCTTGTATTCAAGGTGAAAGAGATGTCTCCAGTACACCTCTTACTTCATGCATGTAGTTAGACACTCTTTTTTATTCACATGATGTGCAAGATATTTATGCTTTATTTGCTAAGATGTTCATCAATCTAATGATGATAATGACATTTCATATGTATCTATTGTTTATCATAATGTAACTAAGGACGAGACTTTTTATTACTCTTTTTTGCATGAAAGTGTGGTTAAAAGTTTTAAGAAAATAATTTTTGAATATAAAGATGTATTTCCACTTGACTTAACAAAAGTATTACCACCTACTAGGGGAGACATTGACCATGCCATTGACTTAGTTGCCAACACTAAACCTATTTGTAAGCCTCCTTACAGACTTGGTTTAGCATAATATCAAGAAGTAGAAAGTCAAATATAGGATCACTTAGCTAAAGGATTTAGTAGGCCTAATAATTCTCCATGGGCATCACCAATGCTCTTATTAAAGAAAAACGATGGCTCTATGAGACTTTGTATTGACAATAGAGCATTGATTAAGGTAACTATCAAGAATAGATTTCTGATGCATAGATTGGATTATCTATTTGACCAGTTATGCAAAGCTCTTACTAATCTTGATTTACGATCTGGGTATCATCAGATTAGAATAAAAGAAGTAGATGTACCTAAGACTGCTTTTTAAACTACGTATGGACATTACGATCCCTTATTGATGCCATTTGGTCTCGCTAATGCTCCAACCACATTCATGACACTCGTGAATAATGTTTTGAGGCCTTATCTAGGAAAGTGTGTAGTTGACTTTCTAAATGATATTCTCATCTATAGTAGTTCAAACAAGGATCATTTGGAACTTTTACAACTACTCTTTCAAGTGTTAAGAGAAAATTCCCTCTTTGCTAAAGAAACAAGTGTGAATTTTTTAAACAAAAAGTTAGATATCTTGGTCACATCATCTCCAAACATGGAATTCATATGGATCTTGAGAAGGTGCAAGCTATTATGGAATGGTTGTATCATCGAGACATGGAAGAACTATAGATCTTCCTAGGTTTATCTGGATTCTATTGACGATTCATTTGTTGATATAGTTAGTTAGTGATATGTGTGAACGCACTAGGACCTGCTGGAGATAGACGTCTATGAAGCACACGAGCAGCACAAGGAAGAAGAAGAAGCTTGGAGCACAAACACACAATACTGAATGTATTACTAGAAAATGTACAAACACAAGTAGCCCATTAGGGCAATAGGCGTATATACAAGTCGAGGGAAAAAAACCTCCTAAAGAGGGAAAAAAGTGCCCCGGCAGTCCTAGTGTGTTCACACACATCACTACCTAAATATCTCAACAAATCCCCCCTGGGAGTGATGCGGTAAACAAGGAGCTGGCACTCATGTATAAGGAAGTGCCAAGCTATGTGGAAATCACTCCACAAAAGGAAGTAAGCCCAAAGCTTTGCGGAAAGCTTCAAACTTCTCCCTAGGCAGAGCCTTCGTGAAAAGGTCTGCAATGTTCTCCTGTGTGGGCACATATGCCAAGCTGATCTCCCCAACAGAGAACCTCTCCCTCACATAGTGATAATGCACCTCAATGTGCTTAGTGCGAGCATGGAACACAGGGCTCCTCGCAACTTCCAATGCGCTCTGACTGTCAGTGAAGATGGTGGTGGCAGAAGACTGGCCAACACCCAAATCAGCCATAAGGCGTCTGAGCCACACACACTCAACAGTCACTGTGAAAGCTGCCCTATACTCAGCCTCACAACTGGAAGTGGCCACAGTAGGCTGCTTCTTGCTCAACCAAGATATACATGAGCTACCAAGAATGAAGCAAAAACCACTGGTGGACACACGAGTGTCATAGTAACCAGCCCAATTTGAGTCAGAAAAAGCATGCAAATCTGGCGGTAGTGATCCCCCCTTGGGATAAAACAACCCAAGTAGCCGAGTACCACTCAAGTAGCGAAAGATGCGCTTAACCGCCTTCCAATGCGTGACTCCTGGGCAATGCATAAACCTGCTCATTTGTGAGACAGCAAACTGAATATCTAGTCGAGTAATGCATAAGTAAATCAAGCATCCAACAGCCTGCTGATAGAGAACAGCATCAAATGCATCTCGAGCATCATGAAGACTCAATCGTAAACCTGTCTCCATAGGAGTGGCAATAGGGTTACAGTCTTCAAGGCCAAAACGTTGCAATAATGTGTCAATATATTTCATTTGACACAAAGCCATTCCACCATCAACTTGCATAAACTGAATGCCAAAATAATGATGCAAATGCCCCAAATCAGACATCTCAAATGAGGCATGCAAATCAGCCTTGAAATCAGCAATATGGTTCTCAATAGGACCAGTGAGCAGCATGTCATCAACATAGACAACAATGATTAGAAGCACATCATTAGCACGCTTAACATATAAGGTGCTTTCAGTTGGACTGTTCTCAAAACCATGTGCAACCAGATAGGCATGTATCTTCTCATACCAAGCACGTGGTGCTTGCTTTAAACCATATAATGCCTTCTTTAACCTGCACACCTGGTTTTCATGCCCTTTCTGCACAAAGCCACGGGGCTGAAAAACATACACTTCTTCATGCAAGTCACCATTCAGAAATGTTGTTTTAATGTCCAACTGATGTACATTCCAACCATGATGGGCTGCAAGTGCACAAATGCTCCAAACAGTAGTCATACGGCATGTAGGTGCAAAGATCTCATCAAAATCAATGCCTCTTTCCTGCGCATAACCCTTTGCAACAAGCCTAGCCTTATACCTGTCAACTGTACCATCAGGTTTATGCTTCAGCTTGTTCTGCAAGAGCGAATATGAGGAATAATGGCACGTTTGACAGACAAAGCTATCAATGCATGTGCCTGGGCATCTCTGCCATCCCAACGAATCTGCTCTGCAGTAGGTGCAACAAAAACAACAACACGAACAGGAATCTGCGGAATATCATCTTCGACACCATCTTCATCAGCTCCAGCACCTCTATTTGCAGTACTTGTCGTTACAGGTGTAACAGGACGTCTTTCAACACCCTGCACAATGTTCCACAATCCTTTTGCAACCAAAACATGTCGCATCATATAAGCCCATAATGGGTAGTTGGTACCATCCAACTTATCCTCAACAGCCAACATACAGAATACATCACTGCTTTCAGCCATGGCTGGTGACTAAAATACCTTGATGCAGAAAATTGATTGTATCTCAAAAAGTTGAACAGAACTGCCCAGACGAGTTCTGCTAGACTTGTAGCAGACTTCGAGACGCTTAAACTAGCGAACAGAAATTGGTATATACCTTTGGCACAAAAAGATGAAATAGGCTGCACAAGCGCTGCGATAGTGCGTTTGGAGGCCGAAACGAGCTCAGATCGCGATTTTGACACCACATAGCAAAGCTGTTTTGATCTCGGAAACACGCTAAGTATGCTCACCAAAATTCGTGCAATTTTGAGACTGCAAACGGAGGAGTGTTGACGGCGCCCTAGATGAAGCGATGACCTGCTCTGATACCAATTGTTGGAGATAGATGTCTGCGGAAGCACGCGAACAACACAAGGAAGAAGAAGAAGCTTGGAACACAAACACACAATACTGAATGTATTACTAGAGAATGTACAAAGATAAGTAGCCCATTAGGGCAATAGGCGTATATACAAGCCGGGGGAAAAAAACCTCCTAAAGAGGGAAAAAAGTGCCCCGACGGTCCTAGTGTGTTCACACACATCACTACCTAAATATCTCAACAGGACCGCCACGGCACTTTTTTCCCTCTTTATGAGGTTTTTTCCCCCGGCTTGTATATATGCCTATTGCCCTAATGGGTTACTTATCTTT
Organism: Ceratopteris richardii; assembly: GCA_020310875.1. Classification (NCBI taxonomy): domain Eukaryota; kingdom Viridiplantae; phylum Streptophyta; class Polypodiopsida; order Polypodiales; family Pteridaceae; genus Ceratopteris; species Ceratopteris richardii. Next base: position 160,467,992 of record CM035418.1, on the reverse strand, counting down.
GTACATTCTAGTGGTAATACATTTTGTATTGTGTATTGTGCTCCAAGCTTCTTCTTCTTCTTCCTTGTGTTGCTCGTGTGCTTCCACAGACCTAAAACTCCAACAATTCGTATCAGAGCAGGTCACTGCTTCATCTAGGGTGTCTTCAACACCTTTTTAATCACAGTCTTAGAATTGCAAAAAATTTGGTGAGCATACTCATAGTGATTAAGATATTGAAATTGTTTCGCTTTGTGATGCCAAAATTATGATCTGAGCTCGTTTCAGTCTCTGAATGCACTATCGCAGTGCTTATGTAGGCTATTTTGTCTTTTTGTGCCAAAGACATATATAGGTTTCAGTTTGCCACTATAAGCATCTTGAAGTCTTCTATAGATTTAGCAAAACTCGATAGGATAATTCTATTCAACTTTTTGAGATACAATCAGTTTTTTGCATCAGAGTATTTTAGTCAGTGGCCATGGTTGAAAGGAGTGATGTATTCCGTATGTTGGTTGTTGAGCATAAGTTGGATGGTACAGATTACCAATTATAGGTTTATATGATACACCATGTATTGGTCATAAAAGGACTATGGAATATTATGCAGGATGTTGAAAAACATCCTATTACACCTGCAAATATAGGTACTGAAGCTGATGCAGATGATGCCGAAGATGGTGATAGTCTACAGATTCCTATTCGTGTTGCAGTTTCTGTTGCACCTACTATAGAGAAAATTCATTGGGATAGCAAAGATGCTCAGGCACATGCATTGATAGCCTTATCTATCAAACATGCCATTATTCCTCACATTCGCTCTTGCAGAACAGCTAAGGATGCTTGGGATACACTTACCATTTTATACCAGGCAAGAAATGAGACTCATGTTGCTTACCCCCGAGAATAGTTGGAGAGTGAGCACATGAATGAAGATGATTCCATGGATAGTTTTCTGACAAAGATCAAAGATTTGAAGGAACAGTTGATTTCTACTGATGGTCTTGCCTGATAGTTCACTTGTGCAGATTGTTCTAAATGATCTTCTTGATTCATATGAGAGTTTTGCTTCTACTCTTTGTTTGATGGTGAAAGGCAATCCAAAATCCCTAACATTTGAGGAGTTAGTCTTTGTATTGTTGCAAGAAGATCAGTCTAGGTAGAACAGGTCCATTATGCGTGTTGTAGATTAAGCTTTCTTGGCTAGTCAAAAGGACAAAGGTAAATGGAGCTCTTCTACTAGTAAGTAGAAATCTACTAGTTTTGCACAATCAAAGAAGGATGAAAAAGACGACAAGAAAATAGAAAAGTAGAACTTGTTTTCCAAGTACTGTAAAGTAAATGATCATTTCATTAAAAATTGTCTAAAACTGGCTGCAAAAGAGGCAAAGAATGAAGAATAGAGTCTAGTAATCTTGTACAGAATGAAGAATGGGCGTTTACTACTGTTTGCAGTTTTGACCCATCTTCTCTTGAACAGTGTAGGTCTAAAGTAGACTCAAATGTTTGGTACTTTGATAGTGGGGCAACCAAACATATTACCTCGTATCACAGTTTCTTCACTTCACTCGAGCATGTCCCTACAGGGAATATTGTCACATGTGCCAACAACTCCCCTTATTCTATCATGGGAGTTGGTAAGATCATTCTGACTATTACTTATGGTAGTTCTTTTACATTGTTGGATGTTTTATTTGTGCCAGGGAAGAAGAATATGTTATCATTTTTAGCTTTAGCCAAGATTTGTTGATGACAATGTACAGTTCATGATTTGTCAAATGGCAATGTGATTATTGGTTTTGGAATTTTATATCGTGGGTTGTATAAGCTCATAGACTATGAAAAATATGTGAATGATTTAGCATGTGCAGTACATGATTCTCAGGCTATGTCAGATGCAAAGCTTTGGCATGCACGCTTTGGTCATTTGAATTTTGTTAGTTTGCTACACCTGTAGAAATCTGAAACGGTGTCTCTCTGCCCAAACTTGAGGCACCTAGTAAACATGTATGTAAAGGTTGTATTTTGGGCAAAATGCAGCATTCCTCATTCCCAAAAGATGGTTCAGTTCGGGCTACTCAGAAATTGTAGCTTGTTCACAATGATGTATGTGGTCCTATGCAGACACCCTCTTTTGGGAACTATCTTTACTTTGTGACTTTCATCAATGATTTTTCTAGGCATGTGCATGGGTATATCCATTTAAAGCAAAGTTCGAAGTATTTATGTGCTTCAAATAGTTTTTGGTTTTGGCTAAAAATCTGACAGCATGTAAAATCAGCACCCTCCGTTCTGATCGAGGGGGGAATATATGTCTTCTTACTTTAATGTATTTCTGGTTGAACGTGGGATAAAACATCAGTGTACAGTGCTATATACATCTCAACAAAATGGATTTGTTGAATGGAAGAACAGATCACTCATGGAGATGGTGAGGTCCCACTAAAGCATTACAATCTATCACTCCATATGAGGCTTGGCATGGTCACAAGCCATCTGTTGCTCACCTGCATGTTTTTTGTTGTCTGGCATACGCATTAATGCCTTAACAACGATGCATGAAATTGAATGATAAAGTAGTGAAATGTATTTTTGTTGGGTATTGTTCTTAAAGCAAAGGCTATCATCTGTATCATCCACAAAATAAATGCATTTTGGTTAGCCATGATAAATGCATTTTGCTTAGCCATGATGTTGTTTTTGTGGAAGATGCAATTCAGCCACTACTTTCATGTACTAAGGAGACATTTATTAGCTCCAAAGACATGTATGATACTTTGCTACCTCTTTTTATAGGTGGACAATCTAATGTTGGTCCTAATGAGGAAACTTCTCACCCTTTAGAGATTTCATGTGATGATGCAGATTATTCTATTTGATGCACTTGTTGATGAGAGAGCTGATATTGAGGAGGCAAAAACTATGCCAAAATCGTTGGTGCAGACTTTGGGTGATAGCAAATTAGTTGCACCTTTGTCATATCTTACTCGTTCAAGCTCTCATAGTGCCTCTTTTGCATTACATTGCTATGCTATGGCTACCTCTAGTTTCTATGATGAGAATGAGCATGTTTTATTTGATGAAGTACAAAATTCAAAAAATTGGATGGTTGCTATGCAATCTGAATATGATGCTATAATGAAAAATGGTACCTAGTCTTTATGTGACTTGCCTCCTAGCAAGAAGGCCATTGGCACTAAGTGGGTATACAAGCTTAAGCATAAGCCTGATGGAACATTTGATAGGTATAAGGGTAGGCTTATTGCAAAGGGTTATGCTCAGGAAAGAGGCATTGATTTTTATGAGACCTTTGCTCCTAGTTGCCAAATGACTATTGTTTTTAGCATTTGTGCACTTACAGCTCATCATGGTTGGAATTGTTGGAGTTAGACGTCTACGGAAGCACGCAAATAGCACAAGGACGAAGAAGAAGCTTGGAGCACAACACATAATACTGAATGTATTATTAGAGAATGTACAAAGATAAGTAACCCATTAGGGCAATAGGCGTATATACAAGCCAGGGAAAAAAACCTCCTAAAGAGGGAAAAAAATGCCCCGACGGTCCTAGTGTATTCACACACATCACTACCTAAATATATCAACAAATCCCCCCTGGGAGTGATGCGGTGAAGAAGGAGTTGGCAGTCATGTATAAGGAAGTGCCAAGCTATGTGGAAATCACTCCACAAAAGGAAGTAAGCCCAAAGCTTTGCGGAAAGCTTCAAACTTCTCCCTAGGCCGAGCCTTCGTGAAAAGGTATGCAATGTTCTCCTGCGTGGGCACATATGCCAAGCTAATCTCCCCAGCAGAGAACCTCTCCCTGACATAGTGATAATGAACCTCAATGTGCTTAGTGCAAGCATGGAACATAGGGTTCCTTGCAACTACCAATGTGCTCTAACTATCAGTGAAGATAGTGGTGGCCGAAGTCTAACCAACACCCAAATCAGCCATAAGGCGTCTGAGCCACGCACACTCAACAATCGTTGTGAAAGCTGCCCTATACTCAGCCTCACAATTGGAAGTGGCCACAATAGGTTGCTTCTTTCTCAACCAAGATATACATGAGCTACCAAGCATGAAGCAAAAGCCACTAGTGGACACACGTGTGTCATAGCAAGCAGCCCAATCAGAGTCAGAAAAAGCATGCAAATATGGCAGTAGTGATCCCCCCTTGGGATAAAACAACCCAAGTAGACGACTACCACTCAAATAGAGAAAGATGCGCTTAACTGCCTGCCAATGCTTGACTCTTGGGCAATGCGTACACCTGTTCATCTGTGAGATACCAAACTGAATATCTGGTCGAGTAATGCATAAGTAAATCAACCATCCAACAGCCTGCTGATAGAGAATAGCATCAAATGCATCTCCAGCATCATGAAGACTCAATCATAAACCTGTCTCCATAGGAGTGGCAATTGGCTTACAGTCTTCAAGGCCAAAACATTGCAATAATGTGTCAATATATTTTGTTTGACACAAAGCCATTCCACCATCAACTTGCATAAACTGAATGCCCAAATAGTGATGCAAAAGCCCCAAATCAGACATCTCAAATGAGGCATGCAAATCAGCCTTAAAATCAGCAATATGCTTCTCTATAGGACCAGTGAGCAGCATGTCGTCAACATAGACAACAATGATCAAAAGCATATCATTAGCACGCTTAACATATAAGGTGCTTTCAATTGGATTTTTCTCAAAACCATATGCAATCAGATAGGCATGTATCTTCTCATACCGAGCACGTGGTGCTTGCTTTAAACCATATAATGCCTTCTTTAACCTGCACACCTGGTTTTCATGCCCTTTTTGCACAAAGCCGCGGGGCTGAAAAACATACACTTCTTCATGCAAGTCACCATTCAGAAATGTTGTTTTAATTTCCAACTGATGTACATTCCAACCATGATCAGCTGCAAGTGCACAGATGCTTTGAACAGAAGTCATACGGCATGTAGGTGCAAAGGTCTCATCAAAATCAATGCCTCTTTCCTGTGCATAACCATTTGCAACAAGACTAGCCTTATACTGTCAACTGTACCATCCGGTTTACGCTTTAGCTTGTATACCCACTTAGTGCCAATGGCCTTCTTTCCAGGAGGCAAGTCACATAAAGACCAAGTACCATTCTTCATTATAGCATCATATTCAGATTGCATAGCAGCCATCCAATTTTCTGAATTTTTTGCTTCATCAAACGAAACAGACTCATTCTCATCACAAAGACTAGATGCAGTCATAGCATAGCAATCCGATGCAAAAGAGGCACTATGAGAGCCTGACCGATTACGATATGACAGAGGTGCATCTAATTTGTTGTCATGCAAGGTCTGCACCAACCATTTTGGCATAGTTCTTGCCTGCTCAATATCAGCTCTCTCATCAATAAGTGCATCATGTATATCTGCATCAGAAATGGAATTATCTGCATCATCACATGAAACCTGCAAAGGCTAAGAAGTTTCCTCATTAGGACCAGCACTAGACTGTCCACCTTTAGAAAGAGGCAGCAAAGTGTCATACATGTCTTTGGAGCTAATAGATGTCTCCTTAGTACATGAAAGCAATGGCTGAATAGCATCTTCCACAAAAACAACATCACGGCTAACCAAAATGCGTTTAATCTGTGGATGATACAGACGATAGCCTTTACTTTCAGAATTGTACCCAACAAAAATACATTTTACTACTTTATTATCCAATTTTCTGCGATGTTGTTCAGGCATTAATGCATATGCCAAACAACCAAAAACACGCAGATGAGCAACAGATGGCTTGTGGTCATGTCAAGCCTCATATGGAATGATAGACTGCAGTGCTTTAGTGGGACACTTGTTCAATACATATGTTGCATACATGACAGCCTCAAGCCAGAAACTATGTGGTAAAGCTTGACCCTTGACCATACACCTTGCCATCTCCATGAGTGACATGTTCTTTCATTCAGCAAATCCATTCTGTTGAGGTGTATACGGCACTGTACACTGGTGTTTTATCCCACGTTTAGCCAGAAATATATTAAAATCAGAAGACATATATTCCCCCCCCTCGATCAGAATAGAGGGTGCCCATATTACATGCTTACAAATTTTCAGCCAAAACCAAAAACTATTTGAAGCACATGAACACTTCGGACTTTGCCTTCAATGGATATACCCATGCATGTCTAGAAAAATCATCGATGAAAGTCACAAAGTAAAGATAATTCCCAAAAGAAGCAGTCTGCATAGGACCACAGACATCACTATGTACAAGCTACAATTTCTGAGTAGCCCGAACTGAACCATCTTTTGGAAAGGACAAATGCTGCATTTTGCCCAAAATACAGCCTTCACAGACATGTTTTCCAGGTGCCTCAAGTTTGGGCAAAGAGGACACCATTTCAGATTTCTGTAGGTGTAGCAAACTAGCAAAATTCAAATGACCAAAGCATGCATGCCAAAGCTTTGCATCTGACATAACCTGAGAATCATTTACTGCACATGACATATCATTTACAGATCTTTCATAATCTATGAGCTTATATATCCCACGACATAAAATGCCAGAAGCAATAATCACATCGCCATTTGACAGATCATGAACTATACACCTGTCATCAACAAATTTCACAACCAAGCCAAAATAGAAACTGATAACAGGTTCTTCGTGATCCCTAGCACAAATAAAGCATCTGACAAAGTGAAAGAACTACCATCAGCAGTAGTCAAAATGATCTTACCAACTCCCATAACAGGATAAGAGGAGTTGTTGGCACATGTAACAGTATTCCCTATAGGGGCAGGCTCGAGTGAAGAGAAGAAACTACGCTGTGAGATAATATGTTTGGTCGTCCCACTGTCAAAATACCAAACATCTGAGTCTACTGCAGACATGCACTGCTCATGAGAAGATGGGTCAAAACTGTAGACAATATTAAACGCCCATTCTTCTTCCTGCACAAGATTAGCAGACTCTGTTTTTGGTGTAGAGGCCTCTGCAACAACCATTCCAGCCTTTTTCTTCTTTGCCTCTTTAGCAGCCAGTTTTGGACAGTTCCTTATGATATGATCATCCCCTTTGCAGTACTTACAAAACAATTTCTGCTTTTCTGATTTCTTCTCATGTTTATCTTCCTTCTTCGAATATGCAGAATTAGCAGATTTCTGCTTGCTAGTTGAAGAGCTCGATTTTCCTTTGCCCTTCTGACTAGCCAGGAAAGCTTGATCTGCAACTCTCATAATGGACCTGTTCTGCCTGGACTGATCTTCCTGCAACAAAACAGAGACTAACTCCTCAAATGATAAGGCATTTGGATTTTCATCATCAACCGAAGAGTAGAAGAAAAACTATGATATGAATCAGGAAGATCATTCAGAACGGTCTGCACAAGTGAGCTATGTGGTATAACCTCATCAGCAGAAATCAACTGTTCCTTCAAGTCTTTGATCTTCGTTAGGAAACTGTCCATAGAATCACCTTCATTCATGTGCTCACTTTCCAACTGTTTTCGGAGGTAAGCAACACGAGCCTCATTCCTAGCTTGGTACAATATGCTAAGTGTATCCCAAGCATCCTTACCTATTCTGCAAGAGCGAATGTGAGGAATAATGGAACGTTTGACAGACAAAGCTATCAATGCATGTGCCTGGGCATCTCTGCCATCCCAATGAATTTTCTCTGCAGTAGGTGCAGCAGAAACCGCAGCACGAACAGGAATATGCAGAATATCATCATCTTCGACACCTTTTGCATCAGCTTCAGTACCTGCAGTTGTAACAGTTGCAGGTGTGATAGGACGTTTTTCGACACCCTGCACAATGTTCCACAGTCCTTTTGCAACCAACACATGTCGCATCATATAAGCCCATAAGGGGTAGTTGGTACCATCCAACTTGTCCTCAACAGCCAACATACGGAATACATCACTACTTTCAGCCATGGCTAGTGACTAAAATACCTTGATGCAAAAAATTGACTGTATCTCAAAAAGTTGAACAAAATTGCCCAAATGAATTCTACTAGACCTGTAGCAGACTTCGAGATGCTTATACTGGCGAACAAAAACTGGTATATATCTTTGGCACAAAAAGACGAAATAGCCTGCACAAGCACTATAATAGTGCGTTCGGAGGCCAAAACGAGCTCAAATCACGATTTCGACACCACAGAGTGAAGCAATTTTGATCTTGAAAACACGCTGAGTATGCTCACCAAAATTCATGTGATTCTAAGACTATAACCGAAGGAGTGTCGACGGCGCCCTAGATGAAGCGACGACCTGCTCTAATACCAATTCTTGGAGTTAGACGTCTATGGAAGCACGTGAACAGCACAAGGATGAAGAAGAAGCTTGGAGCACAACACACAATACTGAATTTGTATTACTAGAGAATGTACAAAGATAAGTAGCCCATTATGGCAATAGGCGTATATACAAGCCGGGGGAAAAAAACCTCCTAAAGAGGGAAAAAAGTGCCCTGGTGGTCCTAGTGTGTTCACACATATCACTACCTAAATATATCAACAGGAATGTACGGACATTAAAACTGCATTTTTGAATGGTGATTTGCATGAAGACGTGTATGTTTTTCAGCCCATGGCTTTGTGCAAAAAGGGCATGAAAACGGGGTGTTCAGGTTAAAGAAGACATTATATGGTTTAAAGCAAGCACCACACTATGAAAAGATACATGCCTATCTAATTGCACATGGTTTTGAGAACAGTCCAATTGAAAGCACCTTATAAGTTAAGCGTGCTAATGATGTGCTTCTGATCATTGTCATGTATGTTGATGATATGCTGCTCATTGATCCTCATGAGAAGCATATTATTGATTTTAAGGCTGATTTGCATGCCGCATTTGAGATGTCTGATTTGGGGCATTTGCATCATTATTTGGGCATTCAGTTTATGCAAGTTGATAGCGGAATAGCTTTGTGTCAAATGAAATATATTGACACATTATTGCAGTGTTTTGGCCTTGAAGACTGTAAACCTATTGCCACTCCTATGGAGACAGGTTTATGATTGAGTCTTCATGATGCTCGAGATGCATTTGATGTTGTTCTCTATCAACAGGCTATTGGATGCTTGATTTACTTATGTGTTACTTGACCAAATATTCAATTTTCTATCTCACAGATGAGCAGGTTTATGCATTGCCTAGGTGTCAAGCATTGGCAGGCAGTTAAGTGCATCTTTCGCTACTTGACTGTTACCCAGCTACTTGGATTGTTTTATCCCAAGGGGGGATCACTACCACTAGATTTACATGCTTTTTCTAACTCTGACTCAGCTAGTTGCTATGACACTCATGTGTCCACTAGTGGTTTTTGCTTCATGCTTGGTAGCTCATGCATATCTTGGTTGAGCAAGAAGCATCCTATTGTGGCCACTTCCAGTTTTGAGACTGAGTATAGGGAAGCTTTCACAATGACTATTGAGTGTGTGTGACTCAGATGCCGTATGGTTGATTTGGGTGTTGGTCATTCGTCTGCCACCACCATCTTCACTGATAGTCAGAGCGCATTGGCAGTTGCGAGGAACCCTGTGTTCCATGCTCGCACTAAGCACATTGAGATGCATTATCCTTGGCACTTCCTTATACATGAATGCTAGCTCCTTGTTCACCGCATCACTCCCAAGGGGGATTTGTTGATATATTTAGGTAGTGATGTGTGTGAATGCACTAGGACTATCGAGGCACTTTTTTCCCTCTTTAGGAGGTTTTTTCCCCCAACTTGTACATACACCTATTGCCCTAACGGGTTACTTATCTTTGTACATTCTAGTGGTAATACAATCATTGTTTATTGTGCTCCAAGCTTCTTCTTCTTCTTCCTTATGTTGTTCATGTCCTTCCGCAGACCTCAACTCCAACAAAAGCATGATGCCAAGATTATTTTCTGATGACCGAACAACTTAAAGGGAAAGGGAAAACCTTTCAATATGGAGATGAACAAATATAAAGTATGGAAAGATTAAAATTATCAATAGCTAAAATTCCCTTGTTACAAATAGCAGATCCCAATCAACCATTTGTGGTTGAGACTAACACGAGTGATTTCACTATAGAAGCGGTTCTCATTCAGGATGGTCAGCCAATGGCTTTTGAGAGCAAGATGTTAGAACTAGCTTAGAAGAATTACTTTGTTATGAGAAGAAGTTGTACGCAATATTCCATGCTTTGAAGAACTTTCTAATCAAACAGACCTTAAAGTTCATAAGGCACGATGGGCAGAGACCCTTCAAGAGTTTGATTATGATCTTAGGTATAGGAAGGGGAAGTTTAATATAGTGGTTGATTCACTTAGCCACATGCCTATGCTCAATGATTGAGTTTTACTTAGATCACTAGTGATCTACTTGAGTCCATTAATGGGAAATGTAGGATTGATCGTGCATATTCTAAGATTTGGGAAGCCATTGAGAAAGGGTATCGTGATATATAGGTTTCTAATGAGGATGAATTACCAATGGGTACTCAAGAAGGATTCAAGTGGAAGAACTACAATATCCATGATGGATATCTATTATACAAGGGAAAGGTATGTGTCCCTAAAGATTCTCATATGAGACGGCATATTTTGTATGAGTGTCATGGCACACCTTGTGTGGGACACCTAGGAATTAACAAGACTTATGATATTGTTAAGATGCAATTTTACTTGCCTAGACTTCACAAGGACATCCAAGAGTATGTGCTTAAATGCACTAAATGATAGGTCAATAAAACTGAAAGGTTAAAGATAGGAGGATTTCTCCATCCATTGGATATTCCCAATGGGGAATGGGAGAGTATTTCTATGGATTTCATAGTAGGGTTACCTAAGACGCAGAGAGGGCATGACTCAATCTGGGTAATTGTGGACAGGTTAACCAAACTAGCTATGTTTATTCCAATATATAGTACAGCAAAGACACCTGAGTTGGCAAGATTGTTTGTAGAGAACCTATATCAATTATATGGTCTTCCCTTAGACATTGTTTTTTATCGGGATAGGAAATTTACAAGTCACTTTTGGAGAGTAGTTTTCAAGAGGTTGTATACTGAACTTGGTATGACTATAGCCGATATCCACAATCGGATGAGCAAACACAAAGGGTTAACCAAATCTTAGATGATATGCTTCGATCATATGAAAGGCAAACTAATTGGGAAGAGTACTTATCTACAGTAGAGTTTGCAAATAATAGTGTCAAGCACTCCTCACAAGACATATCCCATTTATCTTTATTTATGGGTTTCATCCAAGAGCTCCTTACGTAGTTGGCTTACAAAATGAGAGAGTTCAAGCCACAGAGGATTTTTTAGAAGAAATGAATGATATGATTGGACTTGCTAAAGATAGTATTAGGAAAGCTCAAGATAGAGTTAGAGCCTATGCTGACCCTCAAAGAAGAGAAATCAATTTTGAGGTAGGAGACCAAGTCCATCTTAGAGTTCCTTCTAGATCTTGAAACCATGAAGACAAGACCTTGTCCTAAGTTATTTCGTATGTATTGTGGTCCATTCCCAATACTTAAGAGAATAGTTCAGATAGCTTATCAGCTCCAACTTCCATAAAGAAGTTAGATCCATCCATTATTTCATGTTAGTAGGTTAAAGAAGAGATTAAGTCAATTTGACAGCCTCATTCTAGATAGTGAGGTAATAGAGCCTATTTTTGTTCAGACTATACCACATGAGCTTGAGAGCATACTATGTACTAGAGAAACACAGACGAGGAGACATTTATATAAAGAGTACCTAGTTAAGTGGAAACATAGTTCAAAAGATAGTGCTACCTAGGAGCAAGTTAGTATCCTTTAGAGATGGTTTCCCACCTTTATGAAGATTTTCCAAGATTCTTTATAAGGAAAAGGTTATTGGAAAATATTACAGAGAGATGCCCATGTATACCAAGTACATGGGGTTTAGTGGAAACATCACATATATTCTTTCTCTTTCTCACCTATGCCTTCCATAATCAAGTTTGAGGACAAACATGAACTTCAAGGGAAGATAATGTTATGATATAAATAGGTGTGAACCACCTCTAGTGGTAGTTGAGGGCATGAGGCCACATGGCACTCATGCATTGGATGCATGGAGAGGAAGAAAGCCTATCTTTAGATTTGTGAGGCTGGGAGGTGAATATATGATTCTCTCATGAGGAATTATACTTAGGAAATAACAAGAGTCTTCCAATTAAAGGTAAAGAAAAAGTAGAAATTACAAATCACCGAGGAGAATGCAAAGCCTTTTCAAATGCACTTTTTGTATTAAACCTTTGTATGCACCTCCTCTCAATCAAGGCAATCATCAATCATCAAATGCAAATTCTATTAAGCAACACATCAATGAAGGTGATTCATCCTAGCACTAAGGACATCATAGCCCAAGGTGTTGAGGATAAAGGCTTATACAAGGTTTCATGATTTCTTATTAAGTGAGTCAATTTCCACTCTGTGGCACCAGAGATATGGACATACATCCTACTTAACCAAAATCTTAATATCTCAATTGGTTAAGATATTACCCAAGATTGGGCAAGTGCATGATATTTGCCAAGCTTGCAATCAAGACAAGCAACATAGGAATCATGTTCCCAAAGAGGCTTCCACTCGAGAAAGGAATCATCTAGCCCTAGTCCACATGGATCTCTATGGACCAATGAATATCCCATCGTTTAGTAGATCACTCTACTTCTTTCTCATAGTAGATGATCACTTAAAATACATATGGGCCTATTTTCTCAAGTCTAAGGAAGACACATTTTCTAGGTTCAGAGAATGGGTCTACCAAGTTGAGAACAAGGCATCAAGTTCAGTCAAGACCATTAGATCCGATGGAGGTGATGACTTCATTCATCGTGACTTTGACAAATTCTTGAAATAAAAAAGGGCATTAAAAGGCAAGTCACCCAACCTCATACTCCATCCCATGATGGAGTCATTGAAAGAAAGATTTTCAATATCATGGAAATGGCATACACTATGCTTCATAACAAAGCCTTACCATTCAAGTTTTGGATTGAAGTTGTACACTGCAATGCACATCATCAAGGTGCAAGAATGCATCAAAGAAGTGGATACACAAGAAGACGGAGCATGTAGGGAGCTCTAAGAAGTATATGTCAATTTTTCATAAGAAACCCATATAAAGGTAGTGATTTTGATCACTAAAAACCATTGTAAATATTATTTTACATTTTTTCAACTCCATTTTGTCCAAGCCAAGGAGTCCTAGAGCTTGAGGAGCATTAGAAGTATCCATGTACCAATTTTCATGATTTTTAGACTCTGTTTGAGTCCTCAAATAAGCCCTGGAACCAAATTTTTAACTAGGCTAGATACTAGGTCTAGACAAGGCCAAAGCTAGTGAAAAACTATATAAAGAGCTAGAAAGCTCATTTTTGGGGGGTACGCATTTTGAGGTTAGCAAGTTAGAGAAAGAGCTTCTTGAAGGGTGTAATCAAGTTATTGAGAATCAAAGCTTCTATTGTTCCTATCTTTATTATCTTGCCTTGTGTGTGTGTATGTGTGTGTGTATGTGTGTGTGTGTATGTGTGTGTATGTGTGTGTGTGCGCGTGCATGTATGTGCTTGTCATTCACATTTGTACACCACAATTGCTCAAGATCTTCATATCCTCCTCAGTTCTGTGCAGATTGACAAGTAAAGAAGGTGGTGCTCATGCTTGGGTTACAATTATGAAGAAACATTTGCCTCTACTACAAGGTTTACCATTATAAGAGTTATTCTTGCCTTAAGTGCACACTTCCAATTGTTCATTTACCAACTCAACATCAAAAGTGATTTCCTCAATGGTGATCTTCAATAAGAATTCTATGTAGAACAACCTAAGGGTTTCAATATCAAAGGCAAGGAATATCATGTATACAGACTCCACAAAGAACTTTATGAACTTAAGCAAGCTTCCAAGGCCTAGTATGAAAAGATCCACAAGTTATTTGAAGCTAAAGGATTTCAAAGGCACATTGTTAATTAATTTATACATATACCAAAAAGAGTCCTTAGTTGCAATAATCATCCTCTATGTAGATGACTTGATTTTGACAAAATCAGATGATGAACGAATCCAATTCCTTAATAATGAAGCTTCATCTTGAGAATTCCATGACATATCTTAGTCTACTTCATTATTTCTTAAACATGGAAGTGTGGCAATAAAACAAGGTATAATCCTCTCCCACAAGATGTACTACTTTGATCTTCTTTCTAAGTATAACACAGACCAGTGTCGCTCAGTATCTACACCACTTGATCCAAACATCAAGTTCACACTAGAGGACTCATCATCAGTACTAGGTGTGCATGCTTATCGCCAGCTTATTAGCTCCTTACTTTACTTCCCCAACACTAGATTAGATATTGCTTATGCAATTGGTATTCTCAATCAGTTCGCACATCATCCTCATTAGACACATTTGGATGCTGCTCAAAGACTACTTCAATACCTTTCCCTCACCCAAAATCATGGCTTGTGATACGGGGGGCATTGAACTCACTCAATATTCCAATTCAGATTAGGTTGGTTATCCTGATTCTCGATCATCTTCTTCTAGATACATATTCTTGCTTGGCTCAAGACCTATCTCTTAGGCAAGTAAGAAGCAGTCTACAATTGCTCTATCATCCACCAAGGTACTGAGCATCCAGCTTTGCAGCATGTGAGGTCATCTCCCTTTGATGTTTATTATCTGACATTGGTCTTTTGTAGGTTACTCTGACATGCATATGGGCCGAAGGCTAGTTATCATTGGCCATGGCCAAGAATCTAGTGTTCCATGATTAGACGAAGCACATCTAGATCTAGTACCATTTCATTGAGAAACCCGTATCACGAGATTAATCTAGAGCACTATACCTCTCAAGAGAACTTGGCAGATATCTTCACAAAGGCTTTACCTCCAATTCCGCTCCAATACTTGGTGGACCTCTATAGCATTCACCCACTACAAAATGGAGCTGCAAAGGGAGGGTTGATGACATGAGTTCTTCTACCTCATTTCATTTGTATCCGCATGACTACATATGCACTTTGTATCCAAGAGACTCCATTGTTTATCATTTTTATGCATCTCATTATATTTTTTTAACTTGCCATTTGCTTCTACCATTGTATTCATTCTCCTTCAAGGGGAATTATCCCACATATGATGTACTAGAGAGACTCCTCCAACTCTATATAAGGAGGGCCTCTCCCCACTTCATACTTGTTAGAAACTTGTAGAGCTACTTCATGCTCTTATCAAGGTCATTTCTAATCCATGTGAGTTTACCCAGAGTCTCTCATAATCTTTCAATTTGTGAGTACACTCTTTGTTTCATTTTGCTTTTGCACATGTACTCTCTATAGTTAAGTACCTAAAAGTCTACATGCTTTTTAGACTTAGATTAGGCGTGTGCCCACAAGTGGTTTTTGCTTCATGCTTGGTAGCACATGCATATCTTTATTGTTCAAGAAGTGACTTAATATGGCCACTTCTATTTATGATGAGTTTTTCTAATCATTACAAAGATAAATACAACATTCAATGATTTTTTATAAACTTGAGACTTTTCACTAAAATTATGTGGTCTCCAACCAAGAAAATAACTTTTGACCACGATATTCCCAGTATAAATAAGTTTGGTTGATTCTCCTCACAACACACGTGTACCAAGCTTATGAAGCAACATGGAGATGAAGATTTGGTGTGTTCTTAATCGATTTCAGTTTTGGATAGTTTAATTTAGGTTCGAATCAATTCAACTTTGGATTAGTTGAATGTATGTTTGGATCAAGTCACGCACCTTGATGAAAACTTTCTCATTTATATTCAATTTTAACCTCTACATTTATTGAGTATTTTTCTATCAATTCCAACATATTCTTGGCAAGTAATTAACAACCTACTAAAGAGTTTTATGATTCATACTCAATTCTTGTTCAATAATTTTTGTAATCACAAAAAACATCTTCTTTATTGTCTAATCTTGTGATTTTTAATCTCAAATTTAGGCATGCTTTTAACAATTTATTTTCTACCTATTCTCAAGATTTATTCTTCATATTCAATTCTTATTCAAAGAGCTTTTCTAATCTCAAACCTTTTATAAGAACTCAATTTTTTTTTTTAATCATGCAACAAAGTTGCTCCATTTTAATCTCTTGTGATTTCTAAGAACCTAGGTGAGAGAAATTCAAGAATACATCCCCATTGAGATCATTTTAGTTCTAGGATGTCCATCTCTAAATTATGGGATTGCCCCATCTAATCAAGTCACATTTTGTTTGTCAATATCAATCCCCAAGCACAAAATCACACTAGTCTGATCACTTTTCTATACTTATCGATGGTTGATTGTGTGACTTCATGTAGCACAATATCATCATATCATTCCTCGTTATGTATGCTATTTTTTTAGTAACAAGATATTGTGATAATAAATTTAAAATATATAGTCTCAACAAGCACAACATAAAGCTCTTACAACACACCCACACACGGATAAGTATATATGTGTGTACATGCACGCATCCATATATTTATAGACAAAAGATAATCATGAAACTAGTGAGTTGCCTCTTACAAACAAGTCTCTAGATAAAACATGCCTAAAGTTATCTCACGAGTCAAAGGGTTGAGGCAGCATTTAGTACGATATGCATGCATACATGTGTATCATGTAGCATAATGTATCACAAATCTTTTTATGTTTATGAAATATGCATCGCCTTAAAAGTAAGAACATGACTTGTGTACTATATCATATACCTATTGTCATAACATTTTCAATGGGCATGTAATGATGTACGACATATTTCATTATTTATGACATTTCCGTATTGCAATGGCCATGTACAAAGTGTGTGGCATGTTTCACGTGTGACGTCTAAAGTACAATATAAAGCATGTACTGTAAGCACCTTGGCAATTAATAAAAAAGCATAGCATGTATAAATCAAATGTTTGTAATGTATATGTACATTGTGCATGTAAAGGTATAGTTGTATCATAATTGGCCATGTACAATGTGTATGACATGGCTCATGCGTGATGTGTCCAATGTGCAATACGACACATTTCTTATATCCATCTCGAAAATATATGACAATATGGAGCATGTATCCATGCAATTCTTGTAATATGTATGTAGATTGTGTTTGTAATATGTATGTTGATTGTGTATGTGAAGAAGTGCCATGAATGAGTGCAAGCATGCACCTTAATGAGCATGCACATTAATGAGTACATGTGTGCGCATATAGATAAAAGATGAGGTGAGAGGTACTATGACATGAGCAAAAAAGGCCTAGCCTTCAAGTTCGAATGACAAGATGGTTCATATACACATGCACATCCTTTGAATGGAGTAACAAAAATGGACGCTCAACCGCAATAAGGGGATAAAGAATTGGAGATGGACGTGCTTGTGATCATATGAGATGACATCAAGATTAAAAGGCTATAAAGTTGCAATCTACAGCACAAACCTACAAAGCTTTTGCGATTCCGTGGCAAAATTGATGGTACACGAATTGATGGTACTTTGGCAATTGCAATTGGTTGATAATGGTGCAAGTGTTCGGACCTTCTTTCCTTGTAACTTCACTTTTAAATACTTGTACATGTCACTCCAACCCTTGTGGCCATATTCATAAATGTACTCATTTACAAAGAGGAGCTTCAAATAAACATTCCTTTTACACGTAGGTACACTATGAATTATTTTATGCATGCGTTTGTGTGTGTGTGTGTGTGTGTGTGTGTGAGAGAGAGAGAGAGAGAGAGAGAGAGATTTCGGAAAGCTTCACGATCAATTGGCCACACTAAATTTCAAAAATCTAGGCAGATATCACTTTGACGACCACAGGAAGTCCAATGCCCTTCATCATCTTTGCAGACTAGGGGATGCTTCGTGTCAAGCAAGACACGGTTAGATTGAACACAGGAGTTGTTCTTATCACTCACATGTCATTTACGATGTCGTCAAAAAGATTAGGGGTTGGTACATACTGAACTATGCACAGATAGGTTGACGCCACATACGGTCCTTTCCAGTGTCCACCCATCTATACAGTAACATCATCAAGCTCTTGAGCATTTTCCTGATATAAGGTACTGATACATTTTTCAGAAGGAATATTAATAGTAAACTCTATCTTGCTCAAGTAAAGGCCAAAAAAATACCCCCATTTTTATAATGCTTTGCATCATAGAATATAAGAATGGAGAAGTCATATGCTTGCAAGAAAATGGTTCGCATGCCCGATTATAATAACTGTTATGTACAATTATTGTTCTCATATAAGGTATAGAAATGAAATAGCATGCATCCTTGTTGATGATGTCCCTACGGTTATTCAACCACGAGCTAAAGTCCCAAATCGATCATCCCAATATCAGAATCTTGCATCGATCCAATCATCCCAATGTCATCCCAATAATGGAGTTGATTCAATCAATTAGCCACCCATTTGCCACTACGCGTGTTGACATCGAAAGTATAAAAGAATTAGTACACAAAACAGTAAGGGTTTGATGATAGAAACACAAATCTCTCTCTCTCTCTCTCTCTCTCTCTCTCTCTCTCTCTCTCTCTCTCTCTCTCTCTCTCTCTCTCTCTCTCTCTCTCTCTCTCTCTCTCTCTCTCTCTCTCTCTCTCTCTCACAGCAACCATTCATTTGATGATAGAAACACAAATATCTGCTCAATAATAACAACCAAAAGAAGTGGATTTGATAATGAAATTTGAAGAGAGAGATAATAAAAAGTTACTCGCAAGCAAACGGGAGAACTGGAAGATAGATGCATTTGCAGGCAAAGGATTGAAACAAATCAGAATGTCCACATCAACTGAAATGGAGATACACATTTAGCTGAGAGAAATTCATTCAAGTTATTCACAATGTTAACAACAGTGAATTAGCATTATTCATGCATTTACGGTAGAGCAGTTGAAGCTATTCGGAATGTACAAAAAGAATGAACAGGAAGCAGCTCTATTTAGAATGTTCCAGTTTATTTTCTCTCTCTCTCTCTCTCTCTCTCTCTCTCTCTCTCTCTCTCTCTCTCTCTCTCTCTCTCTCTCTCTCTCTCTCTCTCTCTCTCTCTCTCTCTCTCTCTCTCTCTCTCTCTCTCTCTCCGCAATTTAGAACCTTTTCTTTCACATCGATTGCTTTCTGCACCTAGTCTGTATCTTGTTACGATTGTTCATGCGTCAGAAAGAACGGGTACAATTCTGTCCAGAAGAAAAGAGTTGATACCTTAAGGACGGGTTCTTCTGGCCTGCTGGCAGGAGAAGACTTCTTGGAAGCTGCTTCAGCATGAGCACGAGCCGCTCGTCCATGCGCAGTTTTCTCAAAGTTCTCCGCCCTGCCAGAAAAGGGAGATGGATAAATTAAATTTGCACATGACACAGGAGATCTGCACAGAAGAAGAAAGCGACCGCTGCTGAGCTGCCGATGCGGCCATAGCACGTGCTTCTGCATCACGCTCCGCCTTGACCTGAGAGGAAGGCGGTTGCTCCTGATGAGGATTGAGAGCCTCCGTATCCTTCGTTGCTGGTTCGTCGAGACAGCAGACGTTTCCCATCGACCTCCTCGCGACCCCTCGAGGCTTCCTAAGTTTTCATGCGTCGGGTCCTCAGCTCTTCTTCATTGAGTGCAAATGGGACTCAACTAATAATTTTATATTATGACATGTTAGAGTGGGAATCGGGATTCTCTCCATGATTTTTTTTTGGAGAGTAGAGGAAATTTGAAATGTCCATTGAGTGGGATTTGAATCCAGGCACTTTGCCCAACGGCGTTCAAGGCATACAGTTGCACCACACTCCATGATATTGCCTCACCAACATCACCAACATCATTAAAAACAACAATTCACTTATCTAAAACTCCCCTTTATCTTCCCACGAGCTTAGTATCAAGCTAGTCCAATCTCCAGGTATTGGACCTTGAATCTTCAATCTAGGGTACATTGTGAAATTACCTCAACACCATTCTATCGAGATGTCCATATGCATAGTGGTTGCAAAATAGAGCTTCTCATTTAAAATGTATGGTGAATGACAACAAGTTACTTGTTTTTTCTTAAAGAAAAGTTGCTTTAAATTATGTAGAGAGAGGGGCATACAAGAGAGTTAAAGGGAGATACAAAGAAGGCTCAAAAGCCTTCTGTCCCCTCCATGAAGGACCCATTTTCTTTTAAGTTTGCTACCTCAGATAACTAGAATCTTCATGTACCTAAAAGAGGGTTGCTCTTGTGATTTCTAATTCTTCTACTTAGATAATCTAGGGGCTTCTCAATAGATCACTCTTTAAGTGAATTTCCAAAGTTCAAAGTGCCTCTTTCTTTCCAAAGTTTCCAAAGGGACTCCCCTCTAATCATATTCCAAAGCATGATAGCGAAACCAATAGACGCTCTAAGAAGAGCTTACTTCCAATTGATCAATTGTTAGATCTGAGGAATTGACATCTTTCCAAAGTTTAGTGCTTTGGGGTAGGGAAAGCAAAGATGACCTATATTTTCTTATGTTTTGAAGCAAAGCTTACAGCATGGTGAGCATTATAGATGTTTTTGACTTTGGAATTTATCCAAATACCATGATGGAGGGTTATTGTTGTGGAAGGAACTCCATAGCCTTCACACAACTGAACTGAAGACTAACTAGCAAGGCCACACACTGGGAAGAGAGATGTCTTTCCACCCAACCAACCCCTCCAATATATAGCTCCAAGTCCAAGGGGGTAAGTCCCTCTCAAGGGGACATGTGTACCTTCCATCACATGGGTCCCTAAGGTGGTCACATGGTTTCCAAGCTTAGGATATCACATGAAATCACATGGCTTCTAAAAGAAGACTCTCCAAGCTTTCACATACAAACCAAGTGGCTAGGCAAAGCTTCCAATCAAGCCTAAGGGACTCAACCTTAGAGAATCAACCCTAAGGTTCAAGACCCATCTAAAAGGGGTAAATAAACCATAAATCCAAAGGGTTTCACACCTAGAAACCCAAGGGTTCTACCCCTTAGACCCATGTAATTATACAACATTCTCCCCCCCTTAAAAGCATTTCCGTCCTCGGAAATGAGTGGGAAATATACCTTGGGGTATTCCCCCGTGCTCCATGATCAATCTCAAGCATCATGGCTTTCATCTCTCTAAGTTCGCCTCTTAATTCAAAAGGGGAGTTCTACCCCGACTGAATTTTAAAAGAGGAGAAGCCATGTGTAGTCTAACATTGCCCTAATCATTCAGAGTTCCATCTAGTTTGCATACGAAAAAGATTTCTAAGTCGAATGCAAAGTATGGAAAGAATGAAAAGGCTGGAAGACAACATCCTTGCCTATTTCCTTTGTTTAAGCCATGTGTCATCTCGCTCTCCATAGCTCAAACATGTGAATTAGGTGGATATAAAGTGACTTTAGCTAAATTACTACCTTGGTTTATTGCTTTGCACCACTTGTGCATGGACCTAGCAAAATAGATGAATGCTTCTTCAGGTTTCTTTATCAGATTCATCTCTCAAGTTAGAACCCAACTTGTTTTGAAAGGAAGATGAATCTTTCATAATCCTTGCCCAAATCACTCTTTTTTAGTGAAATGGGTGGATTTCCTTGTTTGCAATTCGCCTCCAATAATTCTAAATAGAGGGGAATTTCATTATATAATCCCTACCTAACCAATAGAATGGTAAAGGTGGATTATATAACATCCTCTTTATCTTCAGAGAGAGCTTACCAAAAAGTGGATGCGATGTTCTTTCAAAACTTTACGTAGTTTTGAGAATCCACTTTTAAGGGACTAGAATCCATAAGGGTTAATCTAACTATTGTAGCCTTTAATTGAAACCTATTTTACTTGTTCTTCCAAAAAGATAAGATCTTTATAACTATGTCCCAAGATGGGAACTCATAGTGTAAAAGATCGTGTTATCTTTAAGGTCATAAGTAGAAATAGATTATTCCAATCATTTCTTCAATGTTTAACCTTTACGGATCTTTTAATTAGATCTCAAACCTTAAGGGTCTTCTTGATCCTTCTAGAGTTCTCTCCCTTATATTCTCAATCTGTCAAAGATGTCCTATGTTGACATCTTTCTTATTTCTTCAATTGACTTGAAATATCAAGTATCCAAAAGATGTTCTTTCTGAGCTTTCTTTCAAGCTTGGTCTAAGATCATTTTTATGTTCCTTGAATTTCAAGTCATACTTTGGCATGAAGTTTTTAGGGCTTCATCCTTTGGAGTTTACCTTCAAACTCAAAAAAGTTGATCCTCTCCTTATTTCTAACTCTCTATAAGAGATAGATACTTTCATATCTTGTTGGAAGAATTCTTCTTCCATTTGAGAGGATAATTGAAGAAGATGTCAATTCCTAAACATTATCTTCCTGAGGTATTCCATTGGATCATGAGTCCCTTTTTCTTCTGGCCATCAAGAAAAAGTACTCAATGGGATTCAGTACCCACCATCCCATACCAGTGGGTTCCTCATCCAATCCACATAACTTTGTCTCTATACTTTCTCACCTTTTCTGTCCTTATAAATGCCCTTCATACAATGGTACCAAATTTATAAGAGCAAGGACTAAGGTGCTTAGATTACACCACCTCTAATCTTACTTAAATATTTGGTTAACCATTAATGTGGTGTGACTTATCTTATCAAACTTTAAGTTTGACTTGATCTTTGCCCTACTTGGGTCTTTTGTCTTTCTTTTCTTCTTTAGCCAAAATAAGAGATAAGACTAGGTCTTTCTCAAATAGATCCCTTCATGCTTCAAAGCTTTACCCATGGGTTTTACTTAGGGATCTAGCTATTATGCTTCATACAAGAAGTCATATTCCTTAGGTCTATATTACTGGAATCCATAACGTATGTTATGTTATCCCTATGAAGCTGTTGATATATTTAGGTAGTGATGTGTGTGAACACTCTAGGACCGCCGGGGCACTTTTTTCCCTCTTTAGGAGGTTTTTTTCCCCCGGCTTGTATATACGCCTATTGCCCTAATGGGCTACTTATCTTTGTACATTCTCTAGTAATACATTCAGTATTGTGTGTTTGTGCTCCAAGCTTCTTCTTCTTCCTTGTGCTGTTCGCGTGCTTCCGCAGACGTCTATCTCCAACAATTGGTATCAGAGCAAGTCGTCGCTTCTTCTAGGGCGCCGTCGACACTCCTCTGTTTGCAGTCTCAGATTCGCACAAAATTTGGTGAGCATACTCAAGGTGTTTCCGAGATCAAAACTGCTTCGCTATGTGGTGCCGAAATCGCGATCTGAGCTCGTTTCGGCCTCTGAACGCACTATCGCAGCGCTTGTGTAGGCTATTTCGTCCTTTTGTGCCAAAGGTATATACCAGTTTTTGTTTGCCAGTTTAAGCGTCTCGAAGTCTGCTACAGGTCTAGCAGAACTTGTCTGGGCAGTTCTGTTCAACTTTTTGAGATACAGTCAATTTTCTGCATCAAGGTATTTTAGTCACCGACCATGGCTAAAAGCAGTGATGTATTCCGTATGTTGGTTGTTGAGGATAAGTTGGATAGTACCAACTACCCATTATGGGCTTATATGATGCGACATGTACTGGTTGCAAAAGGACTGTGGAACATTGTGCAGGGTGTTGAAAGACGTCCTGTTACACCTGCGACTACAGGTACTACAAATACAGGTGCTGGAGGTGCTGGAGCTGATGAAGATGGTGTCGAAGATGATATTCCACAGATTCCTATTCGTGCTGCTATTTCTGTTGCACCTACTGCAGAGCAGATTCGTTGGGATGGCAGAGATGCCCAGGCACATGCATTGATAGCTTTGTCTGTCAAACGTGCCATTATTCCTCATGTTCGCTCTTGCAGAACAGCAAAGGATGCTTGGGATACACTTACCACTTTGTACCAGGCTAGGAATGAGGCTCGTGTTGCTTACCTCCGAAAACAGTTGGAGAGTGAGCACATGAATGAAGGTGATTCTATGGACAGTTTTCTTACAAAGATCAAAGACCTAAAGGAACAATTGATTTCTATTGATGAGGTTATACCAGATAGCTCACTTGTGCAGACCGTTCTGAATGGTCTTCCTGATTCATATCAGAGTTTTGCCTCTACTCTTCGGTTGATGATGAAAGGCAATCCGAATGCCTTGTCATTTGAGGAATTAGTCTCTGTTCTGTTGCAGGAAGATCAGTCCAGGCAAAACAGGTCCATTATGTGTGTTGCAGATCAAGCTTTCCTTGCTAGTCAGAAGGGCAAAGGAAAATGGAGCTCTTCTACTAGTAAGCAAAAATCTGCAAATGCTGCACAATCGAAGAACCAGGATAAAGATGAGAAGAAATCAAAAAAGCAGAAATTGTTCTGCAAGTACTGTAAAGGAAATGATCGTATTATAAAGAACTGTCCAAAACTGACTGCTAAAGAGGCAAAGAAGAAAGAGGCCGGAATGGTTGTTGCAGAGGCCTCTACACCAAAAACAGAGTCTGCAAATCTTGTGCAGGAAGAAGAATGGGCGTTTACTACTGTCTGCAGTTTTGACCCATCTTCTCATGATCAGTGCATGTCTGCAGTAGACTCAGATGTTTGGTACTTTGACAGTGGAGCGACCAAACATATTACCTCGCAGCAGAGTTTCTTCTCTTCACTCGAGCCTGCCCCTATAGGGAATACTGTCACATGCGCCAATAACTCCTCTTATCCTGTTATGGGAGTTGGTAAGATCATTCTGACTACTGCTGATGGTAGTTCTTTCACTTTGTCAGATGCTTTATTTGTGCCAGGGATCAAAAAGAACCTGTTATCAGTTTCTACATTAGCCAAGATTGGCTTGGTTGTGAAATTCGTTGATGACAGGTGTACAATCCATGATCTCTCAAATGATGATGTGATTACTGCTTCTGGCATCTTATGTCGTGGGCTGTATAAGCTCATAGACTATGAAAGATCTATGAATGATTCGGCATGTGCAGTTCATAATTCTCAGGCTATGTCAGATGCAAAGCTTTGGCATGCACGCTTTGGTCATCTAAATTTTGCTAGTTTGCTACGCCTGCAGAAATCTGAAATGGTGTCCTCTTTGCCCAAACTTGAGGCTCCTGGAAAACATGTTTGTGAAGGCTGTATTTTGGGCAAAATGCAGCGTTCTTCCTTTCCAAAAGATGGTTCAGTTCGGGCTACGCAGAAATTGCAGCTTGTACATAGTGATGTCTGTGGTCCTATGCAGACACCCTCTTTTGGAAATTACCTTTACTTCGTGACTTTCATTGATGATTTTTCCAGGCATGCATGGGTATATCCACTCAAAGCAAAGTCCGAAGTGTTCATGTGCTTCAAACAGTTTTTGGTTTTGGCTGAAAATCTGTCAGCATGTAAAATGGGCACCCTCCGTTCTTATCGAGGGGGGGAATATATGTCTTCAGATTAATGCATTTCTGGCTGAACGTGGGATAAAACACCAGTGTACAGTGCCGTATACACCTCAACAGAATGGAGTTGCTGAACGAAAGAACAGGTCACTCATGGAGATGGCGAGGTGCATGGTCAAAAGTCAGGCTTTACCACATGGCTTGAGGCTATCATGTGTGCAGCATATGTACTGAACAGGTATCCCACTAAAGCGTTGCAGTCTATCACTCCATATGAGGCTTGGCATGACCGCAAGCCATCTGTTGCTCATCTGCGTGTTTTTGGTTGTTTGGCATATGCATTAGTGCCTGAACAACATCGCAGAAAATTGGATGATAAGGCAGTAAAATGTATTTTTGTTGGGTACAGTTCTGAAAGTAAAGGCTATCATCTGTATCATCCACAGACTAAATGCATTTTGGTTAGCCGTGATGTTGTCTTTGTGGAAGATGCTATTCAGCCATTGCTTTCATGTACTAAGGAGACATCTGTTAGCTCCAAAGACATGTATGATACTTTGATGCTTCTTTTTACAGGTGGACAGGCTAGTGCTGGTCCTAATGAGGCAACTTCTCAGCCTTTGCAGGTTTCATATGATGATGCAGATCATTCCATTTCTGATGCAGGTTTACATGATGCACTTGTTGATGAGAGAGCTGATATTGAGCAGGCAAAAACTATGCCAAAATGGCTGGTGCAGACTTTGCGTGACAGCAAATTAGATGCACCTTTGTCATATCGTACTCGTTCAGGCTCTCATAGTGCCTCCTTTGCATCAGATTGCTATGCTATGGCTGCATCTAGTCTCTGTGATGAGAATGAGCCTGTTTCTTTTGATGAAGCACAAAATTCAGAAAATTGGATGGCTGCTATGCAATCTGAATATGATGCTATAATGAAGAATGGTACATGGTCTTTATGTGACTTGCCTCCTGGCAAGAAGGCCATTGGCACTAAGTGGGTATACAAGTTGAAGCGTAAACCTGATGGTACAATTGACAGGTATAAGGCTAGGCTTGTTGCAAAGGGTTATGCACAGGAAAGAGGCATTGATTTTGATGAGACCTTTGCACCTACATGCCGTATGACTACTGTTCGGAGCATTTGTGCACTTGCAGCCCATCACGATTAATGTACATCAGTTGGACATTAAAACAGCATTTTTGAATGGTGACTTGCATGAAGAAGTGTATGTTTTTCAGCCCCGTGGCTTTGTACAGAAAGGGCATGAAAACCAGGTTTGCAGGTTAAAGAAGGCATTATATGGTTTAAAGCAAGCACCACGTGCTTGGTATGAGAAGATACATGCCTATCTGATTGCACATGGTTTTGAGAACAGTCCAACTGAAAGCACCTTATATGTTAAACGTGCTAATGATGTGCTTCTGATCATTGTTGTCTATGTTGATGACATGCTGCTCACTGGTCCTATTGAGACACATATTGCTGATTTTAAGGCTGATTTGCATGCCTCATTTGAGATGTCTGATTTGGGGCATTTGCATCACTATTTGGGCATTCAATTTATGCAAGTTGATGGTGGAATGGCTTTGTGTCAAACGAAATATATTGACACATTATTGCAGCGTTTTTGCCTTGAAGACTGTAAGCCTATTGCCACTCCTATGGAGACAGGTTTACGATTGAGTCTTCATGATGCTGGAGATGCATTTGATGCTGTTCTCTATCAGCAGGCTGTTGGATGCTTGATTTACTTATGCATTACTCGGCCAGATATTCAGTTTGTTGTCTCACAGATGAGCAGGTTTATGCATTGCCCAGGAGTCACGCATTGGAAAGCAGTTAAGCGCATCTTTCGCTACTTGAGTGGTACTAGGCTACTTGGGTTGTTTTATCCCAAGGGGGGATCACTACCGCCAGATTTGCATGCTTTTTCTGACTCAGATTGGGCTGGTTGCTATGACACTCGTGTGTCCACCAGTGGTTTTTGCTTCATGCTTGGTACCTCATGTATATCTTGGTTGAGCAAGAAGCCAATTCCAGTTGTGAGGCTGAGTATAGGGCAGCTTTCACAGCGCACCGGAGAGACAAAATAGTCGGCAAAATATAATATCCCATAATATCTCCATGATGATAATTCCTACCATCTCGATCTTGTGGACTAGAGGATAGGCTCTATTTCCAAATGCTAGAAAATAAGTTAAAATTGGTACATACACAATAAGAGAAAAGATAAAAAACCAAGAATAGATAGCACACATGGGAGATGTGAGCCATGCTCCAAATATTTCGTTATATTACAATGCTTGAAGTTATAAAAGGATAGCTAAGATATTAGCTTTAAGTTCCATGTTCATGTCCTTCAATATATCTCATACGGCTTCTGTATATGTCTTCCAAGCTTGCAAAAATCTTCCAAGCAAGTATATACAAAAATACTCACAATGAGTTTGTGTACCACTCCTTGAAGTTGTTGAAGAAGAGCATCCTCCACCTTTAGAAGACCACCACCTTAGCTCTATAGAAGAAGATCTCTCCAAAAAATGATGATTAAAAGTGATCAAGTTGTTTTTATTCATTCATAGACTATGTTACTCAATCATAAAATCCACAAGAATACAAAATTAGCTTTTTTTATATTGTTTTGGTGCAAAAGCTACTTTAGCTTTTTTTATATTTTTTTCAAAAGCTATATTAGTTTTAGTGCTTGGCTTTCTAGGTTCCATATGGTTTTATTACAACCCTTGGATGTGTTTTAATGAGATATTAGCACGTGCCATATTTCTTTTCGCATGCTTTTCACATTATGATCTAAAATTAAGGTTTCCCTTTCTAAGAGGAAAATTTATCCAAACACATACGTATTTTGTGTAGTTGGATAGCTTTGATTCAGCACTATAACATTTTCTCCCAATTTTTTGCCATTTTTAATTTCATACTTCGAGCTGCAAATTCTTGTGTTGACCTATAAATTTTAGGGCTTCAACTACTAGAAGTTTCAACCAAATGACATAAATTTGATCATTTGCTAACAACCGCATTTTGTATTTGCTTCATCATTTTGTAAACTATATATATATATATATATATATATATATATATATATATATATATATATATATATATATATATATATATATATATATATATATATATATATATATATATATATATATATATATATATATATATATATATAGAGAGAGAGAGAGAGAGAGAGAGAGAGAGAGAGAGAGCGAGTACCCTATGGCCTTGAATTTAAATTCTTGTGTGCAATATATATGCCAGATGCATTTAGCTATGATCATCATGCTCTCCCTCTACATACATGTGAAGTTCCTTGAAGAACTTGCATTTCGGAAAATTTGAATATAGAAGGACTTAGGATCTTTCATTCCAACCAAATGTGCATCCTTTGTTTATTTATCTCATGCAACTCCATAATTCCACTATCTGATTTGAACATTTCCATAATCCATGCTATGACATCTAGTTGAACTTATGTTTGTTCTATCTAATTTAGCTCATTTCTAGTTAATCTCCTCATGAATTTCATGGTCAGTCTTTGTATATATCCATGTATATGCATGATTGTGAAAACAAATGCACATTTCGCCATGATTATATTATTAAGAAGTCAAAAAACCCACTAAAAACTTCATAACTTTGTGGATCTCTTCCTAACTTGCCTTTATACAAACAACAACTAACAAGTTATTTCAGTGCACAGAACCTTTTTTTATCGTCAACATTGATCTCATCATCTAAATAAAAGGATTAATGATGTCAAAATCCTCTCCGAATAGCATCCCAAGTTTCCAACATGGAACTTGATTGGCTATGATTGCTTTTAATCTTAATTCCAACTAATTTGCAATTTTCCATGGCTTGTTCACTAGAGCTAGCTTAAGCGGGTGAGCCTTTGCCTCCCTTGAGGGGGGTGAGCAAGCCAAGACATTTCTCGTCATGATATGATATGTTAAACCAACTTCAGTTAGCAAATTTTTGACCTTCGATATTCTCGATGGACAATGTCAACAAAGACCAAAGGTCATATTTGTTGCAACAATGTCAATTACAATTCAAAACAAAATTTTCGCCTAGCCTTAGGGCTGTCTCTTGAAGGACTTTGTGGACTAAACAAGAAGCAAAAGGAGGAAGGAGAGACAGAAAGAGAGAGGAGAAGTAGAGATGTGCACACTTGTTTGGGAGCCTCATAACCCACAAAATGATCATTTGAGGCAATACTCTATAAAATATATATATGCATAACAATATAGGGGTAGGTTTGATACTTACATCCTCAACAATTTTTCCACTTAAGGTTCATTATGACCATTAGTGGTAACATATGTGGGGCTATTTAATAATGTACACAAAAATTTCAGACCACAACCCATACCAATCACCTTACATCAATTTTCTCAAACAAGGTGTATCTGTGCACCTCAAGCTGCTCTAGACATTAGGGGAAAAAATGAACCCTACATGGGCCTTGTAAGGATTCCTATGTTTTAGAGATTAAGCTTAATCTTGTACTTTCTTAAGGGATCAAAGGGCATTTAATAGAGTACTTTTTAGTAGGCTGAAGTAGGCTTTTTTTAGGTTGAGCTAGGATCATCTCTCTCTTTTGCACAAAGAGAGAAAGAGGGAGAGAGAGAGAGAAGTTACTTTGCACATGATCAAATCCATCCATCTATCTGAATTAAAAAAATGAGTTCGAAAATTTTTCAACTATTCTTTATTCAAAATGGCTCATACTTTTATGGATATGTACGAAATTACTTTTCTCAGTCCATTTTTTATAAAAAAACACTCAAAAATATACTTTCAAAAATCCCTCCAAAAGTTAAGTGTCACATCATCAAATTCCTAACTTTTGTTGCCCCAAAATATTTCAAAAACACCCTATTTTCACTCTTACATACTAGAAAAATACATTTTGACCTATCCACATACCAGAACACACTTTTTTTCTTGCAATGCAACTATTGTACAAGCCATTCCAACCATCTTTGTGCTTCTTGCTATTACAGTGCTTGAGTCTTTAACATCATGGTGCTCACATGTATTACAAATGTGACAAGAGCACACCTGCACATGTTTCTTATTCAAAAGGTGTACATGTTCATGTTCCAACATAATTTTTCGCAACAACTAGATATAGCAATGGCAAAGATTCTCAAAATGAATGATGTGCAACTAGAGAGAAGAACATTGATCTTTGGGTCAATGGTGCATTGTATCCCCTAGATCCAGTGTCTAAATTTCATCCTACATTCCATATTATCTCCATGTTTCTACAATTCGTTAGTAGTGATGAAGCTGGACTACTAGGTTATTGCAAGTGATTGTCTAGCCGTTCAACATCTATTTCAAATTATTGGGAGCAGCTATGTCATCATAACCATTTGAAGGTAGACACTTTACAAAGTGTTGTCAAATCTCTAGAAGAGCATAATAATATACTCTGACAAGTAACAAGAGGGTTGCATGTACACCCATCAACCTTTGTGAAACTTATATCTTAACCAAGATCCTTCTACAACCTTGATATTGTGACATTTTAATGCAATAACCTCGTCTTTTGGATGTCTATAAGCTTTAGGTGTCTACATTGGAGTTCAAGCTATGGAAGTTACATTAGGAATTCAAAGAGAAAGATGCACAAAGAAAGAAATGTAGACACAGGAGCTTCAATGGTGTGCTAGAGAGAGAAACTAGAGGAAAGAGATCAATTTTTGGGATCTAGGTATGAAAGTGGGAGGTTATTTATATTTTGGGTTATTTTTTAAAAATTCATCATGGATTTCGCATTAAGGGTTAAAAATAGCATTTTTTATCCTACTAAGTTGTTGGAGGGTCATTGAATGGTGTTATGATGAGTTTTAAAACTTTTTGAAATTTTTGAATTTTTTGATCTAGGTTGGTTACGAGATTCCTTTCTTTCTCTAGTGGCAAAACCTGAACATAGGGTAATCATGTCCCCCTTTGTCCTCCACCCTCTTTTGATTGGTTCATCGGTATGCAAGGTTCATTTTTCCCTAATGACCCATATCAATAAGAGTCGAGCTCATATGTCACTCATGCAAGCATTGATCATGTTCTTACAAGGCTCCCAGTTGCTCCATGCATGTGTCAATCATCGAATGACTGAAAACTCCAAGTGCAAATGCTCTAATGGAAACTGCAATGTCTAGACTTGAGCATAAAAACTCATACATCTAAATCCCAAATGCTGACAAAAAACATGTTATTAAAGCTAGGATAACCATGTCAACCATGCCTATATCTAAGGCATCCAAAACACCATCATCTAGATCAACATGTCATGATATGGCCATGTCAAAATCTAGCGTGGAGGAATCCAAGAATGACCACATAAGTGCTACTTCCTCGGCATCCAAATCAACCATCCTCTCAACTAAGGATGTATCTAGTTGTGCACCGTAAGAACTATCCTGCTCTACTATACACTATGTACTATAAGAACTATCCTGCTCTACCACATTAAGTGTATCAACATACTCCACATGAGCTAACCACATAGAATCAACATCAAGGTCAAGCCAACGATCAAACTCTAACTGAGTATCATCATAATGCTCTAAATGAACATCCACATCATGCTCTAAGAAATCCTACATGTGCTAAACAAGTACTAAAGAAGTTTCCCAATCAAGCATTTAAATATACCCACTCTTGATAAGGATTTGCATGGACATGATTAATGTGATTTTTATTGTTGGACATATGCATTACTGCCTAATCAAAAACATGAAAGATTGGATGATAAGGTTATAAATGTTTTTTTAGTATAGTTTTCAAATCAAATATTATTATTTGTATATGTTAAAAATCTAATGCATACAAATTGGTCAAGACTAGATTTTGTAAAAAGAGTAATTCAACCTCCAGTTTTACGAAGTGAGAAGCTCAAATGATGCCTATGACACTAATTGCCTCTTCTTAGTGAGAAGCAATCAATTATAGCTCCTATTAAGGCAATTTTTCATTCTACACAAGTTGTGGAACATCTTCATCATCTACTTTTATTTATTGGTGATTGCCTCTTCTTAGTGAGAAACAATCAATTATAGCTCCTATTAAGGCAATTTTTCATTCTACGCAAGTTGAGGAACATGTAGTTCATCATCTACTTTTATGCACTGATTAGATATCATTGACATAAAATGATATATCTAGATCTAACTTTCAAACTAATCTTCATCTCTTGTAAATTTGTAGTCACAACCCTTTCTTGCTTATGGTTTTATCTCATTTGTACATTCACGCAAAAAACACTCATAGTTTTTAGATTACCTATAGCCTCGACTAATATGATTGTCGTATCTAGTGATGTAATATTTTTCAATACATATCAATCTTGAAGTATGGGATTCTATTTGCCATAAGTATTGACCTTAGGTCGCAGGACATCTACCACAATATCATTGTACAATACTTCCTTATATAGATGTTTTTCTCATAGTAATATTGTGCAATATTCTAATATCAAATACACGTACATATGTGCATGTATGCATGCGCCAACAATCATACATTTGTGCGTACACCCATACATAGATGTGCACATACATCCATACATGTCATATATATATGCATACAATCGTACATTTGTACATACATGCATACATACAAACAATCACAAACAAACATACATACATATGTGCATACATGCGTACATAAATAAATACATACATACACACATACATACAAACAAACAAACAAACATACATACATACATACATACATACATACATACATACATACATGTGTGCATGCATAAATGCATGCACGCTTATGTACAAGCATGCACACACGCATACATACACACATACATACATACAAAGCATGCATGCATACATACATATGTAAATGCATAAATTTCTCATAAATGTATGTACATGTGTATATATCTATGTATGCACTACGTGTCTGTGTTTTTATGCATGCATTAAGTGCATATGTGCATACATACATAGATACATACATAGATACATACATACATACATACCTACATATGTACACACGTACATATGTGTGCATACATACATACATATGTATACAACTACATATGTGCATACATACATACATATGTATACACGTACATATGTGCATACATACATACATACTCGTACATATGTGCATACATACATACACATGTACATATGTGCATACATACATAGATACATACATACATACATACATACATACATACATACATACATACATACATACATATGTACACATGTACACATGTACACATGTACACATGTACGTACATGCATACATACTTCATATACGTACATACATACATACATACACACACACATACATACACACATACATACATACATACACACACACATACATACACACATACATACATACATACATACATATATACATACATACATACATATGTACATACATACACTACATACATATGTACATACATACATACATGCATGGTTAAATTAATAATCATGAAACGTGTGAATGGACTCTTACAAACCAGTCTCAAGAAATACCATTTCGTGCAACCAAGATATATCATCCATCTTTCTATTTTATGATATATGCATCAGACGATGTATGTATGTGCCATGTGTATCATATCGTAACCCTATTTTCATAAATTCGTTTTATGGATACCTAATCGTGTATGATATATAATCGTTTATGAAGTTGTTGCATCGCCATTATGCATGTAAGCTGTGTATGACATTTTTGTCATGTGAGATGTGCTCAACCTTCGATGTAGAGCATATGTACATTATATACGCATCTCGGCAATAATCATAATTCATGGTATATATGCATGCAATCATCGTCTATGTTAGTATATCACGACTCACCATGACTTTATGCAATGCAACTGCACGTACATAATGTGGATAAGGGGTGCTCTGTAAAAAGAGGGTATAGTCCTTTGAGTTGGAACGTGAACGGGGGCTGAGACGCCCATAAAAATTGCACTCCTCTTTTCCTCGTGATTTATCATGTTTAAAAAAAAGGCTTGGATGTGTCACTGTCATTCTCATGGCTATATATCCATATATGTACAATGTATGTAGACATCACTTTTGGCTACCGGATGTCAAACAGATTAAGATATAATTACATGGTAACTACCACACGGATGGATTGAGCCCACAAGTTGGCTCTAACCACTCATCAACGATCATGCCGTCAGAAATATTGGGGTATTGTTCCATGTCCAAGAAAGACAGTGATTGAGACGATTCTCTACATCATGCTGGTGATGCATTTTCAGAACTAGAAGCAGAAAATGTCATCTGCATACTTCATGCTGCTTTACGTCGTAACACAATGAAATGGACGAATTCATATGCTTGGAAGAAGACTTGCATGTCTGATTGTAACAAGTGTTATGTACAATTATTGTTCTTAATAACGTACAGAAGTGAAAAAGCATGTAAGCTTGTTGACAATGATACCTATGGTTATTCAGTCAACAGCTGACCTCCCAAAATAATCATTTCACGTTGAGAATCTTGCGGTCGACCGAGACGTGTATAATACTGGAGCTTGTTCTATTCGTTAGCCACCCATTTGCCACTGATGTTCATTCCCAAAATAAAGAAGAATTGGTGAACCAGAGAGTAAAGATTTGAAAAGGATAGGGAATCTCTCTCTCTCTCTCTCTCTCTCTCTCTCTCTCTCTCTCTCTCTCTCTCTCTCTCTCTCTCTCTCTCTCTCTCTCTCTCTCTCTCTCTCTCTCTCACACACACACACACACAGCGGACATGCAAAACTTCATACTGTGATGGAAATACAGAACAACGGACAACAGGAACGACTGTTTTTTAGTGCAAAACTCAGTAGTAGAGTTCGGAAATGCACAAGAGAAAACCATGATGGAAGAACTGAAAGATAGATGTATCTGATGGCCAGCACTTGAAATTGTTTAGAATGTCCACTATGAGTGAAATGGAAGCATAGCTGTAGTTGAATGAGAGTCATCCAGGTATTCATAATGTCCACAGCCATAGAACTGGACGTATATATGCAGTTGCTAAGTGTCATGGTGCCAACCAGAATGTCCGAAAAGAGTGATCAGGAAGCATACTTGAGTGATCAGGAAGCACATATGAGTGATCAAGAAGCATACGTGCATTTGCAAGAGATCGATTGAAGCTATATTCAGAATGTTGCAGACTATTTGGAAGAGATCGACTGAAGCTATATTCAGGATGTTGATCTCTCTCTCTCTCTCTCTCTCTCTCTCTCTCTCTCTCTCTCTCTCTCTCTCTCTCTCTCTCTCTCTCTCTCTCTCTCTCTCTCTCTCTCTCACACACACACACACACACACACGTACAAAACTCAATAGTAGATTTCGGAAATGCCCAAGAGAAGACCATGATGGAAGAACTGGAATGGATGTATCTGATGGCCAGCAATTGAAATTGTTGAGAATGTCCACTATGAGTGAAATGGAAGCATAGCTGTAGTTGAATGAGAGTCATCAAGGTATTCAAAATGTCCACAGCCATAGAACATGCAGTTGCTAAAGTGTCACAGTGCCATTCAGAATGTCCAAAAAGAGTGATCAGGAAGCATAGGTGAGTGATCAGGAAGCATACGTGCATTTGAAGCTATATTCAGAATGTTGCTCTCTCTCTCTCTCTCTCTCTCTCTCTCTCTCTCTCTCTCTCTCTCTCTCTCTACGCACTGAAGGCTCTTTCCGTTTCCTTACATCGATTGCCTTCTGCTATCCCTTCCTCTACTTCTCCTGTGTGTATCTTTTGCAATAATTGTCCGACTGTTGGAAAGAGAGGACACAATTCTAAGGCAAATTAAAGAGTGGATACCTTAAGGACGGGTTCTTCTGGTCTGCCGGCAGGAGAAGACTTCTTGGAAGCTGATGCAGCTTGAGCGCGAGCCGCTCTCCCAAGCGCGGATTTCTCAAATTTCTCCGCCCTGCTACAACGAATAAAAAAGATGAAAATGGATATCATAAAATGAGATCTGCAAGGGGAAGAACAGGACCTCTGCTGAGCTGCTAATGCGGCCCCAGCACGCGCTTCCGCATCACGTTCCGCCTTTCCCTGACGACCGGAGGCCAAAGGTTTCCTCTGCTGGAAATCCGGAGCGTCGCTAACCTTTGTCGCTGGTTCGCCGCTACCCTTTGTCGCTGGTTCGCCGCCACAGCACGCGTTACCCATCGACCTGCTCCGGGGACCCTTTCCGTCCGTCTTCCTCAATGTTCATCTGTCGGGCTTATTAGAATAGGCTTAGCTTCTCTTTTAAGATAGGCGAGTCGCGACGTGTTGACCTACTTGAGTTCCTCTCATTTTCATAAAATGCAAATATGAACCAAGATTTAACATTATTACAAAAGGGAACCAAGTTTTAACATTATAATATGAACCAAGTTAATTCACAAAAGGGGAGATAAGAACAAAATTGAAAACTCGCGGCCGATTACCATGCTCCAAACTGGATACAAGATAATTGCCAAAGTTTTTTTTTTTTTTTTAATGGAGGTTTGGCCGTAATTATAAACACTTGCATATATTACATGAATACATGAATATTTTACATAAATGCATATGCATATATACACATATGCATATTTAACACATGTATACATATATCACACACATGCAAACACATACATATACATGAAATACATATATATGCATACTAACATATGTATACATATAATATAGATGAATACAGACACATATGCATACATACATGATAAAAATTTGCTCCTCGAAGATAAAGCTATATATAAAATAATTAGGCATACCCCCGAGCTTCATGTTCTAACTTAGAAGAACATGATTTCATCTCTCTAATAGGATTCATCGTTATTCAAGTTAATAAAAAAAACCTATTATCTGATATCCATTCAGAAGCTTCAAGTTATTGATCGATAACTAGAGTAGAATTTACTATCTAATCTACTCATATGTTTTCATTATTGCCATCATTTTGGTAAGACATCAATATAGTGTCATCTTCATTATCCTTATTGATTTCATTTATTTCTTCTATTGTTAAATATATGTTCTCATGAATCACATCATCTATTGATGGATTAATATCTATTTTTGGTAATTCCTCTTCCTCATTAGTAGAGTCAGCATGTAGAGAATTATCCTCTTCATCAAAAAGATTATTATCATTATCACGTATAATGATTCTAATTTCTATTTTAGATGTTGATGTATCAGTATCTGATGTTAAATCATCAAGAGGACTTTCTTCGATCTCTCTAACAATAAATTGTTCAAACAATGACCTACCTCTAGGTTGCACATGAATGACTTGCCACCAAGGATGAGCATCTGGGTTTTTATAAAAAAATGCTTGTTCAATATGCCTAGGAAGAATATATGGTTCTTTAGTAGATCGCATTACCTTGGAAGAATCAATTGTCCAAAACCCAGATAATTCCTTTCTTAATGTAGAATTACTACCTTTATACTCCGCTCGAAACCAGTCAACTTTCAAAATGACCTATCAAAATATATAACAACAAAAACCCATTATTAGGTGCTTAAAAAAATAACTAACTCTAAAAAAAATATATAAACTTTTTTGTACCTGTTTGAATGTACGAAATGAAATTTCGTAGATACCAACAATAGTTCCTACGTAACCAAGTTCGCTATCTATAAGGTTCGTGTCTTTTGAGCTAGCACGTGATAGTTGCTTGAAAGAAGCAACAATACTAGAATCCTCTGTTTTACGTAAAGAATCAATGGCTTTGATTCTAATATGCTATCCAAAAGCCCACATATTAGTGAACATTCGAGCCTGCAAAATAAATTCAATTAGTAAATAGAAACTAACATACATATATGAAAAAAATAAAATATTATTTTAATAAAATTACCTTTCGTTCACAACCTATCATTAACTCTCTTTGCTCATCTGAGATTTCTTCATTATTTGCGTTGGCGCGTTGCAAACGACTATATAGCCAATCCGTGAAAGAAGGTATATCTATAATCTCATTATTATCGAGATTACGTCTAGATCTTTTGTTTTTTCGCCTTTTACTTCGGAGACTTTGAAGTTCCTCGTACTCACTAAGGAATGCTTGCATGCATTTGCTATTATATGCTACAAAAGTAGAAACATCATTTTTTTCTTGAAGTGTAAATAAGAATGGAACCCCCTTACCTGATAGTACCTAATCTGTTATTTTTGAAGAAGACTTGTTGGTCCATGCACGTGGAGCTTCTTCATGAACTCTTTCAAGATACTCACTAACGTAATACATGCACTCTTCAAGCATCCAACCCTTTGCCATGGATCCTTCTGGTTTTGCTCTTTGTTGCACATAACCTTTTAGTATTCCCATAAATCGCTCGACCCAAAACATCCATCGAGTGTTGACAACACCTACAATCTCTATCTCATCTGCAAGATGGACTAATAAATGAACCTGAATATCAAAAAATGAAGTAGGAAGTTCTTTTTCCATCAAACATAGTAGCTCTTTGCATTCACGTTTTTTTTGTGGGATCGAATTTTTATCGATCTCTTTGGATGTAATCCACCTATACATATCATAAAAACAATTATAAAGAAGTTAATTAAAAAATAAAAGATATCCAATATTCATACATATTAAATATAAAAGTATCATAATTACCTTAAAAGTGATCCAAGACAATAGATCATATCTCGTACTCCTTTCGTTGTACATCCATCGATAACCAAAGGTAAAATATGTTTCAAAAAGTTATGCCAGTCATGGGTCTTTAACCCAGATAAGCTCTTATCATCCATAGTAAACATGTTTTGAAACTATGCTCCATATCCTGTAGGAGTCTTAATCAATTGAATTCTATTGTTGATAGTCTGTATCTCTTTTGTTGTAAGTGCCCAAGGAGCAGATGCATAAGTCGTTTCTTGTCGATGTCTATCAAAAACTAGCCATAACTTTGGTTTGGATTTTTTATCTTTCAAATCATTCCTTGATGCTGTGGTATCTTTTAGTCCAAGAAGATGCTGCCATAGTGAATAACCAATATTTTTGAATATATGCATAGGATCAAGAAGATGACATACTTTTAACTCTTTCCAATACTCCAAAGAATACCATATTGATATGTTCTCTGCAAGTGCCAATTTTCATTTACCTCTGTTCACGTACTCATTATCTAAATCATCACTGAAGATTTCTGCTTCTGGATCTATCAGAGGTCCATCTGTCCATTTTTTATACCAATCCATAGGCGTCATAGGTTTTGGATACTGGCCTGTTTCAAGCTTTCCATTAAAATGTATCGCTTCTCTTTTAGATCTTAATGGATGATCATCAGGCAAGAATCATCGATGTCAAAGATAAATATTTTTGTTGAGATTCTTACTATAGATTGATCTCAACCAATCACCACAATATGGACAAGCTTTATAACCCTTAGTAGATATTCCTGCATCATGGAAAATGATAAAAATATAATTAGATTAAATCATATTTATTTACATGCATATTGAATAAAAAAATTACATCAATACCTGACAAAGGCCATATCCAGGAAAATCGTGAATAGTCCAAGCCACAATACCACAAACCATAATATGTCTTTCATTGATGCTTTTCGATACATCAATGACATTAATACCTCTCTATAACTCTTGAAGATCGTCAATGAGAGGAGCAAGATATACATTCATATCTTTAACTTGTCTTTTGCCTAGGATTAAAAGTGAAAGCATTAAATGTTCCTTTTTAATGCTAAGGTATGGCGGAAGATTGTAGTTTATGACTACCACTGGCCATGTTGACCATTTACTGGATTTCATGGAGAATGGATTAACCCCATCTAATGCAACTCCTAACTTTAGATTCTGTGGATTTTGTGCAAATTCAGGCCATGTAGAATCAATATGCTGAAAAACAACACTATCATGAGGAATTCTGATTATTCCATCAGTACTTTTGTGATCATGTCCCCAAGTCAAAAGCTTTGATAATTCGGGGCTTTGAAACATATGTCTAATCCGTGGAGCCAATGGAAAATGTCTCAATACCTTTTTTGGGATTTTACCTTCTTCACCCTTATATCGAGGAGATTGACATTTGGGACATGTCAAAGAGTCTCCATATTCACCTCTATATAAAATACAATTGTTAGGACATGCATGTATACATTGATAATCTATACCAAGATTGTTGATTATCTTCTTCATGTCATCATGTGAGGTAGGAAGAATATTCTGACTTGGTAAAAACTTTTCAGATAATAACATGTAAGTTTATCAAAAAAAGATATATTAAAAAAGGTAAATAAATAAATATACATATATACATGTAGGTTTTTATTCTTACTTTAGATAAGGTAAGAACAAGAACTTGAATTGAATGGACACTTTTTGTCCGCGCATCTTTTAAAACTATTAATGCATCTTTCAAAATATTTACACAAAATTTGATTGTTTTGGATGGTAGGATACGATTGTTTGTTTTGGACACGTGAAGTATGTACCTTCATTGAATGATTTGTCGATTCACACTTTCAAACTGAACATATGTGTGAATCGACAAATCATTCATATCCTCCAAAACAAACAATCGTATCCTACCATCCAAACAATAGTATCCTGCCATCCAAACAATCGTATCCTACCATCCAAACAATCGTATCCATTCAATTCAGGTTCTTCTTCTTATCTTATCTAAAGTAAGAATAAAAACCTGCATGTATTTATATATATATATATATATATATATATATATATATATATATATATATATATATATATATATATATATATATATATATATATATATATATATATATTTATTTATGTATATATATATAAATAGATAGAAAATTGAAAATTATACCTTAATAGTGTCGAAACAGATACATTACTCCATCCAAAACGATTTTGAAGGTTGAGAATAAGTAAGCTCGCACTTAGTCGTGTCAAACGACTTCCTTCATATACATGCTTTAGACATTCCTCTCGAAGATATTTCTCATTTTTAGAAATATCAATGCTCTCACTGTCATTTTGATACCAATCCTCAATAAAATCTGCCATGCCATCATTTTCATCATTGTCACACACATCTTGTACTTTATCGTCTTTTGAATATAGATATTTCAACTTTGCATATTGCACATGATTAGTTTTGCGTAGCCTCCTCATGGAAGCTTCTAATAATCGTGGTCTTACTGGTAATTGTGAATGCTGTGGACGAATATCATCAACATCATAGGTTGGAATCTACACATATAAATAAAACTCATTAGTATTCCATAAATGAATAAAAAGTAAACTTCAAATATAAAATTAAGTATATAACTTATTAAATATGGATAGAAAATTTTTATTCTCTCTAGCTAAAAGGTGCTCTTGGAGGTCTACGCCATCCATAATTCACTAATAGTTCATCACCAGCATGTAATGTAGTAATAGCATTGACAACTATGTATCTTGATACATCTCTACTCATGTATGGTGATTCATGACTATTTTCACGCTCCTCAAATGTGCAATTAGTCCTTGAACTATTATGTAACCCTCGACTACTATTTATTAAACCTGCTATATTTCCATGTGTGTAAGGTCTTCCATCAATGTATAATCTTTCATTTTCTGCATGTAAAATCCTTCTACTAGTAAGGGATGATGCGTTCAAGCATATTCCATAAGTACTCATGCTTTGAACATAACGTAAAATTCGATGCCAATCTCCCCATCCATATATAGGACCACAAAATGACATAAGAGTGACTTCAGAGTTCAGAGGCACATACAAATCCTCTACAATAAAGAGACCACGACCAGCATTAGTAATAGTGGATGGAGCAATCATATAGCGATTACCCCAAAAGTTGAAAACCTCTCCATCTAAAGGAAGTGGTCCTCTATTCCATCCTCCATATCTTCTTCTATCATATGTTTGTACTAAAGAACGATCACGAGCTGGCAATGGATAATCTCCAGCCGTTTCATTCTCTAAACCAGGAAGTAGAGGATTTCTAGAAACCTCTGCTTGTAATTGATGAACAACAAGTCCATGACGTGTACGAGGTATATTAACATTATGAGAAAAATCATCATCATCATCATCATCGAGCAAGTATTCCTGTATATCAACAATAATTTGATTTTATATATGGTTTTTAAATAAAATAATGACATTAATATATATAGAAAATACATACCCAAGCATTGACTAGGTGATGGTGCACGCTCAAAAGTACCATACTCTACCTCATGTTCAATACATTCCAATCGTGGTCTTCGATACGTGCCATAACAAGAGTTACACCAACATATAATATGCTCTTCATAGTAAAATTCATCATAATTCCTATCGGAGGACACATGTGAAGTCGTTGCATGGGTAGGAGGTGGTGGAGTACCCTCTGATTGATCAGAATCTGCACATAATAAGAAACATAAAAAAAAATATAAGTTATGTATCCATCAAATATATTTAAAATTAAATATTTCATATACTTACAGTATAAAGTCGTTGCACAAAGAGGAGACGGTGGTGGAGTTCCATCTGATTGATCAGAATCTACAAATAATGGTATTTGATATTAATAATTTGATTATCTACATAAACAAAAAATTCACATATACATATTTACACATACACACATATTCACATATACACATTTACACATACACACATATTCACATATACACAACTACATATTATTGTGGGATAAATGCATGTATTTTGTATGAATGAGTGTATATGCATGCATGTGTGTGTACGTATATATGTGGATATGTATATGTATGTTTATGTTATATGTATGTATATGTGTATATGTATACATATATGCATGCGTATATGTTTGCATGTATATGTGTATGTGGGTATGTGTATGTGTATGTGTATGGGTGTGTATATATGTGTATGTATTCTGAATTTTTTTTCTGTTTGAGATTAAATTAACAGGAGATATTGTATGGTCGAAAAAAATAAGAGGCGAGCTACCATACCACCTGAGTCGTGGTAGTTTTTTCATAGACAACTACGTCCTCAGGAGTCATTTCCTCAGCAGAAGGTACACAAATTAATAGTTTATATTTATAATTTTTATATATTTTAGTAATTTTTACATTTAATTTATGTATTTTTTTTTCTTGAATAAACAGGCTGTTGCAAAGAAGAGAGTGGAGTCGGGCCACACATCGCACCTAGGCCAAATGGGCCATAATGGTTTTGTAGCTATGTTTGTAAGTATATGTGTTATTGTGAGTATATTTTTTATTTTAGTTAAAATGCAAGCAACTAATGGTTTTTATTTGTTTCATTGCAGCGGAAGGATTATGGCCGATATCCTACGAAACAAGAGATCGAGTATGCTACACATTTTGGATATCGGCATTTGAGCGAGTATATGCAAGATCATCCTGATGCCTTTGTGAGTATTTTTAAATTTTATATATTTTTATGAATGTTTTAATTATTTTATTTATTTATGTTTGTTATATGTAATACAGGAGTATTATGGAGAGACAAATATGGATGAGGTGGAGAGACAGACACAGGAGGGATGATCTCGATCGTCACAGGGTGATCATGACGATGAGGATGAGGAAGATCAGAATGATCATGATATTGCTGACGATGATGATGATCATGATGATGATGACGATCATGATGATCATGATGATCATGATGATGACGATTAGGATTTTAGTTGATTATGACATTGGATTATATGTATTTACATTGATATATATATATATTTTTTTTATTTCAATTATGTTTTGAATTGTGTGTATGGTATTAAGTAATGAAGAGTTTTGTTCTATTGATTGTCATTATTGTTTATATTAGGCATGTGTTTTAATACTTTAATTATGTATGTGTGTGTATATGTATGTATGTGCATGTGTATGTGTGTGTATATGTATGTATGTGCATGTGCATGTATAAGTGTATATGTGTGTATGAGTATGTGCATATGCATGTGTATGTACGTATGTGTATATGTATATGCATGTATATGTATAACTCTATGTGTATATGTGTGTATGTGCATGTATATGTGTATATGTAGGTATGTGCATGTGTATATGTGTTTTAATACTTTAATTATATAATTCATTCATATGTGTGTACCTAAGTGTATATGTATGTGTGTGTATATGTATGTATGTGCATGTGTATGTGTGTGTATATGTATGTATGTGCATGTGCATGTATAAGTGTATATGTATGTATCAATATGTGCATGTTCTTGTGTATGTGTGTGTATATGTATATGCATGTATATGTATAACTCTATGTGTATGTGTGTGTATGTGCATGTATATGTGTATATGTAGGTATATGCATGTGTGTGTGCATGTGTATATGTGTTTTAATACTTTAATTATATAATTCATTCATATGTGTGTACCTAAGAGTATATGTATGTGTGTGTACATGTATGTATGTGCATGTGTATGTGTGTGTATATGTATGTATGTGCATGTGCATGTATAAATGTATATGTGTGTATGAGTATGTGCATGTTCTTGTGTATGTGTGTGTATATGTATATGCATGTATA
The DNA here is from genome assembly GCA_020310875.1 of Ceratopteris richardii. Classification (NCBI taxonomy): domain Eukaryota; kingdom Viridiplantae; phylum Streptophyta; class Polypodiopsida; order Polypodiales; family Pteridaceae; genus Ceratopteris; species Ceratopteris richardii. Next base: position 160,423,122 of record CM035418.1, on the reverse strand, counting down.
TGTATGTGTGTGTACATGTATATGCATGTATATGTATATGTGTGTATATGTATATGTATATGTATATGTGTATATGTATATGCATGTGTATATGTATGAAACATGCATGTGTATGTGGATGTGCATATACATGTATTTGCATATATGTTAATGTGTGTATGTGTGTGTGTGTGTGTGTGTGTATATATATATATATATATATATATATAATAATGCATGCATGGACGTCTTTTTATGTGGTTGTAGGAATGTTTGTGCATATGCATGTGTATATGTGTGTATGTCTAAGTGTATGTGCACATGTATCTATGTGTATATATGTGTGTGTATGTGCATTTGTATATATGTATATGTGTGAAAGTGCATCTTCATCATGTATAAGTGTATGAGTGCATATCAATAAGTGTGAGTATGCTATGTAATGAAAATAACACAATTCAAATGATCTACAAAGAATAGAAATTGTACTTACAATTGTTAGCCATACTTTTTGCTTGGTTAGCTTCTTGAATAACCTACAATAAAGAGAGAAAGAAAAGAGAGATCTAGAGAGAGAGAGAGAGATCTAGAGAGAGAGAGATCTAGAGAGAGAGAGAGATCTAGAGAGAGAGAGAGATCTAGAGAGAGAGAGAGATCTAGAGAGAGAGAGAATTCAAAGAGAGAAAGATGTAGAAAGAGAGAAACAAAGACAGAGGGAGACAATAAGAGAGAGCTTAGGCAAAACAACAATTCTGCATATACTTGCTTCAGCTCGTAAGCACAGCGCAATTGCGAACGTTGGAGAGCTCTTCGATCAAATGCGTGAAAATGTCGATCGCAGAGCCTCCAACATTTTAATTTTTGTCCGTCAACAGATCGTCGTGTAAGCGATGCTATTCATCGTCGAATACGCGACAATTTTAGCGTCGCTTATGCGACGGCATGTAACGTCGCCTATGCGACGTAGGAAAGCGTCGCTTATGCGACGCTTTTGAATTGCGTCATTTTAGCGACGTGGTATGGGAACGTTGCAATCCCGTCGCGTCACAAGTCGCAAATACCGTCGTTTTATGCGTCGTTTAATCGACGATCGGCACGGGACGCTAATTACGACGCAAGTTGCAATTTTATAGCGACGAAATTCTATCGCTTTAACCGTCGCTATACGCCCGTATTCCTTGTAGTGCTAGCCAAGGTGAATATCAAACTAAATCATTGGAAAGGTATGCAAGTCAACTTGGCAAGGTGTGCTATGGTTGCTAACACATTTATGCTTTCAACGACTATTACTTTATCTCGTGTTGGAGACCTAAGGAGAAAGAGTTGGCCAAAGTGGAAAGAATCTGCAGAAACTTCCTTTGGACTGGGACCCCAACAAGAGGGGGATTCCCAAAATCAAATGGGAAACTTGCATTAGCTCGAAAGACTCAGGGGGCTTGACAAGGTACACAGCAGTTGAAATAGCTTCTACCATAGATAATGTGGCAACTTCTTCTCTTCAAGCATTGTTCGGGCTGATCCAACCAATGTCTTGTTTCTCCTCTCTACAATTCCATTCAGTTGAGGAGAGTACCTAGTAGTCACTTCCCTTTTTGATACCTTTGTCCTGCAAGAACTCATCAAAGTCTTTGGAGAAGTATTCTCCCCCTGCATCAGATCTGAGCTTCTTTAGTGATCTACCAGTATGATTCTCCACATGTGCAAGATACTTCTTGAAGCAATCAAACACTTCATTCTTACTCTTGATAAAGTATAGAATAGTCCACCTACTATGGTCATCAATAAATGAGACATAATACCTTGATCCTACCAATGAGGGTTCTTGACTTGGTCCCCATACATTTTTATGTACTAAGTCCAATAAGTTGTTGTGGATGTAGCCTTTCTGGTTGAATGGTTGTCTTTGTGCCTTCCCAATCTGACATGCATCACACATGTTGATCATGTGTTGCTTTGATATGTTCGGCAGTCCCAGAACACTTTGATCCCTACATATATCCTTCAAGGTTCTTTCATTCACATGATCCTACCATGCTTCTCACTTCGGGCTCATGAGCCTACCATGCTTCTGACTTCAGGCTATCTTTTTGAAGCCTTGACATGGATCTTCCACAAAAGCTCCATGTTGGGTGAACCTAACTTGCAAGCCTTTTTCAACTATTTGGCCTACACTTATTAGGTTTTTAGTGATAGTGGGTACATAGAGAACCTTACTTAGAATGTTTGTCCTGCCATTGGAAGCTTTGACATTACCAATCTTCTCCACATTGTGCTTTGTGTCATCCCCTTTTTGCACTTCATGTCTATGCTTTGGACTTTCCAAATCAGATAGAAGAGCAATGTTTCCTGCAACATGATTTGAACATCCTGAATCTATGTAGAACAAATGATCATCTTCTTTACCTTCTTTGTGGCTTAGATTCATAAGAAGCAATGAGTCCTCATGTGGTTGATCTTCTGAATAATTGTTGTACTCCCTTCTATTATAGCTTCTATTGTTATTGTTGAAGTTGTGTCCACCTTTGCCTCTATTACTGCCATATCCACCTCTTCCACTTCCTTTCTAGGTCTTCCCATTGAACCATCAATTCTGAGTGGTGTGGTTGGTCTTATCGCATATGGCACAAGGTTGAACATTCTGACCTTTGGCTTTGTCTTGCTTTGTTCCTTTCTTCTTCCCTTTCCACTTGCTCTTGCTTGTGAAGTTGGCTTGGGAGGTCTCTTCTTCAGCTTCTTCCTTCTTCTTGCCTTTCTGCTTCTTATCCTTCTTATGTGCATATAGAGCACTAGTTGAATTACCATGATAAGAGTTACCTTCCTTTATGCTATTGTTGGCTTCTTGATTGAAGAGTTGTCCAAGAAAGATGATGAAGTCTAGAGTTTGCACATCCATGATGAGATCATAAGCCATCGTGAAGGATTGCGTTGAGAATTTGCCTCATGATGACCTCTTCTTCAATCAGCTCTCCAATGGATGCTAACTGATCTGCAACCTCCTTGACCTTGGTAACAAACTCTGTGATGGTTTGTTTAGGTGTCTTCTTCATTTGGTTGAACTCGTTCCAAAGATGATTCTTTCTTGCTTTGGTACTAGCAGAAAAGAAAGTATCGAGGGCATCCCAAGTCTCTTGAGATGTCTTGCATCCTCTAATATGTGGTAATAGAAAGTCAGAGATAGAGTTTAGTATGTATGACCTTGCTTGATCATCCCTTGCGCACCAAAGTTTGATCTTATTTGTCTCCTCTTGTGTAGGTCCTCCTTTGGATCTTGGAATAGCCATAGCTTCATCACCTGCTACAATTCCATAAAGATTTCTACCTTGTAAATAGGCCTCCATCCTGATTTGCCAAGCCGTGTAGTTGTGTCGATCAAGCTTCTCGATCATTGAGGGAAAGTTTTCACCCATCTTGATCTAGCTCAGATACCACTGAAAGAACTTGGAGAAGCTTGTAGAAGGTAGAAAAATGTGTTTCGAAGCGAAAAAGTTTGGTCTAGCCAACCGGCACAAGACCAGCCCTTGAGCTTATGGAGACTCAAATAGACCTTATAAGCATGTGATAAGTGCAAATAAACACACTATGTACTTTGGAGCATCAAGGAGAATGAGTCGATACAAGACAGATAGGTTCACGGGTCGAGTAGTTCAAAAAACTTACTATCTATGGAAGAGACAATGAACTTCAAATGCCCATATCGACCTAGAAAAAATCCTTTTATGGGAGTGATACACATAGGGTTGAGTGTATAGAATGCACAAAATTATAAGGAATAAGCAAAATATGCTATAGGAATGAATGAGACATTCACTGGTGGTACTTCCTATTTTTTAGGAATACACAAAGATTGACCCCGAGACAAAAAAACTCAAATTTCTCCCAATCTACTGAACCAAATGCTATGAAAATTTATATAATAAACTAGACACTAATACCTTTCCAATGAGCCATCTTTCACTCAATTTGGAGCTTTGGAGAGAGAGCAGCAGCCTCTGCAAGATTACTGTTGGCGAAGAAGATGATGCAGAGAATTGAAGGAGCAAGACAATGATGGTCACAAGTGTATGTATATTGCTTCCATGTAATGTACAAGTGATTTCAAGTCTTTATATAGACTCTACGAGTGTTCCAGGACTTTTACAAGTGAAGTCTGAATTCAAATGAAGGTGGGAATGGGTTGTTGGAGGGAATAAATTCACTTTCCTACAATCTAGGAAAAGTGAAGATCTAGTTTGATCTACTCTTAGGTGATTGATTGCTTGATTGAATGCATCTTCAACCACCACAAATTCGTGGGATTTGGGCTTTATCTTTCTAGCTTTACATGTGTAAAGCTCAAGGCTTTAACAACAGTAAATGAACAATCAAAAATCTCTCAAAAAAATACAGTAAATGAGCATAAGAAAAAGAACTCTCCAACGGATATTCTTTCGACGCTATAGCCTTTGATGTAGATCAAATCCACCTCAAGAATAGTGTAAGCTTGATGTTCCAACACTTATGATAGTTTTCTAACTCTTATACAGCACACCATGAAGGCGCTTGAAGCATGGAACATATTGAGAAATCAATATGAAACTCGGAATCAAACATGGTGTTGGAGAGATTTCTCTCTCCCCAATCAGTTGAAGAAATTGTGAAGGCTTGCAATGATAGGATCCATACATTTGACGAGATCTTATCTAATTCCCTTGGAATCGGTGAACCAATGGAACCAAAAATTATTTACAATTATTTACCAATTTCATGTTTTAGTTTTGGCAATTCACGGACACACTCTACTCCATTGCCTGCTCCTTCTGGCTGCTATCTAAAAAGGAGCTAATCAATGACAAGGACGATAGAAGATGTAATTTTCATATGTACATCTAATGAACTGATGACCTGACTTTCAATGGATTCTAATGATGCTTTGAAACACATCAAAATCTACATGTTGAGGATATCTTTTTGATCTTGCACTCCAGTATCACTTTCAAATTCTCAAATTTTGTGTATTATGTTTACCTTTATATCAATATCATATACATGAAAAATCATTATTAACACGAGGTACTTTCATCCTCGATTTAGTAAAAGTTATTGAGATAAAGATTAAAATGGTCCAAAAGTTAACTTGATTACCTTACATTAAGTGCATATGAATGCATGTGATGAATCTAAGTCTCTAATCAATTGTCTTGAGTGTGTATATTTTTTTTTCCTAAGCTTCCATGATTATCCGAGAATTGCTTGAGTTGTTATAGTCACCCTGCGTGAGCCGTTGAACAAGATGGTTGAATTGATCCACCAACTGAGCGTTCCCATTTTCCTGACACTTGAACCCGACGTGAAGAAACGACAACTCTGGTACTCATAATTTATATTTTCTATCATATGCATTGACAAAGTTAGCAAATAATCGTGAGCTTCTTCTTCCTTGTGAGCATCGGCTTGATTCCTAAACCTTGCACTTTCTTGGGTGTTGAGGGCTAATCGTATTTGGTTTGAGCACCTCCATGAAAATTTTCAAGTAGCTATCCTCTTCTCGCCACCCGTCTCATTGACATTTGAAGCAAAGATGTTTGCACACATTCATTCATTAGATATTTGATGTATTAGAATTTGATCAAAACAAACTGTATAAAGTCTACACACATTCACTTTGAGCCTCTTCTAGGATCCATATTCCAGGTATTTGATATATCTTTGACACTTATTTTTTATCAAATTTCAATGGGCAAGAAGAAATTAGTTCAAGTAATCACACATGATAAAGAATTAAAAATGGAAGAATTAATTAAGACTAAGAATTTGGACTTGGAAACACAACTCAAAGACCAAGGAGAAAAGTTAAAATTGTCAAATCAAGCCAAATTTGAAGAAGTGTTTTTATTAATTGATAAGCTTAGTTATTTTTCCAATACAAGTCATCTGATGTGTGGTATATTAAAGGAATTTATTGTGAATGAATTACAAATTTGAAGGCAAAAATTGATGAAGTGACCAAGCATGTAAATAAATTATCCATATGCAAATGTAAACATGAACAAGACGTTCAAAGTTTATGTACAAAAGTAAATGATAAAACCTATTTCTTTGACCATAGGAGATCCACCCATAGGGCTATGAATAGGAGAGTGAATCGTCCAATAAAATGCTTTTGGTGTGATCAATTAGGCCATATGTATGGTGATTGTCTTGTGTATGATGATGCATGTAAATTGCACTTAGTCACTACAATAGACCATTAGATTTGTGATTTTCAAGCCCATCTACCTTTGCATTTAAACTTAGGTAGATTAAGGATGAGAGAATACTTTGATCAAACTAAGTTTAGACCTAAAACATGTAAAATGATTCAAAAACAGAGGAGACCTAAGAGCTGTGATGAGAAAACAAATTCTAAACTTAAGAGAAATGATGAAAAGAGTTTTTGTGAATTAAAATCTATGACCAAATTTGAGACTCAAAGTAAATTCTTTGAAAATGAGCAAAATCTTTCCAAACCTAAATTTATGAGTAAAAGTGACAATCAAACTAAATCTATTGATATACAAAGATATGACCAAATTACATTGGACGAACAAAAGATTAATAAAGTAGTATATGCAAGGATAAAGGATGATGAAAATGAAATTCAAAAATCAATCAACTTTGAGAAAAGGCAAAATACATATTATGTGAATTGTGAACCTAAATTCTTAGAGAATGACAAATATTTTGATCAAGATAAATTTGATAAATTAAATATTCAACCATATGATGACAAAAATATTCACAATAAATTTGATAATGATAAAAAAATTAGGGAAAATATGAATTTATCTAATGATCAAGATTTGATGAATAAAGAAAGGAAATGGGTACAAGAAGATATACAAAAAATTGAGCAAAATATTAAAAGCCCTTCTAAACCTATGAAAAAGGGGGAAAAGAAATTGAAAGGATGAATTTCTTATTATTATTTTATTCATGTCTAGGTTCAAATTTGATGAACTTTTATTGATGAAATTTAATGATAAATATTTCCCAAAATTGATATTTTTTATACTTGAAGATTTTTCTATGAAATTTCTTCATTAAAATTTTTCACATTTTGATGAATTTATACATTTTTTTTATTTGATGATTGATGATTGATGATTGTTTATGAAAATTTCTCCTAAATATTTTCCATGCTTGATAAATTTATAAAAAAGTTTATGACAAAGCTTTGCTTTCAAAAGATTTATGTGCTAATTGATGAAGAAATAACTTGTGGATTTTATTGTGATTTTCTGATAAAACAATATTTGGGTAAACTTTTATCATTTAAAGATAATCTTGTTTTAGGAGAAAAGATAGAATAAAAATATATGGAGATTTTCTTTACAAAGATATGAATTTCTTATGAAAATTTTCAATGGAACTATTTGAAGAATTTTTCTTTGCTAAAAATATGATCTTTTCATGTCTATAATGAAAAATATGATCTATTTTTTACAAAAATATGATAAATTATGAAGAAAATAGAATTTTCTTATGACAAAAATATGACAAAATATTTTGAAAACATGTTTGAAAATTATGATTAAAAATATGATGATTATGATATGATGAAATATGATTGATGATGAAATCTAATTATTTTGTAGTTTCTAGTTTTATGATTACCAACAGGATTGGATGATGATTTGAACACTCAAATTAAATATGTTTTGATGAAAATTTTATGAAGAAGATTTTATAATGAATTCAGAGAGAGATGATTGAAGATCAAGCTAATTTCTAGGTGGTATTTATCTAGGATTATATTTTCTAATATGTTTTCTTTATGCATATCATATGCATTTCCTGACAACAAATATGATTAAATGTTCTGGAATTTGGTTTGTCAAATTATGAAGTGATCTATTTAGCCAAATTAGGAATACAAAACTTGATTTATGTTTCTATTTTATGAATTGAGTACAGATTTGATGTGAACAAAATGTATTTGCAATTCATTTCAAATGATGAAAGTATTTTTCATATATGTATGATCATATAGATGCATGACTCTTAATGTTTGTGAGATCCTTTGTCTTTCTCATACATGTATCTAGATCCTTATCTTGGAATAAGGGGTTTGTAAGCAAATAACAACACGGTGGAATAGACCTGTAGACAGAGTTGAGAGAAAAACAAAGACAAAGATAGATGCAGACTAAGAGATAGAGAACTCAAATTCTCATATTGTCGAGTGTAATGCAGTTACAATGATGGTGTTGTCCACCCATGCACTCCCAATGTGGAGGTTAGATGGCGATCCAGACAGATTCTAGATGAAGGTCTTACTAGTGCACAATGCTATGTAAAGCTCAACCTGAGCCATGCTTATATAGTTTTTATAAGGGAAGTTTGTATAGATAAACACAGTCAATAGATACTCAATAGTCGACAAGATATACAATCCAACAATATCTCCATCACCAGAAGTCGTATTGTCTTGGCCCTATGGGCTGGACGGATAGGCCCCCCCGTCCCCACAGAAGGGGGCAAGCCCCCCTCTACACTCCCCCCATTAAGGTTCTATGGGGAAACCACATGATGCCACAAGCCTTTATTTTTGCCTTGAATAGCAACCAATGGCCCGAAAGTTTATGCTCTACCTAACCTAATGGCTAGGCTCACATAGATCATCTATAACCATCAATGGTCACACATAAACCTCATCTAACTTGGAAGTTAGAGTTCCACAAATGTTCAGGCTCTCACAATGGCTTCTCCTCATAATGGGGGCCTTACAACTTAGAGCACCATGGATCATTTTTGGTCACTTGAGGGTGGAGTATTGAGCATATCTAACACCCCTCCTCAATGTCCACCAATGAACTACCTCATTGGTCCAATCCCAAGATTTGGAAAGTGTCGAAGAAGTTGCTCTCTCCTAAGTGCCTTGGTGAAGATGTGTACTCCATTTTCTTTAGTTGGAAAATAGATTATCTCCATGACCCCATCCTCAATCAACTCACACACATAGTGATACTAAATTTCTATGTGCTTGGTACATGCATGGAACACAGGATTCTTGGTGATGGCCATGCAACTTTGGTTGTCACACTTCAACAAGCAGCCTACTGTGGCCAATTCTAGTTGTGAGGCTGAGTAAAGGGCAACTTTCACAGTGATTGTTGATTGTGTGTGGCTTAGACACATTTTGGCTGATTTGGGTATTGGTTAGTATTTTTCCACCACCATCTTCATTGGTAATTAGGGTGCATTGGTAGTTTGCGAGGAACCCTGTGTTCCATGCTTGCACAAAACACATTGAGGTGCATTATCATTATGTCAGGGAGATGCTCTCTACTGGAGAGATCAGTTTGGCATATGTGCCCATACAAGATAAGATTGGAGACCTTTTCACAAAGGTTGTGCCTAGGGAGAAGTTTGAAGATTTTTGCAAAGCTTTGGGCTTACTTCCTTTTGTGGATTGATCTCTGTCCATATAGCTTGGCACTTCCTTATACATCAGTGCCAACGACTTGCTCATCACATTACTCCTAGGGGAATTTGTTGATATATTTTGGTAGTGATGTTATGTGAACACACTTAGGACCACCGAGGTACCTTTTTCCCTCTTTAGGAGGTTTTTTTCCTCCTCGCTTGTATATACACCTATAACCCTAATGGATCACTTATCTTTGCACATTCATTTGGTAATTCATTCAGTGTTGTGTTGTGCTTCAAGCTTCTTCTTCTTTCTTGTGCTATTCTTGTGCTTTTCTAGACCTCGAACTCCAACATTTTCACATTTTGTTATGGTCATTTTAGAGATTTACTGAGCACATTTATGCTCACAATTTCATATGCATGCTAAATGCATGGTTACGTGATAACTTGTTAACATGGTTTATTCTCCAACGAGATATTTATGATGTGAGTCATGCATATGGAAATGTATATATTATTTGATTGTTGAGAGATTATTGATTTATGGTTGAGTTCTAGTAACTTTTTACATTGCTTATCTCTTGGATTGCAAACATGGTGTGTTGTTGATTTGATGGCACCGTATTTTTGAGATGAAAGGATTAGATGTGGGATACATTGATTCGTGCAAGTTTACACATGTATGTGCATAGTGATTCATAGAGGTCGTGCCCAATCACGTTTGTATTGATTTGGATGCATTGCAAAGTCCACTATCTGGTTGCATCTTGTGGATTCCATATATGAGTTTGTGATGTATGAGGAGGCAAGTAGTGCATTATGGTAGAGGCTACATGATATGTATGTGAGTTCATTGACTCATGTGAGATATAGATCGCATTGACAACTTTGATCTTGGCATTGTGGCCATGAGGGTCATACTCGGCAATGTTTTTTAGGGAAAAATGTGACAATGACATCAAAGACATGCATGTGATACACAACAAGTAGTGTTTTCAGTAAAGCTTATGGTAGTTGATTATGCCAATGATAGTGCTTTCATTTTCTCCTATGATTCATCTAAGGATTCCTCTTTTTCATTGAATAGCACACATATGGCTTGGTTGCTTGATGCATTAGCCACTTTCCATGTTAGTCTAGTTTGCTAGTGGTTTTGTTGATCCTTAGTTGAGAGTCATGGATGTGTGTGCATGCCTAATGATATGGCATATGACATTGAGGGTGAAGGAGATGGATGCCTTATGCTACTTAATGGAGAATCATTTAGACTCTGACATGTACATTGTGTCTCCATTCCTTATGAGATTGATATCAGTTGACCAATTGTGAGATAGCAATTCTTGTGTAATGCTTGGTGAACATAATTTTCAGTTGCAATTGGGATAGCTATCTATCCCAATCCTAGAGCCTCAGTTGCAATTGAGGCTCTAGGATTGGGCACATGTATCCACTGCATGTACTTCATGCAAGAGATAGTCTCATCTTAGTAGGAGTTCAAACTTATGTACAATTTGAGACTTGTCTTGCCTCATTTTGTCTACCTATAAACAATTCTATTGAGAATCATGATGCCCATGTATGGTAGGATTTAGATGCTCAAATAGATGCTCATATAAAGCATGTTTTGGATGCGTGTGATGCTCATGTAGATCATGATTTGGATGATTATATAGATGCTCTTGTGGAGCATATTTTGGATGATAATTTGGATACTTTAGAGCACAATATGGATGCTCAAATAGAGCATTTTGATGATACTCCATTAGAGTGTGATAATCTATTTGAAATTGGTGTTGATGCTATGAAAATAGCTCATATGGATCATGTTAATACACTTGGTGTGGTAGAGTAAGATAGCTCTTATGATGCACAATGTGTGGCAGAGTAGGATCACTCGAAGGATGCACAACTAGATGCATTGTCAGTTGCGAGGATGGATGATTTGGATGCTGAGGGATCAATAGTTATGGAACCATTCTTAGATTCTCTCATGTCATATGTAATCATGGATATATGAGGACATGTTGGTCTTGATGATGCAGCTTTATATGCCTTGGATATAGGCATGGTTTACATGGTTAGTTTATCTAGGATAATACATGTTTCATTACGTTTGGGAGTCTTGTGTACGAGTTGTTATGTTCGAGACTAGACATTGCAATTACTATTGGATTATTTGCACTTGGAGTTGTCAAATGTTTGATGATTGACACATGCATAGAGCAAATGGAAGCTTTGCAAGAACTTCATCAGTCCTTGCATTAGTCAGATGTGAGCTTGACTCTTGTCGATATCAGTTTAGAGCAGTTTGACGTGCATGGATACACCTTGTTTGAGGCGATTGGTGTAGGTTGATCTATATGGGTTGAGATCTAGACTCTTTTGTACATTATCATATAGTCCTACATCATTCTCTATATATTTATTATATAGTCATACATCATTATCTCTATATGTTTCCACTTATGGTCACACTGATCTTTTAAGTGGGAGATTATTGGGGATGTAAGGCTCATCTAACCTTACCCCTATATTTGTATAAATATATATTTTATCAATTATTTCCTAAGAAGCTCATTATGTGGGTTTTGAGGCTCCCACACAAGTGTGTGCATCTTTTCTTCTCTATGTGTGTGTGTGTGTTTCCATCTCCTCCATGATTCTCTTGTTCAACCCACCGAAGACCTTCATTATATTCTCGGAGTGAAGAGTTATCTCGAATAGACAACCTACACTAGAAAAATCGCTATTTGATTTATCTCACACTTGTATTGCACCATAGATAGAAGGGGGGTAAGCCTACATACTATGCAAAGTCCTCCAAAGTTCCAAATTAAAATATATCAAGTGTTTTGGTCTATACAATGTAGTCTTCTTTTTATGTAAATATTATCTCAATATGATGTGAAATATCATGATGAAGTTCTTGCAAAGCAACATAGGTTTAATCTAGTTCATGTGGTGTGAAGTATGATAATGATAACCATAAAAAATGCAATCAGATAAAGAAGTATTATTAAGGTCCACGATATGAAAAAGAGTCGTAAACATAACATGTACCATCTAGTCCGATGTGATTCTTGTTGGAGTTAGATGTCTATAGAAGCACGTGAACAACACAAGGAAGAAGAAGAAGAAGCTTGGAGCACAACACATGATACTAAATGTATTACTAGAGAATGTATGAAGATAAGTAGCCCGTTAGTGCAATGGATGTATATACAAGCTGGGGAAAAAAACCTCCTAAAGAGGGAAAAAAGTGCCCCGATGCTCCTAGAGTGTTCACACACATCACTACCTAAATATATCAGCAAATCCCCCCCTAGGAGTGATGCGGTGAACAAGGAGCTGGCACTCATGTATGAGGAAGTGCCAAGCTATGTGGAAATCACTCCACAAAAGGAAGTAAGCCCAAAGCTTTGCGGACAGCTTCAAACTTCTCCCTAGGCCGAGCCTTTGTGAAAAGGTCTCCAATGTTCTCCTACGTGGGCACATATGCCAAGCCGATCTCCCCAGCAGAGAACCTCTCCCTGACATAATGATAATGCACCTCAATGTGCTTAGTACGAGCATGGAACACATGGTTCCTCATGTTGGAGAAACACTCACTAATTGGACATATATTTGAAGGTCAAATCTTAGGAAGAAAACACAATGCCTATGTGAAGGGACAAATTCACAAGTGTATCATATTTGTAAAGTTAGTTCACTTTAGTTCTAGAAGTTTTTTAAAATCATGAGAATACGAAAATCTATATAAGTTAGTTTGTATCAACTGACGCGGAGAGAGAGAGCAAGAGAGAAGAAGTAGAAGAAGGAGTTCATTTTATACGACTGAGTATGGTCGGGCTTCTCTGAGCGAGAAAGCATCTGTAAAACTTCTGAGTTTTCATAGCTATGAGAAAGAACTGAGTAAAGTTCCGTGTATGAGTCTCTCTCCATCATCTCCATGCTTGCCTACTGTGTGATGAATTCAAAAGTTCATGTTTTCTGAGCAATTCGATGCCTGGCATCGAATCTTGGCTGATAAGTCATTTTTCATTCTCTGTGTGTTAACTGTTGTTGAATCTTCTAAAAATATGAAGTTTGTGGAGCAACTCGATGCCTGGCATCGAGTTCCAGCATAAAATGGATGCCCGGCATCGACTTCTAGCATATAAGTCATCTTCTTCATGTGTGTGTAAAATAGAGTGTTTCTGGTGCAGAAAAATAGCCAAGAAAAGCCCAAAGTCTATGCCTGGCATCGACTTGGACTGAAATTCGATGCTAGGCATCGAATTTTTTATTTTTGGACACCAGGAATACTAAAACAGGCAAAGTTTCCAGTTTTGGAAGCTCATACAGGGTCATCTTGTGAGAGCCATAACTTGAGTTCTAGAGATCCGTTTGATGCATATGATAGCTTGTTGGAAAGCTCTACTCTTCTAGTTTCAGACTATAAAGTTTCATGAGAAATAATACTTGAGCTAGGAGAAATCAACAAAATACTGAAGGTATGTCATTTCGGTGACTAGGAATTTCTGTAGAAGCAAAGTTCTCACTTTAGGCTATCATTTCTCAAAGTTTGGAGTGGCAATGAGTTAATGGTGACCATAGAGGTGTTCTAGTGTCACATTAATTCATTTCTTGTGGTGTTTCATACATCAACAAGTGGTATCAGAGCAGAAAGATTCTCGAGAGCAGAAGACGACAAAGGTACGAGAAGTTTTGTAAAGTTTTCCATTAAAGTTTGAAAGGTGAAGCATTTGAAGACACAAGGCATCAAAAGGTTACTTCAAAAAAGGAAAGAACTATGGCAGATCATATTTCCATTGACAAACTGGACAGAGATAATTAACCCGCATGGGTAATGAGAATGGAAGCCTTACTTATGAGTAAGGATCTCATGATATATGTTACAGGTGAAGAAGAGAAGCCAGTATTCGAAGATGAAAGCCGACCAAAGAAAGAAGAACTAGATGCTTTAAAGCATTGGCAGAAGAAGGATGCAGGTGCAAAAGCATACATCTACAATACAATCTCTGATCATTTGCTACCACACATCAGAGGATTGGAATCATCTGAAGATATATGGAATGCATTGGAGTATCATTTCCAAGGACTACTAAAGCACGGAAAGCAAGTCTATGGTCAGAGTTTACAACATTTTGCTGGATCTGTGGATTGAGTAATCATTTGGCTCATGACTGTTGGCACAACCAACAAGGATCAAACCAGAATCAAAACAACAATAGCAGAGGCCGAGGTGGAAGATATCAAAGTAATTTCCAAAGAGGTAGACAAAGTCAAAGAGGAGGCTATGGTAGAGGTGGAGGAAGAAGTTGGGGACAGAATCAATCCTACAACACCACCTACTACAACTATGCAAATGACACACAGAATGAAAGTCATACATCATTGATGATGAACTCAATCAACACATCAGATAAAGAAGATCTAAAGGTATTTTACATTGACTCTGGATGTTCTAATCATTTATCAGGAAACATAGAATTGATGTCAGAATTGGAAAAAGGTATTTCGAGTCACACAGTTCAAACTGGTGATAATACAAGACATAGTGTACATTCAATTGGAAAAGTGAAATGCAAGAGTGGAGCAGATTTGCTAACCAATGTTTTGTATGTTCCTACAATACCTAAAAACTTGATTAGTGTGGGACAGATAGTTGAAAAAGGTTTTCAAGTCAGGTTTACAAATGAAGGAGTATTTGTGGAAGATCCAGAGAATGGGTATAATCAGATTGTCTCTGGTAAGAAAGAAGGTAGACTCTTTACTTTAAGAGTGCAAGGGAACATTGGTCAAGCTTTGCTCACACATGGTGAAGGAGTGATTACAGAACGTGATCTCTGGCATAAGAGATTAGGTCATTTTAATGAAAGAGGAATTAAAGCTATGGTTGCTAATCAGTCTGTACTAGGATTACCAAATGTGCAAAGTCAACATATGGTTTATAAATGTGAAGCATGTCAAATGGGTAAAGCACACAGGTTACCATTTCAGAAGAAAGGATTCAAACATGATGGAGTACTTGAGCTCATTCATACAGATGTATGGGGACCAACAAAAGAAGGATCTATCAATGGCTCAAGGTATTATGTTCTTTTCATTGATGATGCTACAAGATGGATAACATTATATGTTTTGAAGGAAAGATCAGAAGTGTTTGGAGCCTTCAAGCATTTTCATGCACATGCAGAGAGAGTCATAGGTCAAAAGCTTAAGAGACTGAGGTCTGATGGAGGGGGAGAATATTTCTCCCAAGAGTTCAATGATTTTCTTTGGAATGCAGGTATTAAGAGAGAAATAACTTGCAGGTATACACCACAACAAAATGGTGTAGCAGAAAGAAGGAACAGGACTTTGGTTGAGTTTGCTAGAGCTATGCTAAAGGAGAAAAACTGTCCAAATTATCTTTGGGCTGAGGCTCTAAATACAGCTACATATCTTGTGAATAGATTACCATGTGCAGCTCTGAATGGAATGACTCCATATGAAGCTTGGTGGGGTAAGAAACCAACACTAGATCATTGTAGAGTGTTTGGATCAATTGCATATGCTTATGTGCCATCATAGCTTAGGCATAAACTTGAACCAAAGGCAGAAAAATATGTGTTCATTGGTTATGATGAAAAGCAGATGGGTTACAGGTTGTGGAATCCTCTAACCAAACAATTTCTTGTTTCTAGAGATGTTACATTTGATGAACAGAAAAGTTGGTATGCAGATCAAAGTCATACAACTGAAGAAGTTGAAAAAGAGGTAAGAAGATGTGAGAAAGGAAAATCAATTGTGCAGGTAAATAGAGATGAAGACTATATGCAAGCAAGTACATCCAGAAGTGGATTAACAAGAAGGAATGAAGAAGCTCCTATATTTGATGAAGAAGTGTATCCAGACACATATGAAGAATGTGAACCAAGAAGGTCAAGCAGGACTAGAAGACAACCAGAAAGGTATTCTTATGATACTTCTTACATAACTCAGAAGAACTATGCATATATGGTCAAAGATGATGAAGAACCTTAGAACTATGATGAAGCTACAGGTAAGAAGCAATGGGAAGAAGCAATGAAGGAAGAGTTCAATGCACTGGAGGAGAACAAGACATGGGAACTTGTTCCTAAACCAAATGGTAAGAAAGTAATTGGAAATAAATGGGTTTATAAAGTGAAGAAGCTTGCAGATGGAAGTATAGCCAGATACAAAGCTAGATTGGTGGTGAAAGGCTATGCCCAGACCTATGGCATAGATTATGATGAGACATTCAGTCCCGTAGCTAAGATGTCAACTATAAGGACAATCATTGCTATTGCAACTTCAAAAGGATGGACTCTAAGTCAATTGGATATAAAAAATGCATTCTTGAATGGATACATATCAGATGAGGTATACATGGAACAACCTCAAGGGTTTATAGATTCCAGGTATCCAAATTTTGTTTGCAGGTTGAGAAGAGCATTGTATGGATTGAAGCAAGCTCCAAGAGCTTGGAGCTATAGACTGGTGAAGTATCTCAATGATCTTGGATATCAAAGTTCAAAAGCAGATTCAAGTCTACTTATCAAAAGAACAGAGGAAGGTACAATCTACATTTGTATTTATGTAGATGACATTATAATCACAGGTACTTCAGATGAAGGAATCAAGGAGGTAAAGAGATTGCTTGAAAAAGAATTCAAGATCAGTGACCTAGGAAAGTTATCATACTTTCTTGGAATGGAAGTTACTTATACAGATCATGGCATATATGTGTCACAAGAAAGGTATCTTCTGAACTTGTTGAAGAAGTTTGATATGGAAAATTGCAGAGAAGCTTCAACTCCACTTGAAGTTAATCACAAGCTCAGTAAATATGATGGTGCAGACTACAAAGATATGAGGAAGTATCAATCTCTTGTGGGTAGTTTGATTTATGCTACACTAACAAGACCTGATCTTAGTTATGCAGTGGGAGTTTTGTCACAATTCATGCATTGTCCAAAGGACCCACATTGGATTGCAGGTCAAAGAGTTCTCAGATATATCAAAGGAACTATAAAGGAAGGATTATATTATCCTTTTACATCAGATTTGAAGTTGAGAGCCTATAGTGATTCAGATTGGGCAGGTAATCAAGATGACAGAAGATCAACTCATGGTTACATGATATATATTGGTGATAAGCTTGTAAGTTGGTGTTCAAAGAAACAACATACAGTAGCATTATCATCAACTGAAGCAGAGTACAAAGGACTTGTGGAAGCAGCTAAGGAAGTCATATGGATGCAGACATTGTTCAAGAGCTTAGGCATTGATCAAGGTACACCTACAATACATGGAGATAATATGAGTTCACTTTATCTTGCAACAAATCCAGTATTTCATGCAAGGACAAAGCACATAGAGATACAATATCATTTTCTCAGAGAAAAGGTAATGGAGAAGGAGATTGAAGTGGAGTACATTTCTACTAAAGATCAATTAGCAGACATAATGACAAAGAGCTTGGATGGTGTGAAGACCAGCAGATTCAAAAGCATGGCAGGAGTAAAAGAAAAGAAGATGATATGAAGAAACAGGGAATGTCAATTAGTGATTGAGGGGGAGCTGTTGGAGAAACACTCACTAATTGGACATATATTTGAAGGTCAAATCTTAGGAAGAAAACACCATGCCTATGTGAAGGGACAAATTCACAAGTGTATCATATTTGTAAAGTTAGTTCACTTTAGTTCTAGAAGTTTTTTAAAATCACGAGAATACGAAAATCTATATAAGTTAGTTTGTAACAACTGACGCGGAGAGAGAGAGCAAGAGAGAAGAAGTAGAAGGAGTTCATTTTATACGACTGAGTATGGTCGGGCTTCTCTGAGCGAGAAAGCATCTGTAAAACTTCTGAGTTTTCATAGCTATGAGAAAGAACTGAGTAAAGTTCTGTGTATGAGTCTCTCTCCATCATCTCCATGCTTGCCTACTGTGTGATGAATTCAAAAGTTCATGTTTTCTGAGCAATTCGATGCTTGGCATCGAATCTTGGCTGATAAGTCATTTTTCATTCTCTGTGTGTTAACTGTTGTTGAATCTTCTAAAAATATGAAGTTTGTGGAGCAACTCGATGCCTGGCATCGAGTTCCAGCATAAAATGGATGCCCGGCATCGACTTCTAGCATATAAGTCATCTTCTTCATGTGTGTGTAAAATAGAGTGTTTCTGGTGCAGAAAAATAGCCAAAAAAAGCCCAAAGTCGATGCTAGGCATCGAATTTTTTATTTTTGGACACCAGGAATACTAAAACAGGCAAAGTTTCCAGTTTTGGAAGCTCATACAGGGTCATCTTGTGAGAGCCATAACTTGAGTTCTAGAGATCCGTTTGATGCATATGATAGCTTGTTGGAAAGCTCTACTCTTTTAGTTTCAGCCTATAAAGTTTCATGGAGAAATAATACTTCAGCTAGGAGAAATCAACAAAATACTGAAGGTATGTCATTTCGATGACTAGGAATTTTTGTAGAAGCAAAGCTCTCACTTTAGGCTATCATTTCTCAAAGTTTGGAGTGGCAATGAGTTAATGGTGACCATAGAGGTGTTCTAGTGTCACATTAATTCATTTCTTGTGGTGTTTCATACATCAACACCTCACAACTGCCAATGCGCTTTGACTGTCAGTGAAGATGGTGGTAAAAGACTGACCAACACCCAAATCAGCTATAAGGCATCTGAGCCACACACACTCAACAGTCGTTGTGAAAGTTGCCCTATACTCAGCCTCACAACTGGAAGGGGCCACAGTAGACTGCTTCTTGCTCAACCAAGATATACATGAGCTACCAAGCATGAAGCAAAAGCCACTAGTGGACACACGAGTGTCATAACAACTAGCCCAATCATAATCAGAAAAAGAATGCAAATCTGGCGGTAGTGATCCCCGCTTGGGATAAAACAAACCAAGTAGCCGGGTACCACTCAAGTAGCAAAAGATGTGCTTAACCGCCTGCCAATGCTTGACTCCTGGGCAATGCATAAACCTGCTCATCTGTGAGACGACAAACAGAATATCTGGCTGAGTAATGCATAAGTAAATCAGGCATCCAACAGTCTGCTGATAGAGGACAACATCAAATGCATCTCCAGCATCATGAAAAATCAATCGTAAGCCTGTCTCCATAGGAGTGGCAATAGGCTTATAGTCTTCAAGGCCAAAATGTTGCAATAATATGTCAATATATTTTGTTTGACACAAAGCCATTCCACCATCAACTTGCATAAACTGAATGCCCAAATAGTGATGTGAATGCCCCAAATCAAACATCTCAAATGAGGCATGCAAATCAGCCTTAAAATCAGCAATATGCTTCCCAATAGGACCAACGAGCAGCATGTCATCAACATAGATAACAATGATCAAAAGCACATCATTAACACACTTAACATATAAGGTGCTTTCAGTAGGACTATTCTCAAAACCATGTTTAACCGGATAGGCATGTATCTTCTCATACCAAGCACATGGTGCTTGCTTTAGACCATATAATGCCTTCTTTAATCTACACACCTCGTTTTCATGCCCTTTCTGCACAAAGCCATGGGGCTGAAAAACATACACTTCTTAATGCAAGTCACCATTCAAAAATGCAATTTTAATGTCCAATTGATGTACATTCCAACCATGATGGGTTGCAAGTGCACAGATGCTCCGAACAGTAGTCATACGGTATGTAGGTGCAAAGGTCTCATCAAAATCAATGCCTCTTTCCTGTGCATAACCCTTTGCAACAAGCCTAGCCTTATACTTGTCAACTGTTCCATCAAGGTTATGCTTTAGCTTGTACACCCACTTTGTGCCAATGGCCTTCTTGCCAGGAGGCAAGTCACATAAAGATCAAGTACCATTCTTCATTATAGCATCATATTCAGTTTGCATTGCAACCATCCAATGTTCAGAATTTTGTGCTTCATCAAATGAAACAGGCTCAGTCTCATCACAGAGACTAGAGGCAGCCATATCATAGCAATATGATGCAAAAGAGGCACCATGAGAGCCTGACCGAGTATGATATGATAGAGGTGCATCTTATTTGTTGTCACGCAAAGTCTGCACAAACCATTTTGGCATAGTTTTTGCCTGCTCAATATCATCGCTCTCATCAACAAGTGCGTCATTTAAATCTGCATCAGAAATGGAATGATCCGCATCATCACATGAAACCTGCAAAGGTTGAGAAGTTTCCTCATTAGGACCAGCACTAGACTGTCCACCTGTAAAAAGAGGCGGCAAAGTATCATACATGTCTTTGGAGCTAACAGATGTCTCCTTAGTACATGAAAGCAATGGCTGAATAACATCTTCCACAAAAACAACATCACGGCTAACCAGAATGCGTTTAGTCTGTGGATAATATAAACGATAGCCTTTAGTTTCAGAACTGTACCCTACAAAAATACATTTTATTGTTTTATCATCCAATTTTCTGTGATGTTGTTCATGCACTAATGCATATGCCAGACAACCAAAAACACGCAGTTGAGCAATAGATGGCTTGCGATCATGCCAAGCCTCATATGGAGTGATAGACTGTAGTGCTTTAGTGGGACACCCGTTAAGTACATATGCTGCAGACATGACAACCTCAAGCGAGAAACTATGTGGTAAAGCCTGACTCTTGACCATACACCTCGCCATCTCCATGAGTGACCTGTTCTTTCGTTCAACAACTCCATTCTGTTGAGGTGTATATGGCATGTACACTCGTGTTTTATCCCATGTTCAGCCATAAATGCATTAAAATCAGAAGACATATATTCCCCCCCCCCCCTCGATCATAACGGAGGGTGCCCATTTTGCATGCTGAATGTCGCATCATATAAGCCCACAATAGGTAGTTGGTACCATCCAACTTATCCTCAATACTCAACATACGAAATACATCACTGCTTTTCGCCATGGCCAGTGACTAAAATACCTTGATGCAAAAAATTGATTGTATCTCAAGAAGTTGAAAGGAACTACCCAAACGAGTTTTGCTAAACCTGTAGCAGACTTTGAGATGCTTATACTGGGGAACCAAAACAGGTATATACCTTTGGCACAAAAAGACAAAATAGCCTGCACAAGCACTATGATAGTGTGTTCGGAGGCCGAAACGAGCTCAGATCACGATTTTGGCACCATAGAAGGAAGTTGTTTCGATCTCTCAAACTCCCTAAGTATGCTCAACAAATTTTGTGCGAATTTGAGACTGCAATCGGAGAGGTGTAGACGACACCCTAGATGAAGCGGCGACCTACTCTGATACCAATTGTTCGAGTTAGATGTCTGTAGAAGCACGCGAACAACACAAGGAAGAAGAAGAAGCTTGGAGCACAACACACAATACTGAATGTATTACTAGAGAATGTACAAAGATAAGTAGCCCGTTAGGGCAATAGACATATATACAAGCCAGGGGAAAAAAACCTCCTAAAGAGGGAAAAAAGTGCCCAGGCAGTTCTAAAGTGTTCACACACATCACTATCTAAATATTTCAACAATTCCTAGCTCTCGAACCTCTTTGCCAAGGTAAAGTCTGTGTAGTCTAAACTAAGGCAAAGACTAATGACCATGATGGGATGGGATTATCAAGAATATTATTTAGTATGAACTAATGAATGAAAAGCTAGAAATCTAAAAAGAGTATCTGCAATATACCCAAGTTAAAACTTTGACATCAATTCTAGGGGTAGGCAATTGACTGAGCATTGAGAGAAGCATCCATAAGGGAAAATGATAAATAGTGTGGTCAAGAATTTGATGAAGTATGAGGAAGTAGTTTGGCAATCGTTTGGAGGTGATAAACAACCAAAGCTAGTGACACACAAGAGACAAAACTACCACTCACAACCCAAGGAGCACAAGGATAAAAAAAGTGGAGAAAATAGTTAAGGGATGTGGAGAAAGAACCCAAGCATAGTAAGAATCCAGTGTTTGCATCCACTGACCCACAAATATAAGAAAGGCAAGCTAGAATAACCTAAGGAACTTGGAAAAATGGGTATTCTTCATGTGGTAGCTTTTGCAAATAAGGTTGCAGACAAGTGGATGTTCAAGTCTTGGAGTAAAAATATAGAGTCATGATCTAAGCCAATTTCTAGGGACAAACATATAATTTTTTTATATAGAGCCTCAAGATGGAAAACCCACAACATCATCATGCTTCTTTTCTCTCCTATTTTGTTGATCCCCAAAGGGTTGTTGGTGCAGGGCAGTCAACAATTGAAGTTTTGGGTGAAAACTTGAAGTCAAGGACTGAAGAAAAGACCAAGACATGAAGCATGAAGGAAATGCATATCCAGGAGATAAAGATGTGTATACATATGTACAGTATTTTAGAGTCAGTTCATCATATACTTTTGTATGGTCATGGGATTGTAAAAATTTGCACATATATACAAAGAAAATGTCAGGGCAAAATAAGAGAGATTATGTGAGAGCAAGATTTGAGAAGAATTAGATGTCATTAGACTTTTAGAAGTGAGTAGAATCTCTCTCATTACTCAGATGTAAGAATTTCTCAAAAATGAAAAATGTTGCACCCGAACTTTCTGTGCATTCTCCTTCTGTGCTTGATCATTTCAAGAATCCTTTTGTAGATGTCTAAGTCCATAGTTAATGAGTCTATGGTTAAAGTTTGAGAGCCTAATTGTAAACATGCTGTGAGAATTATGAGTAGGAACATTCACATGTGAAGAAGTGTTCACTGGTTCCTGAAACAGGCACAAAATTTGATGTTAATGTTTTGGTCAGTTCTCCTTCCACAGTGTAAATTTTTGAGAAAGCAAGCACTCAATCTTTAAGTTGGAAGGTAATTGTGGCTAAAAGAATTTTCATAAACGGGTTCTAGATTAAGAGAAGCAAGTGTTAGAAGTTACAGGTGTCTGAATCAACTTCTCAAAAGAACAGTCTTAGACATAGGTGACTTGTTAAGTTCATTTCTCAAGATCTACTGAGTCTTTTGAAGTGTTTTAACTTGGAGAAGGTGTGCAAACTATAGCCGACACCTTGTGCAAAGTTTTGTCAAAAACTTTACACATTTGATAAGTCAATGGGAGAGTTATGTGCAACAGACTTTCTGTAGAGTTATCATCTTCATAGTTTAGTCAAAATATTGATAATTGGTAATTGATCCTCTAAATTGGTGAAGGTTTGGAGTTACTCTTGATATAGAGGTGTTCTAATTTCAATAGTAGCTTGTTCTTTTGGAGATTAACACTCTCCATCAGTGGTATCAGAGCAGGAAGTATCAAAATTGAAGGAAGGAGGACCCTAACTGCTGCAGACATAAAGATTTCAACAATTAAAGATTCAGAAGGTGAAAGCTTGAGAGCAAAGCTTGAGAAGGAGGCCATATGACATCAAGGAGTACAGAAGGAGTATCATTCGAAGTAAAGGTACATCTATTACTCATAAAGTTTGAAGAATTTAATACACAGGTGAAGAAAGGATGGGAGACTCTCTTCAAATAGAGAAGTTGGATAGAGAGAACTATCCAACATGGTCAATGAGGATGGAAGCTCATCTTATGAGCAAAGACTTGATAATTTATATCACATGTGAAGAAGAAAAGCCTCAGTTCAGAGATCCTAGTGTTCCAACTAGGGAAGAATTATCAGATTTGAAGACTTGGATGAAGAAAGATGCTCAAGCTAGGAGCATTATCTATATGGTAGTTAATGACTACTTGCTACCTCACATTAGAGGTCTTGAAAGTGTAAGTGATATATGGAATGCTTTGGAGGAGCATTTTCAAAACACCACAAAGTCTAGGAAGGCATCCTTGTGGGCAGAATTTACCACATTCAAGAAGAAGGCCTCTCTCAATCCATCTCAGATTATGTAACAAGGATGAAGGACATTGCAGATGCATTAGGAGCAATTGATGAAGACATTGAGGAGGATAAATTGGTAAGGCAAATCCTCAGAGGTTTGAGAGGTGATGACAAATGGAAGCCATTCATTTTGTCTACTGAATTATCACTTGATCGTTTCACTCCTGATTTAAATCAGTTGCTAGGACATATGCTAACATTTGAGCAGGATGTCAAAGGTGAAAGTGATAAGAGTCAGTTCATGCAATGTATTCAAAGGATAAGAAGAAGAATATCAAAGGGAAGCAACAAGCAAATGAAGATGAAGGTACAACTAGCCAAGACAACTTCCTAAGAGGAAGAGGAGGTGGCAAAGGTAGAGGAAGAGGCAGGAGTAATAAAGATGGAGTCAAAGCTTGATGGATTTGTGGTAAGACAAATCATTTAGCTAATGATTGTTGGCATAATACTCAGAATAATGGTGGATATAATCAGAACTTTAATTCAAGAGGAAGAGGTGGCAAAAATCAAAGAGGTAATTTCAGAGGTAGAGGTAGTAGAGGTTACTTTGAAAGAAATGCAGGTAGAGGGTTCCAAAGTCAACAATACAACAATACCTACTACAATTATGCATCAGATCAGAAGGAGGATTCAACATTGATAATGAATGCAACTTGTGAAAGGCAAAGTGAAGACCAAAGGGTCTTCTACATTGACTCAGGGTGTAGCAATCACCTGAGTGGTAACATAGCTTTGATGATTGATTTGGAGAATAAGATAACTAATCATGTAGTTCAAACAGGTGACAATACAAAGCACAATGTGAAGTCAATTGGATCAGTGAAGGCCAAGAATGGTAGTACTCTCTTGAGTAAGGTTTTGTATGTTCCTACAATTCCTAAGAATCTGATAAGTGTAGGCCAAATTGTTGAGAAAGGTTATGAAGTTAGGTTCACTAATGAAGGAGTGTTTGTGGAAGACCCTAGCAATGGGTATAAACAAATTGTTTTAGGGAAGAAAGAAGGAATATTGTTCACATTGAAGATCCAAGGGAATGTTGGTCATGCCTTGTTCACTTATGGAGGATATAAGATCTCTGAGTTAGATCTTTGGCACAAAAGGCTTGGACATTTTAATGAAAGAGGTATCAAAGATATGGTTAATAATGGTTCAGTGCTTGGATTGCCTAATGTTGCAGGTCAACATATGACATACAGATGTGAGGCATGTCAATTAGGTAAGGCTCATAAGAAATCTTATTCCAAGCATGGTTTTATGTATTCAGAGAAGCTTGAATTGATACACACAGATGTGTGGGGACCATCAAAGGATTTCAGTATTAATTGCTCAAGGTATTATGTGATTTATGTTGATGATGCTACCAGTTGGATCACTATCTATGTGATAAAAGATAATTCAGAGGTATTCAATACATTCAAACATTATCATGTGTATGCAGAGAGAATTACAGGTCATAAGTTGAAGAGGCTAAGGTCAGATGGAGGGGGAGAGTATTTCTCTAATGAGTTCAGTGATTACTTATGGAATGCAGGTATAAAAAGGGAAATTACTTGCAGGTACTCTACTCAACAAAATGGTGTAGCAGAAAGGAGGAATAGAACACTTGTTGAGTTTGCAAGATCCATGATGAAGGAGAAAAATTTCACAAATTATTTGTGGGTTGAAGCTGTGAATACAACCACATATTTGGTCAATAGGTTACCATGTAAAGCTTTGCAGGGTATGACACCATATGAGGCATGGTGGGGTAAGAGACCTTGTTGTATATTATTGAACAAGGCATTGTTAAAATGTTAAATTATTAATGTATTAATATGTTTTTGATGTTTTTGATATAGCAGCTGAAGGTTCGTGAGGAGCGTGCAAGGCGTGAAAGGGCGGACATCAATAATCCGAATAATTATTATTTATTTTGTAAATAAACCTACATAGAAGGTTCTATTGTTAGAAAAGTAATGGTTAGAATAAGGGTCGTTGTAGACCGCAGTTTCTATTATTCAAAGTAATGGCTTTCTGTAAAAGTTACCAACTTTTAGTTTCACGCCTGCTTTTCGAAGCCGCCCTCATGTAACCACTATTTTCGACGTAATCAAAAGTCCTATAAATACATGCACTCTGTGGACTGTCGAAACAGAGTGCATGGGGGGAGATTGCACCCAATACTGCGTTGTGTCTCGTCTCTTGTTGCGTCTATTCTCTGTGTGTTTTCTGTGTCCGTAATCTCTGTATGTGCGTGAGCAAGATCCTGACAACAGTGGTATCAGAGCTCTGCACGCGTCAATACAGAGGGTTCTGTTCTCTGTTCGCGATTCCGATTCCGATTCCTCTGTCTCCGTCTCCGCGTTCGCGATTCCGATTCCGTCTCCGTCTCCGTTTCCTGTTCCTGTTTCGGTTTCTGATTCTGATCCAGAACCAGAACCTACGTCTTCACCTACGTCTTCTCCTTCGGATTCTGATTCCGATTCCGATTCCGTCTCCGTCTCCGTTTCCTGTTCCTGTTCCGGTTTCTGATTCTGATCCAGAACCAGAACCTACGTCTTCTCCTTCGGCTTACTCACCTACGTCTTCACCTACGTCTTCACCTACGTCTTCTCCTTCGGATTCTGATTCCGATTCCGATTTCGTCTCCGTTTCTTGTTCCTGTTCCTGTTTCGGTTTCGGTTTCTGATTTTGATCCAGATCCAGAACCTACGTCTTCTCCTTCGGCTTACTCCAAGGCGTCGACTAAGGCAAAGAGCTTAGGCAATAACTTAGGCAATACATTGGCAACATTGGCACCCAAGGCTCCCTTGGCGACCGTTGGCTACGCGCGAGGCAATTTTAATTTTTGAGTGGTAATAGAGAGGTTTAGAGTCCCTAAGGTAGGAGGATTTGAACCCACAACCTCCTACTTTCAAGGCAAGTACTTTGACCACTCCACCATCTCTTGGAATTGTTATTCAAACTCTCTTTCTTTGGTACTTGTGCAAGGCGCTCGCGGCGATTTCTAGGATGGACCCAACAAAGAATTAAGTGTAACTTTCAATCCGTAGGTCGGATTGAGGCGTGTAATATACCGTTGGAAAGCTCTCGGAACGAACTTTCCAATGAGCTAGTTTGGAAGTGTGAATTCCTTCAAAATCATTGGGTGGCACTTGATTGAGTGTTTAAGATACCAAGCAAGGTTGAGAGCAAGGATCCAAGAGCACCATGGCGGATTACAGTAATTCACCTTTACCTGGAGTTTCATTCGAACAAGAGTTAGAGATTATGAACCAAGAACTTCAAGCACTTCAACAAGCCATACACGGACGTTATGCTATGCTTCAATTCGACGGACGAAAAGATGGCTGCTTTGTCTTATCATGGCTATCCCTATTCAACGATTTCTTTTCCGATGGGTTATATTTAGAAAATAAGAAAATTGAGTTTGCCACCAATTATTTGGTAGGACGAGCGCAGTTATGGTGGAATGATCTTTCTCGTCGTGCAGATTGTCCACGCAGTTGGAAGGCTTTTCAAGAAGAGTTTAAAGATTCATTCTTACCTTTACAGTTTACCTTACATGTTTGATAATTGTGATGTATTTACATATTGAATTTAGTCTATAGGAGCATATTACCTTTAATTTTTGAGATTTTGTTTTACTGCTATGGAAAGATATCTCCCATCTCTTTATAGAGTGGCTATAACATATCTTTTGAGCTTCTCTTTCAAGATCAAAAGAATTTGGACTTTACCCATTCATCATCAAACAAACTTTTTTTTTATCATCTTTTCGTAGCCTCGATTCCTGAAGGCATATTGTCATGCTATTATGATAAAGGGGTGGATCATCTTCAGCACCTGCACACATCGGCAAATTACTTTGTAACCATCCAGATACGTTTCTTGTCAATTTATATGCATAGTTGTCTTCTTTTTGCATCCACTTACATTTTGGACATGCATGTTTTGCATCATACATGGAATATACACATCATTTAAACATGGTTTGTCTTGTATGGTACATGAATTCTTATTGCAGGGACAGGTATGTATTTTATTGCAGGTTAGCGAGGAGAAAAAAAAAAAATACATATGTCAGGGTGTGTAATCCCCTTTTGGTCTCTTTATGTATCATGGAAATTGTTTGTCGGAAATTTTCCGATTTTCAAAATCACGCCGTTATGCTGCCGAAATTTTTACAAAATTCATATGCACATGCATTCAAGTATAAATTCATGATTAGAAAATTAATTATTATTTTATCATATCCAGATATTCATTTTTGTCATCACTTTTGGATTACATTTTTGACTTAAATTCTGCATATCATACACAAACACATTAATGTAACAGCTCCATGAACATTTCCATGCATGTATTTTTACATGGCACATGCCTATTTTCTTTATTCAGTGATGAAACATGTGACTGGCCCTCCATGTTTATTCTTTTATCACCTGAGGTCAGTTGCTTGTTCAACTGAGGGGCATGTTATACCTTATGGAATATGTTGAACAATGCATTGTTGGACTGAAATATGGAATAGCCAATGCATTGTTGGATTGAAATATGGAATAACCAATGCATTGTTGGATTGAAATATGGAATAGCCAATGTATTGTTGGATTGAAATATCGAATAGCCAATGCATTGTTGGATTGTAACATGAAATATGTTGACCAATGCATTGTTGGATTGTAACAGTAATATGGAATATGTTGAACACTGCATTATAATTGTTAGAGTGTTGAATTATTTTATCAACTGAGGTCAGTTGCTTGTCAATTGGGAGGCATGTTGTATATTATTGAACAAGGCATTGTTAAAATGTTAAATTATTAATGTATTAATATGTTTTTGATGTTTTTGATATAGCAGCTAAAGGTTCGTGAGGAGCGTGCAAGGCATGAAAGGGCGGGCATCAATAATCCGAATAATTATTATTTATTTTGTAAATAAACCTACGTAGAAGGTTCTATTGTTAGAAAAGTAATGGTTAGAATAAGGGTCGTTGTAGACCGCAGTTTCTATTATTCAAAGTAATGGCTTTCTGTAAAAGTTACCAACTTTTAGTTTCATGCTGCTTTTCGAAGCCGCCCTCATGTAACCACTATTTTCGACGTAATCAAAAGTCCTATAAATACATGCACTCTGTGGACTGTCGAAACAGAGTGCATGGGGGGAGATTGCACCCAATACTGCGTTGTGTCTCGTCTCTTGTTGCGTCTATTCTCTGTGTGTTTTCTGTGTCCGTAATCTCTGTATGCGCGTGAGCAAGATCCTGACAATAGACCTACTCTAGATCATTGCAAAGTATTTGGATGTTTGGCATATGCATATGTTCCATCTCAATTAGGGCACAAATTGGAACCTAAAGCTGAAAAGTATGTGTTTATTGGATATGATGATAAGCAGATGGGATATAGGTTGTGGAGTCCATCCACAAAACAATTCCTAGTGTCAAAGGATGTTACATTTGATGAGCAAGGTACTTGGTATGCAGGTACAATCAATATTTATGCAGGTGATGAAGAAGTTATGAATCAGAAGAAAGGTAAATCAAAGGTTCAGATATTTGATGAAGAGGAAAACAATGAAGTACAGGTTGAAGTTGAAGAAGTGCCAAGATTTGATCCAGAGTGTGATGAGCCAAAAGCCTCAAGAAGTGGAGAACTTAGAAGGTCATCAAGACACAAATGGCAACCTACAAGGTATAGCTATGACACTTCTTTTTTGGCTACCAAAGATTATGCTTATATGATAAAGGAAGATGAAGACCCTTCTACATATGAAGAGGCAAAAGGTAAGGAAAATTGGGAGAAAGCTATGTAGGAAGAGTATGATGCATTGATGGAGAATGAGACTTGGGATTTGGTTCCTAAACCAAATAGTCAGAAGATCATTGGATGTAAATGGGTCTACAAGACAAAGAGGTTTGCAGATGGAAGTGTGTCTAGGTATAAAGCTAGACTTGTTGTGAAGGGTTTTGCTCATACATATGGTATAGATTATGATGAGACCTATAGTCCTGTGGCAAAGATGACAACCATCAGGACACTCATAGCTATTGCTGCATGTAAAGGTTGGAAGTTATGTCAACTAGATGTGAAGAATGCTTTTCTAAGTGGTTATATTTCAGATGATGTTTTCATGGAGCAACTACAAGGATTGAGAGATGGAAGGTATCCAGATCATGTGTGCAAGCTCAAGAGAGCTTTGTATGGCTTGAAGTAGGCCCCAATGGCATGGAATTATAGACTTGTGAAGTTCTTGAAAGAACTTGGTTTCCAAGTATCTAAAGCAGATAGTAGCTTGCTTGTTAAAGCAAGTGATAATGGGTTCATTTACATGTGCATATATGTTGATGATATAATTCTTATAGGTACAGATGAGAAAGGCATTCAAAGCTTAAAGAAGCAAATGGAGAAAGAGTTCAAGATTAGTGACTTGGGAGATTTGTCATATTTCTTGGGCATGGAGTTCTCATACACTCAACATGGAGTGTATGTAACTCAAGAAAGGTATTTGAAAAACTTGTTGATCAAGTTTAAAATGGATGATTGCAGGGTAGCACCTACTCCAATGGAAGTGAATCACAAATTGAGCAGATATGGAGGAGAAGAGTTCAAGGACATGAAGCTATATCAAAGTTTGGTTGGTAGTCTGATCTATGCTACTTTAACTAGGCCTGACTTGTCATATGCAGTTGGAGTATTGTCTCAATTCATGCATTGTCCTAAGAAAGAACATTGGATTGCAGGACAAAGAGTGTTGAGGTACATTAAGGGTACACTCAAAGAAGGTTTGTATTATGGTTTTACATCAGATACAAACATCAAGATATATAGTGATACAGATTGGGCAGGTAATCCTGATGATAGGAGATCAACTTATGGATACTTGTGTTATGTGGGAGATAAGTAAATTTCTTGGTGTGCAAAGAAGCAACACACAGTTGCTTTGTCATCTACAGAAGCAAAGTACAAAGGTATGGTGGAAGCTGCAAAGGAAGTCAAATGGATAAAAACTCTCATGAAGAGTTTTGACATCACTCAGATTACACCTACTATTCATGGAGATAACATGAGTTCATTGTATTTAGCTACTAATCCTGTTTTTCATGCTAGGACTAAACACATTGAGATTCAGTATCACTTTCTAAGAGAGAAGGTGATGGATAAAGAGATTGAAGTCATACATACTTCAACAAAAGATCAGATAGCTGATATGCTAACCAAAAGCTTGGATGGACCAAAGCTACAAAGATTCAAAGACATGGCAGGCATAAAGAAGATAGATAAAACCTCAATTGATGATTGAGGGGTAGCTGTTGGTGCAGGGCAATCAACAATTGAAGTTTTGGGTGAAGACTTGAAGTCAAGGACTGAAGAAAAGACCAAGACATGAAGCATGAAGGAAATGCATATCCAGGAAATAAAGATGTGTATACATATGTACAGTATTTTAGAGTCAGTTCATCATATACTTTTGTATGGTCATGGGCTTGTAAAAATTTGCCTATATATACAAAGAAAATGTCGGGGCAAAATAAGAGATATTATGTGAGAACAAGATTTGAGAAGAATTAGATGTCATTAGACTTTTAGAAGTGAGTAGAATCTCTCTCATTACTCAGATGTAAGAATTTCTCAGAAATGAAAAATGTTGCGCCCGATCTTTCTGTGTATGCTCCTTCTGTGCTTGATCATTTCAAGAATCTTTTTGTAGATGTCTAAGTCCATAGTTAATGAGTCTATGGTTAAAGTTTGAGAGCCTAATTGTAAACAGGCTGTGAGAATTATGAGTAGGAACATTCATATGTGAAGAAGTGTTCACTGGTTCCTGAAAGAGGCGCAAAATTCGATGTTAATGTTTTGGTCAGTTCTCCTTCCACAATGTAAAGTTTTGAGCAGGCAAGCACGGAATCTTTAAGTTGGAAGGAAAGCTACATGTGGCTAAAAGAATTTTCATAAACGGGTTCTAGGTTAAGAGAACCAAGTGTTAGAAGTTACAGGTGTCTGAATCAACTTCTCAGAAGAATAGTTTTAAACATAGGTGACTTGTTAAGTTCATTTCTCAAGATCTACTGAGTCTTTTGAAGTGTTTTGACTTGGAGAAGGTGCGCAAACTATAGGCGACACCTTGTGCAAAGTTTTGTCAAAAACTTTACACATTTGATAAGTCAATGGGAGAGTTATGTGCAGCAGACTTTCTATAGAGTTATCATCTTCACAGTTTAGTCAAAATATTGGTAATTGGTCATTGATCCTCTAAATTGGTGAAGGTTTGGAGTTACTCTTGATATAGAGGTGTTCTAAATTCAAGAGTAGCTTGTTCTTTTGGAGATTAACACTCTCCATCAAGGATTGGTGCTTGTAACTTGAATTTAGAAAACTTGGAACAATATCAATCCTCATTGTAGTTTTGGCTATGAAGGAAAGTGGGCAACTAGAATCAGATGAAATAACTCGATTTGGTTTCCCATGACATGTTGGGAAGGAAAAAATCATTCCTTATATGGATAACTGTTGTATAATTACATGGGTCTAAGGGGTAGAACCCTTGGGTTTCTAAGTGTGAAACCCTTTGGATTTATGGTTTATTTACCCCTTTTAGATGGGTCTTGAACCTTAGGGTTGATTCTCTAAGGTTGAGTACCTTAGGCTTGATTGGAAGCTTCTCCTAGCCACTTGGTTTGTACGTGAAAGCTTGGAGAGTCTTCTTTTAGAAGCCATGTGATTTCGTGTGATATCCTAAGCTTGGAAACCATGTGACCACCTTAGGGACCCATGTGATGGAAGGTACACATGTCCCCTTGAGAGGGACTTACCCCCTTGGACTTGGAGCTATATATTGGAGGGGCTGGTTGGGTGGAAAGACATCTCTCTTCCTAGTGTGTGGCCTTGCCAGTTAGTCTTCAGTTCAGTTGTGTGAAGGTTATGGAGTTCCTTCCACAACAGTGGTACCAAAGCCTTTATGTAGCAATTCTTCATCTCTGTCGAAGTACTCGCCGTATGTAGTCATTGCTACTTGGTTTGATTAGCCAAAATGATTGTGCACACGCTTTGTAGAATACGGGATTCGATCCCTGGTCACCTAGAAGGCATACTATTGCCTTATCCAATGCGCCATGCACTTTTCTTGGCTAGTGTGGTGAGGAAGATCATGCTGCAGCAGAGGCTGATAACCATGGCGTCCTCTCGGTCAGTTCTGCGGACACTTACTCCATGCCTTCAGTTCCAAACCCGCCTGTGCTACTGCAATAGCTTTCTCCGTCGAAGCTGTCGACTGATCCTTGTAGTTCTTGTTCTTCTCCATGCCTGCGCCTACTACCTCCGGCGATGAGATAATATCTAGTTTTGTCAGATTTTCTCCTTCCGCAACCAACTAAAGCTACAAGCATTAGAACCTTCCATAGTTGAGAGATTATAATTGGGTTTTTGAATGCATGTCGAAAACACCTCACATCTTCTACAGTTCGTACGTGATAGTAGATTGATGCAGTCGTAGGATCGTTCTGCTAACTCATCATCCAGATGGGTTGAAACACTCCATCTATTTTCCATTGCGATGTAGTTTCGTTCAAGATTTTGAGACAACCATCATGAATCTCAGATGGTTCGCCTCCCTCGTAGGTAGATGTTAGAGGGCTATGTTGAGGCAATGGGGGGCCATAGTCAGTAGTCCGAATGATTGAAGATCGGGGGCGCGAATGCCTCCACATCCTGCTGCAATAGCTGCGGCAAGAGTGATGATTTGGCACTGTTATCTGGGAGCAACGTAAAGCAAGAAAGGATCGAGAACGAAGAGGTGTTTCTTCGCGGCAATGTTCCTCTTCTTCTGCCACCTTTTGTTACTGCAAGGCATAGCAGCAAGCTAAGAGGGAGAGATGAGATGAAGAGCACACCTCTAGCTCCTATTTGACAATTTTTTATGGGTGCATGGAGTTTCCCATTATTCTCTACATGAGAAATCTGAGAAGATAAGTTTATACATTTTTTAATCTCATTTTACATATTGCATATGGGTTTACTTGTTATAATGTTGCTCATATGAGCTATTTTTTTACATGTGAATAAACCCACTAATGTGTAGTTTCATTGTAAGAGATTTTGAAAGGCGTGAGAGAAACTATGGAACGAAGTTCCATGGTACAAAATTCAAAGGCAGGATAGACTCTTCACCAAGATCATGGAAAGAATAGGGTTAAAGAGTTAGTTATTTTCTTCTCTCACAAATTCCGTGAAATTTTATACATGAATGAGTCGATATTTTATGCATAAATCTCTTTTGCATGAAGATCGGCTTTACATGCTAGTACATATAGTTAGGAGGGCATGGTTCTTTTTGAAAGGTTCCTTTGCCAAGGATATTGGAGGCATGCGCATGACATCCATTAACTATGCATATAAATTTCACCCCTTAAAATGCATGCATGAATGCATGATTACAAAGGAAAATCTACACATATGGGCACACAAGTAAGTATCAAAATGCCCAAGAAGGAATCCAATGATGGATAAGATGGGATGGCGGAAGCCTACTTCATCACCATGGGAACACTCAAATAGAACCAAGGGATGGACGAAGCTTAATTTCCAGGTAAATATTTGCACCTTTTTCTTTTCTTTGCAAATTAAAGAACATACAGTGCATGTCATAATAGACATGACTCAGAAATGGATGCATAGATTTGGGTGGCCCAGTTTTTGTGGTCACATCGACAATCAATCATGGAAATAAGTTGCACTATGCATCAAGTTCATTGCTTTGAAAAGAAGTATTGGAGGTGCATTAAAACGGTCGTGGTTAGGTAGAATGCATCTAATGCATTGTTGAAACTCGCATATACTAAGTTTCATGGAAATTTTGCACCATTTGTTGGATGAACAAAGTTCTAAATTGGAACTTTTGCATGCTTTAAGGAGGGGTTCAACTTCTGAACCTTATGCATGCAATGCCTTTTCCAATAAAGGTGTAAATGTTTTGGCATACACTAAACTATGCATTTGGAATATATTACATGGGTTTTTGAGTAGAGAGGGAGATTAAGTTCTCGAAGTTAAGTAGGATTTGATTTTATTAGTTTCTAGGAAGAATGGTGATAAGGCCAATTGGCCACTATAAACCATTTAATTCCTTTAAGTTTGGCTTAGTCCAAATAGTCCTAACTTCTTGAACTACCTTAAAACTAAAAATCCCTCTTATGGAAGTTTAAATTCCATAAAAACCCATGGCATGCCTGATCAGCAAGGCCATAGACTTAAAGTAGTAATACAAAAATTTTCTCTCTTAAAACCACGATAAAATGGTGGTAACTTGGAGCACTATGTTCTCAAAGTTCTAAGGAAGAGAAAATATGGTACAACAGAATCTTACTATTGGAAGATGAAAGTATTAGTGCTTTTGTTGAAGAAAGTTCTTTGTTTGAAAGAACTTAAGAACTATTTGGAGCCTTACATTATTCTTCCAAGCAAATGCAAGGCATGAAGAGAAGGTAAAACTCAAGGGTTGTAATAAACCCTAAGTACCATTTTCTAATGTCCTAGAAATAAAGGACTATATAGTAAATGGAATTACCATCTACTTCAACATAGAGATTTGATTGGCAAATCAACTATTCTTTCTCAGATTACTCATTATGTCATAAGAGCTGATATCTAGTTGAGATATAAACTAGCTCTATCATCAAGTGACATGAAAGGGATCTTGTAGAGTATATCTGAATCAAGGAATAATTGAAAAGCCAATTTTTTGACACTAGTCTTATCAAGTTGCAATTGAGACTTGGTAAGTTGAAACTCCATTGTAGAATAGGCAATACATATGCTCTACAGTGGAAATAACACTTACAAGTCCAAGAAGTAATAGATGAATTAATTAGAAGAAGGTTTGATCCCAAAACTCAAGCTAAATTTACCTTTACCAAAGTGGAAGTGTAAGCCGGATGGTATGCGACATCTAGGTTTACACTACCACTAAAGTAAATTCGGTGGTATGGGACATCGAATTTGTGGATAATCTCAACTTGAAATTTGGGACATTTGTTCTGTAAGCTTGGAGAAGAGAAAGCAAGAAGCTTTGAATAGTTCTTTTTACTAAGGGGAACAATAAAAGATTGAAAATAAACTCTTTCAAATACTTTTGAAAGAGCACTCTCAGGTAGTTTTCGAGGACAAAAACTCTTAAGGAGGGGAAAATGTTCCCAAGAACTTGTATCTTATGCCTTGAAAAGACCAAATAGGGTATTGCAAGGTAAAAGATATGCAAGAAATAGATAGACTTGAAGTACTTCCTTGTATTTTAGTACTTCATATATCTTTCATTACATCTTCCAAGTAAATGAAGTTCTCAAAGATTGGGATTTCTCAAAGAACCCCAATGCAAGAGAAGACTTGCATGCACCATAAGGATTGTATAAATCCTAAGTAGGATAGGAAAAGAAGTTGGATGAATTATAAAGGATAAACCTAAAGATATTTTGATGCTTCTGTTGGAGATAGACGTCTGCGGAAGCACGCGAACAGCACAAGGAAGAAGAAGAAGCTTGGAGCACAAACACACAATACTGAATGTATTACTAGAGAATGTAAAAAGATAAGTAGCCCATTAGGGCAATAGGCGTATATACAAGCCGGGGGAAAAAAACCTCCTAAAGAGGGAAAAAAGTGCCCCGGCGGTCCTAGAGTGTTCACACACATCACTACCTAAATATATCAACAAATCCCCCCTGGGAGTGATGCAGTGAACAAGGAGCTGGCACTCATGTATAAGGAAGTGCCAAGCTATGTGGAAATCAGTCCACAAAAGGAAGTAAGCCCAAAGCTTTGCGGAAAGCTTCAAACTTCTCCCTAGGCAGAGCCTTCGTGAAAAGGTCTGCAATGTTCTCCTGCGTGGGCACATATGCCAAGCTGATCTCCCCAGCAGAGAACCTCTCCCTGACATAGTGATAATGCACCTCAATGTGCTTAGTGCGAGCATGGAACACAGGGTTCCTCGCAACTGCCAATGCGCTCTGATTGTCAATGAAGATGGTGGTGGCAGAAGACTAGCCAACACCCAAATCAGCCATAAGGCGTCTGAGCCACACACACTCAACATTATGTTTATCTATACCAAATCACATTGTAAAAGCTATATAAGCATGGAAAATATGAAGCTTTAAGTATCATTGTGCACTAGTAAAAGGTTGCCATCTAAGCTCCATATAAGGAGCACATGGGTGGGCAACACCATCTTTGCAGCTACATTCCTCTAGGTAATTTGAGAGTTTGAGTTTTCCATCTCTTGGTTTCTTCCTTTCTTAGCCTGTGTTTTTCTCATCTTTGTCTATTACTCTATTCCATTGTGCTATTATCTCTTACAATAGGAAGATTAAATCTTCATGGGAGGTACAAATTAATCTATGCCATATATTCAACAAACGGCATCAACTAAACAATTATATGAAGAAGTTGAATATTATTTTGAAGATTTGGACTCCAATAGGTGTGATGATGAACAAGAAAATGACAACTTTTAGCTTTTACAACAACAAAAACAACATTGTGGGCATATCATATACAAAAAGAGGTGCAAAAAAGTCAGGTCATATGTTGAGTTTTACTACATATTTGTTGGATACTTAGCATTGGAGTTGAAAATCAACTTTCTAATGCTAATTGGAGTTAATGAACATTGTAAACAATTTTTGGTGGTACAAAGCAAGGAGGGTTTTGTGTTCTACATGAATATACTTAAACTTGAAGATCAACAAGCAGTGAGAAAAATGTTTTACCTTCTTGTGATCTACATGTGTATATGTTGATATGTGTAAATTAAAGTATACAATCTTCATTAAGAGGCCTATCCAACTTTGAAAATATCAAGGATATATTTTAGTCTATATTCTATCTTAAAAATAGCAATATTTTTGTTGTCTCTATCCTTCCAACAAAATACTTGGTTGAGAAGACTAGGGAATGTGCGAGTACTCTTTGTCCATGTGTGTGTGTGTGGAAGATCATTCTTCATGTCAAAGGTCCTTGTGTGTTTGTGGATATTTTGCATGGTATGTGAAAAATATACAGGTATGGCAATTTGATATATGTGAGACGTGTCTAATGCGTGATGATAAGTTATGTGAGTGTGATATGTGTGCGCAACTAGTGTAAATTTAGGAGGGTAATTTTCAAAAAATGATTAGATTTATGTCATTGGAGTCAATCTTCCACTAGGTGAAGCCCCAAAATATGTAGGTCAAGGCAAGAATTTGCAAGTCAAAGCTTAGTCAAATTGGTGAAAAATGATCAAATTTTGGGCAAAATTATTTTTACATATTCTTGTAGTAGTCAATGAGATCTTCAAACCATATAAAATATTTGTGTTTGGATCAAATTTCCCCTTCAAAAGTCGAATTGTAATTCTAGGTCATAGTATGAAAAGCATATGAAAAGCAATATGACATTTCAATATCTCATTAATACACATCCAAAAGTTGTAGTAAAAACATATGGCACCTAAAACGTTGAGCACTAGAGTTAAGCCAACTTTTGCAAAAATATTAAAAAGCTGAAATAGCTTGTGCACCACAAATAGCACAAGTAATTAGTGTTCTTTGATTTTTATGCCTCTTACAATTGGGCACTATATTTTATAAATAGACACAAGTTGATCATTTACAATTATCACTTTTTGGAGGTCTCTTCTTCTACATGAGCTATGGTGGTGGTCCTCTACTTGGAGGTGGTGATCTTTGTCAACAACTTCAAGGTGTGCTACATATAGAACTTTGTGTGTATTTTTGTATTCACTTTCTTAGAGACGTTTTGTAAGATTCAAGGGCATATACATCAGCCATAGAAGATATATTGAAGTACATGAACAACATGGAACTCAAAGGTAATATCTTAGCTATTCTTTTGTAACTTCAAGCATTGCAATATAATGAAATATATGGATCATGGCTCCTTAATTCTCTCCTGTGCTCTCTATTCTTGATGTTGTCTCTCTTCTCTTATTTTAGCTCATTTGCTAGTAGAGGTCACATTATAAAGGAGTATAAAGGGGGTAAATAGATCATGTGAGGTTTGATTTCTAATTACCACTCCATACTATAATTCTCCTTTGGATTGTAGACTAATGCAAACGTATGTTTTTTTTTAATATAAAGGAAGTTCGGCAATAGCCTACTCTCCCGGACTTGAATTAAATAAAGAAAAGTACAAGAGAAGGGGACTAGTGCCCACGGGACCCCCCAAATCCCACAAAGCAGGGGAAACTAGTGCAAACGTATGTTTTTGTTTTGAATCTCCAACAGACATTAAATTTGAGCTATGAACTTCTATTGGAATCATTGGATTTTAAATTACCAAAGATTTGTATTTGTCATGCTATTGTGATTGTGTGAGTTCTAAGTCAATATTAAAATTGATGTGAACAAATTCTAAAAGTCTTGTTACTTTTGCACTCTATGAGCATCCCTAAACATATACACTCATAACATGTGAACCTGATGTGAAACAAAGAGGGGTTTTGGGAGTTGATTTTGCTTGATCATATGGACTTGCTCTCATCATGACGATAAGAGTCTTGAATTAAGTGTTTGAGTTTGATTTGACTAATATGATTGATAGGAACAATATTTTCCAAATTTCAAGTAGTAATTTGATAAGTGAATTAGATCTATGCATCCTCAACACACTACTTGAGGTTTTGATCAAAATTCATTTTTTAATAGAGATCATGTGATGCAAGATCTAGAGGCAATATAAAAAGAACATATATTTTTTGGTAGAGGAAACGTGACACTATGATAACAAAATAGAATTTTATGGTGTTCCCATGTTTGTGAAACTTATGAAATCATAAGAACTTTTATGCCAAGAGTCAAATTTAGAATTCACACTTTCAAAGAGTAGATAGAAACGTGGAATAAATTTAAACTTTTCTAAAGGAAGAGTATCACTTGAAGGATTAGCCATTCCCACATGACATTCATTGAAGAAAAATAATTGATATGTGAGTTGAGAAATTTAGGCGATTGGATCACGCCAGTCATGAAGCTTTAGCACATGATAAAATAGAGCTATTTTTTTAAAATATGGATCCTACTTTAGCCCTTCACCTAGGATATGCCAATTGCAAAATGAAAGAGATGGAAAACACATGTAATAGAAGATAGATTTGACGAGTTTAAAATGATAATAAAAACACTTAAACTGTAGCTATGTCAAGTAGAAGACCACCAATTTGCATGGAAGAAATTATGGAAAGTGTAAAGGACCTCCCACTTAACTTTGTGCCTTTAGAGCAATAAAATACATCAACTGATAAAAAAAAAGCGGCCATGCATGATGAAGATAATAGAATTGGATCTCAGCTAAAATTGGAATTTATCTAAAGACAAATTTCCAATTTATAAAGATGAGAACATGAAACAATGTGACAATGATGATGATAAATTAGGGAATGATTTCGTTGATGAATTTGTAGTTTATGCACATCAAGTCAATATAGAAAAGAAGATAAGGAAATGTGACAATTTTACTGGGAAAAAAGAAATTCTTTGGGAAGAAGATTCAAATATTTCATGTGTTTACTTTGCATTCAATGATATTAATAAGTAGGTTTTGTTAGCACTAGAGTTGTACTCGAACACTTTAGTGTCCTAAAAAAAAGATATTATTTGATGAATTTTTTAGATTACTAGAAGCAGTCATTTATACATGTAAATATAAAACATCTTAGCAAAAGGTTGAATATTTCTAGAAAAATATTGTTTTCATTAAAGGATAGAAAACATTGAGATTTATTCACTATTTTATTACACTAATTTCAGTATTGACACAAAAACTACAGTGATGTCAGTTAGTGTTGATTTTTTATCAAAATCATGTTCTATCCCTTTTCATTGTTGTAAATGCAATAAAATCTCTTATTTTATATACTTAAACACTTTTCTATCCATAATTAGATATCTGTTCTGATTTTTACGAGTTTACGGCATAAAACTAATCTCATATATGCCATGATAGTGTTATCATCTATGAATTATTTTGTGAAGTAATGGTACGAATATGAATCATATTTTATTATCAAAATACTATTTGAGATTCTTGAAGCTTGAATTATTTTTTTTTATAACCTTAGGAGTCAACTTTCTATGCAGTTTCTTTAAGTTAAACAATACTGTTGTTTTTCTATGAGCAAATATTGCATATGTTCAATGATTGAAGTTAATATTCTAGTTTTTCTATATAAAGTAGCTTATAATGTTTATATAATTATTTTGATTTACATTATATACCTCATATAATTGAGAAAAGGTATTTTCTTAGGATGAAATTTTATTTTTGACAGAGTGGAATATGGCCATTCAATGAAGTATGGAGATGATTAGTAGTATGTGAGACAGGTACACAAATTATTACTTCGAAGGCATGAAGCATATTTGTATGATACAATATGATGGTTTTTGAAATAAAAAACCAACCATTTTAATGTTTTTATGTATCAATATCATATAAAAGTCTCCTACAATTTAAAACTATATAATGAGCACCCTATACTGTACTAAATTTTTTTTTATAAAAATGATTTTTCAAATTCACAAGACTTTTAGTAAACATTAGAATAATTATTCCAATACCATGAAAATTTCTATGGATATATTTTACTTTCTTCTCATATATAGTTCTACAAATAAACAATTTTTTAAAACCATATTCAACCATGTTTACATTTCGAGTTATCAAAAAGGTTAATTTTTAAAAAATATGTTTTCTATAGAACATTTAAACATTTTGAGTTATCAAAAAGGTTAATTTTTTAAAAATATCTTTTCTAACATTTAGGTAAGTTTGTAAGGAGCTTGAAGGTCTTTTTGAGAATTTTATCTGATTAATACACATGATTTTTTGTAAGAAAAAAAGACAGTATAGTGTCTTGTTTTGGTACAACACTCGTGTTTTAATAGGTCAATGAAGAAAGTTTCAAGGCTCCTCATGGTGAAGACAATGGGGCATTGTTCACTAGATTCTTCTCAATTTAAAGATATTACTGGTGATACTTCTCATGATGAAAGAGATGATACTTATTCTATGGAGAATGAACGTCTTCCCAATCAAGATGTCTCAATGAGTTTCACTGCCTTTCATAAGACACAAGTTGCCTATTTTTCCATGCACTCAAATCTTCTTTCCATGAATTTGTAAAGATCTTGTAAAGAACTTGCTCTCTGTTGGTTCGTTTCCGACAGATGTACCCAATATCCAGTTCGAGCTCCATATTGGCGCACAACTCGGAGGAGGTTTCGACGTCGCTAATTTTACCATTGGTGTCCATGTGAAAGGCCAAATGGCCACCGAACACTTTTGTATATGTTCTTTAATAAAATATATAGTGGCTTGGTCAGTCACAGACTGTAAGTTTGTAACACCTAAGAAGTCTGTGTTGATGCTCCATGTGTACTGTGTTTTTCTGCATATTCTGCAGCCTCTATGTGGCGCTTGAAGTTCGGTTTTCTACTCCAAGGATATCATCGTGGAACTCTCGAGAAGAAGAGCGCATTACAGTGCCTTACCGACGAAATACTACAGCTAATCATTCTGTGAGATGATGAAGCCGCCATCAACAAAGTTTATGTGCGCTGGAATAACTTGTCAGCTGCTGTCTATATGAAGGCAAGTTCGGATGATATCCACAAA
Organism: Ceratopteris richardii; assembly: GCA_020310875.1. NCBI lineage: Eukaryota > Viridiplantae > Streptophyta > Polypodiopsida > Polypodiales > Pteridaceae > Ceratopteris > Ceratopteris richardii. The sequence continues at coordinate 160,380,256 of CM035418.1, read as the reverse complement.
ATCATGGACATGCAAGAAGATACCTGAAGGCTGATCCAAAAATTTGTAACCAGAAATGAGCTAAAATAAAGAGGTCGAACATAAGTTCAACCAGATGTCATTGCGCGAATGATTGAAGTCCTCAAATCAGATAGCGGAATTACAGAGATGTGTGAAATGGATACACAAATTATGCACACTTCATTGGAAATCACGTTCATAAGTTCTTCTATTTTCAACTTTTTTCAAACACAAGTTCTTCGAGGAACTTCATATACTACGAAGTGCCCACAAGAAGTTCAATTATAGCATAATGATTTAAAAAAAATAAAAATAAAGGAAGTTCGGCCTTAGCCTACTCTCCCAGCCTTGAATTAATTAAAAGAAAAGTACAAGAGAGGGGGACTAGTGCCCACGGGATCCCCCAAATCCCACAGAGTAAGGGTAGCTTTTACAGAGTTTAGATGGCATTACAAAGAAGGTTAATCACCCTCTCATCACCCTCACACGGGGCCCACTTGGGATTAAGCTTGTTGCTGATCAAAAGGAGCACTTGATGATGCCTGAAGGGAGGGGGGGATTTCTTATAGTTAGCGATCCTTTTGCCAAGGAGGAACAATGATTTCTCAATTGACCACTCTTTGGGGGAGTCACCAAAGTTAAGAGCACATCTTTCCCGCCAGATTTTCCATAGGGCCTTCCCCTTGATGGCATTCCAAAGAGTCACGGAACAACCGATCGCTTCTCCCAACAGAGCTTGCTTCCAACTGATATGTTTCAAAAGTCTAATTTTCTTCCCGACAATCTGCCAAAGCCTGTTGGAGTTGGGACAAGTAAAGAAGATGTGAGAAACATCTTCGATGGACCGGTGACAACGTTTGCACTAGGAAGGTATCCCACAAAATTTGCTAGCCTTAAGGTTGGTCCAGATTCCACAATGAAGAATTTGCCATAAGAGGACAAACTTTTTGATTTCTATGAGGGGGTGCCAGATAGCCATGAACTTCATGTCCCACCGAAGCCATGTCCATGATAAGCACCACTTCTTGTTGAGGTTAACCTGATAATCAATGGTTTCTTTGATGTTCAGGATTGTTGATAGGCAATTGCCGTTGTACTATCTGAGACTAAGTGAGTTCGGCGTGTCGTGCCCCATGAGAAGGCGAACTTTGGAGCGGTCCCAAGTGAGACATCTACTTTGCAAAATGAATTTGATATATGGAGTGCCCACAAGAAGTTAAATTGAAGGCCATGTGGTAGAATATATATGTAAAATTTTATAGACTGTTTACAAAATAATGAAGCGGACACACGATGCGGATTTCTAGTTACCGTTTTACACTACAATTCTCCTTTGTATTGTAGACCAACGAGGAAGTATGTTTTTTTTTTTGACAACGAAGTTTTAAATTATAAACAAGAAAAAAAAAAGATACAAGTAAGTTAGAGAGAGTTACAAAGAGGGTTTGTAACCTTTTGTTTCCTTTCATGCAAGACCCAATTGTTTTTCAGCTTCTTGTTTTTTAACAGAAACAACTTATGGTGCATAAAAGTGAGGGTTCTCTTACAACTACGAATCCTTCCACCTACACAAACAACAAGGGATTTCTCTATCAATCATTCTCTAGACAACTTGTCCAAGTTGACTGCACATCTTTCCTTCTAGATGTTCTAGAGCACTTCAACCTTAGTAGAGTTAAGTTCCAAAGAGCAACATAGCATTGAATTGCTTCACTGACTACAACTTCCTTGGGTCAACAAAAGAAGTTTGCTAAGATGCTACCAAGTCCCAATGATCCTAGGAAAAGAAATGAAGAGGTGGCCTAAGTCTTCTCTGTTGTTGAAGCATTGCTTGCACCACAGGGAACAACAAAGTTTTTAACTAGATTTGACGTTGGTTCGGATTCCCCAATGGAGAATCTTCTACATGAGGACCACTTTTTTGTTCTCAGTAAGTGGATGCTATAAGTGCCATAACTTGAAGTCTGATCTAATCTTGGTTCGTTCAGACACTATGTCTAGCTCAATATTCATTTTCATCCTTGGAATGTCCTCCATTTTGTTGTCATTGTGCAACTTCAAAGCCCTCACGTGGGAAGGTCTTGAAAAAAACACAATGTCAAGTGGTGATGGTCTAACACTTAAACGTATGCTTTTAGAGTTCCAATCTAAAGCAAAATGAGATGAAACTCTCCACTCTTCATTCTCTCCATGATCTTCATGCATACGATGCTAAATCTTTTCCTCTTTCCACCCATAGTATACTTACTTTTCTTCGTCCATGGCATAATATTTGCCAAAAACTCTAGTGGCGTTTTCCCCCCATAATATTGAGCACTTTGCAAGCCATCAAAGAAATGTGAAATTAATTTGGATGCAGATGGGAGGTCCCCTAGGATGCATCATGATACACATTACTTGTAGCAACAAGTATATAATCTTATATTCTTACTTGAAACTTGTAATCACAAATATGCCTCACTCTTGTTTTGGAAAATTCTGCTATAAAAGCTCTCAGGAGTCGATCTATGTTTTGAAAGTTTTGTATGCTTAGTGGATGGAACACAGTAGGGAATTTCCTCTCAAGGTGAGTCCAAATGCTTCATACTATGTAAAGAAATCATGCAGTTTTTCCACACATAACACTTTTCTGAACCCAAACGCATGTGCATAAGGATCATCTTGTCTTTCCTAATACTCTCACATACATTTTGCCACTTGAAAAGGTCAAAGAATTCTTCTCACATCTAGTATGATACTAGAAATTTGTGGCATTTGAAGTTATTGTGTGAAGCCTAGAAAAATGGGATTGGAAGGTCACATTGGGGGCATTAGTTGGCCAATGCAAAAAAACTGGATATTGAAGTATTTCATTGATGATGCACCACAATGCACTCTCCTTCTCTAGAGCTCCATGATGATATCCTCATAGTAGAGAACCGAGCTCCAAGCACCGCACATAGTACTCTGCACAAAGGCTGCAGAATGTTGAAGAATCACTCACAAATTTGACATACAGACAGACATGAAGACAAAGAAAGACAAAGAGAAGCAGAAACAAAGCATTCAGAAAATCAAGCCTTAGTGAAGGGACAAATTCACGCCTGTAATATACGGTGTAGAAATTTCCTAAAGTACGAGTTTTGAATCTCGAATAAAAATGTATATAAGAGAGTTGAGAGAGTGCATAGTAAAAAAATATAGAAGTGAGATATAGAAGACGCCAGAGATTGCGTATTTAGAGATGAATAATAGAGCCTGAACTGTCGGGTATTCATCTGAGAGAGATGGTAAGGAATAACTACTCAGAGTAGGAGAGTTTTCCATAGCTATGAGCAAAGTGAGGCCAAGCTATTTTTGTACACATCTTCTCTAATAGAAAACACATGTTACTATGAAAGTTAGTTAACAGTTACAGTTTTCTTAGTAAACATTTTCCGGTACTTGTACAAGTTAGATCTCGCAACATAGTGTAAAGTTTTTCATGAGAGATAGCTCACCTTGAAGCTAATAGTCTCAACTATAAGTTGCTCAAAAGATTTCTGTGAAACAGACATGTACACACAGTACTAAGTCTGACCGTAAAGAACGGATGAAGTTTTTTCTCAAACTTCAGATAGAGTTCATTCAGTGAAGGAAGCTCATGTATTACTTCCTTACTTCATTTACAAATATTTGAAGTAACCACAAATAGATTTGCAGTTGATTCCAGTAAGATTCTGGTAAGATTACGGTGACAGTCCGATGAAGTTCCGGTGATATTTTGGTGAGTTCAAAACACAGTTTTGGCACAGTTAAGTGACGGAAAGATTATCTAACTGTAAGCAAACACAGTAGTGTGAAGTTTGAAGTAAATCAGTTCAGAATTAAAGCTTGAAAAAAAATGCAAAGCTTTCTGTAAAGTGATTTTTCGAAGTTCACTAAAACAGTAGTAAAGTTTTCAAGTTGCTAAGCTACTGATGATTATAGAGGTGTTCTAACATCACTTTAGCTTAGTTCTTATTGTGACATGACAAAATTCCGTAGCTTAGTTTATCAAACTTCTTGTCGTGTCGACATCAACAAGTGGTATCAGAGCAGAAAAGGTTCTGAAGAGCAGAAAGATCCTCAAGAGTAAACGGAAGTGAAGATACAAGAGAATTCGAAGAGCTTTCACAAGAAAGGTGAAAGCTGAGCTGATCAACAACAAACGGCATCAAGAAATGTTCCGAAGTAATTCTCAAGGGTAAAGGTTTGTAAAAGGTGAAACCTTTTAACATTACACTCACCAAAAGTAACAGAAACAAGAAGATTATGGCATATCATATCTCTATTTGACAAATTGGATAGAGATAATTATCCCGCATGGGTAATGCGAATGGAAGCCTTACTTATGAGTAAGGACTTAATGATATATGTGACAGGAGAAGAAAAGAAGCCGACTTTCGAAGACGATAGTCAACCAAAGAAAGAAGAGTTAGAAGCCTTGAAGCTGTGGCAGAAGAAAGATGCAACGACAAGAGCTTATATCTACAATACCATTACAGATCATTTGTTACCGCACATTAGAGGTCTGGAGAAAGCGGAAGACATATGGAGTGCATTGGAAGATCATTTCCAAAATACGACGAAAGATAGGAAGGCTAGCTTATGGTCAGAGTTTACAACGTTCAAGAAAAAGCAAAGTCAAAGCATTAGTGATTATGTCACTAAGATGAAAGACTTGGCGGACAATCTTGGATCTATTGATGAAGATATTGAAGATCACAGGTTGATAGCACAAGTGCTTGCAGGACTGAGAGGAGATGAAAGGTTGAAACCTTTTGTACTCTCAACCGAACTTTCTTTAAATCATTCTGTACCAGATTTAAATCAGTTGCTTGGACTAATGTTAACGTTTGAGCAAGATTTGAAGACAGATGGAGATAAAGGACATAGTTCGGCTATGTATGCAAAAAGTAAGAAGAAAGGTAAAGAAAAAGATGAAGAAGAGATATCTACTCAAGCAAATTTTGCAAGAGGAAGAGGTAATGCCAAAAGTGAAAGTAGAGGTAAAGGAAGAGGTAATCAGACTAACAACAAGAAGACTTGTTGGATCTGTGGATTAAGCAAGCATTTGGCTCATGATTGCTGGCATAATTCTCAAGGATCAAGTCAGAATCAGAATAACAACAGTAGAGGCAGAAGCGGAAGATATCAAAGAGGAAGACAAAGCCAAAGAGGCGGATATGGTAGAGGTGGAGCAAGAAGTTGGGGACAGAATCAGTCTCACAACACTACCTACTACAACTATGCGAATGATACACAGAATGATGGTCATACAACGTTGATGATGAACTCGATAAGTATGTCAGAGAATGAAGATATCAAGGTATTCTATATTGACTCTGAATGTTCAAATCATTTTTCAAGAAATATACAATTGTTATCAGAACTTGAAGGAGGTATTTCAAATCATACAGTACAAACGGGTGACAACACAAAACATAATGTAAGGTCAATTGGAAAAGTAAAGTGTAAGAATGGAGCTGACCTACTAACAAATGTTTTGTATGTTCCAACAATCCCGAAGAATCTGATTAGTGTGGGACAGATAGTAGAAAAAGGTTTTCAAGTCAGGTTTACAAATGAAGGAGTATTTGTTGAAGATCCAGAGAATGGATACAATCAAATTGTCCATGGTAAAAAGGAAGGTAGACTTTTTACTCTTAAAGTACAAGGGAATGTTGGTCAAGCCTTGATCACACATGGTGATGAGGTATTTACAGAGTTAGACATCTGGCATAAGAGGTTAGGACATTTTAATGAAAGAGGAATCAAAACTATGGTGGAGAAACAATCCATGAGAGGATTACCAAATATGAAGAATCAACGTATGATTCACAAGTGCGAAGCCTGTCAGATGGGAAAAGCCCACAGATTACCATTTCAGAAGAAAGGGTACAAACACGATGGTGTGCTAGAGCTCATACATACAGATGTATGGGGAACAACAAAAGAAGGATCTATCAGTGGCTCAAGGTATTACATTCTTTTTATTGATGATGCAACAAGATGGATAACTCTTTATGTTTTGAAAGAGAAGTCAGAAGTATTTGAAGCTTTCAGGCATTTTCATGCATATGCTGAAAGACTTACATGACAGAAACTCAAAAGACTAAGGTCTGATGGAGGAAGAGAATATTTTTCTCGAGAGTTCAATGATTATCTGTGGAATGTAGGTATCAAAAGAGAAATAACTTGCATGTATACACCGCAACAAAATGGAGTAGCAAAAAGAAGAAACCGAACTCTAGTTGAGTTTGCAAGAGCAATGTTAAAAGAGAAGAATTGTCCAAATTATCTTTGGGCTGAGGCTGTAAATACAACTACATATCTGGTAAATAGATTACCATGTACAGTTTTAAATGGGATGACCCCTTATGAAGCTTGGTGGGGCAAGAAACCAACACTTGATCATTGTAAAGTGTTTGGATCAGTTGCTTATGCTTATGTACCATCACAACTTAGACATAAGCTTGAACCAAAAGCTGAAAAATATGTGTTCATCGGATATGATGAAAAGCAGATGGGTTATAGACTATGGAGTCCTCTAACCAAACAATTTACTGTTTCCAGAGATGTGACATTTGATGAAGGAAAGAGCAGGTATACATAGTGGTGAAACACTTGAAGAAGAGATGAGAAGAATTGAAAAAGGTAAATCACATATGCAGGTAAATGGAGATGAAGATCATATGCAAGCAAGTACGTCCAGGATCAGATCAGGTATGAGAAATGAAGATGGACCAAGGTTTGATGAAGATGTATATTCAGATACACATGAAGAGTTTGAACCAAGAAGGTCAAACAGAGTTAGGAACCAACCAACAAGGTATTCCTATGACACTTCTTATTTGACTCAGAAAAACTATGCTTACTTAGTAAAGGAAGATGAAGAACCTTAGAATTACAGTGAAGCAAAAGGTAAGGAAAAATGGGAAGAAGCAATGAAGGAGGAGTTCAATGCACTTGAGGAGAACAAGACCTGGGAACTTGTTCCAAAACCAAATGGTAAGAAAGTGATTGGAAATAAATGGGTTTACAAAGTTAAGAAGCTTGCAGATGGAAGGATAGCCAGGTATAAAGCTAGACTGGTGGTCAAAGGCTATGCTCAGACGCATGGCATAGATTATGATGAGACATTTAGTCCGGTGGCAAAGATGTCAACCATAAGGACATTGACTGCTATAGCAGCATCAAAAGGATGGAAGCTAAGTCAGCTGGATATAAAGAATGCATTTTTAAATGGATATATATCGGATGAAGTCTACATGGAACAACCTGAAGGGCTTGTAAGTTCTAGTTACCCAGATCATGTTTGCAGATTAAGAAGAGATCTCTATGGATTGAAGCAAGCTCCAAGAGCTTGGAATTACAGACTTGTGAAGTATCTCAATGATCTTGGATACCAAAGTTCAAAGGCAAATGCAAGTCTACTCATTAAGAGAACAGATGAAGGTATGATCTACATTTGTATTTATGTAGATGACATTATAATCACAGGTACCTCAGATGAAGGAATCAAGGAAGTAAAAATATTGCTTGAAAAAGAGTTCAAGATCAGTGATCTAGGAAAGTTATCATACTTTCTTGGAATGGAAGTTACATATACAGATCATGGTGTATATGTTTCGCAAGAAAGGGATCTCCTAAACTTACTGAAGAAGTTTAACATGGAGAATTGCAGAGAAGCTTCAACACCACTTGAAGTAAATCATAAACTCAGCAAATATGGTGGTGCAGAGTTTAAAGATATGAGAAAGTATCAATCTTTGGTGGGAAGCCTGATTTATGCTACGCTAACAAGACCAGATCTTAGTTATGCAGTAGGAGTTCTCTCACAGTTTATGCATTGTCCAAAGGATCAACATTGGGTTGCAGGACAAAGAGTTCTTAGATATATCAAAAGAACTATAAAGGATGGATTATATTATCCTTTTACATCAGATATAAAGCTGAGAGCATATAGTGACTCAGATTGGGCAAGAAATCAAGATGACAGAAGGTCAACAAATGGGTATATGATATACCTAGGAGATAAGCTTGTAAGCTAGTGTTCAAAGAAGCAACACACAGTGGCTTTATCGTCAACAGAAGCAGAATATAAAGGACTTGTAGAAGCAACGAAAGAAGTGATATGGATGCAGACCTTGTTCAAAAGCATGGGTATTGATCAAGGTATACCTATCATACTTGGAGATAATATGAGTTCGTTGTATCTTGCAGCAAATCCAGTATTTCATCCAAGAACAAAGCACATAGAGATTCAATATCATTTCCTGGGGGAAAAGGTAATGGAGAAGGAGATTGAAATAGTATTCACTCCTACAAAAGATCAGATAGTAGATATTCTGACAAAGAGCTTGGATGGAGTAAAGACAAGCAGATTCAAAGAAATGGCAGGTATAAAAGAAAAGAAGAATATATGAAAGATCAGAGAATGCAAATTAGTGATTGAGGGGGAGCTGTTGAAGAATCACTCACAAATTTGATATACAGACAGACATAAAGACAAAGAAAGACAAAGAGAAGTAGAAACAAAGCATTCAAAAAATCAAGCCTTAGTGAAGGGACAAATTCACACCTGTAATATACGGTGTAGAAACTTCCAGAAGTACGAGTTTTGAATCTCGGATAAAAATGTATATAAGAGAGTTGAGAGAGTGCATAGGAAAAAAAATATAGAAGTGAGATATAGAAGACGCCAGAGATTGCGTATGTAGAGATATATAATAGAGCCTGAACTATCGGGTATTCATATGAGAGAGATGGTAAGGAATAACTACTCAGAGTAGGAGATTTTTCCATAGCTATGAGCAAAGTGAGGCCAAGCTATTTTTGTACACATCTTCTCTAATAGAAAACACATGTTACTATGAAAGTTAGTTAACAGTTACAATTTTCTTAGTAAACATTTTCCGGTACTTGTACAAGTTAGATCTCGCAACATAGTTTAAAGTTTTTCATGAGAGATAGCTCATCTTGAAGCTAATATTCTCAACTATAAGTTGATCAAAAAATTTCTGTGAAACGGACATGTACACACAGTACTAAGTCTGACCGTAAAGAACTGATGAAGTTTTTTCTCAAACTTCAGATAGAGTTCATTCAGTGAAGGAAGCTCAGGTATTACTTCCTTACTTCATTTACAAATATTTGAAGTAACCACAAACATATTTGCGGTTGATTCGGGTAAGATTCTGGTAAGATTACGGTGACAGTCCGGTGAAGTTTCGGTGATATTTTGGTGAGTTCAAAACACAATTTTGGCACAGTTAAGTGACAGAAATATTATCTAACTGTAAGCAAACACAGTAGTGTAAAGTTTGAAGTAAATCAGCTCAGAATTAAAGCTTGAAAGCTTTCTGTAAAGTGATTTTTTAAAGTTCACTAAAACAGTAGTAAAGTTTTCAGGTTGCTAAGCTACTGATGATTATAGAGGTGTTCTAACATCACTCTAGCTTAGTTCTTGTTGTGACATGGCAAAATTCTGCAGCTTAGTTTATCAAACTTCTTGTCGTGTCGACATCAACACAAAATATGTAGGAAAACAGAGTACACAGCACTACAACATATGAGGGGCATACCGACGCTGCATATACCGACGGTCATAGTCGGCGTCGGTATAGCCCTCGGAAAATCTCACTAAGAGATACCGACGGTCAAGTGACCGTCGGTATGACCATTTTAAACTGATCGTCGGTGTGGCCCGCAGCCGTCGGTATAAGCGTCGGTATAGGCATCGATATATGCGTCGATATGAGCGTCGGTATAAGCGTCGGTAAATTACTGGCAACTACCGACGCGTATACCGATGTCCATACCGACGCCTATATCGGTGGCAAATTTTTAAACATACGGCGAACCCGAGAGCAAAACTTCACATTTCTGCGCGTGTTTGAGTACTGTCGGTCTATTGTCGAACTTGGGCGCACGAACCTGCATTGTCTTGTGCACACACACACACACACGGATCTCTCTTTCTACACACACACACACACTCTCTCTCGGCTTAGCTCTCACATCTTGGTAAGTGCTGCGCGTACTGTTAGCATTTGTGTTTCTCTATGCTTTAAGGTTTCTAATTTCTCTTTTCGTTGATTTTGCAGAAGTTCGTTGGTGTCGAATGTTTGGAATTGGACGAGAGACGACCTACATTATGCTTTGACGACAACGATTCAAAGAGAGACATACTTGTAAGTGATTCTTTTATTCGCTATTGATAGAGAGAGAAGGAGAGAGAGAGAGAGAGAGGGAAAGAGAGAGAGAGAGAAAGAAAGAGAGAGAGAAGAGAAAGGAAGATACACATTAATTTACACATGCATACATACACACATACATGTACACACATGCATGCTTACATACACACACCTATACACACATGCATGCTTACATACACACACCTATACACACATGCATGCTTACATACACACACACATATACACATATGCATGCATACAGACACACATAAATTTACACACATGCATACATACACACACATGCATACACACATACATACACACACATATATACACATATGCATACATACACATACACACACACATATACACACATACATACACACACGCATATATACACACATATACACACATGCATGCATACATACACACACATATACCGGCATGCATGCATACACACATATATACACACATGCATACATACACACATGCATGTATACATACACACACATGTATACGCATGCATACACATACACACACATACACATACATGCATGCATACATACACACACGTACACACACATGCACACACATGCATGCCTACATACACACACATACACATACACACACATGTATACACATGTATACATACACATACACACATGTACACATGCATACATACACACACATATATACACACATGCATACATACACACATGCATACATACACACATATAATCCTACTTTTATTTTGAAGTTTTTGTTTTACATCAAATATATAAAAATAGGATTAGGGTTTTAGGGTTAAATATTTAAGATTAGAGTTTTAGGGTTTTGAATAGGATTAGGGTTTTAGGGTTAAATATTTAAGATTAGGGTTTTAGGGTTTTAGGTCTAGATATTTAAGATTAAGGTTTTAGGGTTTAGTATTCCAGATTTAAGTCTAAGTCTTTCTGATTAGGGTTTTAGGATTTTAATACGTAGATAACATATATACACAAACACACATATACATATAATACATACATACATGTAGATACACATGCATACAAAAATAAACATATTTTAGATTTAAATCTTTAAGATTAGGGTTTTAGGGTTATAACACCTACATAACATATATGCACACATACACATACACATATAATACATATATACATGTATATACACATGTATACAAAAATATACATATTTTAGGTCTAGATATTTAAGATTAGGGTTTTAGGATTTAGTATTTCAGATTTAAGTCTAAGTCTTTCTGATTAGGGTTTTAGGATTTTAATACGTAGATAACATATATACACAAACACACATATACATACAATACATACATACATGTAGATACACATGCGTACAAAAATATACATATTTTAGATTTAAATCTTTAAGATTAGGGTTTTAGGGTTATAACACCTACATAACATATATGCACACATACACATACACATGTAATACATATATACATGTATATACACATGTATACAGAACTATACATATTTTAGGTCTAGATATTTAAGATTAGGGTTTTAGGGTTTAGTATTTCAGATTTAAGTCTAAGTCTTTTTGATTAGGGTTTTAGGATTTTAATACGTAGATAACATATATACACAAGTACACATATACATATAGTTTATACATAAATGTAGATACACATGCATACAAAAATATACATATTTTAGATTTAAATCTTTAAGATTAGGGTTTTAGGGTTATAACACCTACATAAGATATATGCACACATACACATGCACATGTAATACATATATACATGTATATACACATGTATACAGAAATATACATATTTTAGGTCTACATATTTAAAATTAGGGTTTTAGGGTTTAGTATTTCAAGATTTAAGTTTAAGTCTTTCTGATTAGGGTTTTAGGATTTTAATACATAGATTACATATATACACAAACACACATATACATATAATACATACATACATGTAGATACACATGCATACAAAAATATACATATTTTAGATTTAAATATTTAAGATTAGGGTTTTAGGTTTATAACACCTACATAAGATATATGCACACATACACATGCACATGTAATACATATATACATGTATATACACATGTATACAGAAATATACATATTTTAGGTCTACATATTTAAGATTAGGCCTTTTGGGTTTAGTATTTCAGATCTAGAATTTTAAGATTAGGGTTTTAATTAAATACATATAATTAAATATATAAAATTGAATATATAAAATTAAATATATAAAAATAGGATTACGTAAGGAAAAAAAATCTGAATATATAAATAAATATATATATAAAATAAGATAATTATATACATAAATAAATATAAAAAGAACTAGTGTTTTAAATAATTTAATTAAATATCTATAATTAAATATATAAAATTAAATATATAAAAATAGAATTACGTAAGGAAAAAAATCTGAATATATAAATAAATATATATATAAAATAAGATAATTATATACATAAATAAATATAAAAAGAAATAGTGTTTTAAATAATTTAATTAAATATATATAATTAAATATATAAAGTTAAATATATAAAATTAAACATATAAAAATAGGATTACGTAAGGAAAAAAAATCTGAATATATAAATAAATATATAAAATTAAATATATAAAAATAGGATTATGTAAGGAAAAAAAATCTGAATATATAAATAAATATATATATAAAATATGATAATTATATACATAAATAAATATAAAAAGAACTAGTGTTTTAAATAATTTAATTAAATATATATAATTAAATATATAAAATTAAATATATAAAAATAGGATTACGTAAGGAAAAAAAAATCTGAATATATAAATAAATATATATATAAAATAAGATAATTATATACATAAATAAATATAAAAAGAACTAGTGTTTTAAATAATTTAATTAAATATATATAATTAAATATATAAAATTAAATATATAAAATTAAATATATAAAAATAGGATTACGTAAGGAAAAAATTTTGAATATATAAATAAATATATATATAAAATAAGATAATTATATACATAAATAAATATAAAAAGAACTAGTGTTTTAAATAATTTAATTAAATATTTATAATTAAATATATAAAAATAGGATTACATAAGAAAATGGTTTGATTACTTTGTTTTTGACGTGAAATGGTTCAAAGTAGTCACCTCTGGAAGAAACGCAACAGTGAGACGAGATAAGAGCGGTTTGCTTCAAGTCGACTCCACAAGATTATGGACAGATGAAAGGGATACATTTGTACTTCCCGAACACTGTGAGCAAGTTGTTTTCATACCAGATTCAAAAGACCCAGAGTGGCTATTTGTTTTACAAGTCGCTCCACGTAGTAGACAAATTTTTGTAAATGCAGATGTAGAAGAAAGTCCATCTCTAGTGGACTCAGAGATTCATTCGATAGTTGAGGAGGAAGAGATCATTGTTCCAGAAGAAGAGGTCATTGAAGAAGAGGTCATTGTTCGAGAAGACGAAGCAATAGATGATGATCAGGAGGAAACCAGCATAGCAAGCGATTTAGAAGCCATCAATTTAGAGATAGATATTCTCGGTGCATCGGATCTTCAAGAGGATGCTAGAATAGAGGAATTTTGAATAAAAGACTTGTACGTACTAATTTTTGGTTTTTTTTTTTGTTTATTCCCTATATTATTTTTCTTATCGCATGCTAATTATTTCAGTTCTTTTATTACAGAGCACGATGGGAGATAGTCCTCCAGTTACTCCACAGTCCATGATAGAGGAGCAGTTTTTGGAGTTCATCTCTCAGGTTCCTCCTGCGTATATGGCCGTTGCATCACAGTATTGGATCGCTCGTGGTAGCACTCCTCCCGGCCTCACTCCTGGCGGCCTTACTCCTGCCGGCCTCACTCCCGCTGGCCTCACTCCCGTCGGTGTACTCCCGCCGGTGTCACTCCTGCCGGTGTCACTCCTGAGGGTGGTGCTACTCCCGTAGGAGGTATGTCTCCTAGCTTTGTGACTCCACCACGACCATCTTTGCAGCCATCTCCTACTGGATCTACTAGTAGACATGTGCGTTCGACACCTCAGCGCGATACAGGGTCTGGCCCGTCTCGTAGATCGAGGTCACGCTTTGGAGCAGGAGGTTCTAGGAGTGGATCTACAGGTAGGTCTAGAGGCGGAGGAGGCAGTTGTTGTGGAGGCAGTGCGACGGACGTTGTGTCGCCCGCTTCTACTCCTAGGACGAGTACCTCAGATGTAGGTACGCCACGCAGTACACCACGCAGTACACCACGTACACCTTGGGGTGCTCATGACCATGATGACTCCAAGGTGTATAGTATCCGAGATGGAGCTCCGATGATGGATGCGACTGGCAAAGCAATGCGTGCATGCATACGACAACTTTGCTCCATCCAGTTTGGACACTCCATCATGCGGAAATGGAGTGAACAAGATAAAGATCGGAAGAATTATATCACACAGACGATTTACCAAGAGTTCCGACCAGCCGATGGACAGTCGATTGTCAGTTCAGAGTGGATTCTGCATACCGCATGTGAGGTCATGTCGCATCGATGATCCGAGGCTCGTGATGCATTCAGATAAGGCTTACCAAAGCTTGTGTGGTTAGATGCTGAGGAGTGGGACATGATTCGTGATGAGCAGTAGCAGACTCCTGATTGATATCGCCAGCAGCGAAATGCCACAGCCACACGTCTAGACACGATTGGACCGTCACATTTGGGCAGCGGGGGATATGACACGATGCGTCATGAGTTTGTAAGTTCCATTTCATTTATAGAATTTATTTGTGTTAAATTTCTCATATATATTTCTCTAATCTTTGTATATTTGTTTTAGGAGCTGGCAATGGGTCGTCCTCCAACACGATCGGAGGAGTCTTATGGATATAGTCATGGGTTGACTGCACTATTGCAGGACTTGGAGGGATGCGGTGCGGTAGTTTCATGGGAGCGTTTGCGATGAGGTAATTAATTTATAAACTTGGTTTTTACTTGTTTGTAATTTTCATGTGAATTTATCTCATTCCATTATTGTTCTTTGTTGCACGACTGTTGATATGGAACGTTCTTTGCATGTGTATGGCAGTGGAAGACCAATATTTTGTATTTGATTTCCATATGGCAATACATTGCTTTGCCACATTTTGTAAAAGCGTCATATATGACAGTGGTTTGCCACACTCTTGTACATGCTTCATTATTGAAATATATAACTTCTTTTGTACATGGTTCATTGTTCATTCTGATTATCGATCTCTTTTGTGTACAATAATACTCTGTTTCGTGAAATCATATTTCGGTTGTCATTAGAGTACACATCACATGTACTCGGTTTTTTTTGGGTAGAGTGTATTCTCTTTTGTTCAGCAACATCATGGTAATGTTGCTGTAGCAAAAGACAAAACATTCTGCCCAAAAAAGTTTTTGCAGGTATGGTCGTCGGTATAAGTGACGGTACTCCCAGTAGTGTCATCGGAATAACCGTCGGTACACCCAGGAGGCGATGTAGCAGAAACCAGTTATCGACGCATATACCGACGTTTATACCGATGCATATACCGACGCATATACCGACGCATATACCGACGTCTAGACCGACGCCTATACCGACTCTTTGGTACCGACGCGGAAACCGACCTTTACACCGGCGTCGTGGCAAATAAAGCCGCGTTCATTTTCCTCGATAAAAACCTCCGTATACCATCGATCTGTTGTAGTGCAGGAGCACGAACACAAACTTCTTAGGTGTTACAAATGCAATCGAACTTATAGTCTGTGGCTGACCAAAACACTATATGTTTTAATATAGAACATATACAAAAGTGTTCGGTGGCCATTTGGCCTTTCACATGGAGACTAACGGTAAAAATCTCCCACCAAAGGCCAATATGGCCAAAGTAACTATGGAAGAAAAATGAAGAATAATAAAGAATAATAAAGAATACCTGAGTGTAAGTATACAAACTATACCTCCTAACTGATGGGCATGTTACACAATATACAAGTGACTGTGTAAGATCATGAATCAAATAACCCCATCTAGTGACAACTGTGTCAAAAGCTATCTTATGGTAGAGCTTTAGTCAAAGCATCTGCAACATTATCTCGAGTATGAACCCTTTCAAGAATAATGCACTCATTGGCTAAGCAATCTCTAATGAAGTGATACCTCACCTCAATGTGCTTGGTCTTTGCATGATAGACCGGATTCTTAGCCAAAGCAATGGCATTCTTACTATCACTAAACAAACGAGGTACATGCTGAGGTAGACCCATATAACAAGCAATATGAGAAAGCAACAATTCATCCTTACATACCTCACTTGCTGCAAGATACTCTGCTTCTATGGTGGAAACAACTCCACATTCTTGAAGACGAGATCTCCAAGAGATAGCACCTCTAGTAAAATAAAAAATGTACCTTGATGTAGACTTATGATTGTCTACACAACCAACATAGTCAAAATTTGTGTAACCGATAATGGACGCTTTCCCTCTACCTAAGCATAAGCGCTTGTCTTTAGTGACACTCAAATATCTCAAAATCATCTTGACCGCTTCCCAATGTTTCTTGCAAGGATTAAACATATATCCACTCACAACTTCCACTACAAATGCAATGTTTGGTCTCGTAGCTACCATAGCATACATGAGACTACCAATAACAGACTGATAAGGAATTTTGGTCATGAATTATTTTTCCTCATCTGATTTGTGGCAATCATCCTTGCTCAATTTCACGTATGTGGGTAAAGGTGTACTCAATGCCTTTCCACCCTGCATATTGAACTTGTGAATTACTTTGGATATGTACTCACTTTGAGAAAACTATATGCATCTTTTACTTGTTACACTTATGTGTTCCTCGAGTAGCTTTGATGTGAACCTTTTCCCTATACATGGGCACTTTTTACTCTAGTGCTGGCTAGAGGTTTTTTCCCCATGTTACCACATACTTGATACTCTCATATGTGGTGGTACTTTGTACTTAGGGATATTATTCAGCTCTTACTTCAGTTCAGTTCATCGATCAATAGAGAGAGCTATTCCAGCCATTGTCTTCTCCGTGTGTCTTGCTGCGTTTGTGCTCCTTTGTGTGTGCTTTTTGTGTGTCTCTCACACTTCTACACACACCCAACAGTGGTATCAGATCAGGTTCAGCTTCTTCTCAAGTTTTGATTTTTCGCGTCGCGGCGCGCGCGCACTTTAATAGTGCAAATCGACTTCAGAGCATAGAAGTGTGAATTTCAGCAGCCCGGAAACATTTCCACCAGGTGCGCTGGGGTTTTACCCCCATTTCGAAGCCATTCATGCAGTCAGAATCGCCATCAGAGTGACGGTTTGTGAGCTGAAATTCCAGCACTCATTTCAGTTTTCGTCGAAGTGAAGATTTTGTCACATTCTTAATCCTTAGTGAAATGGCGGGCAGCAATGACTTATTTGGCATGCTTCAAGCTGAAGATAAGCTTGATGGGACCAACTATCCAATGTGGTCTTACATGATGAAGCACGTTCTTGTTGCAAAACAACTTTGGAACATAGTGGCAGATGTAGATCGAAGACCGGTAGGTGCTTCTACTTCACAGTCTACTGTCACAGATGGAGCTTGTTCTTCGAGTACAGTGGTTTCTCCTTCTCCACCTACACAGGAGCAGCTTAGATGGGATGGAAAAGATGCTCAAGCTCATGCTTTGATTGCGCTTTCAGTGAAGCGTCATATAGTTCCACACATTCGGTCATGTTCTACATCACGAAAGGCATGGGACACTCTTGCTTCTTTGTATGCCGTGCGTAATGAAGCACGTGTTGCATACTTGAGGGAGCAACTTGAGGATGTATGTATGGCTGAAAATGAGTCAGTGGATGTGTATGTGACACGCATCAAGGACTTGAAAGAGCAATTGGCAAACATAGATGAGATCATTCCGGATGCATCACTCATTTCTACATTGTTGAAAGGATTACCGGAATCCTTTCAAAGCTTTGCTACTACACTCCGTTTGGTTGCAAAAGGAAATCCTAATATGTATGCATTTGATGAGGTTGTGTCTCTTCTTTTGCAAGAAGAGCAATCTAGAGTGAATAGGAGTGGTTTGATTGAGGGAACGCAAGCACTTGCTATCTCACAAAAGGGGAAAAGCAAGTATGGTTCAGCTTTTGGTTCATCAAAACCAAAGCCTCAAGCTTCCTCTTCCACTCATTCCTCTAATGATGGTGATTTGCAAAAAGAAGAAGAGATGCAAATATTGCCGGAAGGCTGGTCATACTATTGATGAGTGTAGAAAGCTTGCTAAACGCAATGAAAAGAAGAAGGAATCGGGCATGTCTATTGCTGAAAATTCAGCAAATGCAAAGAATGATGAAGCTAATATGGCTCAAGATTTTTGGGCATGTGTTGTTACATGTCATTATGATGCTTCTTTACATTCTAAATGCATGGTTGTGAGTGAGGTTGATTCGGATTGGTTCTTTGATAGTGGTGCTTCAAAGCACATAACATCATGCAAAAGATTTTTTGCCTCTTTGAAAGATGCACCTAAAGGAGGACATGTGGTGTGTGCAAACAATGCCTCTTATCCTATCATTGGAGTAGGAGAAATTGAGCTTACGGCTGCAAATGGAGGTGTGATTCTCTTGAAAAATGCATTGTATGTGCCCGGTATCAAGAAGAACTTAATTTCAGTTCCGTTGATTGCCAAAGCAGGACTTCATGTACACTTTGTTGATGATAAATGTATGGTTCATGATTTCAGCAATGGCGATGTTATCGTGATGTTCGGTACATTATGTGATGGTTTTTATCGCATGGATACATACAAGAGGGCTGCCTCGAATGCCTTGGTTGCTCATACTTCTTCCATGGCTGAAATGGAGCTTTGGCATGTTCGTTTTGGTCATTTAAACTTCAATAGTTTGCTCTACTTGCAAAAGAAGGACATGGTTATTGGCTTGCCTACACTTGAGTCCATTGAAAAGCATGCATGTGAAGGTTGCATTCTTGGAAAAATGCATCGTGCTTCTTTTCCAAAAGATAGTCATACACACACTACAAGAAAATTGCAACTTGTTCATAGTGATGTATGTGGTCCGGTCAAGACTCCATCTTTTGGGAAGCATGTATATTTTGTTACCTTCATTGATGATGCTACTCGCCATACATGGGTGTATCCTATGAAAGCAAAGAATGAGGTATTTTCTTGCTTCAAAGCATTTTTAGCTATGGCTGAAAATTTTTCTTCACAAAAGCTTTTGACTCTACGCACGGATCGTGGTGGTGAATACATGTCACATGAGTTTAATGCTTTTCTTCGTGAAAGAGGTATTTCACACCAATGTACGGTGCCATATACACCTCAACAAAATGGTGTTGCCGAGCGTAAAAATAGAACTTTACTTGAAATGGCACGATGTATGGTTAAAGGAAAGCATCTTCCTCATAAGTTTTGGATGGAAGCGGTCATGTGTGCAAATTATGTGTTGAATCGCTGCCCTACAAAAGCATTGAGAGTCATCACTCCTTATGAAGCTTGGAATGGTCATAAGCCTATGGTTAGTCATATGTGTGTGTTTGGTTGTTTGGCATATGCTCTTGTGCCATCACAACAACGTCACAAACTTGATGACAAGACAAAGAAATGTATATTTGTTGGTTATAGTGCTGAAAGTAAGGGATATCGGTTGTACCATCCATTGTCGAACACAATTATTGTGAGTCGAGATGTGGTATTTGCTGAAAATTCAGTTTTCCCTCTACTTGAATGCAAAAAACTGCCAACAGTTAGCTCACAAGATGTGTTCGATACACTCATGCCTTTGTTCCAAAATGGTGCGCTTGACTATGGCCATGTAGACCAGCCAACTGAGGTTCAAAGGGCTGAAAAATTCCAGCCAAATAGGGCTGAAAATGCAGCGAATTTCCAGCCAAACATGGCTGAAAAAATTCAGCCAAAAATTGCCAAAACTGTTGGAAATTTTCAGCCACATATGGCTGAACATTTGCGTCCAAATATGGCTGAAACTGAGCACGAAATTCAGCCCACGCATGATGTACATATTGAAGATGTTTTACATAATGAACGCATGTCTATCAAGAGTGCACAATCTATGCCAAAGTGGCTGAAACAAACTTTGCAGGATAGCAAATTGAGTGCATCTTTACTTGGTAGAACAAGATCAAGCTCTCACCATGCATCAAATAATTTTGTGGGTTATTCTCTTATTGCTACAGCATGTAATGAAGAGCCACTTTCTTTTGAAGATGCATGTGACGATCCACAATGGATGAGTGCTATGCAATCAGAAATGGATTCCATACATAGGAATGGTACTTGGGAGTTATGTGAATTGCCAAAAGGAAAGAATGTCATTGGCACAAAGTGGGTTTACAAGATTAAGAGAAAATCTGATGGTAGCATTGATCGCTACAAAGCTAGATTGGTTGCCAAAGGATATGCACAGCAATATGGCATTGACTATGAGGAAACTTTTGCACCTACTTCACGCATGACTACCATTCGTACCGTGGTTGCATTGGCTACCCATCGAGGTTGGAAAGTGCATCAGCTGGACATAAAAACAGCCTTCTTGAATGGTGATTTGCAAGAAGAAGTCTATGTGAAGCAACCTCCTGGATTTGCTATGAAAGGGAAAGAGCATATGGTTTGTCGCTTGCATAAAGCCTTGTATGGTCTCAAGCAAGCTCCACGTGCATGGTATGACAAAATACATAAGCACTTGATTGCTCTTGGCTTCACATGTAGTCCGATTGAAAGCACACTCTATGTACGCAAAAATGGGGCTGATCTTATAGTGCTTGTTCTTTATGTCGATGACATACTCTTGACTGGGTCATGTAATGCAAAACTTGACATTCTTATGGCTGATTTGCAGCATACTTTTGATATCACTTATCTTGGTCTTTTGAGCTACTATCTTGGCATCCAGTTTGTATTCGTTGAGGGGGGAATTGTTATGCATCAAGCAAAGTATGTTGAAAAACTACTTCAGCGTTTTGATTTTGAGGATTGCAAGCCAGTTTCCACACCAGTTGAGACAGGATTTAGATTCTCAGTTGAGGATTCCAGTGATGCATTTGACACTTCTCTTTATCAAGAGGCTGTGGGATGTCTTATATATGCATGCAACACAAGGCCGGATATACAGTATGCAGTTTCCCAGTTGAGTCGATTCATGCATAGCCCTGGCACTAAGCATTGGCAAGCGGTGAAACGTGTGTTTAGATATCTTCGAGGCACTTTGAGCTTAGGTCTTTTTTATGGCAGAGATGTTCAGCCATGCTTGCATGCTTTTACAAATAGTGATTGGGCTGGTTGTTATGATACTCGCGTGTCCACTAGTGGTAATTGCTTTTTCCTTGGAGACTCATGCATATCTTGGTTGAGTAAGAAGCAACCTACAGTGGTGACATCAAGTTGTGAAGCTGAGTACAAGGCAGTTTTCACAGCTACAGTGGAGTGTATATGGCTAAGACGCCTATTGATGGATCTTTGCATGGAGATTGATGCTGCCACGCATATTCTCACAGATAGTCAGAGTGCTTTGGCTGTTGCACGAAACCCAGTGTTTCATGCACGAACCAAACATATTGAGGTGCATTATCACTATGTGAGAGAGTGCCTTCATGCAAGAGATATTGATTTGGTATATGTGCCTACACAAGATAATTTGGCAGACATATTCACCAAAGCTCTTCCACGGGAAAAGTTTGAAGCTTTTCGCAAAGCTTTAGGCTTGTTACCTTGTGGTGGCTAATCTGTCACTCCTTGTATGTGTTCACATCATTCGCTCCAGGGGGGTTTGTTACACTTATGTGTTCCTCGAGTAGCTTTGATGTGAACCTTTTCCCTATACATGGGCACTTTTTACTCTAGTGCTGGCTAGAGGTTTTTCCCCATGTTACCACATACTTGATACTCTCATATGTGGTGGTACTTTGTACTTAGGGATACTATTCAGCTCTTACTTCAGTTCAGTTCATCGATCAATAGAGAGAGCTATTCCAGCCATCGTCTTCTCCGTGTGTCTTGCTGCGTTTGTGCTCCTTTGTGTGTGCTTTTTGTGTATCTCTCGCACTTCTACACACACCCAACATTACTCCTATCACAAGTAATGCGCATGCCAAGAATATGTTTGGCATTCCCCAAATCCTTCATATCAAATGTCTGAATCAACTTCTTTTTGAGAATTGACAAGTCATTAGAGGACTTCCCAACAATCAACATATCATCAACATAAAGTATCAAGCATATCAAGCTACCATCTGAGCATCTCTTTGTGTAGAGATAGTGATCCTCATTGCTTTGAGAATAGCCTTGAGACTTCATAAAAACATCAAACTTTTGGTACCATTGTCTAGGGGACTGTTTAAGTCCATATAAGCTCTTCTTGACCTTACAAACTAGACTTTCTTTGCCAAGAACTACATAACCATCTAGTTGTTCCACATAGATCTCATCAGTAAGATCTCCATGCAAGAAAGTGATTTTCACATCCATTTGGACTAGCTCTAAGTCCTCCATTGCAACGAATCCAAGCAACATGCACATGAGAGTCATCTTGACCATTGGGCAAAAGATTTCCTCGTAGTTAACAACATGTTGTTGCTTAAAACCCTTTGAAACAAGTCATGCTTTATACTTTGGAGAAGCACTATATGATGTGAATTTCAGCGTATATACCCATTTACATGGTAAAGCTTTCTTGCACTTTGGCAAACATACTAAATCCCAAGTACCATTCTTATGAATAGAATCCAAGTCACTCTTCATGGCACACTCCCTCTTGACATGGTCTGTTGTCTGCATAGCCTCTTTGTAGCAAGAAGGCTCACCAACATCTATTAGCATAACAAAATCTAAGCATGGAACATATCTATCAGGTGGATGTGAGACATGTGTAGAGCATCTCAATGGTTGCTGAATATGAACATTTGCAGACTAATTTGATCGAACATTCTCTTGAACATCCCTATGTGCAACATTTTTATGCATGCTAACTAGAGGACTAGTATCCTCAAACACCACTCTTCTCACTTCAACCTCCTTAATGGACTATTTATGCATTTTAGACTCATTGAAAATGACATCACTACTTCTGATTACTGATTGTGTTTTAGGATCCCATAAGCGATATCCAAATTGTCCTTCTCGACCATATCCAAGAAAAATGCATTTCTTTGGATTATCTTCCAACTTTTTTCTAAGATTCTTGAATATATTAATATATGCTTCACACCCCAAAAAACTCGAAGATGATCATAATATGGTGGCTTCCTTGTCCATAAATCTTGTGCCACTTTTAGACCTTTGGCAATATTAGGTGAAAGGTTAATCACATGATTTGCAGTCAATACTGCTTCTGCCCAAAAGCCTTCTAAGAGGTTTGCATGATGCAACATAGAAACTACTCTATGCTAAATAGTCCTATTCATCCTTTTAGCTACACCATTCTGTACTGGGCTGTAAGGAGCTGTAAACTCTCTACAAATTTCTCTACACTGATAGAAAAGGCTGAATTCATGTGATATATACTCACCCCCATTATCTGAAGGTAAAGCCTTAAGCTTAGTTCCTTTTTCAGTTTCAACTAAAGCAAGATATTTTTTGAAAGTAGGGAATACCTCATCCTTTGCTTTGATAGGATATATCTAGACTTTTCTAGTAGCATCATCTATGAAAGTGAAAAAATAAAGAGAACCCCCTAATGACCTTGTGGGCATAGGAATACACACATCTGTATGAACGAAATTTAAAGGCTGAGTAGAAGAGTGAATGTGTGTTTTGTACACATTCCTAGTTTGCTTTCCATATTGACAATGCTCACAAAATGAACAATAAAAGAAAGATAACATAGATAAGTAGCTAGAATGAGAAAGATTTTCCATTCCACTAGGTGATATATGGCCCAAACCACCATGCCAAATATAAGACATGGGCTATTTAGTAACAACTAACAAGTGTTCTTTCTGTGATACAAATAAAGGATAAAGTGACCCAACTTTGCTTCCTTTTGCAATAACCATATTTACCTTTGATATGCAAATGGACTGAGCATAGAAGAACACCTTGTAACCAAGGTCATCAAGTTGACCAACCAGCATCAAACTGTGTGATAACTGAGGTACATGGCATACATTATGCATAGTAAATTTTGAAACATCAATGAACTGCACAACCACATCTCCAATCCCTACAATGTTGTTAAAAAGCAAGCCTTGAAGAGGACCAAAATTTATTCTGCTGTATTTCCAGTATTATTCCGGTGGTTTTCTAGTGCCTTTCAGGTATTTTTCCGATGAGTTCCAAGGGAACATGCAGTCCGGTGACTTTTTGGTGTTTTTCAGTGGCCCAAACTGTCAGGGAACATGCAGTCTGGTGACTTTCTAGTGTCTTTCTAGTAGTCCAATAGTCTAGGAGTACGGTGGTCTTGTATGTTCGATCACATAAGAATTCTGAATATTTGTCTAAATCATAGCCAAAGTCTTAGAGGCATATATGAAAAGTGGACCTATTAACTAGAGACTTCATATCACAAATTTCAGCTATCAGGAAGCCTCAGTCACTTTCCTTAAACATAGCTTACCAAAATTGTTAAAGAGGCCGATTGAGACATTCTTGCAAAATTGTAGGAGCACTTTTGGATAGCCTATATATGTATAAATCAAAGTCATGAAGAGTCGATGACCTCTACTCTCTTTGTAAAGTTAGTATAGAGTGTAAGGCAGTTTCTATACACACCCCCCCTTGCTTAGCTAGTTATTTTTGATAGCTTATTCTTCTCTGTAGTTAGCCATTGCGCACTACCTCTTTGAGGAGTGGGCTAGTTTCCAACACTATTTTGTTTTGGCTATAACTCCTTCGTTTGGTATCCATTTCAAGTGATTATCCTTGCATTTAGTTGCTTAAAGTGTCTATTTAACGTGGTCTGAATTTTTTGACTATGCTCCAAGTGATCTCTGAGTAAAATTGTAAATAGTGAAGGTGTGTCTTTACACATAGGCAGACAATAGTACCGACAACTAGTCTAACTTGGAGAGGTTGGTACTCCCTACTGGAGTATCTAAATCAAGTTTTTTAAAGTGCTATGAATATATGAGAGTGTCATTTTGTAAAGTTTCATTAGTTTTCTATGTCTTGATTTTGCATTAGAGGCAAAACATGGACTCAGGGTCACTGTGGAAAACAACCTGTGAGGGCCTAAAACCTTCCAAAGCTGCATAGGGGTGTTGAATCATTCCCTCAATAGTGGTATCAGAGAACTTCAAAGCATTTAGGACTCTTGAAGGAAGTCAACGCAACTATCTAAAGCTAGTAAAGCTCTTAGGAAAGGATTTGTAGTAGATTAGTGAGCTACATTAGTATTCAGAAGTGGACCTTGAAGCTTACAACAAGTTCCTCAATACATACCAAGGAAGAAAGATATAAGAAGGTAATGATTTTGAACTTGTACTACTCCATCACACTCAAAAGAAGCTTAAGAAGCATAGAATCTTAAGCAATGGTTGAGTATGATACCCAAATAGAGAAGTTGGAGAAGGGAAACTTTCAACCCTGGAGATTTCAGGTTAGCAATTTCCTCATGGGCAAGGGACTATGTGGATTAGTTTGTGGAGCTGAGCCTAGGCCTCAATATGTAGAGCCAGTCACTCAAGCACAAGAAAAGGAAGTGGATGAGTGGATTGAAAGAGATAGAAGATTCATATTCATCTTATCTCAACACATTAATAATAGCATGATTGGTCATATCCAAGACTTGGAATCATCCAAGAAAGTGTGGGAGGTCTTGGAGAGATTATACTCCACCTCCACAAAGGCACAAAAGATTCAAATCAAGAATGAGTTGAACAACTTAAGAAAGACTTCAACTAGCAGCATCCTTGATTATATCCTCAAGGTAAAAGGAATTGTGGATGCCTTAGGATCAATAGGTAGCTCCATCGATGACGATGATTTGGTAGCTCATACAGAGAATGGGCTAACGTACATAAAAAATGGAGGCCATTCACTAATTCAATATATGTGAGGGAATCATTACCAAATTTTGAGAAATTAGTCAACTCATGGTGACTGAGGAAATGAACCTAAATGGAGGTCATTCAAAGGCAATCAAGGCCAATCGTTTTATGTAGGTAAAGATAAAGGAAAGAGAGGTGGACACAATAGACAAGGTGGAGGTAGAGGAAGATCAAGCAATGATCAAGAGAGAGTGAGTCAAAGCTATGGAGCAAGGGGGAGAGGAAGAGCTAGAGGAAGAGAAGGTTGATATCAAGGAAGGGTCTACAAAAAGGAATGCTACAATGGTGGCAAGCCACGCCATTTTGCAAGAGACTGTTACTCAAAGAACAACCAAGGAGGCCATAAAAAGAATCAAGGTAACTATGCAAATACGTCAAATACATCAAAGAATGACAATCTCTTAGCCATGATACAAAGAAATGGTAGAAAAGAAGGCATGGAAACCACATGGTATTTTGATAGCAGATCTTCAAATGACATGAGCTGCAATAGGGAAACATTTTGTAATTTGCATGAACCAAGCACACAAGGGCATGTAGAAATAGGGGATGACACTGAGCATAGCACATAGGTAATGTTCCTTTAGATGAAAATCAGAATGCAAAGTGTCTTAAAGATGTGTTACATGTATCGACAATCACAAAGAATTTAGTATCAGTTGGACAAATGGTTGAAAGAGGATATGTATTCAAGTTCAACAACAAAGGATTTTTTGTGGAAGACCCAAAGCAAGGCCACAAGCTGATAGCTAAAGTAAATAAGGAAGGAAGATTATTCACCATGAAGGTAAAACGACCTTCATCACATACAATTTGTTTGACAGTTGACAACAAGCAAATAGCTCAGGTGGATTTATGGCACAAGAGGATTGGCCACATAAACATTCAAAAGCTAAAGGATATGCAAAGGAGAGGAGTGGTAAGTGGTCTTCTAGATTTCCACTCTCAAAGTATGCAACACTTGTGCGAAGCATGTCAATTTGGGAAGTAAGCAATGCTTCCATTAAAGAAGAGTACACAAAGAAGAAGATTTCCATTGGACCTTATTTGCATGAGACCAATCAAAGAACCCTCATTAATAAGCAATCGATAATTTGTTATCTTCATTGATGATCATACCAGAATGACTTGGTTGTATTGTATGAAGTCAAAACATGAAGGTTTTAGTCACTTTAAAGTTTTCAAAGCACTTGTTGAAAAGGAAGTGGGTAGGTACATAAAGATCCTTGGATCTGATGGAGGGGAGAATACTTCTCCAAGGATTTTTTTGAACTTCTAAGTCATAATGGTATTAAAAGACAATATACATGCAGGTATACACCTCAACAAAATGGGATTGTAGAGCGAAAAAATAGACACAACTGAAGTGGCAAGATCGATGCTCAATGAGATGAATGTGCCCAATTGCTATTGGGTGGATGCAGCAAGTACAACCATATACATCATGAATAGATGCCCCACTTCAGGTCTACATGCTTTAAGTCCATATGAAGCATGGTACTGTAAGAAACCAGATCTATCTCACCTCAAAATATTGGATTGTGTATGTTATGTACACATGCCTTATGAATTGAGGCATAAACTTGAAGCAAAAGCTGAATGGTGCATTTTTATTGGGTATTCAAGAGAGCAAAAGGGTTTCAGATGCTATGATCCTAAAACCAAAGAGCTGAAGATATTTAGAGATGTTATCTTTGATGAATTGTTGCCATGGTATGGTGTGAAGGATTTATTACAATTTGAAGATATACATGATGCCGAAAGAAGACATGTAGAAGACCAAGGAAGTGTGGAAATTTCTGGTCCTTCAACTTCAAGAACAACATCAAAGGGTAGCCACACATCTCTGTGGAAAGGGAGATTGAGAAGAAAGCCTACTTCAAGTGAAGAAAGTTCTACAAGAAGCAAAGGCATGGAGGAAAAAGATTATGGGCAAAATCCTACAGCAGAAATGGATAACAATAGTGAAGGAGAGTTTGAAAAAAATAGAAAATCCAGGTGTAAATTCATCAAAAGAAAGAAGGAGAAGATTCTTTCCAGCCCCTCAAGAGAGAATAAGTTCAGCAAGAGAGAGATATCCAGTTCAACGATTAACTTATGACTCTTTCATTGGTAAACACTATGCATATATGAGTCAAGTAGTTGCATGTGAATAGACGAATTGTTTTGAGGATGCAGGCAAGTATGAAGAATGGAACGAAGCCATGAATGAAGACGTAAATGCACTTGAAGAGAACCACACTTGGTCATTGGTGCTTAAAACAAAGGACACGAAGGTTATTGAAAACAAATGGGTATACAAGGTGAAAAGAAATTTAGATGGCCGCATATCTAGGTATAAAGCAAGGGTTGTAGCCAAAGGTTTTGCACAAACCTATGGCATTGACTTTGAGGAGAATTTCAACTTGTAGCAAGGATGACTACAGTAATAACTCTCTCATTGCAATTGGAGGATCCACCAACTAGATGTGAAGAATGCTTTCTTAAATGGTGACCTAGAGGAAATTGTTTTCATGGAGAAGCCCAAAGGTTTCAAAGATTAGAGGTATCCACATCATGTGTGCAGGTTAAAGAAGGCTCTTTATGGTATGAAGCAAGCACCAAGAGCATGGAATCAAAGGCTAGTGGAATATTTGGCCAAGTATGACTAAAAGAAAAGTGATGCCGACTCATCATTATATATGAAGAAGGAAGATGATCAGGTTGTACAGGTCCATTGTAGGATCTTTGAAGTATACAACTCTTACTAGGCTAGATATCAAACCTGTAGTAGGAGTTCTCTCATAGTTTATGCAAACTCCCAAAGTGCAACATCTAATAGCGGCCAAGAGAGTCCTTAGATATCTCAAGGGTAGTATAAATGAAGGTTTATTCTATGCTTATGATGAGGCTTTAAGTTCAAGACTTGAGGGGGAGTGTTAAAAATCAAGCTTTGAAGATGGCCAAAATTTATTCTGGTGTTTTTTTCAATATTATTCTGGTTGTTTTTCGATGACATTTTGATATTTTTGCAGTGACTTTTGGTGTTTTTTGGTGGCCCAAAAGTGTTAGGGAACATGCACTTTGGTGACTTTTCAGTGTCTTTCCAATAGTCGAGTAGTCCAGGAGTATGGTGGTCTGGTATGTTCTGCCACACAAGAATTTGGAATATTTGCCTAAATCATAGCCAGAGTCTCAGAGGCATAGATGACAAGTGGACCTATTAGTTAGAGGCTTCATATCACAAATTTCAGATATCAAGAAGCCTGAAGAGAGATTCCTGCAAAATTGTAGGAGCACTTTTGGATAGCCTATATATGTATGAATCAAATTCATAAAGATTCTAGGACCTCTACTCTCTTCCTAGAGTTAATATAGAGAGTAAGGAAGTTTCTATACGCAGCCCCCTTTGCTTAGCTAGTTATTTTTGATAGCTCATTCTTCTGTGTAGTTAGCCATTGCTCACTACCTCTCTGAGGAGTGAGCTAGTTTCAAGCACTATTTTGTTTTGGCTGTAACTCCTTTCGGTATCCATTTCAAGTGATTCTCCTTGCATTTGATTTCTTAAAGAGCCTACTTAATGTGGTGTGAATATTGTGACTATGTTCCAAGTGATCTCTGAGTAAACTTGTAAACAGTGAAGGTGTGTCTTTGCACATAGGCAAACAATAGTACCGACAACTAGTATAACTTGCAGAGGTTGGTACTCCCTACTTGCGTATCCAAATCAAGTTTTTTAAAGTGCTATGGATAGATGAGAGTGTCTAATTTTATTTTTCAAAAGGCTTGTTAGTTTTCCACGTTTGGATTTTGCATTAGAGGCAAAACAGTGACTCAGGGCCACTATGGAAAACAACCTGTGAGGGCCTAAAACCTTCCAAAGCTGCATAGGGGTGTTGAGTTAGTCCCCCAAAAAATGTCACATTGATAAGAGCCACCAAGTCTCATGATACCAAGACTTTGTTGCATAATTAGAGAACCATTCTCTATGTGCTGTCACATGGAAAGATGCAATAGAATCTAGCAGCCATGTATGGGAAAGAGAATCAACAATAAGAGCCTCAATTGGCATAGTACTATCAAGTGTCAACACATCAACATCATAAAAAAAAGCATTAATTTCTTCAATCTTCACTATCAAAGTAGATGGCACAGGTATATGTTTAACATGCCCATCAACATTCTATCGTTTATCTTAAGCATTCTTTAATGCATACAATCTTTCTTCATGCATTAATGCTGTCAAATTTTTTAGCCAAAACGATAAAATGTTTGAAGCACATAAACTCTTCGGACTTTGCCTTCAATGGATATGCATGCCTAGAAAAATCATCGATGAAAGTCACAAAGTAAAGATAGTTTCCAAAAGAGGGTGTCTGCATTGGACCACATATATCACTATGAAGAAGCTATGATTTTTGAGTAGCTCAAACTGAACCATTTTTTGGAAAGGAGGAACGCTGCATTTTGCCCAAAATACAACCTTCACATACATGTTTACTAGGTGCTTCAAGTTTGGGCAAAGAGGACACCATTGCACATTTTTGCAGGTGTAGCAAACTAGCAAAATTTAGATGACCAAAGTGTGCATGCCAAAGCTTTGCATCAGACATAGCCTAAGAATCATGTACTGCACATGCTAAATCATTCACAAATCTTTCATAGTCTATGAACTTATACAACCCATGACATAAAATGCCAGAAACAATAATGACATTGCCATTTGACAGATCATGAACTGTACATCTATCATGAACAAATTTCACAACCAAACCAATCTTGGCTAATGCAGAAACTGATAACATATTTTTCTTGGTCCCTGGTAGAATATCACCATCTTTGACACCATCTACATCAGCTTCAATACGTGTATTTGTAGTACTTGTATTCGCAGGTGTATAGGACTTCTTTCAACACCCTGCACAATATTCCATAGTCCTTTTGCGACCAATACATGATGCATCATGTAAGCCCACAATGGGTAATTTGTACCATCCAACTTATCCTCAAAAACCAATATACAAAATACATTATTGCTTTCAACCATGGTCACTGACTAAAATGCCTTGATGCAAAAAAATGATTGGATCTGAAAAAGTGGAATAGAACTACCTTGACGAGTTTTGCTAAACCTGTAGTAGACTTCGAGATGCCTATATTGCCGAACCAAAACTGGTATATATCTTTGGCACAAAAAGATGAAATAGCTTACACGTGTTGCGATAGTGCATTCAGAGGCCGAAATGAGCTCAGATCAGGATTTCATGCGATTCTGAGACTGCAACCAAAGAGGTGTGGATGATGCCCTAGATGAAGCGGCAACCTGCTCTGATACCAATTGTTGGAGTTAGACGAATGCAAAAGCACGTGAACAACACAAGGAAGAAGAAGAAGCTTGGATCACAACACACTATACTGAATGTATTACCACTAGAATGTACAAAGATTAGTAGCCCATTTGGGCAATAGGCATATATACAAGCTAGGGGGAAAAAACCTCCGAAAGAGTGAAAAAAGTGCCCCCATGGTCCTAGAGTGTTCACACATTTTATCACTCCCTAGTACTTTCTCTTATGGATGTTCTTTTAATTACTTCAGTTCTCTCTTCAAATCTCACTTAATATATCAACATTTTATCACTCCCTAGTACTTTCTCTTATGGATGTTCTTTTAATTACTTCAGTTCTCTCTTCAAATCTCACTTTCCAAGAGGTCATGACTCTACAAACTTAGTGGGACCTTGAGTGGGGGAAGGACCTTGGATTGGGGTAAATGCCACTATAAATTGCCTGCGATCACCTCAAATGAGTCAATTTATTGTGAAGAAAACTGTGGTAAGTGGTTTTCCCAAGTTAGAATTCAATGGAGGATGCCACAATTGGTTGAATTTCCTAGAGGATGCCTAACACTAAATATCAATGCCCTATTCTTGGCTAGACTTGTGACTCCCTCAAAGAAACCTTATAGCTCAATAAGAAATCCAACAACTTTTGAAATTAGCATTTCTTGTGCCCTAGATGAAAGGTCTCGGTATTTATCACTAGCTAGGTTGGACTTTTTTTCTTCATTTTTATCACTCGCTAGTACTTTCTCTTATGGATGTTCTTTTAATTAATTTGGTTCTATCTTCAAATCTCACTTCTCAAGAGGTCATGACTCTACACACTTAGTGGGACCTGGAGTGGGGGAAGGACCTTGGATTGAGGAAATTGCCCGTCTAAATTGTCTGCAATCACCTCAAATGAGTCAATTTATTGTGAAGAAAATTGTGGTAAGTGGTTTTCCCAAGTTAGAATTCAATGAAGTGCACAAGGATCTTGAGGCTTAGGCTGGAGCCTTGGAATGAGGCCCCTATTGATATATTTTGGTGGCAATGTGTATGAACACACTAGGACCACCGATGCATATTTTCCCCCTCTTTAGGAGTCCATTATGTATGTTGGAGATCAAGCTTTCTTGGCTAGTCAAAAGGGCAAAGGTAAATGGAACTCATCTAGTAGTAAGCACAAATCCACTAATTCTGCACAATCTAAGGAGGATGACAAAGACGAGAAGAAAATAGAAAATGAGAAATTGTTTTGCAAATAATGTAAAGGAAATGATCATGTCATAAAGACTGTCCCAAACTGGCAGCAAAAGAGGCAAAGAAGAAAGAGGCTGGAATGGTTGTTTCAGAGGCCTCTACACCCAAAACACAATCTGCTAATCTTGTGAAGAATGAAGAATGGGCATTTAATACTGTTTGAAATTATGATCCATCTTCTCATGAATAGTGTATGTCTGCAGTAGACTCAAATGTTTGGTACTTTGATTGTGTGGAAATCAAACATATTACCTCACATCGAATTTTTTTCACCTCACTTGAGCCCACTCCTATAGGGAATACTATCACATGCACCAACAACTCCTCTTATCCTCTCATGGGAGTTGGTTTAGTTTCAGCATTAGTGAAGATCAGCTTGGTTGTGAAATTTGTTGATAACAAATGTACAATTCATGATCAGCCAAACGACAATGTCATTATTGCTTGTGGCATTTTATATCATGGGGTGTATAAGCTCAAAGATTATGCAAAATCTCTGGATGATTCAGAATGTGCAGTTCAAAATTCTCAGGCTATGTTAGATGCAAAGCTTTGCCATGCATGATTTGGTCATTCGAATTATGCTAGTTTGCTATGCCTATAGAAATCTAAAATGTTGTCCTCTCTGCCTAAACTTGAGCCACCTTGTAAACATGTGTGTGAAGGCTATATTTTGGGCAAAATTCAATGTTGCTCCTTTCTCTCTAGTAGATCTCCTTATAATTTGTTGAAATGATTATGTCACATCTCTCAACTCCTACACTTTAGCTTTGCCTTTGGAGTTCCAAGAATTGATTTCTCTTCTTGGAGTCTTCTGCCCATCATTAAAATCACTTGAGTCTTCATGTGTATGCTCATTCCTCTTTGACAATGTTGGAAAGTCTTCCTCTAGGTCATAGGGAAGTTTGATTTTCCTGCAATCATCTTCAAACCAAGATTTGTTTTCATAGAAAACATCTCTACTAACAATGAAACCTTTGTTGCTTGGATTATATAATTTATAACCTTTTTGATTAAGGTCATAGCCAATGCATATGCATTCTTTTGCCTTTGGATCAAATTTGCCTCTGATTTGTGAAGGTATGCATGCATATGATATGCACCCAAAGATCCTGCAATGGTCAAGCCTAGGTCTTCTTCCATTCCATGCTTCATATGTTGTCATCCCATCCAATGCTTTTGACACGATTCTATTGATTAGATAGGTGGCTGTGGATACAACCTCTACCCATCGGTGATTGGGCAACTTTTTCTCATTTAGCATTGACCTTGCAACCTCCACTATTGTTCTATTCCTCCTTTCTGCCACTCCATTTTGTTCTGGAGTATACCGGGTTGTAATCTCTCTTTAGATTCCTCTCTCTTGGAGATAAGAATCAAAGTCATGGGAGAAATATTCTCCCTCCATCTAACCTTGACCTCTTCAAAGTCTTTCTTGTTTGATTTTCAACAAGTGCTTGATATTTCTTGAAACAAGAGAGCACTTCACCTTTATGCTTCATAAATTATAGCATTGGACTCCGTCTGCTATAATCATCAATGAAAGATACATAATACCTGGATCCAGAGATTGAAGGCTCATTGATTGGCCCCCATACATCTATATGGATTAGCTCCAATAGGTCTCCATGAATGTATCCCTTCTTTGTAAATGGTTGCCTATGAGACTTGCCAAATTGACAAGCACTGCATTTGTAAATATCATGAGTTTCTTGGAGATATTTGGTAAAACAAGCACACTCTAATCTCTATTGATTTGCTTCAAAGCCCTCTCACCTATATGAGCTAAACTCTTGTTCCAAATTTCCAATTTTGATAATGCTTGACTACCATAATTGAACAATGCAATGTTCCTAGTATCTTGGAGTTCAAATGTAAATAATCTACTTGATGTTTCACCTCTTGCTATCCTCTTGAATCCCTGATGTGGATACTCAAAAAATGTTCCATTTTTTGTGAATTTGACCTATAATTGTTTCTCAACAATTTGACCTACACTTATGAAAATTTTGGTCATGGTTGGCACATACAATACTTACTCAATAGGTTCATATTACCATCTGAAGTCTTTAAATTGTCTATCTTCTCCACTGGATGCCTTGTGTCATCTCCTATTTGGACTTCATGTCTATTCCTTGGATCCTCCAAGTCTGAGAGTAGAGATTCATTCCCTACTACATGATTTGAGCAACCTGAGTCTATATAGAATACATGGTTCATCTACTTTACCTTGCTTCATAGTCATATTCATCAAAAGTAATGAGTCCTCTTGAGTTTGATCATCTACATAGTTGTTGTAGTCTCTCCTTCCATTATTATTGTTGTATGAGTTGTTGTTGTAACCATTGTTATTGTAACCATTGTTATTGTTGAATCTACCTCTTGAGCTTCCATAGCCTCCTCTATTGTAGCCTCTTCCTCTAGGTTTGTAGGGTTCCTGAAACAATTCTCAATAATGCGCTTAGTTAATCCACAAATGGCTCATAGAGAGGAGCTTTGTGATCTCCCCCTGCCTTGCCTACCTCCTCTGCCTCTTCCTCTTGAGCCTCTATGTTACATATCAACAAATTCATAGCAGGAAATTCCCTAAGGGTTGAACTAGCAAGACCACCACATGAAGAGAGAGCACATATCCACCTATCCAACTCCAACCATATATATACCTCTAGGCCAAGGGGGTGCATGTCCTTGGGTTTGGCCAAGTTTCCAGCCAAGTGGCCCTTATGTGGACACTCTCCCAAGGGTGATCACATGCCTTCTAATTTCCCAAGGTCTATCACATGCCTTCTAAATCAAATGAGGATTCTCCTCTCACGTACACACAAGGTGGATCCTATAGAAGCTTCTCCCAAGACTAAGGTTCCCACACCTTAGGATAAATCGAGCCTAGGGTTCCAACCATTCAAATGGGAGCTCATAAGAATAAATACCCCAAGGGTTAAAACCAAGAGTTTCGGCCAAATGTTCAAGGCATGTTTCAAGGGTAATTCAAGGGCTAGAACAAGGCAAACATACATCATATTCTAACCATTAGAATCCATATGTTTAACCTTCTTAACCCATGAATTATACAACATTCTTCCCTCCTTTTAACATTTTCATCCTTGAAAATGTGTGTAGGTATTGTATGCAGAGTATTCTCCCATGCACCATGATCTATACTCTGAACATGGTCATATCTCTCTTTAGATTCATTTTGTGTGATCAGAGAAGGGTTAATACCAACCACAATCTGAAAGGACAAGAATCAAATTCCTGGCCCAAATCACTTTTCCTTAGTCCATTCGAATGTACATGCATGCCTTGTACCTATGGACTAGTGAAATGGGTGGACTTCTTGGGTGGTCTTTTCCTTTTGGCACTTTCACAAACCTCGAGCTCCATAAAATAATACATTTCATTACACTGTACTTTCCTAAAAATGTATATTTTTTAGGAGTATGTAATAGAGATCCTATCTCTATCTTGAAAGGGCCAGATATTAGATTCATCTTCCTCTTTTGATAGAAAGGAGAGGAATCTTTAGATGTTCTTAACTTATTCTTTTGTAGTCCTTTTCAAATGCAAATATACCATATTTGTGTTTGGTAGGACTTAGCTAAAAGTATGAACTTAGCAAAGTGGGTTAATTTAATCCCTACCTAGACATGTTTAATAAATGAGGAGAAATATTATCTTCTCATTTTTTCGCAAGTTAGGTGGACATATGTCAATCATCCAACTTTTCTTGAAACATAATGTTCAAGTATTCTAAATGCTAGATAATGTACCAAATTTGAAAGTTCATATCTACTAGTGGATCCTTATCTTGATCATCCTCGATTTTCCATGGACAAATCCTTAGAACATTTCCTTGTTCCTTTTTGGAAAATCTTTGGTTTTCAAGTTTTTTTTAATCTAAAGATTATAATAATGGATTTTAGGAAATGGAATTAGTTGGTAAACCATTATCCTAGGGTCTTTACCTAAATTCTTTGTTAGCTATGTAGGTTCTTTCAAAGAGAACTAGTACTAACTTTCTTGAACCAACTTTGGTTCGTACCTTAGATAGTTATGTATATTATTCTTAAAGGTCACAAAAGCTTTGCAAATGGAAACAAAATTTACTAAAATACTTCCTCCACATCCTCAAAAAAAATGAGGAATGCTACTTTACCAAGGCATCAAGATACCTTTTAGATCTTCTATCTATTGGATGGAGTCAAATGATTCAAGTTTTGCTTTTGGTTCCAAGATCTTGCGAGAAAGATACCTCTTTCTAGGTATCATATCCGCGAGCTTGCTAGGAACTTGATAAATATTCTTGAATCATTTGTTCTCACCAAAGATACAAAGGAAGATATTTTACATATCATTTTCTTATTCGAGGTTTTATACTTGAATAGGCTTGATTTTAATCAAGTTCAATTATTTTGGAGTTTAACTCGAAGAACTTCCTAAAATTCTTATCCTCTTATTTATCCAAATTTATTGTACCATATAAAATTGGATATGCATTTTATTAAGAATAATGCATCTGCTTAAGAGGATAAAGGATAGCCTTTTCTAGGGTAAATGTAATTTTTTTTCATTTACTCTTTTCTAAATACAATCAAGTATTTAAATGGTTCGGGAAGGTACATTTCTACACCTCTTAATGAACCTAAGACCTTAATCTCAATGGTCTTACCTTTAAGTGAAATCTGATCTTTTCTATTGGATCTTGAGTCTCTTTTCTCTGGCACTATACATTGAGAAATAAGTTTAGTAACTCAAGGGGGTCATGTCGACATTTCAGGAACAAGATGATGTGCATACATAGTTGACTTCATTAGTTCATATCTCAAGATTGGCTGAATCAAAATTAATGAAACTTGATATCTAGATAGTAGAAACGCCATTATAAATATATGAAGTTAAAGGGGAGAAAATAATTGAGTACCCACAGAGAAACTGCTTCTGCAAAATCACTAAAATGATGAAGATGCAATAGAGAATGGTAGACAAAAATGAGCTTGAAGAAATGTATCAAATTATGTATGCTAATGAACATATGATACAAGGGAAATGTAGTGGACTATTCATACATATGTTGAGCTCAAGGTATGCTCAAGGATGTAGCTCAATAGCTCTAAGAATGACTCACACTCTAACCCATGACTAAAAGAACCTCTATTTATACTCATCATATGAGTTTGATTTTGAATTTTCCCTCAGCTAAAGTGTTCCCACACTTTAGGGGTGGTTTTAATTGATTCCTTCTACCACAGAGTCGGGTTCAGCTCCCTAGCTTCATGAGATTCTATTCTTTCTTGACTTTCACATTTATCCAAAGGTAAATACACCTATATTGACAAGAAGGTGTTCATACGTGGTCCATGTGAGATACATATACACGTACATACTCATACACGTACACATACACGTACACGTACACATACGTGCACATGTACACGTACATGTACATGCACGTGTACATGTACACGCATGCGCACATGCACGCACACACGCATGTGCACATGCATGCGCACGCACACGTGCACACGCACACACATGCGCACACATACATGCACACATACACACACACATACACGCACACATACACATACACGTACACATACACATACACATACACATACACATACACATACACATACACATACACATACACATACACATACACATACACATACACATACACATACACATACACATACACATACACATACACATACACATACACATACACATACACATACACATACACATACACATACACATACACATACACATACACATACACATACACATACACATACACATACACATACACACACACACACACACACACACACACACACACACACACACACACACACACACATATATATATATATATATATATATATATATATATATATATATATATATATATATATATATATACGAATTAATTGTGAGCTCTTCTTCTTGAAGGTTGTAAACTCAGCCCATAATGAGGACTTCCTTGACTTGGTTGTATTTTGAAAATGCTCTTCCAAAGCATTCCACACATCTGTTGCACTTTCTAATCCTCTAATATGAGGTAGAAGATAATCATTTATAGCCATGTAAATGATGCTCCTAGCTTGAGCATCCTTCTTCATCCAATTCTTCAAATCTGCAAGTTCTTCCCTAGTTGGAACACTAGGATCTTCAAATTCAGGCTTTTCTTCTTCTCTTGTAATGCATGCCATCAAATATTTGCTCATGAGGTGTGCCTCCATCCTCATGGACCAAGCTAGATAGTTTATCAATCTGCAAGCTTTCTCCCATCTTTGATATTTGTCTTCTGCAACTGTTAGAATGAATGAATATGATTTGTACCTTTAATGCAAAGCTTCAATCTTTTAGATTATTTCGAGCTCAATCTTCATAATTCTTCAGGTTGTCTTCAAGGCTTTAATCTTGTCCACCTTCAATTTGAAGAAACTCCAATGTCTGCAACAATCAAGACTTCAAATGCTCTTTACTTCACTTTATATTGCATGTTTTGCTCTGATACCACTATTGGAGACCTCTTAATATCCAAATGCTTGATCTATATTGATTTAAGAACACTTCTATATCAATCGTAGACCAAATTTTACACAAATGTTACCATAATTTACAAAATCATTCACAAACACTTCTTTGTGTGAAGTTTCTTCTTCTTCAAGAAGTCTGCTTCAGAATTTAACTTCATTACCTGCACATAGCTTCAAATTTATTCAATCTAATGATGCACATACCTCCATGCTACCTTTGCACAATCATAACATTGATTAGATCTTCACAAGAATCATTAAAACTCTGATTTGATCATTAAGATCAAAAGTATGTCAGAAATTGTCTTCCTAAACAATCGACTTTGACATAGTCAACTTCTCAAGTTGATTTCTCACAGCACAAGTCCCGTTTTGCTCAATGCATTTTAGCCATATATTCCTTACCTTCTAAATTATATTTTCAATGCTCATTTATAAAAAACTTTACACTGTGCACCGAGATCTAAGCAAAACTCTGACACAAAAAAGTGCATGACTCAGAGAGATCTATCTACAAACGTTACATATACATGTTCCTATTGATCATATACACAACCTGAAAGGAATTAGATCATGAAACTTTGGACATAGCTTGATTAACTTTTAGACCAAATGTGTACAAAATATTTCTTGATCCACTTGATCAAGTTGAGAGAAATCCGAGAAAGACTCGACGCTAACTCAGGAAGATGATTCTCTACACATCTATCACATGAACTCTTAACTTCTAATGACTCTCTCTCTCATTTATTTACATTATTGACTTATATACATATGATTCTAGACTCAGCCAGTGTCTATTACATCGCTCCTTATCATTCTAATGATCATCTATATCCATTGTACAAGAATTTCCATCTGTAATGTACATATGTATACAATGGCTACATTTTTGAGATTTCTTCACTTTCTCCAATGAACTCTTTGACTTCATTTTGATTTTTGAATTGCTTCAAGTTCTTCATAATCATAATTTGGAATTGCTTTGCTCCAATAGATAGTATCTAAAGCTCGAAAGGAACTCTATTTTTTGATAACTATCTGTATTTCATGCACGCCTACATGATAAATGTTCTATCTTTACTTCTATACAGTCATTATGTTTAGGTATTTCATCCTTTGAAGACTACAATGTGTTGGCTCACTTGGTTGCACATATCATTCCAAAACTTAAGCGTTCACACCATTTGGGCTCTCAGTTCACAGATTCTAATTGTCACTTGCATCACAAGTGTCTACTTTATATTACAGGAAAAGATCTTGACCAAAAGTTTTTAAGATATCTTGTTGTTATGGCATATTCTTTGATGGAAAGGAATTGTTGCATGTTCTATACTGAGCAGTCAAAGGTTAGGTTTGAAGATCGTCATGATCAGAGCAGCATGGGAGTAGTGTTTTGTGTGATTAACCCACTAATGAAAATTCTCCCTAAACTTGGCCACAATCTATTTTGATGCTTGGGCAATGATCAAATGTTTACTTTATGCTTGATCACTATGCTTCCACTTTCATAGGCTGCAATGATTGATCATATCACTCTTGTACTCTTATGTTCCCATGAAAATACGTAGGCCAATGCACACTCATTAGAGGTACTAAAAGAGAAACATTCATCTCATGTTTTTCAATGAAAACGTGTCACACATGCACTTGGGTGATAACACATTTAGGGATTGTGGCATGGCAAAGATATAAGACATATGGAGAGCTCTATGTTCCTACTAGGCTCCTTGATTTTTAGCTATAGTTTTTGGATTGCACGAACAAAAAGATCTTCACGAGGACTTGTCTCTAGATGAGCAAGTCTTGAAGGACTTGATGCTCCCTGAAGTGGAAACTAAAGTTGGAGTAAATTTTTATTGTCTACTTCATATTTTAGAAGCACTCTACTTGCTTTATGTATGTCATTTCAGGTTTGGGAGCTTCTTGCAAAGGTATTTCCAATCTTACAAAGGGTTTCCCAATACGATGTATGCAGTGCTGACTGCGCCCCAAGGGGATTGTGTCGCCTAGCTCTAAAGATTGAAGATTTGCAGATTGAAGGAAGGACTGACGACTTGCAGATTGGAAGATTGAAGTGATGCAGATTTGAAGATCATTGAAGACCTAAAGACTTGTAGCCTGAAGCCTTGCAGACTGAAGAATTGCAGATTTGAAGACCTGAAGATTTCGAGACTTGAAGACTCCAACTTGGAATAGTTCACCTGTGTATGATCCTCTTATCTTAGCTTTGTCAAGGATGACAAAGTCTAGGGGGATGAGAGTGTTGGGTTCTAGGGTATACACACATCTTCAATTGTGCATGGAGACCCTCCCTAGATCATGAGAATAACCTTCTTTGTATATACTTAGAATGTCACATGTCAACACTCTCATAAAGAACTTTTTAATATTTCCTTATGCCATCAACATGAGCAAAGTGTGGGATCCAAATAACATAAACTATTCAAGCACCAAGAAATTTACGTACCTCACTCATGTTGTTACATGTTTCAAAAATCTTGCTAATGGCATCAACCTTTTGTGGGTATGGCTTTCGACCATAATGACCACATAAATGTCCAACAATAAGAACTTGGTTGACACCAAAAACAGATTTTTCTATGGAAAATGTGAGACGTACCTCTTCATATCATTGAAATACTCATTCACAATCAGAGATATGGTCAAGAAAAAATTTATGACATCCAGATGAATCTAAAGTAATGTCCTTTACACGTTCCTCGCTCCCTTTAATTGGAATATCATCAATGAATGGCATGGTTATATGAGGGATAACATCATGTAAGACCATGTTTGTAGCATTGATCATATGAGCCACAAAATTAGTTGCTCTTTGAGGTAAAGTACACATTCGCACTAAGCCTAAAGGAATTTTTGTTATGGTTATGTTACAATTATCAATTACTAATTGGAATTGGTCATATCTAGAATATAAATCACCCATTTAATAGATAGAATGTCCTAAAAATGATTTAGCAAACTCATCTATAATGGGTTGCTTATGGTGACTTTATTGATGGGTTGGAGATCTTGAATAAAACGTAGTTTCCCATTCTTTTTAGGCACAGTGAACCATCTATTTGAGTAAAGTGCAAAAGATGGCTCTATATGTTCTCATGTTTATCTTCTCCGTAAGTAGTTTCATTCGATCTAGTAAGTGAGCCTTTGGAACTGGTATATGGCAAAGATTCCATGGAATATGTGGAAGAGTAAAGATAATCATGGTGCAACTAGCTTTGGATCTGCACATCCAATCTCATGAGGATACATAGTAAAGGCTTTTCCATGGCTACGTATGACTCTCTCAAATTTATCTCTCTCTACTGATAGAAGAAAGTCATCATCTCTACCAATTTTCACCTGTTCAATTGTCTCATCTGTGAATGTATGTCCTACGTTTTTCTTATCCCGAAGAATTGGATCGTTTTTCACATAACAATTTTTTCATTACTTCCTTGGGATAATGGTTGAGCTATGGGTTTGATTTTCTTGTCTACAATTTCGTACCTTGCTTCAACTAAGGCATCATGTGTTTGGTTAGATTTTGAGCACTTTTCAACATTGAGATCATACTCTTGGATTATTCAAG
The DNA here is from genome assembly GCA_020310875.1 of Ceratopteris richardii. NCBI lineage: Eukaryota > Viridiplantae > Streptophyta > Polypodiopsida > Polypodiales > Pteridaceae > Ceratopteris > Ceratopteris richardii. The sequence continues at coordinate 160,337,336 of CM035418.1, read as the reverse complement.
GGAAGAAAGAAGAATAATATGGGAATTAGAATTTTGCTGAAGACTAACTATAGCTCCTCGAGAGTAGAGAAATAAGGAGATGTCTCAATCATGTCACAAGGAAGGAGATAAGGAAGAGAGCTCACACAATCACTCTCACAATAAAAGAGAAGCACACACTCATATTGAGGCAAGGAAGAATGATCTTCTTCTTCTTCTTCTTCTATTACATAAAAAGGAATGTACAAGAATGACCTAAAAACAAGAATACAACTACTGCAATATATAAGGACCAATACATAAGGAAAAACCTAATGTCTGTGAATGAGTGAGCTTGCAAGAAACAAATATGCCATCACTCTCGATAGGTAAATCTAATAAAGCTCAATGAAGTGTACCTGACATATACTGGCGTGACCACTATACATGTCAAAGAAATGAAAAAGTAATATGTATCATCCTGGATCATCACATGTTGAGCTTGATATCTCAACACTCCCCCTCAAGCTCAATGCCATGTCCTCTAATCCAAGCATCTTCCAAAACTTCTTCATCTTCTCTGCTCCAAGTGCTTTAGTGAAGATATCAGCAACTTGCTCATCTGTTCTCACATAAACAAGATCAATATAACCTCCTAGTACCTTCTCTCTGATGAAGTGATAATGTACCTCGATATAATTTGTTCTAGCATGAAAAATAGGGTTCCGTGCTAGTTGTATGCTACTAAGATTATCACAATAGATGGTGATACGCTTTTGCATGTCCACACCTAAATCAACAAGTAGCATCTCTAGCCATGATGCCTCACATGCTGCCATTGTAGCACCTCTATACTGAGCCTCTTTACTCAACAAAGCAACATTGGGTTGCTTCTTGTTGTTGCATGTAATAGCTGCACCTCCAAGTGAGAATAGAAAGCCACTAGTAGATCTTCTATCTAGAATACTACCAGCCCAATGTGCATCGGTGTATCCATGAACCTGCAAATCTACACCAGCTTCATGAAACAATACATAATCCAAAGTAGCACTCACATAACATAGAGTGCGCCTCACAGCATCCAAATGTGGCTTCCTGGGAACCTGCATAAACTGACTTTCAAGTCCAATAGTATAGCTTAGATCAGGCCTTGTAATTGTGAGATATATAAGACTTCCCACAACATTCCTGTACATAGTAGCATTTTCCAATGTTTTGCTTGATGTAGTATCCAACTTCAAATTCTAATCTAATGGCATAGAGATTGGCTTACAATCAGCCATACCATACTTTTGTAGCATATTCAAGGCATATTGCCTTTGCGACATCCATATACCTGTTTCTGTATGTTTGAACTCAATGCCCAAGAAGTAGCACAACACACCAAGATCTTTCATGTCAAATTCCTACATAAGAAGTTACTTTAACTCTTTAATGCTTTCTTCATTATCACCACCTACAATCAAGTCATCAACATAAATAGCCACAATTGTGATGCCATCATCACCCTTCCTTGCATATAGTGAATGATCTGCATCACACATAGAAAATCCAATGGTGGTCAAGTAATCATCAATCCTTGCATGCCATGGACGAGGTGCTTGCTTCAGCCCATACAAAGCCTTTTGCAACCTATAGAAATATTTTGGATGCTTTGAATCTTCATATCCTTGTGGTTGGTCCATGTATACTTCGTCCTATAACTCACCATATAGAAAAGCATTCTTCACATCCATCTGATGCAATGTCCATCCTTTTGTTGTAGCTAATGCAACGAGTGTTTTGACAGTAGAAATTTTAGCTATAGGGTTGAATGTTTCCTCATAATCAATGCCATAAGATTGTGCATATCCTTTTGCTACCAAATGTGCTTTATACGTGCTTATGCTACCATCATCATTGTGCTTTACCTTGTAAACCCACTTGTAGCCTATGGGTTTCTTTCCTTGTGCCAATGGAACCAGCTTCCATGTATTGTTTCCATAAAGTGCAACCATCTCCTCATCCATAGCTTTTTCCCAATCTGCATTTCCAATTGCATCTTCAAAATAAGAAGGTTCAACATCTTGTATTACCTTTGTCATGTAGGCACAATAATGATCCATGTAACTATCATATGTCAATCGTTGCACTGAATTCCGCATTCTCCCAGATCTTCTTGGCCTTGGGTCACTTATCCTTGTATCATTTGCATGTGCCTTTCTTACTCATGGAGTCTTCATAGAGGGCAATCCAAGTTCCTCATCAAGACTCTTTTCTGAACCACTTGAATCTCCATCAATGCCTTCAGAACTTGCATATGTTTTATGACCAACAGAAAGCTTTTCTTTACCTTTCTTGGATGTATTTGATGAATTTGTTGGACTGAAATTTCCACGCAATCTTAATATTGCTTGGTGATGCATCTAGTCCACTCAAAACTTGAGATTTTGCACTTGATTTTTTAGCATTTTCTTTGTCATTTGGTTCAAGATTCAATCCTTCTTTGGCATTTGCATAGAAGCTTGACATTTCATCAAATACCACATCTTTGCTCACCTTCCCTTGTTGTGTGAGTGGGTTATAACATTTATATCCCTTCTGCTCAAGGGAGTATCCAATGAAGACACATTTTTCTGCTTTTGGATCAAGCTTCGTCCTCAACTCATCTAGAACATGTACATATGCAATACAACAAAAAACTTTCAAATGTGATAAGTTTGGCTTTTTACCTGTAGAATTTTCTTCAGGTGTAACTTGATGTACAACAACAGTCGGAGTTCTATTCATGATGTATACAACAGTATGAATAGCTTTTGCCCAAGAACAATGAGGCATATTCTTCTTAGCCATCAAGGCTCTTGCTAATTTTGCAATATGTCTATTTTTATGTTCAACAATGCCATTCTGTTGTGGTGTGTACCTGCATGAAAACTGACACCGAATTCCATGATTTTTTAGAAAATTGTTGAACTCATTTGACATGTATTCGCCTCTTCCATAAGATCTTAATGTCTGAATATACTTCTTTGTCTACTCTTCCACCATAGCTTTAAAAATCTGGAAGTGAGTGAACACCTCACTCTTCTCTTTCATGAAATATACCCACACTTTTCATGTATGGTCATCAATGAAAGTATTATAATACCTGCAACCACCCATAAATGTGGTCTTTGCAGGACCCCAAACATCAGTATGTACTATTTATAGTATGTTCTCACTAACATGCTTGTCATGTGGAAATGATTCTCTTGACTGTTTTCCAAATTGACATGCTGCATATACCTTTTGCATCTCTGCAACCTTGAAATTTGGTAGTCCATGGACAATCTCCTTTGACTCCATCAATTTCAGCCTTTGCAAGTTTGCATGTCCAATCCCTTTGTGCCAGATCTCTATATCAGCAATGATTCCTGCACCTTTTGCAAACATGGCTGCATTCATTTCAAGATTTTTCACATTTAAGGTGAACATCCTACCCACGTTGTTTCCTTTGGCAATCAATCTTCCATCCCGTTTGTATTCTACTACATATAACCCATCAACATTGAACCTGACTTGTAATCCCTAGTCAACCATTTGTCCAACAGAATAACCAATCCTAGCCATCCATTTATAAATCCAATGGTTGTAATGAAAAACAATTGATCCTAAGGTTGATAGTTGACTTCTCTGGATCCAAGGACCCAAATTCATTCAAAAAACTATAAAAACCATCCTTCAAACTCATAGAACATCATTTTTAGGCATCCATAGGTCCCTTTCTAGCACATGGTTTCCTTGAGACGATCACCCTCAGTTGAGAATGTGAGGATCCAAGGTGGGCTAGTAAGAGCATAGTTCCTAGAATCAATTTTAATTTAGACTTTCAATCTAGGATGGGCTCATTAAACCAATGGTTTCTCTTTCTTTTCTCACCCTCAGTGGAGCATGTGAGTGATTTAGAGTTGGTTTTATGAGTCTTAGAATTCTTTAGATATACATTATGATCCTAGAAAGACATAGGGTCAATCAAGTGGAACCTATCCTCTTACATGTGACATTCAGTTGAACTGTTATGGTGAGAGGGTCGTACGGACCGCCTTTGACCAATAGAATGCTTAGCTTGACATATCATAACATTCATGTACATGTATGTCATTACAACATCTTTTAATTCATGTCTCTTGTCTCTTCTCTCTTAGTCTCTTATGTGTTTTTACATGTCTCCTTCTATCTCTTTCTATGTGTGAGAAGGCTCCGCAGTCTTACGTGGAACCAATGAGGATGATCCATTGAGATTGAGAGAATAAATTTTTATTCATTCATAAATCATGACCCACATGCATTCATACCACCCACAAACACTCATGCATATGTTTCACTTTTGAAAGTGTATAAGAAGCTCCATTCTTGGACCATTCTTCCTTTCAAAATTGATTCATGTGTGTGGTTTTCTTTTTTTTTTTCTCATCATGCATACATCCATAAGAACCCATGCATATGAATTAAATTTTTAAAGTGTATAAGAAGCTCCATATTTTTGGATCATTCTTCCTTTCCAAATTGATTCATGTGAATGGTTTTCTTTTGTCCTCATCATTCATGTTCATGTGTTTATCTTGCATTCATATGTTCCCCTTCCCATAATCAAATCATGACATCTCTCCTCTCCATACCCAACTTCATCTTCATCTTCACATTTTTTATCACATAAACCTTCCAACACTCACTAGCTTCATACACTTTGTGTGTGCTGTGACCAGACCCGATCCACCCAGATTGCGATCACCTCCATATTTGAACCCGATGTGAAACACTTCGTGGCGTTTGCTTTTGATCTTGTTGGGAGGTTTTGATCCATATCCTTTGTTGCATATTTTTCATCGTGATTATATCATCATCATCATTCTTGAGTGTTGCACTAGATTTCTCACAATATCATGCATATCTTCATCATGAAGTAAAAACATTTGTGAGAGATCTAGAACATCGTGCATCACTTGCATATTCATGTAAGATGGAGGAAGGATTCAAATCCCTTATTGTTGAGAAATAAGGCCAAAGAATAGTCTCTTTTATGTTGAGAGAGAAGGGAAAATTCACTGGCATCAACATTACAAGCTACTTAGTTTGAAGAACAAGCTATGATTTTTGGTCTTCCCGAAGATCTTTTGATAACATAATTTGAACAAATTGTTGATAGCTCTATCATAAACCGTGTCACTCAATATGATAGTCTTCCTTGGAGTGATTTCAGAAAGGAGATGCTTAAAGAATTCTATCTTGAGGATTATAGCTGTTAAACTTTATTGTTTAATCTATTATCAATCTTGGGTGGAGAAGATCTTCATCATCATCATCCTCCACCATCTATGTAGACTCCTCATGTAAAAGTAAAGTATTCGCTGGAGGTGGTTGCTCTGCTTGCATCACCGGAAGAAGAAAGGTGAGCAGGTGCGGCAATCGAGTCCTTGGAATCTCATGCTTGGCTAACTGCTTCAAAACGGCTTGACATTCACGGTGAATGCGCCGAAAAAAGAATGACGTAAAATTGATGGCTTCTCAGGAGGCAGTGTCTATCATAGAGTAGAACAGACGGGAGATACCGTAAGTATGCTTTTGAAGGTTTAAAGCAGCTACGAGGAATTGAAGCACGGTGCGCTCTGGTTCGGGACGACAGAGAATGGCAAACTCATTAGACAAGTGCCTGGGAAAAAGGTCATTCATGGTCGCCATTGGAAGGAGCGCTCCATCAACCAACCCCTCCCGAGGGAGACAGAACCCCTCAGCGATGGTACTGAGAGTAATGACGACACAAGGGTTCAAACATGCCAACGGCTAGCATTGTTCTGTAGCAATCATGGCAGCTATGATAGATATGGTCTGCGCACAGAAGGGATGACAATCCACTGAATGCCAAGGCAATTCAGCAAAGGCCAAGATCCCTCGAGCACGCTCACTCACGTCTGGAGTGAGACCCGCACGCAAGGTAACGATATTCACTAGAGCTTCCATGGCGCACTCGGAAACATGCAAGAACACAAATCACATAGGGGTCGCAAGCACACAAGGACGCAATAGCAAATCACAACGGGAAGAACACGATTAAGTAGAAACGCTAGAAAAATCAGGCGATAAGAACCCTAATCATGACGCAATATTGGAAATATACCGACATAATGGCGACATGCACGCATTAACATAATCAAAGACATAGAAGGCGTCCACTAATCATGATTAGGTAGGAAAACACAACTATTATGGTCAGTCAGTCAACCGAAACATGGAGATAAGAAAAGAAAGTCGAGTGAGAAGAGTGGCAAGAGAAAAGGAGTAAAAATACCGATGACACATCATGAGGACGTAGGCGATGGATAATAGGGATGAAGCTTTGAGCCATTGATCACTTTAGGAAGAAGGTGACCAATTAAGGTGGATAACTGAAAAGTTGCAGGTCCCACTTGTTCAGCAATACGGTAGGGACCGAACCATCGTAGTTTAAATTTTCCGACTGATCTATTAGACTTAGCATTATAAAAGAGTACTAATTGATCGATGGTAAACATGGGGGTTTTAAGGAAATGATCATGAGTTCTTGCTTGTCTAAGCTGAACTTCCTGCAACACCAGAAAACTCTCAAGGCACTGTTCATCTAGAGACCATAAAGCCTCCAATCTGGAAGGAAATGATTCCTCCGATAGTAATTTCTGGTCTAATGCCACTCGCAAACTAGGAACCACCAGTTCCATAGGAGCAATCGCCTTCAAACCATAAGCCAAATTGAAAGGAGTGATTCCGGTCGCCACTTTATATGTTGTACGGTAAGCCCAAAGTACGGCAGGTAGGAATTGGTCCCATCTCTCTGGACAATCTAATACCAGTTTCTTTAAGATGTTCAACAGAGATTTGTTGGTGCTCTCAGCGAGTCCATTTGCTCGTGGATAGTAGGGAGAACTGAACTTATGCACAATCTGGAAGGTTTTAGTAAGCACTTGCATTAGTGTATTTGCAAAGTGCATACCTTGATCAATTACTATCTCCAAGGGTAACACATAGCATGGAAAAATATCTTTCATCAAACATTTAGTGACCGCAGCAGCTATGGTGGACCATAAAGCCCAAGCTTCAGCCCATCTAGTTGCATAATCTGTGCATGTAAGAATATATTTATTATTGGTGAATATCGCTGGAGGTGTAATTGGCCCTATAAAATCCAAACCCTATTTCTGGAAAGGTTCGAGAGGCAAAACCAGTTGAAGCGGGAAGTGATGTCTTTGTAAAGGTTGACCGGAACACTAACATGCATCGCACTGTTGCACATACTTGGTCACATCACGGTACATAGTAGGCCATCATAAGCCACTCTGCAGAATTTCCCGGTGGGTCAGTTCAATCGCAAAGTGACCTCCAGCGGGTGCCAAATGAGCCATTGGGATTACTGAGGCAATTTCGTGTGGTGGAACACATCCGAGCAACACTCTCAAGTGATCCATGTAATATAAATTCCCTACAACTAACCGGAATAATTGACTATATGTCGCCAGTTTACGGCGAGCAGTCGCAGAGGTCGTGCCGGGAGGACATCCACTAGTCAAGAAAAGCATCAAAGTATCATAATATGAGGGTTTGCTCGATAATTCTTATTGATCCTCCTGTATAGTCTCAATTGCATAGATAGCAGGTGTGGTATCATCAACGCCTTCCAGAAGTTCACCGGAATCCAACCGAGATAGAAAATCACCAAGTGCGTGTGCGGACCGGTCGATGTATTACTGAATAATCAAACTCTTGGAGCAATAAGACCCATCTTGCTAGTCTTCCTCCCAAATGCTGTTGGCGAACAAGGTACACCAAGGCTTCATGATCCACATGAAAAGTGAAGCGTCATCCCAGTAAATGATGCCGGAATTTCTTCACCGAATACACTAATCCGAGACATTCACATTCAGTGACTGAATAATTACACTCTGTCGGGGCCAATCTGTGGCTCGCATAATACACTAGACGGAACCATTTGTCCGTTTGTTGCATCAGCACGCTGCCAATTGCAATGTTGGATGCATCCACAAAGACATGAAATGGCAATTCCCAATTTGGTGCTTGTAAAATAGGTGCCTGCATTAACAATGATTTCAACTGGTCAAAAGACAATTGACATGCTTCGGTCCATTCAAACTGGCAAGGAGTACTAGTTATCATTCGATTGAAGGGTGTGGCCAAATGAGCAAGCCACCGTAAATGTCATCCATGCCACTAGATTTGTCCCAAGAAGCGCATCACTTCTTTGGGAGTCGTGGGAACAGGTGCCTCCAATACAACCTTCACCTTATTTGGATCAACTTGAATCCCCTCTTTTGAGATAATGTGTCCTAGAAACTTGCCGCAAGATATCAAGAACACCGGTTTATTTGGGTTTAAGCATAAACGGTATTCTCAACACTTGGAAAAACAACACCGTAAATGGTACAAATGCATCGATGTATCACCGGATAAGGAGAAGTCATCCAAGTAAACTCTCATAAATATGGTTAGATAAGGAGAGAAAATTTCTTGCATACAGTGCTGAAACGTACTCGGAGCATTTCTCAGACCAAACCACATCACTATACACACATAAATGCCCCAATTGGTTATAAATGTTGTCTTTGGAATGTACTACTCCATCATTCGGACTTGGTTATACCCACTATATCCATCTAAAAATGAGTACATCTCTCGTCATGCCACATCATCTAACATGGTGTCCAAAAATGGTAGAGGGAATGGATCAGGTACGGTTGCTGCATTTAATTTTTGGTAGTCCACACATATCCGTAATTGCTTATTCTTCTTAGGAACTATGACAATAGGGGAAATCCACTCCGCATGCTCAATAGGGACAATAAATCCAACTTTCGGTAATCGATCCAGTTCTGCTTTGACCTAGGCTGCATAGTTAGGATTCATCCTATAGCTTGGTTATTTAATAGGCCGAACATTTGGTTTCAGCATAACCCTATGTTGATAGATTCGCGGGTCCAACCCCTTCATGTCCCGGTAATCCCATGCAAACACATCAGAGAATTCCCATAGCAACTGCAACAAGTTATCCTGGAAGGTCTCTCATAGTCCCACCTTAATTTTTACTGGTCGTGGGTTGGTTTCATCACCTAAGTGGCAGGTAACCAACTGATCTTCCAGTACATAGAACTGCTGGGGCATATCCAAATCGTGTCCTGACTGGAGTAATTGTTGGAGCATTATATCATCCAAGGTTGGCGCTACAGTTGCTTCGGGTTCACCGATCAATGGTACGACCGTACAAGCTGTCAAACTCCAGTTATCGGCCAACATTTGTAAGTCCACAGTTCCGAGTGCGAGCAAATCCTTGTTGGCTTTGAGAAAAGCTTCCTCTTCATCATCTGATAGACCATCCAACATGTGTACAGGTTCGGCTACATAAGGTCATGCATGCAAGTCGCAAGGCTTCATGTCATCCAGTGGAACAACATATTTACGGTGGTTATTCTTAAAAATCAATTCCTGCGCTGACCAATCCTGAACTACCTTCGCTTGCTTTAACCATGGGCATCGAAAGAGCAGGTTATAGTCAAGGCTAGATTCCGGTAATGCCAGAACAACAAAGTTCATTTTAAATACTGCCCCTTGAAGAGTAATAGGAATATCACGTACTAATCCCACCGGATGAACTCGGGATTGATTAGCCATTCACACAAAAAATTGGATAGGTTCAATTTGTGTCCATCCCATCCATTGACAAAGTGCAGCCATCACAATATTTACACCAAAACCTCTATCAATTAGAATTTGTGTTATTTTATGATTCTTGTACGAGGCCGTAACCAAGGGCACCGTATGATCCACCATCAAATCAAGTTCGGACTGAATTGTGGTTGTCAAAGGAGCACATGAAGGTCCTGGACTGACCTGTTGCTGGAATTGTTGATGTACACCAGGGACTAAAGCCAATAATTGTCCCAATGGTAGTGTAATTGATGCTTTGGATAAGACATCCCACACCGAATCAATTTTTGCTATTTCCGATATAGTATCCGATGGGGATTCCGGTACTCTTTGGGTTAGGTTTCTGCCTTCTGATACTGTCTACGGTATCCTTTGCTGCGTTACTGGAACTGGGTCTGGGAAAATAGCTTGTTCCTGAGTTGCCCACTTACTTGCTTTAGTAAACACCTTCTATTGTTCACGAATTCCAGGTTCAAAAATCTCCGCAGCTGGCTGTAATTGCTTTCCTGAACATGTTTGAACTGCTGCTGTTTGAGTGTCGACTGCTGATATGTACACCATGTTTGCCATCGGGTGTTGTCGTTCCTTTTTCTTTTTATCATACTCGGCCGCATCTTTACAGTACATACGAATATTTCCTAATTCACCGCAAAAAATGTGGAAGAGATGTACCTTCACCTGCTGTACCCGCATTCCACCGAGTTTGTCCAAAGTTAGTCGACCGTGCTCCTCTATAATTCTTGTATCCTTGCTCAGGAGTATTCCTCATTTGTGGTGGTACGTAGTGATTGGCCGGTTGGCCTTGTTCCTAAATGATAGCATTGACAGCCGCTCTACTCTGTACCTTTGCATTATAGGGACAAGTCTTCGTAGTATGGTCAGTGGTGTGGCAAATAGCACAGTATATCTGATTCAGAGTGCATGCGGAGCTAGTGTGTCCTATGTTTTTACATTTAGTACAGTAAATTTGTTTCAGAGGATCCTGGTTTGAATGCTTGGATGCCTTCAACCACTCTAAATCTTCAATGAATCCACCCACTTTATTTTCTAACTGTAAAGCCATTGCAATCACGGCATCCAGGGTCATTCCTCCCACACATTGTATGATCATGATCTGTTTTAATTGGGGATTTAGTCCATTTATAAGCCACTAAGTGATTATGTCATCTGGTAAATTTGTGAATAGAGATGGTGGATGTAATCCAAAGATGAGTAGGTGTTGCTACAACCAGCTTCACACCAGCCAACTGAGACTTTAGAGTTGATTAGTAGACGCTTTGAGCTTCCTAAATCCACCAAAATATCAGCCAAGTACTTTGGAACATGTATCCCAAAAGTTTAAGTCAAGACAGACTAGTTGCAAGATGACTAGCTCCCAAAACTTGCTATTTTTGGACATACACCTGCTGGAAAAAATGATCAGTGTTCTCAACCTGGTAAAAATTAGATAAATTCCTTTTGGGCATAGCAAATAGACTTAGCAAGCTTCCCAATCCAAGTTAAAACACTTCAAATGATGGACTGAGCACTGAGAAGAAGATTCATCAATTTTTGGAACATGCCCACCATTCTCGAGGCTCTGCAGAGATAGACAAGTGAGTAGTAAAATGTAGATATCTCCACAATTGTAAATTCAATGACCTTGAAAATTGATATCCAAAAACTAGACAGTAAGAGCTATCCAACGCATGTTAAAACATTGAAAAATAATGAGTAGAACTCGAGATATAACCTTCTAAAGTTACTGCTCTGAGTGAGTATAATAGAGAACAAAACAGAGAAGTAGATGATGATAAATGTATAGATTCACATATGATTACAACCACATTGGCAATGAATGTTTGCACAATGGGAGTAGAATGATAGAGCTATGGATTAAGCTCTTCAATCTCTACAAAATGACATGAAGTAGTCACGTACAAGGCTTGCTAATCGCCTCTTCCTTCTTGCTCTTTTTATAGCTATTCTTGGAGGCAGTTTTGAATTCGAATTCGAATGGCTCCACCTAAAAGTGATCCCCAAAGTTAGGAGATATTCCCTCAGCTCAGAAATTTGTTGTTTTAGGTAGTTAGAGCCACGACTTTGCCTTTACATCATGCATGAGGTAAGCCATCCTTTTCCTTTTTTGGTTTTTCAAATACAAGAGATAAAAATGAACTCTTTTACAAGAGGTGTTCACATGACTACACATGTGACTTACAAATGATCATAATATCAAGCATATCAAGCATGTAGGCTTGGGTAAAATGCACCAAAAGCTCCCCCTCAAGCCTAACATGCTTGGCCTCCAAATAAGTCTTCAATTGTCCTTGATTTTCTGCAAGCCAATCATAACTTGAATCTACTTAACTTTGTACCATCAAGAGCTTTAGTCAACATGTCTGCACATTGCATATCTGTAGAGACGTAGGATAGTTGAATATCCTTGCTCATTAGCTTCTCCCTTACATAATGGTAGTGGGCTTCAATATGCTTGGTTCTAGCATGGTATACCGGATTAGCTGCTAGATGTAGTGAGCTTGTGTTGTCACCAAAAATATGAGGTGTTGAAGAATGAAGTCCAAGATCTGTGTACAAAGACTTTAACCACATGATTTCTTGAGTTGCATTAGCCAAACCTCTATATTCGGCTTCGGTAGAAGATAATGCCACAGTTGGTTGCTTCTTCGATGACCAAGAAATGATTTTTGAACCTGCAAATGATATATACCCGGGTGTGCTTCTTCTATCATCTCTAGATCCGGCCCAATCTGCATCTGAGTAGACCTTTAGCTCAATATCTGAAGTATATGAATAGAACAAACCTTCATTCATGGTCCCCTTTAGGTACTTGAGGACTCTCTTGGTCGCTTCCACATGTGGTCTTCTCGGCTTATGCATAAACTGACTCAATATGCTAACACTATAGCATTTATCCACCCTAATGAGAGTTGCATAATTCAAACTTCCAACCAAGCTTTGATAGATTGTGATGTCTTCAATTGGCTCTCCTTCATAAGCACTAAGCTTATGATTTTTCTCCATAGGTGTACCTACACACTTGGTATTTTCCATCTTGAATTTGACGAGCATGTCATGCACATACTTCCTTTGTGTGATGTATATACTTGAATCTGTGTAGATTAACTCCAATCCAAGAAAATAAGTGAGTGGTCCGAGGTCACTTATTTTGAACTCCTCCTTCATTTGACTCTTTACCTGTTTGATTCCTTCAAGATCATTGCCTGTGATAATAATATCATCAACATACACACATAAATAGATCACTTCAGATCCATTCCTCTTTATGAACAAAGAGGTATCCGCCTTGCTAGCTTTGAATCCTTGAGCCTGCAAATAATTCACCAATCTAAAATTCCAAGCTCTTGGAGCTTGCTTCAATCCATACAAAGCTTTCTTCAGTTTGGATACATAGTTAGGATGATGTGCATCCTCATATCCAGGAGGTTGTGCCATATACACTTCCTCACAAATCCATCCATTCAAGAAAGCATTCTTTACATCAAGTTGATAGAGATTCCAATTTCTAGATGCAGCAAGAGTAATGAGAACCCTAATTGTAGGCATTTTTGCAATAGGAGAGAAAGTCTCCTCATAATCAATACCATGGGTTTGAGCAAACCCTTTAGCAACTAACCTTGCTTTGTGTCTAATTATACTTCCATCTGGATTCCTCTTGATTTTGTATATCCATCGATATCCAATTACCTTCATAGATGGCTTGCTAGGTACAAGCTCCCAAGTGTCATTCTCCTTCTAGGCTTCCATTTCTTCATCCATTGCATCTCTCCAAGCTTTCTTGCTTTGTGCTTCTTCGAATGTGGTAGGTTCTTCATTGGTTGAATCCTTTGCAATGTAGATTGAGTGCTTGGTGACCAAAGAAGTATCATAACCAAACCTCTCTAGTTTCTTCTTCTCCCTTGAAGACCTTCGAAGTGGTTGATGTGAGCTCTTGGGTCCATATGTAGCATCCTGCATCTTTGCTTTACCTTTGTTCTTCCATAGCTTTAGTCTTTCCAAGTCTTCTAGGTCAATCTCCGAATCACTTTCTTCAATCTGCTTTGGTGCCTTTGGTTAAAGTGATGGAAAATCTTCATCCAAGTCATAAGGCAGCTTCACTTTCCTGTCATCATCAAACCATGATTTGTTTTCATAAAAAATTACCTCTCTACTCACAGAAAATCCTTTATTGGTTGGATTGTACAATCTATATCCTTTTTGGTTTTGATCATAACCAATGAGTACACACTTCTCTGCCTTGGGATCCAATTTCCCTCTTACTTGAGAAGGAATGTGAGCATAGGCTAAGCATCCAAAGATTTTACAATGCTCTAGACTAGGTCTTCTTCCATTCCACACTTCATATGGAGTGATTCCATCTAGTGACTTAGATGGAAGTCTATTTATGAGATATGTGGCTGTAGACACAGCCTCTACCCATAGGTAGTTTGGCAATCCCTTTTCGTTGAGCATGGACCTTGTAGCTTCGACAATAGCTCTGTTCCTCCTCTCTGCTACACCATTGAGTTTGGGTGTATACCTTGTAGTGACTTCCCTTTTAATGCCTCTTTCATGCAAGAAGGCATCAAATTCAGAAGAGAAGTATTCTCCTCCACCATTTGATCTGAGTCATTTCAAAGTCCTACCTGTTTGGTTTTCAACAAGAGCAATATACTTCTTAAAGCAATTAAACACTTCATCCTTGTGCTTCATGAAAAACAGAATGGTCCACCTGCTACAATCATCTATGAAAGGCACATAATATCTTGAGCCTGATATAGATGGCTCCTTACTTGGACCCCACACATCCATGTGCACTAGATCCAAAGGATTTTGATACATATATCCTTTCTTATTGAAAGGTTGTCTATGAGCCTTGCCGAGTTGACAAGCTTCACACTTATAAATCATGTGTTGCCTTGTGATATTAGGCAAACCAAGTACACTTTGGTCCCTGCAAATTTGTTTGAGTGTCCTCTCACCAATGTGAGCAAGCCTTTTGTGCCATATCTCCAACTCTGTTAGAGTTTGAGATTGTAAGCCGCCGGATTGGCAATTGTAATCTTTACCTTTCATATTCTGCACGAACCGAAAGGCCGTTGCGTGAAGTTGTATCCATTTATAAATCAATGAAAAGACGCTTCGGTAACAACCAGAGGGATCGCCAGACTGTCTGTCTGGGCGATAGATCTATGTAGTTCCGTTGTGTCATGTTTTGAGAATTCTGAGTAGTACCGTATTATTTCGTTTTGTTGATTACCTTCATTTGTGTTTAACGTTGTTCCATTAAGTACGGCTTATGAATCTGTATTACGGTAATGATAGTTTTCAGCGCTGTGTGTTGAGGACGTAACAATCAAAGCGAATCGGTAAATTTGTGGAAGAGTTAGTGATAGTCTGAGTACAGAAAGTGAAACTGTGAGAGAACGAACTAGAGTCTAGAGATTAATTTGTGTTGCAGAGTTCTTTGAACACTCGTGTACTGTTTGTGAATGAATTAATTGGGAAAATCAAGTATAGGGCCTCTGAGTATTCAGACCCCTTCCACTCCCAAGAACCCGAAAAGAGCTTAAACACGTTCTGACGGCAAATGGGTGTTTGACACTGGCGCCATCTATGGGAAGGTGGCAACAGAGTGTTGCAAAGTGATTGTGAGAAGGTGGCAACAGATTGTTACAAAGTGATTGTGGGAAGGTAACCTTAGATTGTGAATCGACAGTAAGGCAGAGTAGTACGCAAGTGTAGCAAAGGTGCTATATGCCGGTTACTCGGTTCGGTGAGTCATATCTGAAGTACAGGCGAGACCGACAACCCTGGGAGATATCAAATTTATTAGGAACATCCTCAGGAGGCAGAAGCACAGAGCGGTTAAGCCTAGTAGTAGAAGAAACGAAGCGCGTAAGCAGTGATTCCGGTAGCATTCCGGTAGAACATACTACAATTCCGGTAGATTTTGGTGTTATTTCGACACCATCTGGTCAAGATTCGAACCTCTCTGAGGATAGGGGTGTGTTATCCAGAGAGGTCATTGAAGGTGAAAGAATACCCTGGATTGGGGAAAGTCCCACTAATTTCGGTGGTAGTTCGGTCTCGGTTGCAGAAAATTTATAATTTTCCGATGACAGTATTATATTTCCCGGTGAATCTTCATTCCGGACACCACTGTTCGGGGTAAGCTTGCCTACGTTTGATACTACAGAAGAGGGTAGGCTATTCGAATTAGAAATTCGAAAGAAGTTGAGCGCTATTTTTGAACCAGAAGGTGAGCAGTCTGACCATACAGATTCTGAAGAACAAGAAACACCACCTCAGAACTCAGTAAATAGTAACAGTACCACCACGAGCACCATGAGTGGGCAACAACAACAACAGCAACAACAACAACATCAGCAACAACAACCACTTCCACCTTGACCGGTTCCAACAGGAGTCACCTACACAAAATTCGGTGGATTTCCAGGTGATGATCCTGATGCTCATGTACGTACCTTTGAAATTAGTTATCCCGTACTTAACCATCCACCCGATCCAGCATACAAGGCCATAGTATTCCAGTCAACATTAGTTAATGAAGCAGCGAGGTGGCTTACAGAGTATGATATCAACCATTTCGGCACCTATGAAGCGGTAAGGGATGCGTTTCTGCAGAGATTCCGACTGAAGAAGAACCCTGCCGAAATTTTTGATTACTTACAGAACAATAGACAGAAGTTGAACCAAACAGTGCAGGAATATGCCACCCTGTTTAGAACTCATTTGAGACAACTACCGCTAGCACATGCCAATTTGCCGGATGATGTCATCACTCAGTGGTTTATTAATGGTTTAACTCCGTAGCTCAGACAGATTATGATCATCCATTGTGTGGGAGCTATGACACTAGATGCGGTTATTGCAATGGCCTTGCAGCTCGAGCATAAGGTTGGAGGCTTTACCGAAGACCTCGAGTGGTTGAAAGCCAGTAAAAATGTTGCAGAGGACTCGGCTAGAAAGATGTACTGCACTAAGTGCAAGAATCCAGGCCATACCAGTACCACATGTGCCCTTAATCAGATGTATTGCGCTATCTGCAATACAACCGGACATTCCACCGAAAACTGTGCATATAACACCAAAGTGCAGGGACCAGCAACCGTAAATGCTATTATACAAGAACCTGGGCAGCCGGCCACTCATTATGTACCATCTTAGATGAGAAATAATCAGCAGCAAGGATACAGAAATTATCGAGGACAACGGAATACAAATTACAATAAAAATCGCTGGCAGATAGGAACATCACAGGAAGGTAATTCTTTGCCACCCCCTCACTGTCATTTTTGCGGTGAATTAGGCCACATAGGCAGATTCTGTAAAGATGCAGCCGAATATGATCAGAGGAAGAAAGAGCGTCAGAACCCAATGACCAATATGGTTTATATCTCACCAATGGAAACTCAAGCCGTAGTGATTCAAACAAGATCTAGTAAGCAGTTACACCCAGCAGAAGAAGTGTTTGAACCTGGCATCCATGAACAACAGAGAATGTATGATAAAGCTAGCCAATGGACCACCAAAGAGCCTACAATGTTCCCATATCCAATTTCGGTGACACAAGTTCCACTGCCAAAGGAAGGATCGCAGGAACAAGATTCTACCCCAGTAACAGGCGCATCATCTTCAGAATCGATGAAAAGTACAATTCAAGCAGATCATGCATGGGAAATTTTATCTAAGGCATCCGTTACTCTCCCTCTTGGACAGTTACTTGCATTAGTGCTGGGAGTTTGGCAGCAATTTCAGCAACAACTCAGTCTTGGGTCTTCCTGCATTCCAGCAACAACAACGGTACAACCGGAAACTGATTCTACGGTGGATCATTCGGTCCCTTTAATTACAGTATGGTACAAAAATCACAAGATTACTCAAGTACTAATTGATGGTGGGTCTGGTGTAAACATAGCCACTGCAGCGCTTTGTAAAAAGTTGGGATGGATGCAAATTGAGCATGTTCAATTTTTCGTTAGAATGGCTGATCAATCCCAAGTTCATTCGTTGGGATTCGTACGGAATGTCCCGATAACTTTGCAGGGTACAACGTTTAAGATGACTTTTGTCATCTTAGAACTATCGGAGTCCAGTCTCAATTATAATCTTCTGTTCGGCTGACCCTGGTTGAAACATGCTAAGGTTATCCAGGATTGGTCAGTGTAGGAACTTACTTTTAAGGAAAACCACCGTAAATATGTTGTCAAATTGGATGCTATTCAGCCCTGTGAATTACATGCCAAACCATATGTAGCAGAGCCGGTCCACATGTTGGATGGCTTATCTGACGATGAAGAAGAAGCATTTTTGAAGAACAATGAAGATCTGATTTCCTTAGGTACTGTAGATCTGCAATCTATTGTAGACAATTGGAGTCCGGCAGCCTGTACGGTGGTGCTTGTGACCGAAGAAGTGGAGACAGAAGATACCGTTGCTATGGATGAAGTCACTCTACAACATCTTTTACAGTCAGCTGACGACCCAGGCAAACCTCGTCAATTCTATGTTCCCGAAGATCAGTTAATTACCTATAATTTGGGAGATGAAGTAAACCCGTGACCTGTCAAGATAAAGGAAGGATTGTCTAAGGTGTTTCAAGCAGATATGATCCAACTTATTCGTGAATTCTTTGATGTTTTTGCATGGGATTATCGTTATATGAAAAGTATGGACCCTCGCATCTATCAACATAGGGTAGTGCTCAAACCAGAAGCAAAGCCGATTAAACAACCCAGCTATCGTATGAATCCTAACTATGCAGCACAGGTCAAAGCAGAACTTGATCGCCTATTAAAGGTAGGATTCATTGTACCCATTGAGCATGCTGAATGGATCTCCCCGATCGTGATTGTACCAAAGAAAAACAAGCAGCTCCGAATATGTGTCGATTATCGAAAATAAAATGCAGCCACCGTACCTGATCCATTTCCTCTTCCATTTCTTGATACAATGTTGGACAGAGTGGCTGGACGTGAGATGTATTCATTTCTCGATGGTTACAGTTGTTATAACGAGGTTCGAATGGCTGAGCAAGATATACCAAAAACAACGTTTATTACGAATTGGGGTGTTTTTGCTTGTACAGTCATGTGGTTTGGATTAAGAAATGCTCCTAGCACCTTTTAGCGATGTATGCAGGAAATCTTCTCACCCTATCTCACTTCTTTTATGCAAGTATATCTAGATGATTTCTCTTTATTCGGTAAGATGGTAGCGCACCTGTATCATTTACGGTGTTGCTTTGAGAAATGTCGAGAATACCGACTCTGCCTGAACCCAACCAAATCTGTCTTTGCGGTTTCTTGTGGTAAGCTCCTTGGTCATATTGTATCTGCACAAGGCATACAAGTTGACCCAGACAAAATTGCAGTCGTATTAGAAGCACCTGTGCCTACTACGTCAAAAGAAGTGATGCGATTCATGGGTCAAATCAGGTGGCATGGTCGACATTTACGATGGCTTGCCCATTTGGCAATACCCTTAAATTAGCTAATCACTAGTTCTCCTCGACAGTTTGCTTGGACTCAAGAATGTCAAACTGCATTTGATCGTCTAAAAGGATTATTAAGGCAGGTTCCAATTCTACAACCTCCTGATTGGGAACGCCCATTTCATGTTTTTGTAGACGCATCAGATATAGCCATTGGGAGTGTTTTAATGCAACAAACTAATAAGTGGTTTTGGCCTATCTATTATGCAAGTCGATGGCTTGCTCCTACTGAAAAGAATTATTCAGTCAGTGAAAGAGAATGTCTTGGTTTGGTGTATTCTGTAAAGAAATTCCAACATTATTTGCTAGGTCAAAAATTCATCTTTCATGTAGACCATGCTGCACTGGTGTATCCAGTCCGGCAGCAGCATTTAGGTGGTCGTTTGGTGCATTGGGTTTTATTGTTACAAGAGTTTGATTATGAAGTGATTCATCGACCATGCACTGCACATGCATTAGCAAATTTTCTTTCTCGGTTGGATTCCAATGAAGCTCCGGTCGGTGTTCATGACACCACACCAGCAATTTATGTTACTGAAACAACTAGTGATGAATCTGTGCAACCTCCTGTGACACTTACCTACTATGATCAGTTATTAACCTTTCTTACTGATGGATGTCTTCCTTCTCAAACTTCTCGTGCAATGCGCCGAAAAATTGCAGTTTACAATTGCAGATTCCGATTGATTGCCGGCCAATTGTACTATATGGATCACACTGGGGTTTTACTTCGTTGTATTCCTCCACATGAAGTAAACTTAGTAATCGCTCTGGCACATTCAATACCCTCCGGCGAACATTTTGTAGCAGATTTAACGAACTAGAAAATTTTCCAAAGTGGGCTCTGGTGGCCTACTATGTACAGAGATGTATCTCAATTTGTGCAGCAATGTGACAATTGTCAACGATCTGGACAGCCTTTACAATGCCATTTCTTTCCTTTGCAGCCTGTCTTACCTTTGGAACCTTTTCAGAAATGGGGTCTTGACTTTATTGGACCAATCACACCTCCAGCAATCCTTAGCAATAATCGCTACATTTTGACATGTACAGATTATGCTACCAGATGGGCAGAAGCTTGGGCTTTACCGTCCGCCACAACTGTTTCGGTGGCAAAATGTCTAATGAAAGACGTATTCCCATGATATGGATTACCTTTGGAACTTGTCACAAATCAAGGAATGCACTTTGTCAACAATTTAATGCGAGTGCTAACACACACTTTTCAGATTCTGCATAAATTCAGTTCACCGTATTATCCTCGTGCTAATGGCTTAGCTGAAAGTACCAACAAGACCTTACTGACTATGCTTCGAAAATTGACTGTGGAATCACCACAAAGATGGGATCAGTTACTACCTGCAGTATTATGGGCATACCGGACTACTTACAAAGTTGCCACCGGACTGACTCCTTTCAAGCTTGCTTATGGATTGGAAGCAATTGCTCCAATGGAAGTTGTAGTGCCTAGTTTACGCGTGGCTATCACTCAGAAGTTGATACCGGAAGATTCTTTGCCATTTCGGTTGGACACACTCAGAGGATTAGATCAGCATCGCTGGGAAAGTTTTCTGACTCTTCAAGAAGTGTAGTTCCGGCAAGCTCGTACACATGATCGGTATCTTAAAACTCCAGTTTTTACGATAGGACAACTTGTGCTGTTTTATAATGAAAAATCAAATCGTTCTGCTGGAAAATTCAAGTTACGATGGTTTGGTCCTTACCGGATTACTGAACAAGTGGGCCCAGCTACTTTTTGGTTGACTACTTTGACCGGAGTTCCTCTTCCTAAAGTGATAAATGGTTCAAAGTTTTGGCCGTATCATCAAGCACCTGATTCGCATTGAAGTGTTCTGCGGTTGCCCACGTATTTTTTCTTTTTTTCTCTTTTCTTTTCTTTTCCTTTTTAGTTTTGCGTGTTAGTTGCTTAAAAATCATAAACTCCTTGTTTGGATACATAACCATGAATAATCTCCGCCTTTTGTTATTGATCCTGCTCATGCATGCACACCGTAGTTATGAGGTTATCATCTCAACACCGCGCGATGATTAACAATTTCGATCGCCTCCAGCTGCCAAGTATCTACTTAATCTTCTTCTTTCCGCTGTTAATCGCTATTGTGACTGCGTGTTCTGTTTGCTTTGTGCTCTCTGTAAACCCTGTGTATTCGTGCTACCTTGTGTGCACATCATGGAAGCCTTAACAAACTTTGCTGCATTCCGTGACGGACTTCCTCAGGACGTAAGTGAATTCTTGCGGATCCGAGGTTTGTCCAACTTTGCTAAATTGCCCTGGCATTCAGTGGAGTGCCATCCTTACTACACCCAGATTATTGCTGCCATCGCTACCACACCTGCTACGGAGCAGAGTTGGCCAATTACTTCTTTACCATCTAGGGTAGTAATCACTTTAGAATCATTTGCTGCAGCGTTCCGACTCTCTCCGGAAGGACGAGAGAACGGCCCTAATCTTTCAATTGCTACTATGATCCAATTGTTCCCTAGGTACTCTTCAAATGAGTATGCTATACTCTGTTGCCCTGAGCCTGAAAGAACAGCTTTACAATTTTTAGTAGCCATCTTAAACTTGCAGAAACGAACTTACGGGATATCTCGACCATTCTACTCGGTGATTGATATGGCTGCTCGAGAGCCTATCAATTTTGCTTCCTATTATTTCCGACGCATTCACCGTGAATGCGTTTCAGTCATAAAGTAGGTTAACAAAGGAGAACTTCCACGATCACGTCTTCCACACATTCTCACTTTTTTATTTCCGACCATCCAAGCAGCACAACCGCCTCCACGAGGTCCAGTCTTGTATCATGAAGAATCTGCTCAAATTCTTGAAGATGACGAAGAAGATGACGAAGAACTCTTCCAGCTCCTCCGCCGAAAACGAATCCGGATAAGCTCTTCTGATAGTCAAGTACAGGGTTCTGCCGCTGGAAATAAAGCAGACAACAATGAAGAAGAGACTTTCCACGATACAGCCACCTCCATGCATCATGATTCATCAGCTCAATCATCTCCAAACCAGCAACATGATCAGAGTGTTACTGCTAATTCTGAAGAAAAATCTTATAAGGAAGAATCTCCGCAGCAATCCAAACAAGAGGTGCAAGAAGATACGAAAGTTATTATTGCAGAGATTTTGGCATAATTGATTATGGTAGTGGATAATGTAGTTGCCAAATCTCAAGTGTCTACACAGCAACTCACTGAAAAGGTATTGGTGACTAACACTTTGCAACCCACTCCTCCACCCGTGCCTCCACTTAAACCTATTGTTCCCATTCCTCTGATTGTACCTGACCCACTCGATTCATCATCCTCTTCACCGAACTATTCTCCACCCAATTCCCATCAACTCCTCATCGCTTCTTCATCTCAACCACGTCCTTCTCTTCTGTTTCCTTCGCTACCTGTGTTTAATGAGCTTGCATCTATGGGACATTTGTTGATCAACCTATCACAACAACTACCACAACAGATGAAGGAGATTACTGATAATCTCAAACACGAATTACAACATAAGGTTGATGTTTTAGAAGCGGATATCATTCCGTTACAGGAAGAGATAGATGCAGTGAAGGCAAAGAATCATAATCTGCACTTCCAGATTACACAGTTACAGGCCCGCCTTATCGAACATGAGATAGTAATCAATCAAAGAGATGTTGCCTTGGCCGAAGTCAGAATAGAAGAAGATTTATTATGTGCTGCTGATGCAGAAATTCTATAGTTACGGCAGATAGTCAAGGATAAAGAGGATGCCTACATAGCAATGGGAAATTTGTTAGAAGAAACTAGAGCACAATTGGATGAAGCAGTACAGAAAGGATAGGAAATGGCAGCTTTACTAAAGCAAACCAATATAGAGCTAGAGTTTGTAAATGCAAACCTATTTGAATCAATGCCTTCTCTTAAAAGCCAGATGATGCTGGTCGCTCAGCTCCAGAAAGAGATTCCAACAATTCGAAGAGAAAGAGATGCATACTACAGGACTATCCAATTTCGGAATCAAGAATTGGAGAGAAGAGAGAACCAATTAGGTGCGCAGGCAGAAAGATTATCTAGAGTGGATAAACAAATTCACGACATGAAAGTTAACCGGGATGGAGCTTTGGCAAATGACTTTTATCTGCACGAAGCCTTTCTGCAAACACAGGCAGAACTTTCGATGACACAAGTAATTACAACTAGCTCTGTTTGTACTGACGCTCAGTTAGTCGAACCAGACATTTTGAAGAAAATGCTGGATAGCATGAAGCAGAAAATTGCCAGAACATTTAAATTAGCTAGAACAATGTATATTCGAGGTATAGTTGATGAGCCATAAAGATTTTGTATACCTACGGGTTCAAGTCCACTGTGCGTGCTAGTGTAAGCCACCGGATTGGCAATTGTAATCTTTACCTTTCATATTCTGCACGAACCGAAAGGTCATTGCGTGAAGTTGTATCCATTTATAAATCAATGAAAAGACGCTTCGGTAACAACCAGAGGGATCGCCAGACTGTCTGTCTGGGCGATAGATCTGTGTAGTTCCATTGTGTCGTGTTTTGAGAATTCTAAGTAGTACCGTATTATTTCGTTTTGCTGATTACCTTCATTTGTGTTTAATGCTGTTCCATTAAGTACGACTTGTGAATCTGTATTACGGTAATGAATAGTTTTCAGCGCTGTGTGTTGAGGACGTAACAATCAAAGCGAATCGGTAAATTTGTGGAAGAGTTAGTGATAGTCTAAGTACAGAAAGTGAAACTGTGAGAGAATGAACTAGAATCTAGAGATTAATTCGTGTTGACAGAGTTCTTTGAACACTCGTGTACTGTTTGTGAATGAATTAATTGGGAAAATCAAGTATAGGGCCTCTGAGTATTCAAACCCCTTCCACTCCCAAGAATCCGAAAAGAGCTTAAATGCGTTCTGACGGCAAATGCGCGTTTAACAGAGATCCATAGCTAAACAAAGCTATGTTCTTTGTATCTTCCACTTCAAAACTGAAGAGCCTTCCTGTCTTTTCTCCTTTGGCAATCCTTTGAAAGCCTTGCCTTGGGTCTTCAACATATGCTCCAAATCCATTGAATCTAACCTGCAATCCTTTTTCAACAATCTGTCCAACACTTATTAAATTTTTGGTAATTGTAAGGACATACAAGACTTTGCTTAAGAGGTTCATATTCCCATCTGATGTCTTCACATTACCTATCTTCTCCACTGAGTGCTTTGTTTCATCTCATGTCTGCACTTCATGCTTGTTATGAGGATCTTCCAAATCAGAAAGTAAAGCCACATTTCCTGCTACATGGTTTGAGCATCCCGAATCAATGTTAAATATGTGATCATCATCCTTACCCTTCTTCATTGATAGATTCATAATCAACAATGAATCTTTTTGACTTTGTTCCTCTGCATAGTTATTGTAATCTCTTCTTCCTCTATGGCCAGTTTGATAATTGTTGTTGTAATTGTTGTTGTAGTAGTAGTTGTTGTAGCCTCCATTGTACTTGCCTCTATTTGATCCATAGCCACCGATATTGAATCCTCTTCCTCTTGAGTTCCTTGGGTTCCTGAAACATTCTTCAGTAGTATGATTAGATAAGCCACATATATTGCAAGGTTGAGATGATTGGAATCTCCCCCTGCCTTGCTTTCCACCTCTGCCTCTTCCTCTAGCTCTTCCTCTACCTGTAAAGTTTGCTTGGAAAGAGCTACCTTCATCTTCATTCTTCCTATTCTTTGACTTGTCCTTGACCTTAGCTTTATCACAATATAAGGCAGAAGTTTGATTACCTCTTGAGGACTCACCACCTTTGCTAATCTTTGCTTCATGAGTGAAGAGTTGGCCCATGAGTGTGTTGAGGTCGGGTACATGCATATCCATGTATAAATCCATGGCTGTTGTGAATGACTCCCACTTGTCCTCTACTTTGATTCCATTTATGATTTGTCTAATGATTTTGTCCTCTTCAATTACCTCTCCAACGCTTCCAAGTTGGTCGGAAATCTCCTTCATCTTTGTGACATAATCAGTCACATTTTGCTTTGGGCTTTTCTTCATTGTTGTGAACTCCATCCACAATTGGTTCTTCCTTGCTTGAGTGTTGGAAGAGAAGAAATAAGCAAGTGCATTCCAGGTCTCTCTTGATGTCTTGCATCCCTTGACATGAGGTAAAAGAAAATCAGAGATTGAGTTTAGAATATAGGACCTTGCAAGTGCATCCTTCGAACACCAATTTGAAAGTCCTTCCACTTCCTCATGTGATGGTTGCCCTTTGTTCCTCATGGTTGGCATTGCTTCATCTCCGGATATGGATCCATATAGATTCCTCCCTTGAAGGTAAGCGTCCATCCTTAGAGACCATGCCGGGTAGTTGTTTCGATCCAATTTGTCAATTGTTGATGGAAATCCATGGTGGATGCAATCCAAAGATGAGTAGGTGCTGCTACAACCAACTTCACACCAGCCAACTGAGACTTCAGAGTTGATTAGTAGACCCTTTGAGCTTCCGAAATCCACCAAAATATCAGCCAAGTACTTTGGAACATGTATCCCAAAAGTTTAAGTCAAGACAGACTAGTTGCAAGATGACTAGCTCCCAAAACTTGCTATTTTTGGACATACACCTGCTGGAAAAAATGAATAGTATTCTCAACTTGGTAAGAATTAGATAAATTCCTTTTGGGCATAGCAAATAGACTTAGCAAGCTTCCCAATCCAAGTTAAAACACTTCAAATGATGGACTGAGCACTGAGAAGAAGATTCATCAATTTCTGGGACATGCCCACCATTCTCGGGGCTCTGTAGAGATAGACTAGTGAGTAGTAAAATGCAAATATCTCCAAAACTATAAATCCAATAACCTTGAAAATTGATATCCAGAAACAAGACAGTAAGAGCTATACAACTCATGTTAAAAAACTAAAAAATGTTGAGTAGAACTCGAGATATGACCTTCTAAAGTTACTGCTCTTAGTGAGTATAGCAGAGAACAAAACAGAGAAGTAGATGATGATAAATGTATAGATTCACATATGATTACAGCCACATTGGAAATGAATGTTTGCACAATGGGAGTAGAATGATAGAGATATGGAGTAAGCTCTTCAATCTCTACAAAATGACATGAAGTGATCACGTACAAGGCTTGCTAATCGCCTCTTCCTTCTTGCTCTTTTTATAGCTATTCTTGGAGGGAGTTTTGAATTTGAGTTCGAATGGCTCCACCTAAAAGTGATCCCCAAAGTTAGGAGATATTCCCTCAGCTCAAAAATTTGTTGTTTTAGGTAGTTAGAGCCATGAGTTTGCTTTTACATCATGCATGAGGTAAGCCATCCTTTTCCTTTTTTCGTTTTTCAAATACAAGAGATAAAAATGAACTCTTTTACAAGAGGTGTTCACATGACTACACATGTGACTTACAAATGATCATAATATCAAGCATATCAAGCATGTAGGCTTGGGTAAAATGCACCAAGAAAATTGGCATGCACTGACAGAAGCTGTCGTAAATGAGTCCGAAATAGCATGGCATAATCCTGTACATTCTCGTGTGGCTTCTGCCTATTATTCTATAGATAATCAAAAATTTCTACTGGGTTTTTCTTTAACCGAAACCGTTGCAGAAAGGCATCTTTCACATCATCATACTGCCGAAAATGGTTCAAATCGTATTCCGTTAACTAGTGAGCAGCTTCATTAACCAAAGTTGACTGGAACATGATGGCTTTATAAGCAGGGTCCACTGGGTAATTCAAGACTGCATAATTAATTTCAAATGTCCGCACATGCGCATCGGGATCATCTCCCGGAAAACCTCCAAATTTTGTGTACGTGACTCCGGCCGGCACCGGAGGCGGTGGAATAATATGGTGCTGCTGTTGTTGCTGTTGTTGTTATTGTTATTGTTGTTGTTGCTGCTGTTGCTGTTGTTATTGTTGTTGTTGTTGTTGCTGCTGTTGCTGTTGTTGTTGTTAGGAACTACTCATGTTGCCTGAAATTTGGGGACAGACTCCTTGATGTCCCTCGACTGTATGGTCACTTTGCCAAATTTCCGGTCCAAAAATGTCTCTGAATTGATTACTTAACTCGAAATCTAGCAGCCTTTCTCAACCTTAGTATCGAAATTGGCTAGACTTGTACCTAATAACGGTGAATGCAGTAAATTCCTGCCAAACAGAACTGCAGTATCACCGAAAAACATCGGATTGTCACCCGAGAGCACCGAATTATCGCCGAAGAGCACCATATTGTCACCAGACAGTGCCGAAATACCACCAAGAACTAACGTACTGTCTTTAGAATGTACCAGACTGTCATCGGAACACACTGGATTATCACCGCATTCTTCTGAACTGCTCCTGCATAGCACCAAACTGCCACCGGAATTGCCACCTGCTTGTTGAATTGAACCTTCTACAACGGAACTTGATTGTTCTTCACTTCTACCACCAAAGGGTGTTCCTAACAAATTCGGAACTGCCCAGGGATATGGATCACTTCGATATTTGGGATAAGATTCACCAAAACGTGTTACCGGCATATATCAAAAGATTCGTCTTCGAGCCTTAACCTTCTTCTTCAACTAGCTATTCCATATCCCATAGATGGCACCAGTGTTAAACTTTATTGTTTAACACTAGTTTGGTACCAAAACAGGACAGTTAAGTGTCCTTTTTTGACAATTTTCCAAAAAATCACACACCTTCTACAAAGAGAATTTGAGAAAATCCTTTAACACACATATTAAATATAATTCAAAGGTTAATCCAAAATTATAAAACACAAGAAATCATGTTTTGTGTTCATGTAAATAGCCTCCCAAGATGCTATGGTAGTGAACATGATGAAAATTCCTAATCAAATGTATTTTTATCAAAAGAAGAAAATTCCTCATATGAAAGAAAAAATTATACACATTCCTTGAAACATAGATCAGATAGTATGAACCTCAAAGTCACTTAGAAAAATCATTTCAATTCAAATAAAATCAATTATTTTGACTTTGTACACAAAAAACAGCAACTAGTTCTAAACATGGTTCAAACAAACTTATGGGAATCCACAGAGGTGTACAAATATGCCAACAATCAAAGAAGGTATGAAGACAACAACCAAGGTATACACATATAAAGTCAATTGCTATGACTCTAGTCACCAAAAACAAAAAACTAAAGCCTACATATATGACTCAAAAGAATTTATGGCAAAGATAGAATCTTTGATATCATAAAATGATAAGGACCATTTGAAAAGTATCATTATTTCCATCATGGATGCCATCTTCTTTTTGACAAATGAAATATGTATGCCAATTTTTTTCATTCTTATCACAATCACCATTGCGGATCACATATTATTTGACTAGATTAAGAATGAAAAACATGGTATGAAAGCATATTTTGGAAGGTTTAGTATTTAGAATATCATTTAAATAATTATTATTTTTCATCATAATTTTTTAATCCACCTTTGGAGCTATGTCCTTTTCTTGAACATAGAAATATATGCTTTGCCAATTCAGCATGAAAGTCAGCACCAAATGCAATGGCTACTAGTTCAAAGCGGATGCCTTCTAACTTTGAATAAAAATATGCATTCAATTAGTATGAAGGTTATCCATTGATAACTTGCCAATTCTCTGCAATCTCATTAGAGTGAGCCATTCTTTAAAAGGTGTGATAAATGGCAGTGATCTAGAGAAGACAAGTTTTGAGTCCATGTTAATGACTTATGGAAGTGTTCAACCTTCTCCAGAGATCCCTAGACACTTACTTTACACTGCCAAAGTCCATGAATAGCTTCATTTCCTAAAACATATCAAATTTGTTAAAATGTTTGAACTGTGTTATTTTTTCAGTTATGCTAAAAGTTGAGTTTTTAAAAATTCCCATTTTCTTCTTCATTTAATAACCCATGTGAAGTTGTAAAATGTTAAAGATTATATTTTTCTCTAAACGTACATGATGTGGGCTATCAAATCCAAGCGAGTACGCCATAAAAGCCTCAAGGGTGTCATCAAGAAAAATCAATCAATTTGGTGTAAAAGCAAGACACTTAAGTGTCCAAGGACACTCAAGTGTCCTAGTACAGAACTAGTGTTAATCTATTATCAATCCTGCGTTCTTGGGATGGTTAGGGGTCTGTAAATAGAGGCCCTGTTTATATTTTCCCAAATCTACAGATTCGGCATGTACTACTTCACCCAAATCTAATGCATTGAGTTAGATTATCTTCTCACTACTGGTTTGAGTATGTTTTACAACACACTTCAATACCATACAGTTAACTGTGTAACTTCTTCACTTATCGTGTTAACCCATTAACTTTAATACTTCATTAAGACTTAATTAATTATTAAGCTTAATCAACAGAATTGACAAAGTACTCAGACTACACAAGATTTCGGCAACGTTGCGCTCCACTTTAGGCTCTTCGCCCAGAAAAATAGTCCGGCGACACACACCCTCTGCTTCACGCGTGACTCTTCTTTCATTAGTTCGTAAAAAGTTACAACTATTGCGCTACGCCCTTTCTGTATGCGTGCGACTTTTCAGGGTTATATTACAGAAATTATGAGTTCTTTTCCGGCGGCTCACATAACCAACATAATCGGGATGGATTCTTATGATGGATCAATTCCCCAAAGCCTAGTAGCTCTATTACTCACTTACAAAATGAGTATATTAGACGCTATGAACAACTTCCCGATGAGGATAAGATAACTTTGGAACTTGATCTTGTGATCAATTTTCTTAAACTTCTTCATCCTGAAACTCAAAGGGAAGTTGAATGAGGACTACAAGAGCTGGATAAACACTATGGTCTTACTGACAATTGGCAAAACGTGCATAAAGTAGCAGAGGCTGTAGCCCATAGACATCAAAGACAATCCATGCTTTATGAGCAAACTAGTGTTCCTCAAGCTAGCCTTCCACAAGCTAAAGAGCAAGTTAGAGAACAAGCTTATGCTATGCTTTTTGACTCTACTCCTATTCCTTAAATGATGGAGCCTCGTCAAGGTTTTAAAGTAGATCCAAATAAAAGTGTAACTGAACAATCTAAAGGGGAAATTCTCACTAGCAAATGGAAAGTCTTATTACTACACAATCCAATTTGGCCTAGACTGTAGATGCTTTACAATCAAA
This sequence comes from Ceratopteris richardii, assembly GCA_020310875.1. Taxonomy (NCBI): domain Eukaryota; kingdom Viridiplantae; phylum Streptophyta; class Polypodiopsida; order Polypodiales; family Pteridaceae; genus Ceratopteris; species Ceratopteris richardii. The sequence continues at coordinate 160,307,001 of CM035418.1, read as the reverse complement.
TTACATCAAAACTTTCCAAAATTTAATGAACCCAATGTCTTTTCAAGAGCCTAATCAACATGTTATACTGCCCAATCAAAATCCACAAGTATCTCCCACTCAACAATATCAAGTTCCTCCAATGCATAATCCTTTAATGCAAAATCCTCATCGTCATGTGCAAAATCCTCAAATTTATCAAAACATGTATCCTCAAGCTGCTCAAACAACTTCTCAAAATCCTCCAAATCAAAATTTTCAAACTCATCAATCGTATACTATGGAAGCTCCTCGTGCACCTCAAGTACCACATGGTGCTCCCCAAGCTCCTCAAACACATCAATTGCCTTATCAAAATCCTAATTATCCTATTCAAGTGATACCTTATCAACAAAATCCTCAATCACCACAGGTTAATCAAAATCCTCAAAATCAAAATGGTTTTGTACGTGGCCCTCGTAGGTGTCCTTGGTGTGATTTGTTAGAGCACTTTTTGAGAGATTGTGAACTATTGAAGGCTGCTAAGGAGCAATGCTGGTAATAGACATAGACAAGAAAATATGTGACCATCGATCTAGGATACCTTTGCAAGGAAATTATGGTAAGGGAGGAATGAAAAAACACTATGAAAAATAACGGATGCAGAAACTAGAGGGGTGAAACTAGAAGCTCTTGATGAACAAGAAGTAGAATCAAGTAAACCCACAAAGGAAGTTGACTTTTCCGTAGAGGCTTTAGTAAGAGCACGAGATGAGATTAGGAGAATAATGGCTTGGGAGTCACCGATAGAAGATCAATCTCTTATTTCTCACATATCCAATGTAGAAGAAAAAAAAAGAGATGAAACTGAGCCTAGTGAAAGAAGAGTGACTCGAAAAAAAACCTCAAAGGGAATAGAAACAATCATAGAGCAAGGAGAAACATCACAACCCAAAGAAAAAAAACAAGAATCACAACCCACTAAACAAAAACAAAAGGAGAATAAAAAAGGGAAGAAGACAAAGCAAAGAAAAACATAACCAAAGCCTTTAGACAAACAAGAACAATAAAAAAAAACTGAAGACCAAACACAAGAACATGAACAAAAACAAGATCTGAGCAAAAACAAAAGAAACCAAAGAGAAAACCTAAAGCCATCTTGTTGGGGGATTCTTGTGCAAAAACAGATTTGAGTGTTTGTAGGAGAAAACGAAAAGAGAAGAAGAAAGATACAACACTGGAAACCTCTGTCGATTGATTATAAGAAGACAAAGACAATGGTGATGCACAATACAATCCAATGCTTTCTGTGCAAAATCCCACAGAGTGCACAATCACAAAATACAAAATACCCAAGGGTCTTGTTGCTGCTGACCTTCTCTGCACTAGACCTCCACCTTCTCCAAGCTTGCACTTGTGCACACCTTGAACTCAAGCTTCCAATAGGGGAGGGATGGACACCTTCTGTCAGCACGCGCACAGCTTCAATGGGACCTTGGGATCTTTAGTTGTATAGCTTAGCATTTATCTGCACACTTCTAAGTCCTCTTCATGCACGCCATGCATTTCACTTCTCTGCGTCGCACACTGTGTGTCTCTTGCACTTCCCTCTTGCTTAGCTTGGCCTATGCTCACCTTGCTTAGTCCTCCAAGAATAATGCCTTGCCTTGATTTGAGTGTCGATTCTCGTATGCTCGTAACTGCTAGAGTATCTTGGTGCTCACTTTGATGTCCCAAGATTGTCTCCAAAAGTGGGCAGCCAACGAATCCTTGTTTTGTCCCGTAGTGACTTTAGACTTAAACAAAATTTTAAATTGGGGGCCATACTTTCACTTCTGCATACACCGCCGCTTCACATACCTTCACATTTTGCCTTTTAATTCTTCAAATGTGTGCCTAAGAGAGGGTTCACCTGAACCTTCAAAAACACTTTAAAAACACTTTGAACCTTAGAGAAATTACAGAAATACCTCTGCAACCTGCAACCAACTTTTTGCAATTATACCCTTTGTGACAATTAATTGTGCACTATGTGTGCACCTTGACACCCAACTTTGAATGCTTTGAATTCACCCATGTTGACCTTTGACGTGAACATGTTGACTTTGACTAGTTTGACTTTGACCAATGTGACTTTTATGGGCTCAACAGTTGCCCACCACCTAATGGGATCTCTGTCCCGGAGAGCCATAGCCAAAACTCTGAGCAGAGATTACGCCAATGTTTTTGTGCAGCAAAATCGACAAAGGCACACCTGAGCAACTACCAAGTCCACCAGGAGCAGTAATGAACAATACAACAGTAGAGAAGAACCAAAAGTGTAGTTATTGCACAGAAAAGCAAAGGAGGGTGAATGGAGGGTAGGAAGGAGGGGGAAGGGAGGGCTGAGATGGATAGGGTAGGGAGGGGTAAGGATGGGGCTGGGTAGAAGGGTAAGGGCAGGGTGAGGGAGTAGGATTATGGGCTCTGGATAGGGCCAAAATGATAAAACAGTAAAGCTACAGAGGGTGCATATGGGAAAGTATGTAAGAGATGGTAAAATAAAGTGAGAATAGACCATCTGAACAGTGTGTGTAATGAAAAACACATGAGAAATGTGCTCAAAATATGTGGGTTTTGACCAAAATTCAGAGAAAAGGTTGGATTTTGGAAAAATTAAGGCAAATTATGAGTCATAAGGTGCCAAAATACATGAAAATGACCCCAAGTTTGAAAAACATTGCCATTCGAGGGGCAATCTAGAGTCAAAAGCATTGGACTAAGCAAAATAAAAATATATATATATATTAAGTATTTATATTATTATTAATACTATATATGCAACATATGTACTTAAGAGGTGTCCCACTAGAGCATTTTAGTCTATCACTTCATATGAGGCTTGTCATGGTTGAAATCCATATGTTGCTCATTTATGTGTCTTTGTTGTCTTGCATATGCATTAGTGCCTAAACAACAAAGTAGAAAACTGGATGATAAGGCAATGGAATGTTTTTTTTTTGCGTACAATTTTGAAAGTAAAGGCTATCATATGTATCATCCACATACTAAATGCATTTTGGTTAGTCATGATGTTGTTTTTGTGGAAGATACAATTCAGCCATTCGTTTCATGTACTAAGGAGACATCAATTAGCTCCAAAGATGTGTATGACACTTTACTGCCTCTTTCTATAGGTGGGCAATCTAGTGCTAGTCAAAATGAGGCAATTTCTTAGCCTTTATAGGTTCCAAATGATTATGCACATAATCCCATTTCTAATGTAGATTTAGATGATGCACTTGTTGATGAGAAGGCTCATATGGAGGAGGAAAAAATTATGCCTAAATGGATGGTTTAGTCTTTGCGAGATAGAAAATTGGATGCACCTCTTTCATATCATACTCCTTTAGGCTCTCATAGTGCTTCTTTTGCATTAGATTGCTATGATATGGCTGCCTCTAGTCTTTATGATGAGAATGAGCGTGTTTTGTTTGATGAAGCACAAAATTATGAAAAATGGATGGCTTCTATGCAATCAAAATATGATGCTATTATTAAAAATGGTACCTGTTCTTTATGTGACTTCCCCTGGCAAGAAGGCCATTGGCATGAAGTGGGTATACAAGCTGAAGCATAAGCTTGTTGGAACAATTGACAGGTATAAGGCTAAGCTTGTTGCAAAAGGTTATGCTAAAGAAAGAGGCATGGATTTGGATGAGACCTTTGCACCTACATGCTGAATGACTACTATTCGTAGCATCTATGCACTTGTAACTCATCATGTTTGGAGCACACATTAGTTGGAAATTAAAACTGCATTTTTGAATGGCGACTTGCATGAAGAAGTGTATGTTTTTTAGCCCTGTGGTTTTGTGCAGAAAGCGCATGAAAACAAAGTGTGTAGGTTGAAAAAGGCATTATATGGTTTGAAGCAAGAACCATGTGCTTGATACGAAAAGATACATGCCTACTTGATTGCACATGGTTTTGAGAACAGTCCAACTAAGAGCACCTTATATGTTAAGTGTGCAAATGATGTGCTTTTGATCATTGCTGTCTATGTTGATGACATGCTACTCACTAGTCCTAATGAGAAGCCTACTGCTAATTTTAAGGCTTATTTGCATGCCTCATTTGGGATGTCAGATTTGGGATATTTGCATCATTATTTGGGCATTCAATTTATGCAAGTTGATGGAGGAATAGCTCTATTTCAAACAAAATATATTGACACATTATTGCAGCGTTTTGGCCTTGAAGATTGAAAATCTATTGTCAATCTTATGAAGATAGGTTTATAGTTGAGCCTTCATCATGTTGGAGATCCATTTGATGCTATTCTCTATCAATAGATTGTTGGATGCTTGATTTACTTATGCATTATTTGCCCAAATATCTAATTTGTTGTCTCATAGATGAGCAGGTTTATGCATTGTCTAGGTGCTAAGCATTGGTAGGTGATTAAGCACATCTTTCACTACTTGAGTGGTACCTGACTACTTGGATTGGTTTATCCCAAGGGGGCATCACTACTGCCAAATTTACATGATTTTTTTTACTTTGATTGGGTTGGTTGCTATGACATTTGTCCATCAATGGTTTTTGCTTTATGCTTTGTAGCTTATGTGTTGGAGGAGATGGTGGATAGTCACTACCTAATGAACACAAATAACCATATATGTTGCTTGGAAGATGACCCAACAATCAATGGATCAAAATAGATATGTTGAAGTTGATGCAAGAACAAAAAACTTGCTATTTTTGTTCTTACACATGTTTAGTGTTGTGAATAATTCTCTGAAGCAATTGGCCTAATTCCTTTTGCGGAACTCTAATTAACTTAGTAGGATATCAATCATGAGTGATTTCATAAAAAAAGATGGACTACATGCAGAGAAAGAAGTTTAGCAAGTCATAGCTCCATTCCGACATTCACGGGCTACTACAATTATCAGACCGGTGAGCAAAGATACATGAATATCTCATGATGCGAAGAAGTATTGATAATGAAACTTTGTAGAAGTGTAATAGTCAGTATGCTGAATCTAAGATGATTTAAATCATGCCAAATGAACAACTACACACTGAGAACAAGCTCTTAGAATATCACTGTTTTGATGCAGTTATAACAGAGAAGTGGAATGAGAATGTAATGAGCATATATGTATTAAAACATGTAAAATACAATGTCATTGGAAATCATACACTACTCAATGTGTGGGAGCGGAATGAGCTATGATGTAATCTCTCACTTCACAATGATTGTCTTCCAAAATGATCTCCCAGGTTGAGATACATGCAGGTCTTTTAGATCCTCTTCTTATAGTCAAGTTTGGAGCCAAAGTTTGAATTCAAATTCAAACTTCTACCTAAATAAGGTTGAGTTCCATAGGAGTGCCTACAATTTTAGTGTTCTCCATCTTAAACTTTACCAAAAAATCATGTATGTACTTCCTTTGAGTGATAAATATACCAGAATCTGTATACACGAGCTCTAAGCCAAGAAAGTAGGTTAATAAACCAAGATCACTAATTTTAAATTCCTTCATTAATTGAGACTTGACCTACTTGATGCCATTAACATCATTCCTTGTAATAATGATGTCATCTACATAGACACATAAGTAGATAACTTCTGATTTGTTCTTCTCAACAAATAAATAAGAATCTCCCTTGCTTGCCACAAAGCCTTGGTCCTGCAAATAAGTAACAAGTCTATGGTTTGCTCTAGGAGCTTGCTGGAGACCATGGAGGGCCTTCCTAAGCTTGCATACATAGCTTGTTTTATCTTCATCTTCAGAACCTGGTGGTTGTGCCATATACACTTCTTCTGATATCCATCCATTTAAGAATGCATTCTTGACATCTAACTGATATAAGTTCCAATTTTTAGAAGCGGCAACACTTACCAAAACCCTAATTGTTGGCATCTTTGCCAGAGGTGAAAATGTTTCTTCATAGTCCATTCCATGAGTTTGGGAAAATCCTTTTGCCACTAACCTTGCCTTGTACCTATTTATAGAGCCATCTGAGTTCTTTTTTATCTTGTATATCCACCTGGATCGAATTACCTTCATGCTTGGCTTCTTGGGAACTAGATCCCAAGTATGATTTTCATGTAGTGCTTCCACTTCTTCCTGCATAGCTTCTCTCCATTCTTTCTTCTTCCCAGCCTCTTCAAATGAAGAAGGCTCTTCTATCATAGAGTCTTTAGTGATATACACAAAGTGCTTGGTGACTAAAGATGTATCATATCCATACCTTATGGGCTTCTTGCTTTCTCTTTGTGATCTCCTTAGTGCTTGAGTTGAAGACTCTAGTATGTCTTCTAATTGCTTGAGTTTGGCCTTACCTCTTGACTTCGAAGCCTTGAAGTCAATCTATTCTTCATCCTCTTAGTTGATATCTTCTACTAACTGTTGATCTTCTTGAGTGAGGGTTGCAAAATCATTTTCCAAATCATATGGTAACTTGAATTTCCTACAATCATCTTCAAACCATGAATTATTCTCATAAAACACTACATTCCTACTAACTATGAATGTTTTGTTAGTGGGATTGTATAGCCTATACCCTTTTTGGTTCTAATCATACCCAATAAATATACATTTCTCAACTTTAGGGTCAAGATTCCCTCTAATTTGTGAGGGGATGTGTGCATAAGCAATGCACCCAAATATTTTGCAATGGTCCAATGAGGGTCTCTTACCATTCCATGCTTCATAGGGTGTCATACCATCCAATTATTTGGATGGGAGTCTATTTTCCAAGTAAGTGGCTATGGAAACAACCTTTGCCCATAGGTAGTTAGGTAACTTTTTCTCATTTAACATAGACCTAGCATCTTCAACAATTAACATGTTCCTTCTCTCTACCACTCCATTCAATTCAGGAGTGTATCTTGTTACTCCCCTCCTTAAAGAAAGAGTGTGAGTGAATCAAAGTGAGTAGACCAAGAAATGGGTAAACTCACATGAATTAGAAATGAGCTTGCCAAGAGCATGGAGTAGGCTCCTCAAGCTTCTAACCAAGTACAAATGGGGATAGAGGCCCTCCTTATATAGATTTGGGAGGGGCTCTCCAAAGTACATCTGATGCAAGATAATTTCCCCTTAAAGTAGAATGAATACAATGGTAGAAACAAATGGCAAGATACCAAATACAAAAGAGATACAATATAGAATAGAAATAAACTAGAAATGGAGTGCCTCCTAGATACAAAATGGAGATGCACTCATGCACATACAAATGTAGATGATGTAGGAGCACTCATGTCATCAACATCATGTTTGCAGCTCCATTTTGGAGTGGTTGAATACATCACCTTTGCAGCTCCATTTTGGAGTGGTTGAATACTACAGATGTCCACCAAGCACTGGAGTGGAACCGGAGGTAGAGCCTTCCTGAACATGTCTGCCAAGTTCTCTTGAGAGGTACATTACTCAAGAGTAATCTCTTGAGATATGAGCTTCTTGTAGATGAAATGGTACTGGATCCCAATGTGCTTCATACAAGCGTGGAACACTAGATTCTTCTCAATGGCTAAGACTGACTGGCTGTCCATGCGGATGCATGTCAGCGTACCCTACAAAACACCAATGTCAGATAATAATTATCAAAGCCAGATGGACTCACATGCTGCAAAGCTGGATGCTCGATAATTGGCCTTGATGGATGATAGAGCAACTATAGGCTGCTTCTTACTTGCCCAAGAGATAGGTCCTAAGCCAACAAGAATATGTACCTAGAAGCAGACCATTGAGAATCAAGATCAGTAGCCCAATATGAATTTGAATATTCAGTGAGTTCGATGCCCCCTTTGTACCAAAGACCATGATGTCGCGTGAGGGCTAAGTATCAAAGTAGTCTCTGAGAAGCATCCCAATGTGTTTGACAAAGCTGATGTGCAAACTGACTGAGGATACCAATTGCATAGGCAATATATGTTCTAATGTCTGCGAGGTAGAGTAATGGGCCAACAAGCTATTGATAAGTATGCACATCAACAAGTGATGATGATTCTTCTAGTGTGAGCTTGATGTTTGGATCAAGTGGTGTAGATACTAAGCGACACTAGTCCATGTTATATTTGGAAAGAAGATCAAAGAAGTACGTCTTTTGTGATAGGAAGATGCCTTCTTTTGTGATAGGAATACTCAAGGTGAAGCTATGTGATGATGAATTGGATGTGTTCTTCATCTGAGCCTATCAAGATCAAGTCATCTACATAGAGGATGATGATGGAAACTAAGGAATCTTTTTGATAGATGTATAAGTCTGCATCAACATTCCTTCTTTGAAATCCTTTATCTTCAAAGAACTTGTGAATCTTTTCATACTAGGCCTTGGGAGCTTGCTTAAGTCGATAAAGTGCTTTGTGAAGTTTGTAGACTTTGTTGGGTGTGTGTAGAAGTGTGAGAAACACACAAGAAGCACACACAAGGAGCACAAATGCAGCAAGACACACAGAGAAAACGATGGCTGGAATAGCTCTCTCTATTGATCGATGAACTGAACTAAAGTAAGAGCTGAATGATATCCCTAAGTACAAAGTACCACCACATATGAGAGTATCAAGTATGTGGTAACATGGGGAAAAAACCTCTAGCCAGCACTAGAGTAAAAAGTGCCCATGTATAGGGAAAAGGTTCACATCAAAGCTACTCGAGGAACACATAAGTGTAACAAACCCCCTTGGAGCGAATGATGTGAACACATACATGGAGTGACAGATCAGCCCCCACAAGGTAATAAGCCTAAAGCTTTGCGAAAAGCTTCAAACTTTTCCCGTGGAAGAGCTCTGGTGAATATGTCTGCCACATTATCTTGTGTAGGCACATATACCAAATCAATATCTCCTGCATGAAGGTGCTCTCTCACATAGTGATAATGCACCTCAATATGTTTGGTCCGTGCGCCTTGTGTTGCATGCATATATAAGACATCCCACAGCTTGCTGATAAAGAGAAGTGTCAAATGCATCACTGGAATCCTCAACTGAGAACCTGAATCCTGTCTCAACTGGTGTGGAAACTGGCTTGCAATCCTCAAAGCCAAAATGCTGAAGTAGTTTTTCAACATACTTTGCTTGATGCATAACAATTCCCCCCTCAATGGATACAAACTGGATGCCAAGATAGTAGCTCAAAAAACCAAGATAAGTGACATCAAAAGTATGCTGCAAATCAGCCATAAGAATGTCAACTTTTGCATCACATGACCCAGTCAAGAGTATGTCATCGACATAAAGAACAAGCACCATAAGATCAGCCCCATTTTTGCGTACATAGAGTGTGCTTTCAATCGGACTACATGTGAAGCCAAGAGCAATCAAGTGCTTATGTATTTTGTCATACCATGCACGTGGAGCTTGCTTGAGACCATACAAGGCTTTATGCAAGCGACAAACCATATGCTCTTTCCCTTTCATAGCAAATCCAGGAGGTTGCTTCAATAGACCTCTTCTTGCAAATCTCCATTCAAGAAGGCTGTTTTTATGTCCAATTGATGCACTTTTCAACCTCGATGGGCAGCCAATGCAACCACGGTACGAATGGTAGTCATGCGTGAAGTAGGTGCAAAAGTTTCCTTGTAGTCAATGCCATATTGTTGTGCATATCCTTTGGCAACCAATCGAACTTTGTAGCGATCAATGCTACCATCAGATTTTCTCTTAATCTTATAAACCCACTTTGTACCAATGGCATTCTTTCCTTTTGGCAATTCACATAACTCCCAAGTACCATTCCTATGTATGGAATCCATTTCTGATTGCATAGCACTCATCCATTGTGGATCGTCACATGCATCTTCAAAAGAAAGTGGCTCTTCATTACATGTTGTAGCAATAAGAGAATAATCCACAAAATTACTTGATGCTTGGTGAGAGCTTGATCTTGTTCTACCAAGTAAAGGTGCACTCAATTTGCTATCCTGCAAAGTTTGTTTCAGCCACTTTGGCATAGATTGTGCACTCTTGATAGACATGCGTTCATTATGTAAAAGATCTTCAATATGTACATCATGCGTGGGCTGAATTTCATGCTCAGTTTCAGCCATATTTGGACGCAAATGTTCAGCCATATGTGGCTGGAAATTTCCAACAGTTTTGACAATTTTTGGCTGAATTTTTTCAGCCATGTTTGGCTGGAAATTCTCTGCATTTTCAGCCTGATTTGGCTGGAATTTTTCAACCCTTTGAACCTCAGTTGGTTGGTCTACATGGCCATAGTCAAGCGCACCATTTTGAAACAAAGGCATGAGTGTATCGAACACATCTTATGAGCTAACTGTTGGCAGTTTTTTGCATTCAAGTAGAGGGAAAACTGAATTTTCAGCGAATACCACATCTCGACTCACAATAATTTTGTTCTTCAATGGATGGTACAACCGATATCCCTTACTTTCAGCACTATAACCAACAAATATACATTTCTTTGCCTTGTCATCAAGTTTGTGATGTTGTTGTGATAGCACAAGAGCATATGACAAACAACCAAACACACGCATATGACTAACCATAGGCTTATGAACATTCCAAGCCTCATAAGGAGTGATGACTCTCAATGCTTTTGTAGGGCAGCGATTCAACACATAATTTGCACACATGACCGCTTCCATCCAAAACTTATGAGGAAGATGCTTTCCTTTAACCATACATCGTGCCATTTCAAGTAGAGTTCTATTTTTACGCTCGGCAACACCATTTTGTTGAGGTGTATATGGCACCGTACATTGGTGTGAAATACCTCTTTCACGAAGAAAAGCATTAAACTCATGTGACATGTATTCACCACCACGATCCGTGCGTAGAGTCAAAAGCTTTTGTGAAGAAAAATTTTCAGCCATAGCTAAAAATGCTTTGAAGCAAGAAAATACCTCATTCTTTGCTTTCATAGGATACACCCATGTATGGCGAGTAGCATCATCAATGAAGGTAACAAAATATACATGATTCCCAAAAGATGGAGTCTTGACCGGACCACATACATCACTATGAACAAGTTGCAATTTTCTTGTAGTGTGTGTGTGACTATCTTTTGGAAAAGAAGCACGATGCATTTTTCCAAGAATGCAACCTTCACATGCATGCTTTTCAATGGACTCAAGTGTAGGAAAGCCAATAACCATGTCCTTCTTTTGCAAGTAGAGCAAACTATTGAAGTTTAAATGACCAAAACAAGCATGCCAAAGCTCCATTTCAGCCATGGAAGAAGTATGAGCAACTAAGGCATTCGAGGCAGCCCTCATGTATGTATCCATGCGATACAAACCATTACATAATGTACCAGACATCACAATAACATCCCCATTGCTGAAATCATGAACCATACACTTATCATCAACAAAGTGTACATGAAGTCCAGCTTTGGCAATCAACGGAACTGAAATTAAGTTCTTCTTGATACCGGGCACATACAATGCATTTTTCAAGAGAATCACACCTCCATTTGCAGCCGTAAGCTCAATTTCTCCTACTCCAATGATAGGATAAGAGGCATTGTTTGTACACACCACATGTCCTCCTTTAGGTGCATCTTTCAAAGAGGCAAAAAATATTTTGCATGATGTTATGTGCTTTGAAGCACCACTATCAAAGAACCAATCCGAATCAGCCTCACTCACAACCATACATTTAGAATGTAAAGAAGCATCATAATGACATGTAACAACACATGCCCAAAAATCTTGAGCCATGTTAGCTTCATTATTCTTTGCATTTGCTGAATTTTCAGCAATAGACATGCCCGATTCCTTCTTCTTTTCATTGCGTTTAGCAAGCTTTCTACACTCATCAATAGTATGACCAGCCTTTCGGCAATATTTGCATCTCTTCTTCTTTTGCAAATCACCATCATTAGAGGAATGAGTGGAAGAGGAAGCTTGAGGCTTTGGTTTTGATGAACCCAAAGTTGAACCATACTTGCTTTTCCCCTTTTGTGAGATAGCAAGTGCTTGCGTTCCCTCAATCAAACCACTCCTATTCACTCTAGATTGCTCTTCTTGCAAAAGAAGAGACACAACCTCATCAAATGCATACATATTAGGATTTCCTTTTGCAACCAAACGGAGTGTAGTAGCAAATCTTTGAAAAGATTCCGGTAATCCTTTCAACAATGTAGAAATGAGTGATGCATCCGGAATGATCTCATCTATGTTTGCCAATTGCTCTTTCAAGTCCTTGATGCGTGTCACATACACATCCACCGACTCATTTTCAGCCATACATACATCCTCAAGTTGCTTCCTCAAGTATGCAACACGTGCTTCATTATGCACGGCATACAAAGAAGCAAGAGTGTCCCATGCCTGTCTCGATGTAGAACATGACCGAATGTGTGGAACTATATGACGCTTCACTGAAAGCGCAATCAAAGCATGAGCTTGAGCATCTTTTCCATCCCATCTAAGCTGCTCCTGTGTAGGTGGAGAAGGAGAAACCATTGTACTCGAAGAAGAAGCTCCATCTGATTAGCAAATGAGATAAAGAGCTTCTTGAAGAATGTAACTGAGTTACTGAGAATCAAAGCTTCCATTGTTCCTATCTTTGTTATCTTGCCTTGCGTGTGTGTGTGTGTGCATGCATGTCTATGCTTGTCACTCACATTTGATCACCACAATTACTCACAATCTTCATATCCTCCCCACATCTCTATGGATTGATAATTAAAGGAGGTGGTGCTCACACTTGGGCTATACCAAAATTTGGCATTGTTGTTGGGGATATTTTGAGTATTACATGTATGATGATTTTGAGTGACAATCGTGATGTCGAACAACCTGAACATCACAATTTCGAGTGACAATTGTGATGATAAACAACCCAAAAACCATGTTTTTGAGTGATAATCATGATGCTGAATAATCCTGCTTTCTACGTGTTGTATGTTCCACAAACCAAACTAAATCTAATTTAGATAGCTTCTATAATTGATCAAGGTCATCAAGTTTCTTTCAACAAGACAAGAGTTGAGAATTTGGACTAGAACAACAATGTTTTAAGGATCGAAATAAAGAGGAACATGTATGAGTTGTCTGCTCTTACAACCATAATAAGTGTGGGCACAAGTAAGTTTTGGCATGAGAGATTTGGCCACATCAAGTACTTGGTACTGAAAGAGATGCACTAGAAAGGTATGGTTGCTCACCTCCCTTGATGGGCAAGCACCAGAGGAATGCATTTCCACAAGTAAGCAAGAATAGAACAATAGGTCCTCTTAAGTTGGTGCATGCTAAATTGTGCGAAAAAATGCCTACACAAGACTTGGGAGGATCTTCCTACTTCATGTTAATCGTTGATGACTACAATAGGAAGATATGGGCATACTTTCTTTGTGATAAGGTTCAAGCTTTTGGTAAGTTTAAAGAATGGCTTCAGATTGTTGAAACTGAAACAGAGCGAAAGATGAAGACATTCAAGATGGATGGCAGCGGTCAGTTCACATCAATAGAATTTGATGATTTCTGTAAGGGAAAAGGAATCAAGCATGAACTCACAAGGGCACATAGCCCTCAACAGAAAGGTGTTGCTGAACGCCAAAATCAAACCATCATGGAAATGGCAAGGTGCATGTTGAAGGGAAAAGAATTGCCTAATCATTTTTGGGCAGAGGTTGTAAACATGATTGTTTTCATCTTGAATTGTTGCTACACTAAGGCACTTGATGGAAAGACTCCACAAGAATCCTACACAGGTAGAAAGCCTTCTGTTTCCCATTTCAAAGTGTCAGGAAGTGAGTGTTATGTACACATTCCAGACAAAGAGAGAAACAAGATTCAAACAAAAAGCACCAAATGTATCTTCTTAGGGTATACTAAAGAGAAGAAAGCTTACAAGCTTTATGACCTAGAGGCAAAGAAGATCATAGCGAGTCCTGATGTGGTGTTTAAGGAGGAGCAACCAAATGCAGTGGAAGAAGAAAAGAAAGTTTCCACTCTATCAACAGAAGAATAAGTAATCCACAGTGAACTTGACCAAAGAGTAGCCCTTCTACAGAAGAGAAGGAAGCATCATCCTCAGATGATGAGACTGAAAGTCACCAACCTATTGTCACTCAAGTGGAAAATCCATTACCACACTGGGTCAGGTAGTTGTATGATTCTGCAAATCCCACTAGAACAGATTGCAAATGGCCCATGGCAATCTTAGAGAATAAAGGAATAGAGACTAGCAAAGGCCCATATTGTAAACTCAACATTGATAGTTGAGATTATCAGCAAATAAGCAAAGGAACTGACAAGTGTGGATAAAGCACTCTGAATTCTGGATTGGAGAACTGCTATGCAAATAGAATACAACAATATCATGAAGAATGGAACTTGGGAGCTAGTGGAGCGATCTCCAAAGCGGAAGCTCATCGGCACCAAGTGGATTTGGAAGCTAAAATACAAGGCTGATGATACTTTGGAAAAGCACAAAGCTAGAATTGTTGCATAGGGCTATTCCCAAGTCGAAGGCATTGACTTCGGTGAATGATTTTCCCTGAGAGTAAGGATGACTACTATTTGGCTAGTACTAGTTGTGACTGCACATAAATGATGGGCAGTTTACCACATGGATGTGAAATCAGTGTTCCTAAATGGAGACCTCAAAGAGGAGATATATATGTCTCAGCCACTAGGGTTTGAGGCTTCCCATTTAGAGAACAAAGTATGTAAGTTGAAAAAGGCATTGTATGGGCTAAAACAAGCCCCGAGAGCTTGGTATCAACAGATAAATAGAAATCTTTTGGATATTGGATTCAAAATATGTGCTTTTGAATCTCATTTGTATGTTCTAAAGTTAGGAGGGAAGACAATTGTGCTTGTACTCCATGTAGACGACCTTGTAATCACTGAAAAATGATGATTCACTTCTCAAACAAACAAAAGATGCCTTGAGTTCAAAATTTGAAATGATCGATTTGGGATCAATGCATTATTGCCTAGGTCTTGAAGCCTGACAAGAATGAGGGAAGGCCTTTATGTCGCAACAAAAGTATGTGAGGCAGGTGTTGAAGGCATTTGCCATGGAGCATTGCAAAGAAATCTCTACACGAATGGAAGTCAACACAAAATTATCTATTGAAGATACTTCACCTACGAAGGATATTGGAAGATACAGGAGATTAGTTAGAAGTCTCATTTACTTGTGTAATAGCAAACATGATATCTCTTATGCTATTGGCATAGTAAGCAGGTTCTCTAATAAGCTATGTCTAACTCATTGGAAGGCATGCATGCAGATACTCAAGTACGTCAAAGGAGCCATTGAGTATGGTATTCTTTAAGGTGAAGGATGATCCCTGAGTGGATACTGTGACTCACATTAGGTAGGGGATATTGATTTGACAAAATCAGTTTCAGATATTAGTTTGCTTTATGTTCAAGGATTGTTTCTCGGATCAATAAGAAGCAATAGACCGTAGCATTATCTTCTTCCAAAGTTAAGCACAAAGCGACATGTTTTGCTGCATGTGAAGTAGTATGGTTGAGAAGGGTCCTATGGCATATAGTAATTCAAAGATAGGAGACTACAAGGTTTAGATGTGACAACCAAAGTTGTGTAGCCATCACCAAGAATCCTATTTGTCATGCATGCACTAAGCACATAGATATCCAGTATCATTATGTGCAAGAGTTGATCGAGGATGGAATTGTGGAGCTTGGCTATTGTCATACAGATGAAAATGGAGCAGACATTTTCACTAAGGCTCTGGGGAGAGATCAACTGCATCGACATCTTACAAAGCTTGGCATTGAACCAAGAAGCTAGTTCACCATAGGTGGACACTGAGGGGGGGTGTTAGATATACTCAATACTCCACCTGCATGTGACCACAAATGATCCATGGTACTCTAAGCTATATGGACCCCAATATGAAGAGAAGCCATTATGAGAATCTGAACATTCGTGATGAGGTCTAATTGAGACCAGCAGAAGTTCTAGATGATCTATGTGAGTCTACTAAGAAGGCTAGCGAGGGCATATACTTTAGTCACACCCAAATTTTGGAGGTATAACAATTAGGTAGTGAACCAATGCGGAATTATGGTAATGTGTCTGGAGTCTCGGAGGAATTCTGGAGATATAACAACTCATTAATCAAGACAAAGCATGGTGACACAGTATTCCATCCACCATTTTTACTACATTCACCAAGTCCACTCTTTTTTGACGTAGTTGAAGAAAATGGAGTACATGTATCTTGGTTATTCTCAAAAATAAGTTGAGAGAACTGAGTAGAAATATCCTGAGGATCCTCTACTATCATCGATGCATCTACTCGTTCTTGCTCTACACTTGGGCTACTTCGAAAGTGTTGTGAACTACTCATGCTTTTGAATCTTTTTGATGTGATTCCTTGAGATTTACATTATTTCCATAACCTGCAAAATGTATCCATATATCACTATCTGGATTAGAGCATCCGGCCACATTATTACCTATATTAAAAATATGCTCTTTTATTTGAGTTGCATTTCCTACATAATGATGTCCACAACATTTGCATTGTATTGTGAACATTGTTTTACCCTCTTGATGAAAAATCACATATGACCATTGTTTTCCCTTTTCCATAGTGCTTGCAAATTGCTTCATGAAGACTATAACTACAAAAAGAGAACATAAATCAACATCAAGTAAGATATAGAATCAATCTTGAGTAAAAAAACCACAATAGATTTTATTTCTCAATCATACACATGCATACACTTACACAAAACATTGTGAAATAAGAGTCAATATTGCATCAAACAATCAATAGATTTTAATTCTGAATTATACACACATGTACAGTTGCATATACAAGTATAATATATTTAATTCTCAATCATATTGTATACACACATACAATTACACATACTATTATAAAATAAGAATCAATGTTGACTCAAACAATTACGATAGACTTTAATTCTCAATCATACACCCATAAACAATTACACATACTATTGTGAAGGAAAAATCATTGTTGCAAACAATCACAATAGACATTAGGGGAAAAAAAGAACCTTGCATGGGCCTTTTAGATTAAAGAGTGATTAGTGATGGACCAATCAGAAGAGGGTGGTGGCCACAATCTATACCCTATAAAATACTAGGCTAAAGGGGGGAGAGGGGACAAGTTTCCCCCCTATTTAATGGGTTGTCTCTAGAGAGATAAGGAATCTCGTAACTAGGCTGGGCCCAGAAATTCAAATTTTTCTAAAAGTTTAAAAGCTCATCATAACACCTGACAATGGACCCCCATTACGTTTTAGGGCCAAAAGTGCTATTTTTTACCACAATTTAGAAATCCGTGCATCTTTTCAATTGGAAAAATGTTTTTTTTTTTCAAAAAATCTGAAAAAGAGGTTCCCCCCTCCCCTAAACCTCATATTTTCATACTAGGTCCCAAAAAGACATCTTTTTTCCACTAGTTTCTTTGTGTAGCACACCATTGAAGCTCTTGTGTCTATATTCCAAGCTATTTGCATCTCCCATGGTGAGCTACTATTGTAGATTGAAGACCTTGAACTTCAAAGCCAACATCTAAAGGTTGCAAGCAACCAAAAGATGTTCTCACAAAAACATTAAGGTGTCATAATATCAAAGCTACAGATGGACAATGCATGGCACACAAGTACTATGAAGGTGCATGGGTGTACATGCAGCCCTCTAGATATGGGCCTCATTGAGTTAAAGATCTTGGAAACTTAGATCTTCATTGGAAGGGAAAGCTACTAAGAGAATGGGATCGTTGCTATTGCACAAGTGGTCTTGAAATGGCAACTATGAAACTAAAAAACTCCACTAGAATGAGATATCCTATTAATTGTAAGTATTACTCTACAATATTGCATGGTTTATAGTGTTGAATATATCTTTGACCTATCTAAGTATGCTTTCATTTGTTACAGATATATTTCCTTCTAATTTGGTGAATGAGCAACTGCTCCATAACCTTATAGGTACTTTCTAGGAATTGCATGAAGATATGAGCTTTTTTGTGGATTTTTGAATTGTTGATGTCATTTAATATTTCTTTAAGCTATCCACATATGTTTTGTTTGTGGTTTGACTATACTTCATTCTATGTAGTTTGGAAGAACAACCATTCCATATCCTTATAGGTACATTCTAAACATTGTATGGAATATTTAAGGCATTAGTCATTCTGTTGCATTTATCATTTCTTAATGATGGTGTTTTCTTTTACACACATGCATATGTTGTACCCATTATATCAAAATATTTTGGAAGGTTAGATATAAAACAATTTATTATCTTATAGGTTTAAAGTGGGCATGGCTTCATGTATACTGCATCCCATATTTTGTGTAGAAGATGGAAACATATACTTATAAATCAAAATTAAATTACATGCATTTTTAGATTTATTTGTCAATATTGTTGTGGATTTTAGTTAGATGGTGAGAGTGTTTATGAACTATGAGTATTTCTATAAGCTTGTGAATTTTAGATGGCATTCAATATTTTCTTAAGCTATCTCCAATTTTTATTAATGTATCAACTATGCCTCCTTATATGTTGGTGGAAGGAACAACCATTTCATAATCTTACAAATCAAATACATTATAAAGATTGCATGAAGATGGTTAATCATTAGTCATTTTACATATAGCTCTGTAGCTCAGTGATGAGTAGCACCTCCTTTAATGTCAATCCGGGAAGACGTGAGGATGGTATGAAGACCTCGAAGAAGTGATGGCACAAGTGTGTGAGTGAGATGCACACAAACATGCACACATGTACACACACACACACGCACACATGACAAGAACAAAGAGAGAGACAATGGAGTTCTTTAGATTATTTCAAAAGTGCTCATACAAGCTCAAATCTATTACAAGCTAACCTCAAAAATGAGCTCTCTAGCTCTATTTATAGTTTTTGACTAGCTTTGGCCCTGTCCAGACCTAGTGTCCGGCCTAGTTAAAAATTAGGTTCTAGGGCCTATTTGAGGGCTCAAACGGAGTCTAAAAACTATGAAAATTGATAGATAGATACTTCTAATGCTCCTCAAGCTCAAGGACTCCTTGGCTTGCACAAAATGGAGCTAAAAAAAGGTGAAATGGTATTTACAATGATGTAGAGTGACTAAATTCACTATTTAGGAAGTATTACTTCATGGAAAAATTTGGACGGCCTACTTGCCAGATCTTCGTTGACTACTTTTTCTGCTTGTGCTTTCTCTTCGTTCTGAATCCCTTCTTTGACTTCCTTGTCTTGTGAGTCCTTGGGTACCTTGACTGCTGCCAACACCCCCCCTCTCTCACGTCTGTCGTCTCTGACAGACCCTTGTTGAGTGGATCGTTGGATATAGTAATTCACGACATGTTGGGAGTGATGGCTGGATGCACTCAGAAGATTGAGTTGGTACTGCTAATCCTGCTTTGCACCAGCCCTCTTTGATCTTTTTCTTTGTTTCTATTCCTTGATGATGCACCGAAGACTAAGCCTTGTGGAAACTGATATAAGACTGTGTTTTAACTTTTCTGGAAAAAATTTCACCGAAATTTCACCAGACCGAAATTTCACCAGACTGCCACTGTACTGTCACCGTAATTGTACCGGAATTGTACCGGAATGAACTATAATTTTGTTTATAATTACTTCAAGTGAACATACATGAAGTAAGGAAGTGACACATGAACTCTCTTAACTAACAGAACTTTTTCTGAAGTTTAAGAAAAATTTTCTCTAGTTCAGACAGCCTCTTTTCGGTCAGACTTTGTACAGTGTATAGATATCTTTTTCACTGAAAAGATTGATCAACTAAAAATAGAGATGTCTAGCTATAGAGTGAGATATTTCTCAGACAAAGCTTTGCATTACTCTGCGAGATCTATTTTGTTCTTCTACCGGAAAATTACTCGTTTACTATAAGAATTGCAACAGTGAGCACTTTGACTGTAATTTCTTGATTTCTCGAAACTGACTGAATCAAGTTACTTCAAACTTTGTATGCTTGTGATATACTTTGAGCTGAATCTATCAAGCTTTGAATCACTTGATTTGGTTCAGTAGATCCTGAGATATACTTCTTCAAGGTTGACAGACTTGAAGATGATTGACTCAGAGAATCACATAGTAGACGAATGTAAGTATTTGTATTAGATCATGTAAATGTACATTCCCACTGGCATGATAAACATAGCTCAATGGTACTCAGAGGTGTAGGCTATAAAGTAGACCTCACACACTCAGTGATTGATACAGTAATGCCTTGGAATGAGTGAAGAACCAAACACGACATTTTTCCTTGTAGCTTTTATAGGAATTGAGTGATGACTTGAATTAGAATTCAAATCAATCTCCTAAAATCTTTCACCTAAAAAAGTTGATTGAGATATTCTCTCGATCAATCAACCGCCTTTTCACGACTTTCAATCAATTAGGCGTGATTGCGTAATACGCCAAGTCATTTATATTTTTTCAAGAGATAAAATGGTAAGAAATCATAGGCATAAGTTCCTATGGTCTACGTTTCATGTATAGTCTTCAAGGTAGATATCCAAGCCAAATGTGAAGGCTTGTGTTGCACCAACAGCTCCCCCTCAAGCCAAACATTTTGGCTCAAGTCTTCAGCTTCATTCTTCAATCACATCCTGCAATCCAATCATGGATTTGAATCTGCATAACTTAGTTCCATCCAAAGCTTTAGTGAGTAAATCTGCACATTGCATATTAGTGGACACATAAGTCAGCTGAATGTCTTTACTAAGCAACTTCTCTCTCACATAGTGGTAATGAACTTCTATGTGTTTTGTCCTAGCATGATATATTGGATTAGCTGCAAGGTGAAGAGAACTTGTATTATCTCCAAAAATAATTGGTAGTCTAGTATATAAGCCTAACTCTGTATACAAAAGCTTCAACCAGATAGCTTCTTGAGTGGCATTTGCTAGCCCTCTATACTCTGCTTCAGTAGATGACAAAGCTATTGTGGGTTGTTTCTTGGATGACCAAGAAATTGGTTTATCTCCTGCAAAACATATGTAACCAGATGTACTCCTCCTATCATCCTTGCAACCTGCCCAATCTGCATCTGAGTATACCTTAATATCAATGTCTGATGAATATGGAAAGTACAAACCATGATTTTGTGTTCCCTTTAGGTACTTTACTATCTTCTTTGCTGCCTCCAAATGAGGTACTCTTGGTTTGTGCATAAATTGACTAAGCACACTAACTCCATATGCTATGTCAATTCTTGTCAAGGTAGCATAGTTCAAGCTACCTACCATACTTTGGTATCCTGTGATGTCTTGGATTTCTTCTCCTTCATGAGCACTTAGCTTTAGGTTGACCTCCATAGGAGTAGTTGAGACTTTAGCATCCTGCAAGCCAAACTTCTTGACCATATCCTGCACATACTTCTTTTGAGTGATGTAGATACCTGAATTTGTGTAGACCAATTCAAGACCTAAGAAATACTTTAATAATCCAAGATCATTGATCTTGAATTCCTTCATCATCTGTCCTTTGATCTGTCTAATTCCCTGAACATCATTTCCTGTAATAATGATGTCATCAACATAGACACACAAGTATATTACCTCTGAATTGTTCCTTTTGATAAACAATGAAGTATCTGCTTTACTCATCACAAATCCTTGATCTAGGAGATAGGTTGTCAATCTGTAATTCCATGCTCTAGGTGCCTCCTTTAAACCATACAGAGCCTTCTTCAACTTACAAACATGATTTACCTTATTGGGTTCTTCATAGCCAGGTGGTTGTGACATGTAGACTTCTTCAGATATCCATCCATTCAAGAATGCATTCTTCACATCCAATTGGTACATGTTCCAATTCTTGGATGCAGCTACACTCACCATAACTCTGATAGTTGGCATCTTGGCCACAGGAGAAAATGTCTCCTCATAATCAATGCCTTGGGTTTGTGCAAAACCCTTGGCTACCAACCTAGCTTTATACCTGTTTATTGTACCATCTGAATTTCTTTTGAGTTTGTAGATCCATCTGGATCCTATCACCTTCATAGACTCTTTTTTGGGTACCAAGTCCCAAGTGTCACTCTCTTTGAGAGCCTGAATTTCTTCATCCATTGCTTCCTTCCATTCTGGTTTAGTGATTGCTTCTTCAAATGTACCTAGTTCTTCATTCAAGAGATCCTTTGCAAGATATACAGAGTGCTTGGTTACAAGTGAAGTATCATACCCATACCTAATAGGTTTCTTCTTTTCTCTTTGAGATCTCCTCATAGCTTGAGTTGAGGATTCTGGATTATCTTCTAGTTGCTTCATCTTCATCTTCCCTTTTGATTTCCAAGCCTTGAATTCTTCAATGTTAATGGTGTCTTCATCATCTGAGCTTGTGTCCTCTTTCTGACTTGGTTCTTGCCTGATGAGCTTGGGAAAGTCTTCTTCCATGTCATAAGGTAGACTAACCTTCCTGCACTCATTTTCATACCATGAATCATTTTCATCAAAGATGACATCTCTGCTTACCTTGAAGCCTTTGTTTGAGGGGTTGTAGAATCTGTATCCCTTCTGATTCAAATCATAACCAATGAAGATACACTTTTCAGCTTTAGGGTCTAGCTTTCCCCTTACCTGTGAGGGAATATGCACATATGCAACACACCCAAAGATTTCGCAATGATCCAGAGATGGTCTCTTACCATGCCAAGCCTCATAGGGTGTCATCCCATCAAGTGTCTTTGATGGCAACCTGTTAATTAAGTATGTGGCAGTAGATACACTCTCTGCCCAAAGATAATTTGGCAATTTCTTTTCATTAAGCATAGACCTCGCTGTTTCTACAATGAGTCTATTCCTTCTTTCAGCTACCCCATTTTGTTCAGGTGAGTACCTTGTAGTAATCTCCCTCTTGATGCCTCTTTCCTGTAAGAAATCTTCAAGGTCATTGGAGAAGTATTCTCCACCACCATCTGATCTTAGCCTCTTCAAATGTCTACCTGTTTGATTTTCAACTAATGCAAGATACCTTTTGAAACAATTAAATACTTCATCTTTATGTTTCATGAAGTATAAGACAGTCCACCTGCTATAGTCATCAATGAAGGACACATAGTACCTTGATCCAGATATTGATGGCTCCTTGCTAGGTCCCCAAACATTTGTATGCACCAATTCCAGATAATCTTCATGCATAAAACCTTTCTTGTTATAAGGCAATCTGTGTGACTTACCAAATTGACAAGCTCCACACTTGTATATCATGTGTTGCTTGGATATATTAGGTATCCCAAGCACACATTGATCCCTGCATATTTGCTTTAAGGTCCTTTCTCCAATGTGACCTAATCTCTTGTGCCAAATCTCCAATTCCGATAGCGTTTGATCCTTGTAATTGTACTGAGCAATGTTTTTGGTGTCTTCAAGCTCAAAAGTAAATAACCTACCTGATTTTTCTCCCTTGGCTATTCTTCTGAATCCATGTCTTGGGTCCTCCACATATGCACCATGTTGAGTGAACCTGACCTGTAGACCTTTTTCCACAATCTGACCTACACTCATCAGATTCTTGGTGATTGTTGGAACATACAACACTCTGCTTAATAAATTCTGATTACCATCACTTGTTTTGACATTCCCTACTTTAACAACTGAATGTTTAGTGTCGTCACCTGTCTGCACTTGGTGCTTGCCTTTGGGTTCTTCCAAATCAGAGAGTAAGGCAACATTTCCAGCTACATGGTTAGAGCAACCTGAATCAATATAGAACAAATGATCATCATTGATACCTGACTTAGATGTCATGTTCATAATCAACAAGGAATCATCTTGCTCCTCTGCATCATTGTTGTAATCTTTCCTATTTCTGTATCCACCTTGATAATTGCCATTGTGATTGTAGCTATTGTTGTAATTATTGTTGTAGCCATGGTAGCCTTGAGATTGGTTGAATCTGCCTCTGCCTTGAGAGTATCCTCCTCTTTGGTGACCTCTTCCTCTTTGATTCTTGTAATTTTTGTAGCATTCATCTGTAGTATGGTTAGACAAGCCACAGATATTG
This sequence comes from Ceratopteris richardii, assembly GCA_020310875.1. Taxonomy (NCBI): domain Eukaryota; kingdom Viridiplantae; phylum Streptophyta; class Polypodiopsida; order Polypodiales; family Pteridaceae; genus Ceratopteris; species Ceratopteris richardii. The sequence goes on along the minus strand of CM035418.1, from coordinate 160,283,069 downwards.
CATGGAGAATGGTTGTAGGGTCTCCCCCTACCTGACTTACCTCCTCTGCCCCTACCTCTAGATGATCTACCTCTCCCTGCATAGTTTGCTTGGGAGGTAGAGCCTTCTTCATCAACCTTCTTGCTTTTACCTTTATCTTTTACCTTCTTATCAGTATAAAGGGCAGAGGGATTGTTACCTTTTGATTGCTCTCCATTCTTTGTGATTTTTGCTTCATGTGTAAAGAGTTGTCCAATCAGAGTTGTTAGATCAGGTGCTTGGATGTCCATGTATAAGTCCATTGCTGTAGTAAAGCTCTCCCACTTGTCATCTGCCTTTAGTCCATTGATCACTTGTCTGACTATTTGCTCTTCCTCAATTTCTTCTCCAACACTTGCAAGTTGATCTGCAATGTCCTTGACTTTGGTGACAAAATCTGAGACATATTGTTTTGATTGCTTCCTAAGAGTTGTAAACTCAATCCATAGCTGATTCTTTCTGGCCCTTGTGCTTGATGAAAAATACGTTGACAAGGTTTCCCAAGTCTCTTGGGAAGTCTTACAATTCCTTACATGAGGTAAAAGAAAGTCAGATATAGAGTTTAAGAGATAAGACCTTGCCAAAGCATCTTTTGCACACCATTGGTTGAGCCTCTCATGTTCATCCTTTGTAGGTAGTCCTCTAGTCTTGAATGAGGGCAATTCCTCATCTCCTGATATGTATCCAAATAAGCTTCTCCCTTGTAGATAGGTCTTCATCCTCAATGACCACGCTTGATAATTGTTTCTGTCCAATTTGTCAATGAAGGAAGGGAAACCATCACCCATGATTACCTTATATGCTCTGATACCACTGTTGGGAGTGATGGCTGGATGCACTCAGAAGATTGAGTTGGTACTGCTAATCCTGCTTTGCACCAGCCCTCTTTGATCTTTTTCTTTGTTTCTATTCCTTGATGATGCACCGAAGACTAAGCCTTGTGGAAACTGATATAAGACTGTGTTTTAACTTTTCTGGAAAAAATTTCATCGAAATTTCACCAGACCGAAATTTCACCAGACTGCCACTGTACTGTCACCGTAATTGTACCGGAATGAACTATAATTTTGTTTATAATTACTTCAAGTGAACATACATGAAGTAAGGAAGTGACACATGAACTCTCTTAACTAACAGAACTTTTTCTGAAGTTTAAGAAAAAATTTCTCTAGTTCAGACAGCCTCTTTTCGGTCAGACTTTGTACAGTGTATAGATATCTTTTTCACTGAAAAGATTGATCAACTAAAAATAGAGATGTCTAGCTATAGAGTGAGATATTTCTCAGTCAAAGCTTTGCATTACTCTGCGAGATCTATTTTGTTCTTCTACCGGAAAATTACTCGTTTACTATAAGAATTGCAACAGTGAGCACTTTGACTGTAATTTCTTGATTTCTCGAAACTGACTGAATCAAGTTACTTCAAACTTTGTATGCTTGTGATATACTTTGAGCTGAATCTATCAAGCTTTGAATCACTTGATTTGGTTCAGTAGATCCTGAGATATACTTCTTCAAGGTTGACAGACTTGAAGATGATTGACTCAGAGAATCACAGAGTAGACGAATGTAAGTATTTGTATTAGATCATGTAAATGTACATTCCCACTGGCATGATAAACATAGCTCAATGGTACTCAGAGGTGTAGGCTATAAAGTAGACCTCACACACTCAGTGATTGATACAGTAATGCCTTGGAATGAGTGAAGAACCAAACGCGACATTTTTCCTTGTAGCTTTTATAGGAATTGAGTGATGACTTGAATTAGAATTCAAATCAATCTCCTAAAATCTTTCACCTAAAGAAGTTGATTGAGATATTCTCTCGATCAATCAACCGCCTTTTCACGACTTTCAATCAATTAGGCGTGATTGCGTAATACGCCAAGTCATTTATATTTTTTCAAGAGATAAAATGGTAAGAAATCATAGGCATAAGTTCCTATGGTCTACGTTTCATGTATAGTCTTCAAGGTAGATATCCAAGCCAAATGTGAAGGCTTGTGTTGCACCAACACGACATCGGTCGCCAAGTGATGTTCTGATAATCTCAGTCCTTTTGCCAAATCGGTGAGTAGGGCATCCTAGTCTACTGGCCCAGGAACTTCCAGATGTGGCATACGTAACTTTTCTGAATGTAGAGCATGTTCCACAACAAATAACTGTAATAAATGAGATGGTCTGGGAATGAATATCTCTGAATGATATTCCCTGAACCCAGTGATAAACATTTGCTTGAAGCAGGCTCGTAGATACTGGATACGAGCATGCCATGCATAGATGACATTGATAGATGGTGTGGTGCTCATATCATAAACAAGGTCTTGATTTCCTTCATTAAATCCGAGAGTCGAAAGATGAGGTTCCTTGACATTCTTAAAGGTCTTGAATGTAACCAGCATTAGCTCAAAGATTTTGAGGCACATCTGTGCCATGACATCTGGTATATTCTTGAATCTGACTGCCCAGTGTTGGATGGTTGAAATCATGTAGTTGACCATGGGTTGGCCATGAGGGGCTGCTAAGTACACATAGTTTAGCCACTTTTCACATCCTTTAACCGTCAAAACTGTTTTGGTGTACTCTGGCCAAGACCTTCTTTGAAAGACAGGGCAGTAGCATGGGTTAACGGATCCTCCAGGTAGGTTGAAATATATTCCCATGTGTGGCACTTGCAGGGATGTCTTCTGGTGCAAACTGTGTCGTCGAGGTTGGTTCTTTTGTTGTGCGCTGCTTTATTTCAGCATTATAATCTGCCATTAAGACACAGAATGGAACATACAAATCATTGAATGTGCCAATCCACCTATGATGGGAGAGGTTTCTAAAGTAATCGGATTTGATGATGATTTCTTCCAATTGGGACATCGACTGTATCTCTACTGCCACCCTCTCATCATGGGTTGTAGCCACCTTCTCTAACCTCTACATCCATTCAAGAGCTTCGATCTCAATTGTGTCCATTCCTTCTTCTGTTTGCTTACCCCCTGGTGCAGGCATCGGTACGTATGGGTCTTCAAAGATCTCCTCAACTTCAATTGGAACTAGGTCTTTAGGTTCCGGCTCCACGAGGGGAGAGGGTTGACACTCATATTGAAGAACTTTATTTTTTAGTTCTGCCAGTTGTGCTCTGAGTTCTGCAACTTCTTCAGATGTGTCTGCTTCGGTTGTAACTTCTTTTGGTGAATCTTGCTAAGCTGTCAGTTGCTTTAGTAGGTCATCCCGCTCTCTTTCTAAGGCAGCGTGTGCTTCCAGGAGATTGGTGTGTGTTTCCAATACGATTTGCATATTTGCCGATGGGAATGGCCTTGAAATTCTCTGAGTCGATTTCTTGCGGTGAACCCTCCATTGCTGCTTCCAGGTTCTCTTCGTTCTATTTCTGTAGTCGTTTATTTTCTTCGAGTGCTGCAGACATGTGCTTTCGTAGTAAGGCAAGGTTACGTCGAAGCTTGAGATTGTCCGTTATCTGAGCGTGTAACAGATCATCAAGTTGTTGTTTTTCTTCAGTATCTATTTGGGGTGGATTGGCAATTAACTGATCATGTTGTGCTTGCAATGTACTATACTGCTGTTGTAACTGCCTCTTCTCCTTCTCTAAATTAATGAATCTCTCCTGTAGCATTTCATGATTTCTGAACAAGCTTGTATGTTGGGCATCTAGATGCTGGTAATGCTGTTGTAGTTGAGACATACACTGGTACATATTATTAAATACATTATTAACAGGAGTGGATGCGGGAAAGGTGTTGAATGCAGGGGGGTAGGGAAAAGGGAATGGGAGTGTGTATGCTGTGCTTGAAAAGGGTGAAGTGGGTGGTGGGGGAATGGGAGATTGTGGAAATATGGGGGGAGGGAGAGGTGAAGAAGTAGGTGATATTTCCATGATGTCATATGTGGATGCAGTCGTGGGAGTGATTGTGAACATGGAAATTGTCGGTGTAGTGATGGTTATGAAGGTGTAAAGTGGTGTGTGTAGTTGTGAATATGGACCGCTAGGGAGCGTGATCGGGGGAATGGGATTTTCAGCGGCTACAGTTAGAAGTACCATGTCAATGGTAGTATTTACAATAGGGGTGGTGATAGGTTGTGCGGATTGTGAGGGTTGACTCACAGTCTGTGCTTTGGTATGGGAAGTGGACTCTGGGGCAGTGACGGTGGTGGTGACACTGGTAGTGGGAGGTGAAGGTGGTGGAGTTGGAGGTAGGGGTGGTAAAGGGGGTGACGGGGGTGCACTTGAGGTATGGGCTTCCTCAGTGTCATGAATGGTTTGAGCCATGCCCGTGGTCGTGGATGTGGTGCCCTGTGGTTCTGATACAATACATTCATTTGTTTCCCTGATCGAGGGGGGCATCTGCCGTATCTTCTATCTGATCTTCGCGAGTGCGCAAGAGCGGTATGCACCGTCTCAAGTACCCCTAATACGTCAGCGATCATGTCAAGGGTTGCTCTGTATTGCTCATCCACCCCTTCCTGTTCAAGGATTTGGTTCATGAGGGCTTTTCCTGCTGCCAAGGACAGTTTGTGTTGTTCTTGAACTCGGTTGATGGTATCATACAACTTTTTCAGTTGCTTCGTATAAGCAGGGGCTCCTTCAAGTTCCTGTACAACTTCTTGCTCATATTCATGCTCTTCTTCGTTGGACAGTCCTTCTTGTTCATCCTCTTGTTCCTCTTCTGCAGTCTCCTCTTCATCATCGTCCACTTCGACTACTTCTGGTTGGACTGGATGGGGTTGGTCTGTGACTGTCTGTTGCCCGCTTGCCTCCTCTGCCTCAACTTCTAAATTAGTAGCATTAACTATTCTGGCTACCTCCTCATTAGTGCCATGAGGGAACTCTAGGTCGGTGGGTATAGGTGGAAACACCAGATTTGGTCCTTTTGTGCTATGCCTTGGTAATCTGATAGTGAAAGGTTGCACTCGCCTTGGGAGTCGAGGAGTTGTCTCTGGTGTCAATGTAGCACCGCGGGCCTGTGCACAGGGCATTTGAACTGCTCCCCTCATTTTCTTGGATGGAGGCCCAACGGTTGATAGTCTACGTTGGAATTCTTGCACCCTGGTCCAAACAAGTGCCCTTTGAATTGGCACATCATATGCCAAGCATATCTAAACAATCCTTGTGAGAGCACAACATCCATAAAGTACTGACTTTTGCTTCTTATACCACCGTTGATGTGCCAAGTGTATTTGGTCAATAATCCAATGAGGCATGTTGATTGTCAAATCGAAGGCGTCTGCTAAATATAGACTGAACCATATCTTCTTGGGTGGCATTGTGAACCTCTCTTGAGCAGGGAACGCGAAATGTTGCATGCACATTCGGAGATGAATGGCAATAGTTGGTGTCATTGCCACCATGTCCTTGAGTTTAGTCAGGTTCCTGTTTTTCATGTTGTCTGGGACCATTGACTCCTTCTCCGTGGGGATATGCATGCCTTTCATGTCGAGAGCTTCCCTTACCAAATTGTTCGTCAATTTGAAGCACTTCAGTTCATTATCTCTTGTAAGAGATGGTAGGACAAAGGTGCTATACCCCTTTTTCTCTTTACTAGGAGTGAGGGTGCTAATCAAATATGAACACCTTAGAAAGTTTGGCTTCGGTAATTGGGCTTTGAAGTAATCATATAGTCCCGCCTTCTTCCATATCGGTTTCAACCCTTCATTATTTTGAAGCCTCTCAAACTCTCTCGTAAAGAAATGGTACCAACCCCAACGTCCGTTGAACTCTATTTTGGCCTCCCACAAATAAGTGCCGTCTCCAACAGGTCTTGCCACATCACTGAACCAATGTGAATTTTTGCTTACTAGTGATGTGTGCCCTTGGGGAGGATTCTAAACAGGTAGGGCATGTAAAGCTCTTAACGCCAGTGGTCTTTCCTTCAACTCTTCCTCAATGGGGAGGCTTTCAATGTCCACAATCTGAGGGCTGGTGCCTGCCTGGGAGCTAGTTCCTGCAGCCTCGACCATTTTACTTCTTGTTTGTTGGCTCTGTGAGAATATAGAAGCATGTGTTAACATTGTAAAGGACAAGATAGAAAAAATTTTGTCCCCGTTACAACATTAACATGAGGTTAGTGAGAGGTTATTAGGCCACTAAGTGCTCGGTGATCATGTGTGTAGTTAGTGACTAGATAGTCCTAGGAGCTAAATGGAAAGATGTAGTGTAAGAATGATGCAGTTAGTAGGTGGAGGTGAATTTACAGGTGGGGGTCGGGGGGTTTATTACAAGCTTTGGGCAGCCAAACACAGTGGATGGCTTTCGGTTTTTGTTCGATGGAGACTCTCGAGGGCTTTGTGAGAGTGTGTGCTTGGAAATGAGGTTTTTTAGGGACCCATTTACAAGTGATTCTACTCGTGCTCATGGGTGAATATGTGTTCGTGCGTGATGTATAAGAATGGGTATCAGATGTTCGAGTGAGTGAACTATGTTGTACAGGGTGTGGTCTCTGTGTAGCTATTTGAGCCCGCAAGCAAGCCTTAGGCACCCAAATTTGTCTTGATTGTGGGTCAACCTTCATCGACTTCTTGGGTACCCAGATAGATTTTACTTTCAAAGAAGATTCTTTGGAAGACTGCTTATTAGTGTCGTGTCGTTGATCACTAATAGGAACTTGAGCCAGTTGTTGAGGCTGAACCTCAATAAGATGCTCGCCTTTCCACACCAACATTTGTTTTGGTGGCTGGGACACCTTGCTTCGTACTTTCTTTTGGCCTCGAGCATAGGTAGTCTGCTTCTTCTGCCTTTTATCTGCCTCTGGTTGCTGCATCCTAATGGCCTTTGGAAAAGAAGGGAGTTCCATTGTATCCTTGACTTCTTTGTTTAGATAATCATCCCTTTGCATCACATAGTTTTGGACAAGAATAGTATGGTCATCTTCAGGTGTACTCCTAGAAGGACCAGGAGTGTGTGTCTTTCCTAGTTCCTTGAGTGCTCCATTATCTAACTCAATTGTAATTCGACTCTGATTTACCCATACCTCAAGAAGTCCACTTCTTAGGTGTAGGTTGACTGCATGATCATAGATCCAGTCTTGACCCAAGACAAGAGGCTCAGTGAGGTCCTCATCTTGACACACTAGTACTTTAACTGTCATAAGAGCATCTTGAATGTAAAGGGGGAGTTCCACCTCGCCCATGCAAGGGGTTTCCACACCTCCCAACCCTATGAGATATGCTTCTATAGGATTGAAACTTAATTTCAACTTTTGACAGTAAGAAAATTTAATAGCACTAGTGGCTGCACCTGAGTCAATCAAGGCCCTTACAGTCCTTGCACTCTTTCCTTGTCCTATCTCTAAGGTTACAAAAGGACGTCGATCAATTATTCTATGAGAGCTAAAGCCTAAAACTTCACACATAGCCATATGATATCCTGGGTGCGCATAGTCATCTGTCCTAGGCTGATCTCTACCCTGTCTTCTCAACTTCATTCTTCGGATGCGTTCCAAAGCTTCTGCATGTGCTTCTTCTGGAATTCGTTTTTCTTCTTCCTTGCATTTCTTGGCAATGTTGAGTCTATTTAGCATCTCTTCAGTCAAGGGTTCTTGATATAACTTGACTCTACATCCGCTTATGTAATTAGGGAGAATATCGCCTTCTAAAGTGGCTAGTTGTATTGCTCCACTAGTTGAAATCCTATTGATGATCATAGGTCCATAACCACTTTTTTCTAGCTTTCTTGCATGTTGTTTTAGGGTATACACCAAAACTAAGTCTCCGACCTTCAAGCCTTTATCCTTAACATGAGCATCAAAGTATGCCTTCTATCGCTTCTTAGCTGCATATATCCCTACGGCAGCCCTCAGTCTTGTTTCTCCTAATCGCTCAAGGTCAAAGATTCTAGAGGAGAGCTCATGGCCTGTCCAATCATGCTCTTGTGCTACTTTCAATGTAGGTATCAATAAGTCCAATGGTAGCACTGCATTTTGGCCAAACACTATCTAAAAGGGTGTGGCTTGGAGTACCATTTTATAGGCAACTCTGTATGCCCAAACAACATGGTGTAACTGTTTGTCCCAATCAGAGCATTTATTATTCACTAATTTTGTCGATACATTGCATAGGATCTTATTTATGCTTTCGGCTTGCCCATTAGCTTGTGGATGATAGGTGGTAGACTTCTTGTGTACTACCAAGAATCCTTGGAGAAGATTTTCAATAACTTCATTCAAAAAGTGAGTGCCTCTATCACTTACTAGCTCTATTGGCAGCCCGTATCTAGTGAACACATTCTCAAATAAGAACTTAGCGGTCGTTTGAGCATCATTCTTTGTCGTAGCTTTTACCTCTACCCACTTAGTCAGATAATCTGTGGCCACAATAATGTATTCAGCATGGGAACCCTTAGCTGGGGGATTAATAGGACCTACAAAGTCTATTCCCCACTTAGAGAATGCTCATCCACCCATCATAGGTTTCAATGGCATCTCATCCTTGCGTATAGGATACTGAGTTCGCTGACACACATCACATCTCTTCACATAGGTATGTGCATCTATGTGAAGGGTTGGCGACCACAAGCCTCCAAATAGGATTGCTTTAATCACTCGGTCTGGTCCAAAATGTCCTCTTGCTACACCTTGGTGAGCAGTTTCCAAGATCTTGAGATATTCACTCTCATGGACACATAGTCTCAGGTAACCATCTTTACCATGCTTGTATAAATTATCACCAATAAGTGAGTAGTCTAGGGCTTCTTGTTCTAAACTTCTTTGCCTCCTCAGGGTCATATCTCGAGGGAATGTTTTCGTCCTCAAGAAGGCTACTAGTGGTTCACTCCAATCTGGCACTATGGACACTTGATAAAGAGTGGCATGTTCCACAGGTGGTTTAATGCAACAGACTAGGCATTCTTTACACAACTTGTGTACATCTGCTTCCATAGTTGGCCAATGCACTCCGAATCTCCTTGGTGTCTGTAGGGTCCTTTGCTTTGAGTAGTGTTGCTCTAATGCACCTACATGTGCTAATTGCAACCATTTTGCATACTTGTCCTCTTCCACACAACAAGCCAATATCCCTTGATATGTCTGTTTGTACATGCTTCCTGCCATGATATGGTACTTCTAGGCTTTTACTACCTGCCTATCTTGAGTGTTTATGACTGGGTGGTTAGGCCCATATGTTAATACTGGTACTAATGGCTTAGCCCATTGAGGTACAACTTCCAACTTAAACAAGTAAGCATCAGGAAGGTCATCTGATACTCCTTGCGTTCTCTAGATGTGAGTCTTGAGAGGTGGTCCACTCTCAAGTGAGTCTTACCTTTCCTCACCACACTTCAAAGTCATACTCCGTTAGTAAGAGGAATCATCTTACTAATCTTCCTGTATTGCATGGCTTCTTCAAGAGATATAACAATGCTTGATGGTCAGTAGAAAATTTAAACTTATTTGCAAGCAAACAGTGTCTAAACTTCTTAATCGCATAGACCATGCCTAATCCTTCTCTTTCAGTGGTTGTATAATTCCGTTCAGCTGCATTCAATTGTCTACTAGCATAGGCAATTGGAAGATCCATATTACCTTCACCAGTAGGTTGTGCGAGTACACATCCAATAGCATAATTGGATGCATCCACGTGAACATGAAAGGGCTTATTCCAATCTGGTGTGGTCAAGATTGGTGCTGAACATAATCGTCGTTTAAGCTCATTGAAGGAGTTCTCACACTCTTTAGTCCACTCAAAATTGGTTAAAAGTCCATACAAAGGCTTTGCTATGATGGCATACATGTGTATAAACCGTCGGTAATAGCCACAATGCCCCATGAAAGCTTGTACTTCCTTGACATTCTTTGGCCTAGGTAGCTCCGCTATAGCTTTCACTTTTTCTTTGTTCGTCGATATGCCATTCTTTGACACTATGTGTCCTAGAATCTTGCCTTGCCTGACCATGAAAACACACGTTTCTGGGTTTAGGCAGACTTGATATTCTCTACATTTTTCAAAGATTTGCCTAAGTTCTAGTATATGTGTATGTCTAATGTTGGAATGAGCACAAAGATCATCAACATAGACCTCTAAATTCTTCCTCAAGAACTCTTTAAACACGTGGCACATCAGTCTTTCAAAGGTTGCAGGAGCATTGGTAAGCCCAAATGGCATTACTCGAAAAGCAAATATGCCCCACTCCGTGGAAAAAGCCGTCTTATGCTGATCTTCTAGGGCAATGGCTACCTGATTGTAGCCAGAAAATCCATCAAGGAAGCTGTATACTTCCTTGCCTGCTACTCTTTCTAATAGATGTTCGGTAATTGGAAGTGGATAGTTATCTCGAATTGTGGCTGCATTAACCTTCTTCAAGTTAATGCATACACATAGCTTTCCATTCTTCTTGGGCACCACTACAATGGGGGATACCCAATCAGTGTGCTCAATTTCATAGATAAATCCAGCTTCCACCAGACGATCTATCTCTTCTTTGATCTTGGCAGCATAATTATCATTGTATGTGTATGGCTTTTGCTTAGAGGGTTTTGCATCTGAGGTCATGGGGATAGCATGTGAGAATATGTCAGGGTCTACGCCTTTTAAGTCCTTGTAACTCCAAGCAAATACATCTCTGTACTCCCTTAGCAAGGCTATCAACTCCTGCTCTTCTTCTTCCGTCAGGTCATGTACTATGTAGGTGCACCTTTCTTCTCCTTCCTCTATGGCTACAACTATTTTCTTGGTGGTTTCTTTGTTATCATAGGCCTCCCCTGATTGCGCCTCACGTTTAGGCATTCTTATCATGACTCTCCTATCATCTATTTCGTACTTCTTAAAATTTTCAGGGACCTCAAACAAAGATTCTTCTTCTTCTCGTGTGACTTCTCTCTTCTTTCTTTTCTTTCCTTCATCCTTCGGGGTCACTTGTGTGGTTAACCTTACATCATTTGTGAGCTCTCCATGTATCTGAGGGTGAGCTTCCACTTCGTAGAAGTATTCTTCATCTGATGTAAATGGTGGGTCCATAATGATTGACTCTAAATCGGAGTCACTTGCATCGTCAAATGCATCAGGGCTAGGTTCGCATTCTTCTAAAACTGCATCTCCCATGATTGGTTCTATTCAGAAGACTGAAATGTCATAGCCATCCTCATCACAGTGGGGTGTCCATTGTTCCTCATTGATGGCTACATCCATTGTTGCTAAAATTTCTGCCCAGCCGTGAGGTTCAAATTCTTCATCAAGAAATACTACAGGTGCGTAGGCTGGGTCTTGAATTGATCTATGGGTTTCTTTTGCACCTATCTCTCTGGCCTTTTCTCTCTTCTCTTCTTCTACTACTACTTTACACATCCATAAGTGAGTGTCTTCATGCATCCATGAGGATCCTGATCCTATGGAGTGCATAGACTCCGTGTCATCCTTGGCTCTATGGATGGGATTCCATTGAATAGGCGGTACATCTCTATGAGAGTAATCCTTGAGATTGACTTTGGTTGTAACCCCTAGGTGTTGCAAATACAAAGAATTGGTTCCCCAATCCTGTACCACTTGCAACTATCGCATAAATGGTCTTCCCAAAATCATCTCATAGGCATGATTCTTGCTAAAATCGCATATAGCGAAAGTATGCTCAAACTCAACACCGCATGTAGTGATAGTTATTCCTTCTAGCAAGCCTAAGAGTTTTTCTATGTGACCATCAGCCATCTGTAATTTCATTCTCGTTGGCCTAAGTGCTGGCTTTCCCCAACGCTTCCATAGGGAAGTGGTAGCAATTGCAACTCTTGCGCCTGAGTCCAGAATTGCCTTGGTTGTGTATCCTTGATGGGTGATGGGAAGATAGGTGTTTTTTCTTCTCCTTCACTCATGTCTCCTATCTTGTCCAAGGGTATTTCTGGCACTGTTCTATGAGATCCTACTTGGGAACGCGGTTTAACTATCTCTGGTACCTGTTTGGCTACATGTTTCCATAGTTCTAGCCTAACCTTGAGTAAATCTTCTAAAGTGAGATTGCACTGCACTTTAGTATTCTTTACTACCTCCGTATTCCTAGGTATGACTGAGTCTTCGTTTCGTACCATGACCTTGGGTGCTCTCATAGAAGTAGACTTTGCTTCCCATGGGCCTGTGAAATGGGGCAATTCCTGTAAGGAGTTAGACTCAAAGTCTAATCTCTCCTGAGATTGGGTACTCTCTTGCTCCTCATAAATGGAAGGAATATCTTGTGGGAATTGGTCATGTGCATCATCCACAAGTTCAATGGGAGGAGGGACCTCACTCTCTTTAGCCCATTTCTCTTCTTGAATCTCTCGCAAGAACTCTGGTGTGTACCTATTCATAGAAGAGGATGTGTCTGGCTCTGTGGAGTTGGGTACATAGGCTTCCTGGGTAGGAAGGATTACTCTTTTACTTGCCTTGCCCTTACTTGGAGGGGTGGGTTCCTTTTCTGATTGTGCAATCGGCCTCTCCAATCTTTCTAGCAGTCCATCAAAGTGAAACTACGTCTTAGCTGAACTAGAGATGTTAAAGAGGCGATTGGCTTCAAACATGGTTTGAGCCAATTCCACGATCTTAGCAAAAATTTTAGTTCGTTCAAGCTCTAGTTCAGCTCTAGGGTAACATTTTTCATGATCCATTACGTTTGGCCCTTCTTGGATCCTGGCCTGATATGCTTTAAGCATCATGTTAAGGTCCTCGGGAGTCAGATCTGCTAGGATTGATCCTACTCTAGGGGGTGGTGGGATTGTATGAGGCGGGTTGGAAGGTGGTGGATTGGATGGAGATGGGAATGGTGGTGGTGGGGTAGTGTGAGAGTGAGTTTGAGATGTAAGTCCAATTATCCTGGCTCTCGTTTCTCTTAGGCTTTCCTCGAGTTCACTCATCTTCTTTGCCCATTGTCTTTTCATTCTCTCGTGGCTATCTCTCCAGGCTCTAGTTCTCTTCTTGGTTATGCTTTCAATTTCACTAACTTCGGCACTCTTTTCTTGGCCTACTCCTGGGTTCTGCTACAAAGCCTGGGCTCTAGTGACCACTTGCACTGGTGCAGTGGAAGTGACACTTCCTGTTGATTCTACAACTAACCCAATAACGTTAATAGGAGTGATTTTTGGCATATTATTGGGATTCTTTGGGCAATCTCGTAAGAGACGCTCTTTTCCACAATCTTGACAAAAGCCCTATATTATTACTGACTGGGTTTGTGTAGGTGTAGGCATTGGGCAATCATGAATGAGGTGATCACCCTGACATCTGTAGCATGGTCCTCTAGGGAATGGGGGTCTTACTTGCCTAGGTTGAGGTCTAGAGTTGGGATTTGCATACATGACATTTGCATACTCTGGGTCCCAACTAGGTTCACTCGGTTCTTCACTATAGTAGGACTCACCATGTTCAGGAGACTGCATGTAGTAAGCCTGGGGGCTATCAATATGTGTAGAATCAAAGCTATGGTCACTGGGGTCACTTTCTGAAAGCAATGGTGTTACTGGCACTATGGCTCTATTCAGGTTCTCTTCTACAGCGGCATACTTTACTGGGATCACATTGGCTGGAGCTGGAGGTTGTTGGGCTAGCACTGGTTGAGGTCTCTGTTGGGTCTGATATTGTGTTTGGTAGGTTTTTTGAGGCCTAGCACACTGTTGTGGTGGGTATTGGTTCTGGTATCTGCCCTGTTGTGGATATGGTTGAGGGTAGGTTTGCCTAACCGCTTGCTTATTGTATGGGCAATCTTGTGCTGTGTGATTAGTGTATCTCCGTTCTATGGTGCAATATTGGCTACTGGGATTCACTTGGGGTTGAGCCATGATGGGGCATACATTCGCCATATGGTCACCTCCACAAGTATAGCACCGTTTAACTGCGGCAAATCTTGGGATTTGTTTTCTAGAGACACCTAGTTTTTGAGCTACTTTCTCAGTGAGTTCCTCAATAGATGTGGATTGTGTGGAAGAGAGGCTAGAAGAACTATCTGAATCTTTGTAGATTTTCGAAAGCTCTAATTCCTCCCCTAGGTTATCCTCGATGTCGATGCACATGCGTACACACTCTTCTATGGTCCTCAGGTCCTTTAAGTACACGTATGATCTCAACTTTGTGCTTAGCAGTCCATCTAAGAATAAAGCCACTTGTTTGGCTGGAGTGGGTAGCTCAGTGTAGAGGAGGTACTGGGGTATCTATTTTTAACAGGAGCATGCAGCAAGCACTCCAATACTTCACCTACTCAAGGGAGATTCTCCTTAGGGAAATATACCCTTTAACACTTCTCTGAGCAGGCAGATATCAATGATTGCACAGAGTTGTGAATACTTAGGGATAATATTAATGACAAAATGACAATAATGGAAGACCAACCACTCCTTAGTTCGAATCAGATGATTACAACATAGGAAAAAGAGATGCTCAAAAGTTTATGCTATGGGCTAACATGCCACTCCAGAACTAAACAACATCAATACAAGGGATTCATCCAATCCGTACAATGGACACAACTAGATGTAGACTAGCACTGATCAATACAAAGTATGAAGACTTGCTCTAAGGGGAAGAGCACGAAATACGAATGACTCACACTGAATGACAAAACCAAGCCACTCTCTTCACACTATAGTGTTATTAGCCCTCACTGGGAAGCCCACGCTCTGTATCCTCACCATAGAGTGACTTCCTACAGTAGGCTTGTAGCCACAAAGTGCCAAGAGAGGACCCCTCTATGTACGTATGTATATGTGTTTCCAAATGAACACAATCCATTGCTTTTATAGGCACCAATAGGCCAAGAGGGCCTTGCCGATTCCTCGCATCCACTGATCATGCGCCAGTTGATTGCCCAAGATTGGAGGGGTAAATCAAATATGCCACCAGTCTTGAATTGGATCCTCAAAATTAGGCAGTCATCATGAATGGTTGGCGACAACAGTCATTTCTCCACTTTCACTTTTACCACTTAAACTTTTACTGTTGCATGGAAGCTGAGACCCTCATTTTGTGCCGCCCGTGATGTTTGAATGACCCTGAGAAGCACATCCTTCACCTAATTTTTGTAGTAGCTTTTGATCCTTCATATTAAGTGGGTGGTGTGGGAGGTGAGTTGTGGGGAGTTGAGGGAGATTACGGGGGTTGTGGGAGGTTGTGGGTGGGAATAGGGGGTGAGTTGTGGGGAGTTGCGGGGGTTTTTGGGGTGTGGTAAAACATTGATCCAAAATTTCAAAGTTATTATTGCACCATTGGAAAGTACTCGTCGAGAGGTTTCCAACGATATATAACATTGTAGTGTTTGGTTGCGAAAGGATCCTCCAAATATCCATCCAAAACTGCATGAGAACCTTATGGGAGGTCGTGACAAATTGCGGGGTTTGTGGGATTCGTGGGGTTTGTGGGGGGTTGTGGAGGGGTGTGGAGTTGTGGGGGGTTGTGGAGTTTGTGGAGGGCTGTGGAGGGGTGTGCAGTTGTGTGGGGTTTGTGGAGTTTGTGGAGGGCTGTGGAGGGGTGTGGAGTTGTGTGGGCTTTGTGGGGTTTGTGGAGGGTTGTGGAGGGGTGTGGAGTTTGTGGGGGGTTGTGGAGTTGTGTGGGGTTTGTGGGGGGTTGTGGAGGGGTGTGGAGTTGTGTGGGGTTTGTGGAGGGCTATGGGGGGGTGTGGAGTTGTGTGGGGTTTATGGAGTTTGTGGAGGGCTGTGGAGGGGTGTGGAAGTGGAGTTGTGTGGGGTTTGTGAAGTTTGTGGAGGATTTTGGAGGGGTGTGGAGTTGTGTGGGGTTTGTGGGGCTCGTTGGGTTTGGGGGGTTTGTGGAGGGTTGTGGAGGGGTGTGGAGTTTCTGGGGGGTTGTGGAGTTTGTGGAGGGCTGTGGAGGGGTGTGGAGTTGTGGAGGGTTGTGGAGGGGTGTGGAGTTGTGTGGGGTTTGTGGGGTTTGTTGAGGGTTGTGGAGGGGTGTGGAGTTGTGTGGGGTTTGTGGGGTTTGTGAGGGGTTGTGGAGGGGTGTGGAGTTGTGTGGGGTTTGTGGAGTTTGTGGAGGGGTGTGGAGGGGTGTGGAGTTGTGTGGGGTTTGTGGAGTTTGTGGAGGGGTGTGGAGGGTTGTGGAGTTGTGTGGGGTTTGTGGAGTTTGTGGAGGGTTGTGGAGGGGTGTGGAGTTGTGTGGGGTTTGTGGGGTTTGTGGACGGTTGTGGAGGGGTGTGGAGTTTGTGGGGGGTTGTGGAGTTTGTGGAGGGCTGTGGAGGGGTGTGGAGTTGTGTGGGGTTTGTGGAGTTTGTGGAGGGCTGTGGAGGGGTGGGGAGTTTGAGGGGTTTGTGGGGTTTGTGGAGGGGTGTGGAGTTGTGTGGGGTTTGTGGAGTTTGTGGAGGGTTGTGGAGGGGTGTGGAGTTGTGTGGGGTTTGTGGGGTTCGTGGGGTTTGTGGGGTTTGTGGAGGGTTGTGGAGTTGTGTGGGGTTTGTGGTGATGGTGGGGGTCAAGGGGTGGTGGGGGAAAAGAGGAGGGCTGGTGGAGTTGGGGGGGGTCATGGTGATGGTGGGGGCTGCGGGGGGGGGGGGGGGTGGGGGAAAAGAGGAGGGGACGGTGGGGTTGGAGGGTGTCATGGTGATGGTGGGGGCCGCGGGGTTGGTGGGGGAAAAGAGGAGGGCTTGTGGAGTTGGAGGGGGTGGAGGTGATGGTGGGGGCCGTGGGGGTGGTGGGGGAAAAGAGGAGGGTTGGTGGAGTTGGAGGGGGTCATGGTGATGGTGGGGGCCACGGGGGTGGTGGGGGAAAAGAGGAGGGGATGGTGGGGTCGGAGGGGGTTGGGGGGAAGAGAGAGAGAGGGAAATGCCGCGATACAGACCCCCACATCAAGTCTTTGCACCGTCCCGGTGCAATTCCCGAAGCTGAAAACAAGATAGTGAAGGAAGTTCTTCCTCGTTGACTTAATTTAGGTGATTCTTCACCCTGGAGATATTGACCAGGTTTTTTTTTACTTTTTTTTCACTCTTTTTATATATATATGTATAATAAACTACAATCGCTGAATGAAATACGGT
This sequence comes from Ceratopteris richardii, assembly GCA_020310875.1. Classification (NCBI taxonomy): domain Eukaryota; kingdom Viridiplantae; phylum Streptophyta; class Polypodiopsida; order Polypodiales; family Pteridaceae; genus Ceratopteris; species Ceratopteris richardii. The sequence continues at coordinate 160,266,124 of CM035418.1, read as the reverse complement.
AGGTAGGGTGAATGAAATGCTTCCAATTTACCTTAATTCAGGTACTTCTTCACCCTGGAGATATTGACCAGGGGTATCCTCTTACCCTGCAAATCCTCCAGATGTACTGCTCCATGAGGTAATACCTTTACCACCGTGTAAGGTCCTATCCATTTGGGTGCCAGTTTGGTTGGAATAGCTGGGACCTGATGCACTAAAACCATGGATCCTTCCTGAACTTCATTAGACCTCAGATACCTGTCATGTCGTCTCTTGCACTCTTCTTGTGTTACCTGAAGTTTTTGCATTGCTCCTTCTCTGTATTCTTCTAATGCCACCGATCTCTCAATGGAAGGTTCAATTCCAATGGTTTTGGTTCCCATTTCCTTTTTGATAATGACTTCAAATGGGGCCAATGCCTCTTTTCCATATACTAAGCGAAATGGACTCTCACTAGTGGTTCCCCTTCTTGTAGTTCTGAAAGCCCAAATTGCACCGATCAATGCTTGTGGCCAAAAGCTTTGATGATCAAAAGATAATTTGTGCAGCAACCCGATCAAAATCTTATTGGAGCTCTCTGCTTGGCCATTTGCCCTTGGATAGTAGGCACAAGATTTTTTATGGAAGACCTTGTACCTGTCAAATATAAATTGGAGTAGTTGATTTACAAAATGTGTTCCCCTATCACCAGTGATTTCCAGTGGGCAACCAAATCTTGAGAAAATACGTTTATACAAGAACTTAGCTACTCTTAACGCAGTGTAGTCCACAGTAGCTTTAGCCTCTATCCATTTAGTTGCATAACATGTGGCCATCAAAATATACTTCTTACCCCCAGGTTGACCAGTTGGACTAATTGGTCCTATGAAATCAAGACCCCATCGTTCAAATGGGAGCCATCCTATAGATATGACTAATGGTTGGAAATTCAATCTGGTTGGCGTAGGAGCACATCTCTGGAAAATGTGGCATTCTTTAGCAAACTTGATCGCATCCTTGTAAATATGAGGCCGCCATAGTCCCTTGTGGATGATTCTGTGAGCCAATTCTTCCCCCTTTAGATGCCCTTCACTGTGTGCAGCTTTTAACAAAAGATTCACCTCCTTTGGATAAACACACTTTCTCAAGATATCATCTTGACAATATCTATATAAATTCCCATTTATGAGTGAGTATGCCTTGGTTTTAAGGAGTAATCTTCTTTTTTCTATAGGTGTCAAATGCTTTGGGAGTTTTCCAGTAGTAAGAAAATCAAGAATTCCATCATACCAATCAGTCTGAGTTGCTACTAGGAAGAGATTACTATCCACCAGTTCATCATTAATACATGTTGCCTTCTCGCTCATTGCAGTCCTGGACACTTGATCTACCATGTAGTGCTCTCTTCCTGGCTTAATATGAATATCAAAGTTGAATTCTTGAAAGAGGAGTAGCCATCTCCAAATCCTTCCAGCTACTCTAGGCTTGTTTATCAAGTACTTCAAGGGCCGAGGGTCGGATATGACTATAAAATGTACACCGAGAAGGTAATGCCAAAACTTCTGAAGAGAAAATACAATAGCCAAGCCTTCCCTTTCGGTGGTACTGTAGTTCCTTTCTGCTTGGGTGAGTAGTCTGCTGGCATACGAGATAGGTCTATCAACCTTGTGTGATGATGGTTGAGCTAGAACTGCACCAACAGCATGAAGACTAGCATCTGTATGCACATGAAACTCTAATGACCAGTTAGGAACACTTAAAAGTGGAGCAGTACATAACCTCATTTTCAGTTCACAAAATGCTTTCTCAGCTTCAGCACTCCATGAGAAAGGGACCTTTTTACTGGTAAGCCTTGATAAGGGCTTAGCTATTTCCGAATACATTCGTATGAATCTTCTATGATATCCTGCATGGCCCAAAAAACTTTGCACTTCTTTTGGGCTTTGTGGAATAGGCATGGATAGAATAGTAGTAACCTTTGCAGGATCAACCATTATCCCTTCAGCAGATACTATGTGACCAAGAAGAGTGCCCTTGGTGACCAAAAAATGACATTTAGCAGGATTTAACTTCAAATCTGTTTTGAGACATTGCTCAAAGATTTCCTTTAGATTTTCCAAATGATCATGGAAATCTTGAACTGCTGCTCTTCTATCTCTGCCTGAAAACACTGAAAAGTCATCCATGAAAATGTGGAGAAAGGTTGTTAACCACTTGCCCAATATCAGATACATTGTTATATTAAATGAAGCTGGTGCATTCTTCAAACCAAAAGCCATGCGAGTATAGACATAAGTGCCCCATGGAGTAACAAAGGCTGTTTTGTCCCTATCATCAGGATGGATCACTATCTGATTGTAGTCACTAAAACCATCCAAGAAGCTATACAAAGTGTGACTGGCTACTTCCTCAAGTACTTACTCTAAAAAAGGCTGGGGAAATCCATCTTGAACAGTCACTTTATTTAAGGCACAAAAGTCAACGCAAACTCTTATTTTTCCACTATTTGTCTTGGGTACAATAACCCTAGAAGAAATCCACCTGGAATGTTCTACTAGAACAATTATACCTGCTTCGTCTAGTTTTGTAACTTCGAACTTTACCACCTCTACATATTTTGGATTGAGTCGATACGGCCTACTTCTTGCAGGCGCGGCTCCCTCAACTAAGGGTATTCTATGTAATCCAAGCTCCTCTGGTATCCCTGTTAGATCTTTGTAGGACCATGCGAAGACATTTTTGTAGGCAAAAAGTAAAGAAGTTACCTTCTGCAGTAAAGGAGGATAATGTCATAGCCAAGAGGCTAAGTGGACTACTTGAGGGTTCTCTTCATCCCCTAGATTTACTTCTTGAACCAGTGTTTGAGGACTAGCCTTGTTTGAGAAATCATCTCCACTGTATGCGGGAGTGGAATTTAGCTTATATTCTGCAATATGTTCCCTAGTCCATCCTTGAAGTATATCCGAAAAGGGGAGATCCTCTCTGCATTCAGGCTCATAACTTTCCTTTTCTCGAACTTCTATAGTTGTTGCCCCTACGATGTTTGTATTCTCCTGCAAACTTCCCTTCTTCAACTCCTTGGGAACTTCATGGCCTTTTCCTGCAACTCCTTCATCCGTAACTTCTTCTTCTATTTCACTGATTTCCACCGTGCAACACTCTACACTTTCCATCATCCAATTCAATAATGTATCTTCTTCTTGGGGTAGAGAGGGCATTACCTGAGTGTCCACAGTATACCCAGTAGTTTTCCCTGAGTCAAATCCTTCTTCCAAATGTAGTTGCAGTTGGCTATTAGTGCTTGTTGAAATCCATAGTTTGTTTTTCCCCCAATCTTGCAAAGCTTTTGCTTCCCTTAGCCAAGGTCTCCCCAGGAGTAAAGGGTAAGAAGTTTCCTATGGAAGTGCAATAACAAAAAAATAAAATGGCAACCCTGTACTATCATCAGTACCTTTTCAATAATGCCAAGAGGCACAACCCGATGTTGATCTGCTAGTGTAACTGTGAATTGTGCCATCTTGGTGGGGTTCAAATTCAGTTTCTTCATTGTTAAATCTGGCATCAAATTGATACCAGAGCCTCCATCTATGATTACACCTGTGAGAGCTTCATCCTTTATACAAACAGATAATCTTGAGCTTTGGTAGTCTGCCAAGGGTGCAGGGGGAAAATCAACCATGAAACCATCTATACTGGGTGCTTGGATCAAGTGAGTAGAGTGTATAATCTTCAATAAGTCACTTCTTATTTTTGAATCCATTCTTATAAGTTCGTATAGACTAACCTTGTGATGAATACCTTTCAAGATCTGTTCCATGTTTACCTCATGAGTGTCTTCTTGCAGAGTTGTTGGTTGGTCCCTTGTTGCAGAAGATGAAACAACATAAGACTGAGTGGTCATACCTTCTTCTTGTGGAGAGACTGCAATCATGTGGATTGGAGCAGGACGACTTCTTGGGCAGCCTTTGGTATAGTGATCCTTGGCGTCTGGACAATGTTGACAAGGAGGTGCATCTTCTGGAAGGGAACACCTATTTTGCATATGGCCATACTCACCACAGCGATAACACATCAATGGTCTATTATATCTAGGCTTTGTCATACGATTTTTCTCTCTATTAGGTGCATTTGAAGTACTAGCATAATATGAATCCAAAGCTTGAGGGTTACTTCGTTGCGGTGTACCCTTGAGGTAGTAATAGTCTCTAGCTTCATGACCATCCTTTCCACAAATTTGACAGCTTACCTTGTTAGGGCAATTAGCATTGGAATGCCCATTGTTGTTACATATTGTGCACCAAATCTGCCTTCTTGTATCCTGAGTGGTCCGCAAATCTTCTAACTCACGAAGAAGTTGGGCTACTTCATCATCAGCGCGATGTAGTGGTGGCAAAACCTTGTCTTCTTGTTGATTTTGTTGCATTCTTAATGCCTCCAGTTCCTTCCTTAGTTGCCCAATAGGGTCTAGTTCTGCAGCATAATTCGGTTGTGTATCCCCTTCAAAATGTTGTCTAGCTTCTTCAATGCGTGATGCTGCTGCAACAAAATCATTGAGGGTTGCATCCAATCTAAGAGACTCACGTAGCTTCTGCTGAGATGACCTGGGCAGAGCTTTTTCTATCCATTTTTTAACCAAGAAGTCACCTGGAGCATGTGGCAAATGTGCAACAAGTGCTTTTGTTCTAGTGTGAAGTTCATGAAAGGATTCACCTGATCTTAGCCTTAGATTCTCGAGCTGGTCTAGAGCTCTTTCTGAGGCGTCACTAGGTCGAAATGTCTATGAGAATGCCGTCTTCAAAGCCTCCCATGTAGCAAAATGGCCATCTGCATATTGACTGTACCATTTGTCAGCAAAGCCTTCCAATGTGGATGGAAAGAGTACCAACATTGCATCCTCTCTGTTCTGCAGACCTCGTCCTCGACATAAGGAGATGAACCTCCTCACATGATCATCAACATCCTCATAAGCTTGTCCCTTGAAGGTAGGGAACTTGATATTGAGTCTGGAGAGTAAATGAGAGAGATCGTCCATTTGCACTGGTGTTTCTTCTGACGTATCTGAGGAGAAGTCTAATGTTCCCCTATGCTTCTCCTTTGATAGTGGTGTTGCTCCAAAATCAATAGATAAATTCAAAGAGGGTAGAGGGGAGGTAGGTTCACTAGTCGAAGATATAGCTGTCTTGTTAAGGCTCCTTCGTATACGAAAAGGCTCCTTATATGCTCGCGTATGGGTCATGTACCTACTTGCAAATGCAATACGGCAAAAATACTGAAAAAGAGGACTATTTACTATCCTCAGGGCCTCTCACAGAAATGCAAGTGTCCCACCAGGCGTGCCAAACTGTAGAGGAGGTACTGGGGTATCTATTCTTAACAGGAGCATGCAGCAAGCACTCCAGTACTTCAGCTACTCAAGGGAGATTCTCCTTAGGGAAATATACCCTTTAACACTTCTGTGAGCAGGCAGATATCAATGATTGCACAGAGTTGTGAGTACTTAGGGATAATATTAATGACAAAATGACAATAATGGAAGACCAACCACTCCTTAGTTCGAATCAGATGATTACAACATAGGAAAAAGCGATGCTCAAAAGTTTATGCTGTGGGCTAACATGCCACTCCAGAACTAAACAACATCAATACAAGGGATTCATCCAATCCGTACAATGGACACAACTAGATGTAGACTAGCACTAATCAATACAAAGTATGAAGACTTGCTCTAAGGGGAAGAGCATGAAATACCAATGACTCACACTGAATGATAAAACCAAGCCACTCTCTTCACACTATAGTGCTATTAGCCCTCACTGGGAAGCCCACACTCTGTATCCTCACCACAGAGTGACTTCCTACAGTAGGCTTGTAGCCACAAAGTGTCAAGAGAGGACCCCTCTACGTACGTATGTATATGTGTGTCCAAATGAACACAAATCCATTGCTTTTATAGGTTCCAATAGGCCAAGAGGGCCTTGTCGATTCCTCACGTCCACTGATCATGTGCCAGTTGATTGCCCAAGATTGGAGGGGTAAATCAAATATGCCACCAGTCTTGAATTGGATCCTCAGAATTAGGCACTCGTCATGAATGGTTGGCGGCAACAGTCATTTCTCCACTTTCACTTTTACCACTTACACTTTTACTGTCACTTTTGCATGCAAGCTGAGATCCTCATTTTGTGCCACCCATGATGTTTGAATGATCCTGAGAAGCGCATCCTTCACCTAATTTTTGTAGTAGCTTTTGATCCTTCATATTAAGTGGGCAGTGTGGGAGATGCGTTGTGGGGAATTGAGGGAGATTACGGGGGTTGTGGGAGGTTGTGGGTTGGGAATAGGGGGTGAGTTGTGGGGGTTCTTGGGGTGTGGTCAAAAATTGCTCCAAGATTTCAAAGTTATTATTGCATAATTGGAAAGTACTCGTCAAGAGCTTTCCAACGATATATAACATTGTAGTGTTTGGTTGAGAAATGATCCTCCAAATATCCATCCAAAACTGCATGAGAACCTTATGGGAGGTCGTGGGAAATTGTGCGGTTTGTGGGATTCGTGGGGTTTGTGGGATTTGTGGGGGGTTGTGGAGGGGTGTGAAGTTGTGTGGGGTTTGTGGAGTTTGTGGAGGGGTGTGGAGGGGTGTGGAGTTGTGTGGGGTTTGTGGAGTTTGTGGAGGGTTGTGGAGGGGTGTGGAGTTGTGTGGGGTTTGTGGGGTTCGTGGGGTTCGTGGGGTTTGTGGAGGGTTGTGGAGGGGTGTGGAGTTTGTGGGGGGTTGTGGAGTTGTGTGGGGTTCGTGGGGTTTGTGGGGTTTGTGGGGGGTTGTGGAGGGGTGTGGAGTTATGTGGGGTTTGTCGAGTTTGTGGAGGGCTGTGGGGGGGTGTGGAGTTGTGTGGGGTTTGTGGAGTTTGTGGAGGGGTGTGGAGTTATGTGGGGTTTGTGGAGTTTGTGGAGGGCTGTGGAGGGGTGTGGAGTTGTGTGGGGTTTGTGGAGTTTGTGGAGGGTTGTGGAGGGTTGTGGAGGGGTGTGGAGTTGTGTGGCCACATGATCATATGGGTCTCCAGTACCATCGAAGTAGTTCTTCATGGAATTAACCAGCTGTGTAGGTCTCAAGATTCTGGTGTGTTCCCTTGGCCTTGGCAAAGGAAAATCATCAGCATTTCTTAGGTTCCTTGGAACTCTAGTTCTCTCTATTTCTTCTCTAGCCGTCTCTGCTCGTGTTTGTTCTCTTCCTATTGGGTTGGCAAAGCTTACCTCAGGTCTATCTCTACTTCTATCTCTTTGAGCTCCATGAGCTTGGGATGTTCCAGCCCCTTGGTGGCCATAAGAAACATTAGATCTTGGTTGGGGGAAAATAAATTTTCCCTTCCAAGTGTAGGCATGCCTACCATGCTCTGTGACCACAAAGATCCTCTCTGAAGTATTGTCTAGATAGGTCACTTTGCCTGGACTATCAGGATCTTTGAACTCATAGATCGTGATTGTTCCTACCTCATTTGGTTGATCAGGCTTATACCTCCAGATGGCTTCATCGGTCTCTCCGTTTAAGAGTAGATATATGCTCTTATTGTCCTAGGGAGCCCACTCTGGTGTGAGAATCCTAGTGAGAATTGATTTGCCTCGAGGGGTTTTAGGTTCTACACTCATGTTCCCTTGCTCTAGGTCACCTAAGTCTGTTTCTGGGATCACATTTCCGAATTCATCTGTCCTTTCTGGGTGACTGGTGACTACATATATGGTTCCTTCTTTGTCCAAGTATGCTCCATTTTCAAACTTGACTACTGGACGTTCTAGTCCAAGGATTAATCTGGGTTTCTGATATGGACCACAGATCTTCCTAGGCCGTCCTCATAGATGCTAGCACCTAATCGGTTGGTCCTAACGTATTCCAACTGTGTCTTGTAGGGGCCTTCTACCCTGTGTAAATATGGCACACCTGAACTTCCTGTAGGTCTCTCCATTCCATGGGACATCTCAGACTCGCTAGTTTCCGAGCTAGGGTAGTGAGAATGATGGCTCAACTGGTGGGTCCAAGACCTAGCAGTATGATTGACACTAGCCTCTGAAGATCTAAGACTTTGCCTATCTCTCCCTAGGTGTCGTCCTGATCTAAGGTTCATATGCCTAATTGAATAGTCCCAATTTTCCCAAGTACAACCTCGTTGCAACGTTCTTTCGTATCAGTTACTTGGTTATTTTTTAGTTGATTATCGTGTTTATGATCTTGTCTGATATCACGCCGTCAGGAATACTTGAGTTAATTTTTGCACTTTAAGTTGATCGTTCCACGTTAAGTTCTTTTCCTTTCAAGTTATCGGTCACACACAGGTTATCTCTTGACTTGAATTTGATTTCTTAGATAGTCTTTGACTTGTCTCGTGCCTATCGTTGCCCTGACTTACTTCTAGCACTACTCGCACTTAGCTTGAGCTAGGAATTGACAAAGGGAGTTGAGAATCATCCAACCTCACTTGTAGATCCCTTGCCCCTTTGATGCTCAAGAACCCGGTTCTCAAGCTTGCAAAAAGCCCTTGCTCTGGATACCCTCAAGTGCTCTCAATGGACCAAATGAGCGATTTTTCTATCGATCGCGATCCATAGAGGTCTGCGACACAGAGACAGGGCCGAGATTTTCCGTACTTGTGTAGCCTGCTGGAGATGGTGGGATAGCCAGATCCTGCAAGAAAACTCAAGAAACATGCAAAAAGAGTGCACACAAATCGCTCTCTCTCACAAGTGAAATGAGGGAAATGGGAGGGGAAAGGAGATATGATAAAAAAACTAAAATTTTCGTGATGATGGAGATGGAGATCGGATATGGTGAGGATGATGATGGTGAAGTAAGAAAGAGAAAAGTAAGAAAAAGTAAAGAAATTACCTACAATGCCAACATCACAACTCTACGTCTTACCATCACACGCTCGTCCTCAAAGCTCGATCCCCGGCAACGGCGATAAAATTTGGTGAAGCTCAGTGATGAGTAGCACCTCCTTTAATGTCAGTCCGGGAAGACGTGAGGATGGTATGAAGACCTCGAACAGTGATGGCACAAGTGTGTGAGTGAGATGCACACAAACATGCACACACGTACACACACACGCGCACACACGGCAAGAACAAAGAGAGAGACAATGGAGTTCTTTGGATTATTTCAAAAGTGCTCATACAAGTTCAAATCTATTACAAGCTAACCTAAAAAATGAGCTCTCTTGCTCTATTTATAGTTTTTTACTAGCTTTGGCCCTGTCCAGACCTAGTGTCCGGCCTAGTTAAAAATTAGGTTCTAAGGCCTATTTGAGGGCTCAAACGGATTCTAAAAACTATGAAAATTGATAGATAGATACTTCTAATGCTCCTCAAGCTCAAGGACTCCTTGGTTTGCACAAAATGGAGCTACAAAAAAGTGAAATTGTATTTACAATGATGTAGAGTGACTAAATTCACTATTTAGGAAGTATTACTTCATGGAAAAATTTGGACGGCCTACTTGCCAGATCTTCGTTGACTACTTTGTGTGCTTGTGCTTTCTCTTTGCTCTGAATCCCTTCTTTGACTTCCTTATCTTGTGAGTCCTTGGATACCTTGACTGCTACCAACAAGCTCTTGCTCATTTTTCTTCATGAAAGAGTCCCTTTCTTTTACACACATGCATATGTTGTACCCAATGCACATGGTGATTTTTGGAATTTTAAAGATCATCAATACTCATTCTCGTCTGAATCTAGAGTGAACAAGTATTTAAAATTGAATGATAATGAGGTTGGTATTTTATTTTCAAATATCTTTTCTATGTGATGATTTCCCTTTTTTTCTCTGAAATAAGTTTAGCGCAAAAAATGAGAGAAATAGAAGAAATTTGAAGGGTGTTTCAAAGAATGTTGATTAGGATGCTATCCCTTTCATGCAAGATCCACTCTCTTTCAGCTTTTTATTCTAGAAACAATCTCTAGTGTTTGAAGGGTGGATTCCTCCCAAAGTTGTTATTCTTCTAACCAGGCAATCTATAGATTTCTCAATGGATTAGTCTTTGGAGGAGCAATTGGAGTCAATAACACATATTTCCTTCCAAATTTTGTAGACGGTTGTGCTTTTGATTACATTCAAGAGCATCACCAAGTATGTCTTGTTTCTAGCTAGTTGGTTTGTTTAGCATGGGGAATCTTTTCACATTCTTCAAAACTAAGTATGGACATGAGAGGAGACATCATTCACCCCATAGAGGAGATCTAAAAATATTTCTAGATCTAGAATTGTTCTATAAAAACTTTACACCATGGAGGAGTGCCACAAATCTTGTGACGATTTCTTGCATTTGCAAGCACTTGAAGTTGTACAATCATTGATATCGATAATTTGAAAATTTTGTAAGATTTGATATTTGTAATCAAAACATGACTACTTTCACATTTTTGGAGTTTGCAACTCTGCATTTTAATGTGCATTCATGAGTATTGATTTTTCACTTTTATACATAGTATGTTCAAGTTCAGAGGCATTTTATTGGTTAATTTTCTCAATATTGATCATTTATGATATTTGAAATTACAAATCATATAACTCAAAAAGGTCATTCATGTAAGATATAATCAATACTTAATCCTCAAGTAACCACAAATGATCCATAGTGATCTATGCTATAATGTTCCCATTATGAGGAGAAACCACTTTGAGAGCATAAACATCCATGGAACCCTAACTTCTAAGCTAGACGAGGTTTATATGTGAACATTGATGGTAATAGATGCTCTTTTTGATCAAGGCCATGACGTAAGTGGAGCATAAACTTTTGGGCCATTGGGTTGATGTTCAAGGTGAAAATAAACACCCTCTAGTGCCATGGAATTTCCCCATAGAACCTTGTTGGAGATAGACGTCTGCAGAAGCATGCGAACAGCACAAGGAAGAAGAAGAAGCTTGGAGCACAAAACACACAATACTGAATGTATTACTAGAGAATGTACAAAGATAAGTATCCCATTAGGGCAATAGGCGTATATACAAGCCGGGGGAAAAAAACCTCCTAAAGAGGGAAAAAAGTGCCCCGGCGGTCCTAGAGTGTTCAAACACATCACTACCTAAATATATCAACAAATCCCCCTTGGGAGTGATGCGGTGAACAAGGAGCTGGCACTCATGTATAAGGAAGTGCCAAGCTATGTGGAAATCACTCCACAAAAGGAAGTAAGCCCAAAGCTTTGCGGAAAGCTTCAAACTTCTCCCTAGGCAGAGCCTTCGTGAAAAGGTCTGCAATGTTCTCCTGCGTGGGCACATATGCCAAGCTGATCTCCCCAGCAGAGAACCTCTCCCTGACATAGTGATAATGCACCTCAATGTGCTTAGTGCGAGCATGGAACACAGGGTTCCTCGCCACTGCCAATGCGCTCTGACTGTCAGTGAAGATGGTGGTGGCAGAAGACTGACCAATACCCAAATCAGCCATAAGGCGTCTGAGCCACACACACTCAACAGTCGCTGTGAAAGCTGCCCTATACTCAGCCTCACAACTGGAAGTGGCCACAGTAGGCTGCTTCTTGCTCAACCAAGATATACATGAGCTACCAAGCATGAAGCAAAAACCACTGGTGGACACACGAGTGTCATAGCAGCCAACCCAATCTGAGTCAGAAAAAGCATGCAAATCTGGCGGTAGTGATCCCCCCTTGGGATAAAACAACCCAAGTAGCCGAGTACCACTCAAGTAGCGGAAGATGCGCTTAACCACTTTCCAATGCGTGACTCCTGGGCAATGCATAAATCTGCTCATTTGTGAGACAACAAACTGAATATCTGGCCGAGTAATGCATAAGTAAATCAAGCATCCAACAGCCTGCTGATAGAGAACAGCATCAAATGCATCTCCAGCATCATGAAGACTCAATCGTAAACCTGTCTCCATAGGAGTGGCAATAAGCTTACAGTCTTCAAGGCCAAAACGCTGCAATAGTTGAACGATGGAAATATGAGTTTTGAATCTGAAGTGATTTGGTGTGCACACATACAATCTTGAACCAAGTGGATACAATTGTGAACAGAACATATAGATCAATGTTGACTTGAGCATGTGTAAGAGAAATGATGAAAAAAGTAGATTATCATAATGAAAATTTCATTTTACAAAATGTATCTCTTCAACAAAAATTATTACATAAGCATGTATGGTCCCATTTTTCTTGTGTTGTATAGTCAACTTCACATGAGCTATACACAAGTTAACATCTTTCAAAATAGAAGGAATGCATCTATTTCCTCTTAGATGGCTTGAAGTGATATTGATTATATCCATAGTCCAATGAATTAAATTTGAAGCACAAAGGATCTATAATATTTGCTCACTTTTCTGTTGCTTTCACATTAGGACCAACTTTAGGCTCTGCTACATATGATTTATGATGTTGTTGATAACTCTTATTCATTTTACATGTATGTCTTGATTGACATTGTAGCACAATTTATGGCATATATTTTATTTTCTCTCTTTTTTCATATGTGGGTAGTGTGCTTTGACCTTGTAGTAGTGACTCTCTAGCCTCTACTTGATGTGATGTTGGAATGTTCTAATGTTACATGATGAATCCTTCAAGCCCTCCTTTTTGGATGAGTTGGAATGGCTACTTCATATTTTATCAGCCATGTTCTATTTGGAGGTATATTGAGTTTAAACAGCTCATCATCAATAAGCAATGGATCTATTATTCCCCTTTGTGCATGCGCTTTCGATCTTCATTTGAATGGTCACCTTTGTAGGGGTTGATCTTCATCATGCTCTCATGAATTATTCTATGAATGGGGCTATGAGCTGCTTTTACATTTTTAATTGACTTCACGTTGTCATATTGAACCACTCTGTGACTATATGGTGACCTTTGTTGCATGAAGACCACTTCATCCTCTCTGATGGGGCTGCATCCAAGGTGGCCATTGTGTACCTTGAACATGGATAGGATATAACACAAAAAATTGTTACTATAAAATAATCAAATGATGCCTTTTATTTAATTTCATTTCCAAGTTAAGCTCTCATAAACGTTTTGTGCATGACACCGATGATGATGCAAAGGTCTTGTTGATAGCATCCAATTTTTATTTGCAACCTTGTGTTGTAATTTTCATGAAAACATGTCTAATTTCAAACTCTTCCAAAACTTTTTTGAAGAAAACCTACTACTATTCCATCTACTTAATATGCATAAAACCACTAATATGGTGTGTATTTTTGAAGAAATTATTGTTAGATCTATGGTTGGACTTTTCAGTTACTAGTATACTAGAATCGTGGTTGATACAATTTGATACATCAAGATGCTCCATATGAGAATACATGTAATATTTCAATGAATAAAATGAGCACAACCTTTAAGAAACAAACAACATCTGAATGTAGAATGTACTTTACCTTTCACTATTCCAAGTCATTGATGATCATTGGCTTTAATATGAATTTGAGTCTATCGCCACAACCTATACCAAAATGATAAACATATATAAGATCAAAATAAAAATGGATGTGAAAAGAAAATTAGTAGAGCTAGCTTTTATTGTAGAAGAAAACATGGATTTTTGAAGCCTCTATAAATCAATAATTGATTTTTTTGTTTGGTGCAAACAAAAGTATATGTATATGAGTTCTTCATCAACTAAGGATATGATTTCTTCATTGATTCCTTAGTCATGGTTGCATGCTAAACATATCTAGGCATATTTTCTTTTATGTGTAAGTAGTGTGTAACAATATTGATCACATCCTCATTTTAAACATCTTCCTAATAAATACATTCAATAAGCGTGAAGAAATGCTTCCACACACGTTTGCCTATCCATAGAGTGTAATATTGGTGTCATTATTTTGAAATTAAGGACACAAACTGCAATCATATGCACATACACTTACACATACTATTATGAAGTAAGAATCAATGTTGAGTCAAACAATCATAATAAATTCTAAATTCCCAATCATATGCACATACACTTACACATACTATTGTGAAGTAAGAATCAATATTGAGTCCGACAATCACAATAGATTTTCATTCACAATCATACACTCATATGCATACACATACTATTGGATGAAACTTTGTTGGATTCCTTTATAATTCAAGGATCTTAGAAGGTATTAATATGTTTACAAGACAAAGCCATTTTAGAGACCTAGAAAGTTCTAGTTCACTTCTTAATACCTTCTCAACCCTTGAATTTTCAACATAAAACCTTTTCCAACAAATACAATAGTTTTTAATTCACAATCATACACACACATACATATGCACATACACCATCATATTAGATTTTCACTTACAATCATATAACATACACATGCACACACATACACATACTATTATGAAGTAAGAATCAATATTGATTCAAACAATCACAATACATTTTTACTCACAATCATACACACACATACATTTACTATTGTGAAGTAAGAATCAATGTTGAGTCAAACAATCACAATAGATTTCATTCACAATTGTACGCTCAAATACACATACATATACTATTGTGAAGTAAGAATCAATATTAATTCAAACAAGCACAATACATTTTTATTCACAATCATACACACACATATATATACTATTGTGAAGTAAGAACCAATGTTGAGTCAAATAATCACAATAGTTTTTAAATCACATACAAAAATATTTTTTTTTATGATTTAATATTAAAATACTTAATATTTATAGCAAGAGTTTCTACCTTGTTCTTTCTATGACACTGTAAGTTCATAAAAAACAAAGTAACTCTTATGAAAAATGACTATAATTGTATTCTTTTATAAAACATTATTCAATCGAATTTATTTTGATGGAAAAAGTATTCGATGGAGAATATTTCGGTCCAAAATATTTTTTATCAAAAACATTTTCGATCGAAAGCGTGTTCAATAAAAAATCATTGAATTATTGTGCAAAAAGTACTCAGGCATGTTCGAATAAGCTGATGTGGTACCGAATAATTCAGTTGAATAATAAGGGTTTACTATAAAATTTTGTAATTATTCACGAATAAACAAATTATCAAATAACGAATAATGCAACCTAGGAGAAAAAGAACTCGAAATTTATCTACAACTTTGCTACATGCTAATAAAAAAAAAAGTTAAAAGAGAAACCAAAATAGTTTAGTTATCTTTTAATCTTCTTTGCTATATGATATACCTATTGCAATATGCCAAATTTTCAAGTCATGCTTGATGAACTGAACTCTTTTTGTTTTTTTTTTTGATAGGAACAAAGATAAAAAATGTATTAATGGAAATTGTTACAACTTGTGCAAGGGGGTAGGTCCCCAATTACATCATACAATGAGTGGTAAAATGATCATTTCTCAAAGTCCTAATGATACCTACAATAGGGTGATTGCCATTATATGACTTGTAGATGATAACAAAAACAAGAATAGTTGACTCCATAGGAGATATCAATATAGTGCTATCAATATAGTGCTATCAATATAGTGCATACTAACAATCTAAATTACATGGCACTCTACAAAATAGAGAAAGCCATTACAAATCTAGGAGTGGAATACATAGATAGAAGTTTTGGTCTCCATTGATGAGCATTAGTATTTCTGTATAAGGATAGAATGTTGAACTCAAACTTTGCTTCCCCAATAGACTTAATATTGAGCTCTGCACTCC
Source organism: Ceratopteris richardii (assembly GCA_020310875.1). NCBI lineage: Eukaryota > Viridiplantae > Streptophyta > Polypodiopsida > Polypodiales > Pteridaceae > Ceratopteris > Ceratopteris richardii. The sequence continues at coordinate 160,250,523 of CM035418.1, read as the reverse complement.
TGATTAAATCCCTTTTACACAAGAAGAAAAGATCTTTGTTGCCACTTTGAAAGACACGTTGATTCCTGCTTATCCATATATACCAAAGGATATGAGATCTCCACAAGTGCCAGAGGACCAGGTCCATTTTTTTATAGAATCCCAGGAGCACTTCTTTGTAGCCAAGCTTTTTTAGATGAGCAGTTTGACAATACTTATTGATGATGTTCCAAAATTTTTGAGCATGGTCACAATTTGGGAACAAATGGGCAAGATCCTTCTACTTGCCACAAAAGTAGAAATTTTCGTTAGTGACATTTCAATTTTTAAACCTACGTCCCGTCTAAAGTCCATTATGTATAATTAGGCAGTGAAGAGTTGAATTTTTAATGGCACTAAGGATATCCCACATAGCCTTGAACATGTAGTTCAATTGGCTAGGGAACTAAGAAGTATTCCATCTAGAATTCAATTTGACAATGAGCCTGGAAAAAAAAGTGTACTTCTTCATGTACTGAATATAGATGCGTTCAACAACTTTGTACAAGGTGATGTACCTATACTGCTTACACTCAACAATTTTATTTCTCAACATCTTCTTGTGCTCAATCACACCTGTTTACAAGCACCAGAAACACCAGTCAAATTCAAAATTGCATCACCATCATCCATAGTCTCACCTGACACCAAGAAGTTGTCCCAAGTAATGAATCCAACTTTCCTGCACTTATTCTTCCTGAGGCACAAGTTCTGCCTCTTTCAGACTTAACCAACCATTCCAAATGGATTCTTGAAGGAAGAAAAATAGTTAAAAGAAAAATCAAAATGGAATTGATAAGACACTTTGGCATCCATCCATCCTCTCCATATATTGCAAAAAATTCTACTACCTATGGGCATACATATAATACGTGAGCATATGATATATCATAAATTATTATTATTCCAAGCCTTACCATTCTTGACATAAAATTTAGCATCGTTTCTCTTAATAAGATAGGCCCAAAAGTCAAGAGAGTGAGTGGCTCTTAAAATCTATTTAGCTGACAGGTTGTTAGCCATTCTAATAGGACACATCACACCAAGATCCCTTTCCTCTCTTCTCATTCAACATATTTTCCAAGCAAATTTAGGCATTTTTGAAACATAAACATTTCCCTCCCACAAACACTTATGGACAAAGAGATCATCTGCATAAGTTGCTTTTTAGTAGGCATCCAACAAGACAAGGAATAGATAATGAAAGGCAAGATGTAGTGATTTAGAACAAAGAAACAATGAGAAATACAACTCTAAGACACGATGAGCAATACAAATCTGGAAGGACACCCACTTAAAAACCCTATTTCTAAATTTGTGCATCAACGAGTTCCATCTTTGCAAGAGAACAAGGATTACCACCACCACATGCTAGAGAGATGACTCTCCTCCCAACCAAAGGCCTCTATACATAGCTCTCTCCAGGGGACTGCCTTCTTGCGTAGGTGGATACTAGCCAGCCATGTGTCCACCATGTAACTGCATGTATGCCAAGTGTCCCAGTCAACTCGAGTTAACTCAAGTGGATGCTTCTAGAAGGCTCTAGATCTCTTTGAGCAAAATAGTCTCCCCATGTCCCCCATCAGGGTTGAACCCAAGACCTCCTCCTTCACATCCTTGAGTCTTAACCACTAGGCTAAGTGGATCACTTGTTCACAAAAGCATAAGGCCTCCTAGTAAGTCTAAACTCGAGATCTTTGGTCATACACACGGATGACCAAACGGTGTCCGATTTCAGATCCGTCTGAACCGGCCTGACCCTTGGATCATATACTTACTTTATTACATTCTTGCCCCCTTGGAAAAATATTTTCGTCCTCGAAAATAGATCTATATATCTACTGTAGGCAACCCCCGAGCCTCATGTTCTAAAACTGGAAGAACATGGTCATGTTCTAGAACAGGAAGAACATGTCTCATCTCTGTGGTGGCATCCCTATCCAAATGATTCAAAACACTATCTCGCTTTGCACTTTGACAAACTATTCAAAGTATAAAGTAGTGAACAAATAATAAGGATGTTTCTAAAGATCTAGAGCCTTCTAGAAGCATCCACTTGCGTTAACTCGAGTTGACTGGGACACTTGGCATACATGCAGTTACATGGCTGACACATGGCTGGCTAGTCTCCACCTACCCAAGAAGGCAGTCCCCTGGAGAGAGCTATATATAGAGGCATTTGGTTGGGAGGAGAGTCATCTCTCTAATGTAGTGGTTGTAATCCTTGTTCTCCTTGCCGTATGAGGAGGCTTCAAGGCCCCCATGGCCATCGTATACTCCCACAAAAGTTCTTCCAAGAGTTGGATAGGTCTCGACTTGCCATGTGTCCTCTTTCAGCTCGTTGGCTTGGATGGAGGCAACAGAATACTCTCCATAAGGACGTCGTCCAATGTCAAGCGTAGAAAAAAGATCTCCCTCAGTGTTCTTGCCGCGTCTTGATAGCCAATGGGACTTTATGAAGCGGCCTATTTCGGTGAACATCACTCAGCGACTTCGAATTAAATAACAGTGGACGATGAAGCTCCAGAGATTCAAGGATTCTGAAGAAGATCGCGTTCTTGGAAGGCTCAGGATCCCGAATCAGCTCCAGAGGACGCGATAGAAACTTAGAAGCAGCCTTACTGGAGTGTCTTTTCTAGTATTCGACAACGTAGAAAGAATACACAGAGCTTTGGAATCCCGATTAGCTAGATCTGTGGGTCCCGACCTACGTTTCTAGTATACTACAATCGAGCACTGTTGCTAACATCTTATTAGACGTCGAAGCTCATATTGGGGTTGTAAAGCCGTGCGAGGTGGCGCACTTGCTAACATCTTATTAGACGTCGAAGCTCATATTGGGGTTGTAAAGCCGTGCGAGGTGGCGCACAGAAGTCATGAACAAGAACGAAGCATTTGGAATCACCATCGACTTCTTATGATCAGAGCCATGATGCAGTCACTTACAAAAGCGCGACGATGACAGTAAATCGTCAATGTTCAGGAAAAGCGATGACGTGGTCTGCACGTCTGAGGGCATGCAGCGTTGCAGCCTGCATGGGTCCTTTCATCTATCAATTGATTTAGCAAAAAGGTTAGCTTGTGGTTACCTTGCGACGGGAAGCGAAGCTCAAGCTGAGATCATCTGTATAAATTAATTGACAGGGGCCAACTGCCCACCAAACGCATATGATTTGTGGTTATCCTGAGGTAATGCTAACAGCAGTCCACAATGATCAAAAGCACATCATTAGCACGCTTAACATATAAGGTGCTTTCAGTTGGACTATTCTCAAAACAATGTGCAATCAGATAGGCATGTATCGTCTTATACCAAGCACGTGGTGCTTGCTTTAAACCATGTAATGCCTTCTTTAACCTGCACACTTGGTTTTCATGCCCTTTTACACAAAGCCATGGCACGGGGCTGAAAAACATACACTTCTTCATGCAAGTCACCATTCAGAAATGCAGTTTTAATGTCCAACTGATGTACATTCCAACCATGATGGTCTGCAAGTGCACAAATGCTTCGAACAATAGTCATACGGCATGTAGGTGCAAAGGTCTCATCAAAATCAATGCCTCTTTCCTATGCATAACCCTTTGCAACAAGCCTAGCCTTATACCTATCAACTGTACCATCAGGTTTACGCTTCAGCTTGTATACCCACTTAGTGCCAATGGCCTTCTTGCCAGGAGGCAAGTCACATAAAGACCAAGTATCATTCTTCATTATTGCATCATATTCAGATTACATAGCAGCCATTCAATTTTTTGAATTTTGTGCTTCATCAAAGGAAACAGGCTCATTCTCATCACAGAGACTAGACGTAGCCATAACATAGCAATCTGATGCAAAAGAGGCACTATGAGAACCTGAACGAGTACGATATGACAGAGGTGCATCTCCAACCATTTTGGCATAGTTTTTGCCTACTCAATATCAGCTCTCTCATCAACTAGTGCATCATGTAAATCTACATCAGAAATTGAATGATCTGCATCATCACATGAAACCTGCAAAGGCTGAGAAGTTGCCACATTAGGACCAGCACTAGACTATCCACCTACAAAAAGAGACATCAAAGTATCATACATGTCTTTGGAGCTAACAGATGTCTCCTTAGTACATGAAAGCAATGGTTGAATAGCATCTTTCAGAAAAACAACATCATGGCTAACCAGAATGCGTTTAGTCTGTGGATGATAGAGACGATAGCCTTTACTTTCAAAACTCTACCCAACAAAAGTACATTTTACTGTTTTATCATCCAATTTTCTACGATGTTGTTCAGGCACTAATGCATATGCCAAACAACCAAAAACACGCAGATGAGCAATAGATGGCTTGCGATCATGCCAAGCCTCATATGGAGTGATAGACTGCAGTGCTTTAGTGGGACACCTATTTAGTACATATGTTGCACACATGATAGCCTCAAGCTAGAAACTATGTGGTAAACCCTGACTCTTGACCATACACTTCGCCATCTCCATGAGTGACCTGTTCTTTCGTTCAACAACTCCATTCTCTTGAGGTGTATACGACACTGTACACTGGTGTTTTATCCCACGTTCAGCGAGAAATGCATTAAAATCAGAAGACATATATTCCCCCCCTCGATCAGAACGGAGGGTGCCCATTTTACATGCTAACAGATTTTCAACCAAAACCAAAAACTGTTTGAAGCACATGAACACTTCGGACTTTGCCTTCAATGGATATACCCATGCATGCCTGGAAAAATCATTGATGAAAGCCACGAAGTAAAGATAATTCCCAAAAGAAGGTGTTTGCATAGGACCACAGACATCACTATGTACAAGCTGTAATTTCTGAGTAGCCCGAACTGAACCATCTTTTGGAAAGGATGAATGCTTCATTTTGCCCAAAATACAGCCTTCACAAACATGTTTTCCAGGTGCCTCAAGTTTGGGCAAAGAGGACATCATTTCAGATTTCTGCACGCATAGCAAACTAGTCAAATTTAGATGACCAAAGCATGCATGCCAAAGCTTTGCATCTGACATAGCCTGAGAATCATTTACTGCACATGCCAAATCATTTACAGATCTTTCATAGTCTATGAGCTTATACAGCCCACGACATAAAATGCCAGAAGCAATAATCACATCATCATTTGACAGATCATGAACTGTACACCTGTCATCAACAAATTTCACAACGAAGCCAATGCAGAAACTAGTAAGAGGTTCTTCTTGATCCCTGGCACAAATAAAGCATCTGACAAAGTGAAAGAACTACCATCAGCAGTAGTCAAAATGATATTACCAACTCCCATAATAGGATAAGAGGAGTTGTTGGCACATGTAACAGTATTCCCTGTAGGGGCAGGCTCGAGTGAAGAGAAGAAACTGCGCTGCGAGGTAATATGTTTGGTCGCCCCACTGTCAAAATACCAAACATCTAAGTCTACTGCAGACATGCACTGCTCATGAGAAGATGGGTCAAGACTGCAGACAGTAGTAAATGCCCATTCTTCTTCCTGCACAAGATTAGCAGACTCTGTTTTTGGTGTAGAGGCCTCTACAACAACCATTCCAGCCTCTTTCTTCTTTGCCTCTTTAGCAGCCAGTTTTGGACAGTTCTTTATGATATGATCATTCCCTTTACAGTACTTACAAAACAATTTCTGCTTTTCTGATTTCTTCTCATCTTTATCTTCCTTCTTCGAATATGCAGAATTAGCAGATTTCTGCTTACTAGTTGAAGAGCTCCATTTTCCTTTGCCCTTCTGACTAGCCAGGAAAGCTTGATCTGCAACTCACATAATGGACCTGTTCTGCCTAGACTGATCTTCCTGCAACAGAACAGAGACTAACTCCTCAATGATAAGGCATTCGGATTGCCTTTCATCATCAAACGAAGAGTAGAAGCAAAACTCTGATATGAATCAGGAAGACCATTCAGAACGGTCTGCACAAGTGAGCTATCTGGTATAACCTCATCAGCAGAAATCAAGTGTTCCTTCAAATCTTTGATCTTCATTAGGAAACTGTCCATAGAATCACCTTTATTCATGTGCTCACTCTCCAACTGTTTTCGGAGATAAGCAACACGAGCCTCATTCCTAGCTTGGTACAATATGGTAAGTGTATCCCAAGCATCCTTAGCTGTTCTGCAAGAGCGAATGTGAGGAATAATGGCACGTTTGACAGACAAGGTATCAATGCATGTGCCTGGGCATCTCTGCCATCCCAGTAAATCTTCTCTACAGTAGGTGCAGCAGAAACCGCAACACGAACAGGAATATGCAAAAAATCATCTTCGACACCTTTTGCATCAGCTTCAATACCTGAAGTTGTAACAGTTGCAGGTGTGATAGGACTTTTTTCCACACCCTGAATAATGTTCCACAGTCCTTTTGCAACCAATACATGTCGCATTATATAAGCCCATAATGGGTAGTTGGTACCATCCAACTTATCCTCAACAGCCAACATACGGAATACATCACTGCTTTCAGCCATGGCCGGTGACTAAAATACCTTGATGCAAAAAATTGATTGTATCTCAAAAAGTTGAACAAAACTGCCGAGACGAATTCTACTAGACCTATAGTACACTTTGAGATGCTTATACTGGCGAATAGAAACTTGTATATACCTTTGGCACAAAAAGACAAAATAGCCTACACAAGCGCTATGATCGTGCGTTTAGAGGCCAAAACAAGCTCAGATTGTAATTTTGGCACCATAGAACGAGGCTGTTTTGATCTCCGAAACACGCTGAGTATGCTTACCAAAATTCGTGCGATTCTGAGACTGCAAATAGAGGAGTGTCGACGGCGCCCTAGATGAAGCGATGACCTGCTCTGATACCAATTGTTGGAGATAAACGTCTGCGGAAGCACCCGAACAACACAAGGAAGGAGAAGAAGCTTGGAGCACAACACACAATACTAAATGTATTACTAGAGAATGTACAAAGATAAGTAGCCCATTATGGCAATAGGCATATATACAATCCGGGGAAAAAAACCTCCTAAAGAGGGAAAAAAGTGCCCCGGCGGTCCTAGAGTGTTCACACACATCACTACCTAAATATATCAACAAACATCACCTCATAAAGCTTTCTATAGAAGCTCAAGCTTAAGAGAAAGATGATGATGAATCCTACAAGGACTCCATGAGAGCTTAAGAAAGATGATGAGCTCCTAAGGTCACCATGAAAGCTTGTTCTGATACCAATGCAAGAGAACAAGGATTACGACCACCACATGCTAGAGAGATGACTCTCATCCCAACCGAATGCCTCTATATATAGCTCTCTCTAGGGGATTGCCTTCTTGGGCAGTTGGATACTAGCCATCCATGTGTCGACCATGTAACTAGATGTACGCCAAGTGTCCCAGTCAACTTGAGTTAATTCAAGTGGATGCTTCTAGAAGGCTCTAGATCTCTTTGGGTAAAATACTCTCCCCATGTCCCCCATGGGGATTGAACCCAAGACCTCCTCCTTCACATCCTTTAGTCTTAACCACTAGGCTAAGTGGATCACTTGTTCACAAGAGCACAAGACCTCCTAGTAAGTCTAAACTCGAGATCTTTGGACATACACACGGATGACCAAACGGTGTCCGATTTCAGATCCATCTGAACCGGCCTGACCCTTGGATCATAGACTTAATTTATTACAAACTCTCATCAAAAGAAACTTTGAATCCCATAGGGATACCAAGCAATCTAAAAATATGTTGAGATATCAAGCTCAACATGTGATGATGCAGGATGACACGTATCAGTTTTTCATTTCTCTGACATGTATAGTGGTCACACCAGTATATGTCAAGGATACTTCATTGAGATATACTAGATTTACCTACCAAGAGTGATGGCACATTTGTTCTTGCTAGCTCACTCATTCAGGGACATTAGATTTTTCCTTATGTATTGATCTTTATATATTGCACTTGTTGTATTCTTGTTTTTAGGTCCTTCTTGTACATTCCTTTATGTAATACAAGAAGAAAAAGAAGAAGATCATTCTTCTTTGGCTCAATCTGAGTGTGTGCTTCTCTTTGATTGTGAGAGTGTGTGTGTGAGCTCTCTTCCTTATCTCCTTCCTCGTGACATGGTATCGGAGCCAGTGTAGCAGCGTAGCTGTAGAGAGCTCATGGAGAAGGCGTGGAGAAAGTGCGATTCACAAATGACAGATTGGTACGAAATTTGGCATGAAGGTAGAAGTCCTCAAAATAGTTTTAAGAGTTAATCCTCTAGGGTTACTTGTTTTTGTCAAATCAGAGTTTCAGAGCCATCTCCACCTCCGTTTCAAGCCTACAAGGTGGGGTTCATAAAAAAACCAGGTCAATTTGCAAAAATTGTAGCTTGCCTTGTGTTCGATAGCACTCATATATTCCAGATCTAGAATTTCAAGCGATTCCGTGTACTATTGATCTTAAACTATGTTTTTTTGAGATCGAATTGTCACGTCATAGTGTGACAATGTTCAAGTAGAAGTGCTGATTGTAGTGTTTTGCAGTGTTGTGAATTGCTGCAGAAATGCAAACATAGATGGAATGAGTCAGCTTCTGAGCAATAAGCTAGGCTACAGGAAGTACATCGAAGGAGAGAACAAAAATCCTCTGTAGTTACCAGAGAGGAATCGGACTGCGGACCATTTAAGAGCATATGAGGAATGGAATCAAGGAGCAGGAAAGGTAATGTATTGGCTATCTCTTAGCATATAGGATAGCACGATTGGACATATACAGGATGCCAAGACCCTAAAAGAGGCTTGGAATAGTTTGTTCACATTGTATGGGACCAATACAAAGGCAGGAAAATTACAACTCAAGAACAAGTTGTATACATTGGAGAAGAAGGGCATGTCGGTAAGTGACTACATCCTGAAAATCAAAAGCATATGTGAGTCACTTGCATCTATTGGTGTGAATCTAGATGATGATAATAAAGTGGAAGTGTGCCTTCATGGTTTAGGAGCTACATATAAACAGTTCAAAACTTCTATACAGACGAGAGAAAATATTCTGAATTTTGTTGATTTGGTATCCATTCTGATTATTGAAGAATAGAATCTTGGTGAGGATTCAGACTCCCAAGGAAAGCCCAGTTCTGAGCAGGTATTCTACTCTAGCAGAGGAAGAGGCAGAGGTAGAGGTTTTGGAAGTGGAAGAGGAAACAGTAACCAAGATCAAGGTCAACAATAGAATCATGCAGGAGGAAGAGGCCAGACATTTTTGAGGCAGGGGGATCCAAAGAGGTCGCAGAAATTTCCAATGAAATGATTCAGGTCATGACAGTAAAGGATGCTAGAATTGTGGTAAACCTGGACACTTTGAACGTGATTGCAGGTTGAAGAATCAAAATAATAGAAGGAAGCAAAACAACTATGCATCCACAAGTGCAGATGATTCTGCGAAGTTGTTCATGGTTCAACATCACATGATGAATAGGATGTCTGCTGGTTTTTCAAAATCGAATGATAATGTCTCGTATGTTGATTCAAGTGCTTCAAATCACATGAATAGTCATGCGGAATGGTTTGGTACTTTGCAAAAATTTCCAGTTCTTGGATATGTTGAAACAGGGCATAACACATCACACCCTATCGAGCATACATGGAACATAGCATTGTCTATGGAGGACGGAAAGGTAAAACATCTTACTGATGTGTTGCATGTTCCAAATATAACAAAGAATCTAGTTTATGTTGGACAAATGGTTGACCAGGGATTACAAATCAGGTTTAATGCTCACGGGTTATATGCAGAAGAATTCAAACGGGATGGAAGATTGATTGCCAAACGAAACAAAGTGGGTAGGATGTTCACCTTAAATGTGGAAATTCCTTAAATGAATGCAGCCATGTTTGCAAAAGGTGCAGGAGTCATTGTTGATATAGAGATGTGGCACAAACGGATTGGACATGCAAACTTGCAAAGGATGAAATTGATGCACTCAAAGGAGATTGTCCATGGACTATCAAATTTCAAGGTTGTAGAGATGCAAAAGGTATGTGCAGCATGTCAATTTGGAAAACAATCAAGAGCATCATTTCCACATGACAAGCATGTTAGTGAGAACATACTAGAAATAGTACATACAGATGTTTGGGGTCCTGCAAAGACCACATCTATGGGTGGTTGCAGGTTTTATGTTATTTTCATTGATGACCATACACGAAAAGTGCGGGTATATTTCATGAAAGAGAAGAGTGAGGTGTTCACTCACTTCCAGATTTTTAAAGCTATGGTGGAAAAGCAGACAGAGAATTATATTGAGTCATTAAGATCTGATGGAGGAGGTGAATACATGTCAAATGATTTCATGAACTTTCTAAAAAATCATGGAATTCGACGTCAGTTTTCATGCAGGTACACACCACAACAAAATGGCATTGCTAAACGCAAAAATAGACATATTGCAGAAATAGCAAGAGCCTTGATGGCTGAGAAGAATATGCCTCATTGTTATTGGGCAGAAGTTGTTCATACTATTGTATACATCATGAACAGAACTCTGACTGCTGCTATACATCAAGTTACACCTGAAGAGAAGTTTACAGGTAAAAAGCCAAAATTAGCACATCTAAAAGTTTTTGGTTGTATTGCATATGTACATGTTTGAGATGAATTGAGGATGAAACTTGATCCAAAAGCATAAAAGTATGTCTTCATTGGACACTCCCTTGAGCAAAAGGGATATAAATGTTATAACCCACTCACACGACAGGTGAAGGTGAGAAAGATGTGGTATTTGATGAAATGTCAAGCTTCTATGCAGATGCCAGAGAAGAACTAAATCTTGAACCAAATGACAAAGAAAATGCTGAAAAATCAAGTGCAAAATCTCAAACTTTAAGTGGATCGGATGCATCACCAAGCAATAGTTCCAACTCAAATCCATGGAGTGCAAGATTGCATGAAAATTTTAGTCCAACAAATTCATAAAATACATCCAAGAAAGGTAAAGAAAAGCTTTCTACTGGTCATAAAACAATATATGCAGGTTTTGAAGATGTTGATGGAGATTCAAACGGCTCAAAAAAGAGTCTTGATGAGGAACTTGGATTGCCCTCTATGACGACCATATGATAGCTACATGGCTCGTCATTGTGCCTACATGACAAAGGTAATATAAGATGCTGAACCTTCTTGTTTTGAAGATGCAATTGGAAATGCAGATTGGGAAAAAGCTATGGATGAGGAGATGGGTGCACTTTATGGAAATGAAAGATGGAAGCTGGTACCATTGCCACAAGGAAAGAAACCCATATGCTGCAAGTGGGTTTACAAGGTAAAGCACAATGCGTATGGTAGCATAAGCAGGTATAAAACACGTTTGGTAGCAAAAGGATATGCACAAACTTATGGCATTGATTATGAGGAAACATTCAGCCTGGTAGCTAAAATGTCTACTGTCAGAAAACTTGTTGCATTAGCTACAACAAAAGGATGGACATTGCATCAGATGGATGTGGAGAATGCTTTTCTACATGGTGCATTAGAGAAAGAAGTATGCATGGACCAGCCACAAGGATATGAAGATTCAAAGCATCCAGAATATGTTTGCAGGATGCAAAAGGCTTTGGATGGGCTAAAGCAAGCACCTCGTACATGGCATGCAAGGATTGTTGATTACTTGACCACCATTGGATTTTCTATATGTGATGCAGATCATTCACTATATGCAAAGAAGGGTGATGATGGCATCACAATTGTGGCTATCTATGTTGATGACTTGATTGTAGGTGGAAATAATGAAGAAAGCATCAAAGAGGTAAAGCAACTTCTTATGCAGGAATTTGACATGAAAGATCTTGGTGTGTTGCGCTATTTCTTCGGCATTGAATTTATACATACAGAAATAGGTATATGGATGTCGCAAAGACAATATGCCTTGAATATGCTGCAAAAGTATGTTATCGCTGATTGTAAGCCAATTTCTATGCCATTAGATCAGATTTTGAAGTTAGATACTACATCAGGTGAAGCATTGGAAAATGCTACTATGCACAGGAAAATTGTGGGAAGCTTGATATATCTCAGAATTATGAGGCCTGATCTTAGCTACACTATTGGGCTTGAAAGTCAATTTATGCATGTTCCCAGGAAGCCACATTTGGATACTTTGAGGCACACTCTCCATTATGTGAGTGCTACTTTGGATTATGCATTGATTTATGAAGTTGGTGTAGATTTGCAGGTTCATGGATACATCGATGCAGATTAGGCGGGTAGTACTCCAGATAGAAGATCTACTAGTGGCTTTATATTCTCACTTGGAGGTGCAGCTATTACATGGAACAGCAAGAAGCAATCCACTATTGCTTTGTCGAGTACGGAGGCTGAGTATAGAGGTGCTGCAATGGCAGCATGTGCGGCATCATGGCTGGGGATGCTACTTGCAGATCTAGGTGTGGAAGTGCAAAAGCCTATTACCATCTCTGCTCATCCTGAATCGATTCCCATTCTTTGACATCTAGCCATACAGGCTTCGGTAAGCCTGCTCTAAAAGCATCGCGAGCTTCCGATCATCAATGAGACATTACCTCGCGTGCCGTATGTTGAATCCATTCGAAACTCACAATAGGATTCCCAGGTGTTGGCCGGTACTCTTCATATATGCATTATGTGATATGATTTTTAGAGTCCCTATCCTGTTCGGTCCATTTTAACATTACTGAATGACCAAATTCGATGGAGCAGAGTTGTCAAATGCGCTGACGCATTGACTTTCCCGCCGTATCCATAATTGGAGCTCCATTACAGATATGATATATCTTGGATTCGTCATGATCATACGCACCCCAAGGTGTACGTGGAGATCCCATCTGATGCAATGTGAAGATCTCATTTCATTCAATGTATATATATATATGCATGCTTGTATACATATGCATATGCATTCAAGTATGCATATGCATGCTTGTATGCATATGCATGCTTGTATGCATATGCATGCATGTATGCATATGCATGCTTGCATGCATATGTATACATGCATTCATGTATCCATATGCTTGTATGCATATGCATTCTTGTATGCATATGCATTCATGTATGCATATGCATGCATGTATGCATATGCATGCTTGTATGCATATGCATGCTTGTATGCATATGCATGCTTGTATGCATATGCATTCATGTATGCATATGCATGCTTGTATGCATATGCATGCTTGTATGCATATGCATGCTTGTATGCATATGCATGCTTGTATGCATATGCATTCATGCATGCATATGCATATGCATATGTGCATATGCATTCATGTATGCATATGCATGCATGTATGCATATGTATTTCATCTCATTCAATGTATATATATATATGCATGCTTGTATACATATGCATATGCATTCAAGTATGCATATGCATGCTTGTATGCATATGCATGCTTGCATGCATATGTATACATGCATTCATGTATCCATATGCTTGTATGCATATGCATTCTTGTATGCATATGCATTCATGTATGCATATGCATGCATGTATGCATATGCATGCTTGTATGCATATGCATTCATGTATGCATATGCATTCATGTATGCATATGCATGCTTGTATGCATATGCATTCATGCATGCATATGCATATGCATATGTGCATATGCATTCATGTATGCATATGCATGCATGTATGCATATGCATGCATGCATACATATGCATACATGAATGCATATGCATACAAGAATGCATATGCATACAAGCATGCATATGCATACAAGCATGCATATGCATATGCATATTCATGTATGCATATGCATATTCATGTATGCATATGCATATTCATGTATGCATATGCATATTCATGTATGCATATGCATATTCATGTATGCATATGCATATTCATGTATGCATATGCATATTCATGTATGCATATGCATGCTTGTATGCATATGCATTCATGCATGCATATGCATATGTGCATATGCATTCATGTATGCATATGCATTCATGTATGCATATGCATTCATGTATGCATATGCATTCATGTATGCATATGCATTCATGTATGCATATGCATGCATGCATGCATATTCTTGTATGCATATGCATGCTTGTATGCATATGCAAGCTTGTATGCATATGCATGCTTGTATGCATATGCATATGTGCATGTGCATTCATGTATGCATATGCATGCTTGTATGCATATGCATGCTTGTATGCATATGCATGCATGTATGCATATGCATTCATGTATGCATATGCAAGCTTGTATGCATATACATGCTTGTATGTGTATGCATATGCATGAATGTGTATGCATATGTATTATGTACGTGTGTATGCATATGGATTGTGTATGTGTGTATGCATGTGCATGTGTGTATGCATATGCATTGTGTATGTGTGTATGTGTATGCATATGCATTGTGTATGTGTGTATGTGTATGTATATGTGTATGTGTGTATGCATATGTATACATGCATTCATGTATGCATACAATTGTATGCATATGCATGCTTGTTTGCATATGCATGCTTGTATGCATATGCTTGTATGCATATGCATGCATGTATGCATATGCATTCATGTATGCATATGCATGCTTGTATGCATATGCATGCTTGTATGCATATGCATGCTTGTATGCATATGCATTCATGTATGCATATGCATGCATGTATGCATATGCATGCTTGTATGCATATGCATTCATGTATGCATATGCATGCATGTATGCATATGAATGCTTGTATGCATATGCATTCATGTATGCATATACATGTATGTATGCATATGCATGTATGTGTATACATATATATGCATGCATGTATGTGTATGCATATGTATTATGTACGTGTGTATGCATATGCATTGTGTATGTGTGTATGCATATGTATGTGTGTATGCATATGCATTGTGTATGTGTGTATGTGTATGCATATGCATGTGTGTATGCATATGCATTGTGTATGTGTGTATGTGTGTATGTGTATGTATATGTGTATGTGTGTATGCATATGTATACATGCATTCATGTATGCATACAATTGTATGCATATGCATGCTTGTATGCATATGCATGCTTGTATGCATATGCATGCTTGTATGCATATGCTTGTATGCATATGCATGCTTGTATGCATATGCATGCTTGTATGCATATGCATTCTTGTACGCATATGCATGCATGTATGCATATGCATGCTTGTATGCATATGCATTCATGTATGCATATGCATGCTTGTATGCATATGCATTCATGTATGCATATGCATGCTTGTATGCATATGCATTCATGTATGCATATGCATGCATGTATGCATATGCATTCATGTATGCATATGCATGCTTGTATGCATATGCATTCATGTATGCATATTCATGTATGCATATGCATGTATGTTTATACATATATATGCATGCATTTATGTGTATGTATATGCATGAATGTGTATGCATATGTATTATGTACGTGTGTATGCATATGCATTGTGTATGTGTGTATGCATATGCATTGTGTATGTGTGTATGCATATGCATGTGTGTATGCATATGCATGTGTGTATGCATATGCATTGTGTATGTGTGTATGTGTATGTGTATGTGTATGCATATGCATGTGCATGTGTGTACGCATATGCATATTTGTATGCATATGCATGTGTATGTGTATGCATATGCATGTGTATGTGTATGCATATGCATGTGTATATGCATATGCATGTTTGTATTCATATGCATGTGTGTGTTTATACATATGTGAGTGTGTATGTATATGTATATATCTCTCCCTCTCTCTCTCTCAATCAAAAACAAAACTAAAAAGAGAAGATATTAGAAAAGCAAAAACATAAAGAAAGAAAAAATAATGATATATCTCTCACTTACATCGATATAATTGTTTGAATCAAGGTTTCCAAAGTCCACTTGAAGTTCTCCTTCATCGAATTTGTAAAAATTTGATCCCAAAAATCTCTTGCAAAATTAAAGAAAGAAGATATTAGAAAAGGAAAAACATAAAGAAAGAAAAAAGAGTGCTACAATATGTGCGATCTACTTAACAAAGCATCAGATCTATAAAAATAGAGGTGTGCTTAGAGAGAGAGAGAGGGAAGGAGAGGAAAAGAGAGAGAGAGAGAGAGAGAGAATTGTTTGAATCAAGGTCGTCAAAATCCACTTGAAGTTCTCCTTCGTCGAATTTCCAAAGACTTGATCTCAAAATCTCTTGCAAAACCAAACAGAGAACATATTAGTAAAGCAAAAACATAAAGAAAGAAAAAAGAGTGCTACAATATGTGCGATCTGCTTACCAAAACTTCATATCTATAAAGATAGAGGTCCGTTTAGAGAGAGAGAGAGGGAGGGAGAGAGAGGGAGGGAGAAAGAAGGAGAGAGAGTGAGAAAGAGGGAGGGAGAGAGAGAGAGAGGGAGGGAGAGGGAGAGAGAGAGAGAGGGTGATAAACAGAGATCTGCTTTTGGCACGCGCAAACTCGACAGGAGAAGATCTAGATTCAAAACGCTCAGAATGACGAATTTTGGTTTCGGACCCGGTTAAAAAGAGAGCATTGGTACTTACAGCAAATTATCGACACTTATACCGATGCAGTCTTTCTGAGGCAAAGTGGCTTTCCCAAATTGTCCGAGGGTCATACCAACGCCGACAACTGACCGTCGGTATACTGACCTTCGGTATTCCCTCGATATGTTGTATTGATTTATCTATCGAGAGCAATTTGTTCTTGCGAGTTCACTCATTCACGGACATTAGATTTTTCCTTATGTACTGATCTTTATATATTGCACTTGTTGTATTCTTGTTTTTAGGTCATTCTTGTACATTCCTTTTATGTAATAGAAGAATAAGAAGAAGATCATTCTTCGTTGCCTCAATATGAGTGTGTGCTTCTCTTTGATTGTGAGAGTGTGTGTGTGAGCTCTCTTCCTTATCTCCTTCCTGGTGACGAACTATTCCCATTCTGGAGGATATCACAGCCCAACTCCACAATACAAACAAGAATATGACTATTAGAAGACTTTCAAAAGATCTTTTTATAATTTACTTGAGAACCACTCAGAGTGGCAATACAGACTAACGGAACTCTTCTTATGTCGTGCAAAGAAACTCTTGAGTGAGGTGATAAGTGGAAATTGTGAATGCAGTACAAGCCCACGTAGCCAAGTGGTTTGACGCCCTGAGTCTCTAAGAGGAAGTCTTGAGTTCAAGTCTTAGCTCGACATGTATCCATGAGTTCCTCAAGAATGGGTGCCTCTAGCTTATGAGATTGGATGTGTGAGTGTGCTTTCAATTGATTGTACTCTAAAAAAAAAAAGAAATTGCGAATGCTAGTAAATCTCATTAAGCAATGCCAATGCTGCATACCACGTCTGCAAGTTGTAACTACTCGTATACTATTTATCAATTGTTTTGTCTACTCAACTGGATTTTTTGTCTTAAAACAGTATTTGTTATCTCTGGAGACTGACTATTCCAGTGTTTGCGAAATATGGGTCCTCTAAGCGACTTCTTCTTAGGATGTACAAAGAAACTCTCGAGAAGCTGACAAGTGGAAATGGCGTGGCGAACACATATCGATGCCGGATACGACATGCTTCTGAATTCCGACCAGCGCACATAAAGTTTAGCAGTTGAGAACGCCATACAGAGAGAGAGAGAAGAGGAATGGCGGCTTCTTCAGCAATCACAGGATTTTCTTCCTCGACAATAAAGGATACAGAAAGTAGCTGCGTCCGAAGGCGTTGCACTGCAGGGAGGAGTCATCAACTTATGACCCATCAGGCGACGCCTCGAATATGCTTCAGTGGACATCTCCGGGAGTGCATTTCCATGCAGAGCTTGAGTAATCATCGCTTGCACCCCATTGGTAGCGTGACATGCTTGTCCGCTTCGGACTCACCCAGTACCACCCAGACAAACACATCAGAGGTACGCACTGGCAGTGGACTAGCATGCATACCTCTTAGTGCTCCTCATGGGCCCGCGGGAACCAAATATCATGAACCCTCAATGGGATCCAGCGATCAGATGGATGAGGCGCTGGGGGTGCCTCTACCGTCTCAACAAGCAGTTCTTAGCGTTCCACGCCTACGGGACTACATCGATTCATTACCTCAACATGTTAATCCACTGTTTCACAGCAGGTATTTCCACCCCACCAGGAAATTTTGGATATCTGAGACAGATATGGTGGCCCAAAACATAGCTGTGGACATTGTCGATCCTTCTTCACACAAGCAGACATTCTTTCATAGAGCAGGCCCCCGATATCATGTAAGGTTCACTGCAGAGGAAGTCAAAGCTGCAATTGTAACGTGTGGTGGGCTATGTCCTGGCCTTAACTCAGTCATCAGGGAGATTGTGCATGCGCTCTGGTTTCAATATGGTGTGAGGTCCATCTATGGAATACAGGGGGGTTATAGAGGCTTTTATTCCGCTGAACTTGTAAGGCTTGATCCTCGTTTAGTTGATCATTGGCATAACTGTGGGGGTACGAAGCTGGGTACCTCTCGCGGTGGCTTTGATCTAGAGAAAATTGTTAATGCCATTCAGCAGCAGGGACTTAACCAAGTATATGTTATAGGTGGAGATGGTACTATGAGAGGAGCTGTGGCTATTTATGAAGAGATTAGGAAGCGGAAGCTGAAGGTCTCTGTTGTTGGCTTGCCCAAAACAGTGGATAATGATGTTGGCATCATTGACAGGTTCTTTTATTCCCTCTTCTTCATGCTTCTACGGCATTTGAACAGGCTTTTGCCATATAATTGTAAAGTGCGCCAAACTACACTAATGCTTTGCTCCTCTCCTATTCAGGTCTTTTGGGTTTCTAACAGCAGTTGAGAAAGCTCGTGAAGCAGTGAATGCAGCTCATGTGGAGGCTGAAAGCACGCCAAATGGAGTTGGCCTGGTGAAGCTGATGGGGCGGAATGCGGGTCACATTGCTCTGCATGCAACTCTAGGTAGTCGAGACGTTGATTGTTGCTTGATACCTGAGGTACCGTTCTTCACAGAAGGATCGGGTGGGCTATTTGAGTTCGTAGAACAGAGACTTGCTGAGAATGGGCATTGTGTATTAGTTGTTGCAGAAGGAGCAGGTCAAGATTTGATTGAATCATCCTCAGGACCAAAAGAGAGAGACATGTCTGGAAATCCAGCTCTCCAGGACATAGGCTTATGGCTTAGCAAATCACTGAAAGAGTGGTGGAAAAACACACACCCCAAAGAGTTGTTCGCTTTGAAATACATTGATCCCACGTACATGATCCGAGCGGTGGCCAGCAATGCAACAGACACTGCATATTGTACTCTGCTTGCACATTCTGCCTTGCATGGTGCCATGGCGGGCTACACAGGTTTCGTTGCAGGGCCGATTAACGGCAGGTTTTGCTATATTCCTCTCGAAGAAGTAGCAAGGACTCAACAGCTTGTAGATTTGAACGATCACACTTGGGCCTGGGTGAAGAGTGTGAATAATCAGCCTGACTTTGCATCAGGGGAGGAAAATGGGTAGAACATGATCGATGGAAGTTTGGTATATATTTCACGTCTGGAGAAGGATTAAATTCCGTAGTATGAAGAGAGGAAGAACCTATACATGAGAACTTCAGTAGATTTTGTTTGTATCTATCATGTAAGTCTGTCTATATTTTGTATTGGGTGTTCTTAATGTGTATACCTTGACTGTGAAGGAATGTTGTGTCATTAATGTCAAGGAAAGGATAACCTGTACATGGTGAAAGTGTGAAGATCTTTCTAGATTATGATTGTATCCGCAGAGAACTTCTGTATTTTGTGATTGTATCCATCATGTAATTCAATCATATTTTGTATTGTGAAGCTTGATGGATTGAACATGACTGGGATAAAGATTGGATGATCGTTAGAGTGCAAGGAAGGACTAGATTTGTTGTACATCGACATGTTGTGTAGATTCTGAATGTATCCATCATGTAAACTTTATAAATTCTATATGAAGTATCAAGACATTGTTGTATGGTTTGCTGTAGTTCACACTGCATTGCTGCATCCTTTTCAATATTTCAATGTTGTGTCTGTTCAAAACAGTTTGATGCCTTCTTTTATTTAAAAAAACAAAAAGTTAGTATGAGGAAGTCCAGGACACACCCATTCATGAAGAAAATTAGTAGTTTTAAAATAGTTTAACGCAAATAAAAAAAATTAAAAGCTGGCTGAAGTATGAGGAAGATCATGGGATTGTGTATTTGTGAAGAAAAGTAGTAGTTTTACACTACAAGAAATAGGGGGGGCGTAGCGACACCGCCAAATCGGAAAAAAAACGGGCACCATCGCTTATAAGCGACGGTACTGATTTTGAATTTTTTATTTTTAAGCAGGATACATCAGATAGGCGATGCTTGCGTCGCTTATGCGACGCTAAATGTTTGCGTCGTAAAAGAAGTCGCTAGCTAGCGACAGTATATGCGACGTGGGCAAACTGGATAGTGTCGCATATGCGTCGTGCTTTCCAGAGCGTCGCGTAAGCGACTCTCTGGAATGTTCAAAAAAAATTTCGATTTCTCCCGGCACATTTGTGCTGAGATCTGGACAGAGAGCAAGAGAACGAGAGAGAGAGAGAGAGAGAGAGAGAGAGACCAGGTATGCGCACACACACACTTACACACATAGACACACACACACATAGACACACACACACACACACACACACACATACACACACACACACACACATACATGCACACACACACACATACATGCACACACACACACACATGCACACACACACATACACACAAACACACACATACACACACATACACACATAATGTTGCATACACACACATATACATACATACACACACACACATACATGCACACACACATATATGCATACACACACACACGCATACATAATGCACATGCACACACACACACATACAAACACATACACACACACACACATACACACACACAGAGAGACATGCACACACATACACATACATGCATACATATGCATATGCATATGCATACATACATACATACATACATACATACTTACATGCATACACACACACATGCATACATAATGCACATGCATACATACACATACATAATGCATACACACACACATGCATACATAAAGCATACACACACATACACACACATATGCATACATACATGCATACACATACACACACATACACATACACACACATAAACAGATACACACTCATAGACACACACACATACACATAGACGTGCACACATACACACACATACACACATAGACACATACACACATACAGATGCATACACGCACATACAGATGCATACACGCATACAGATGCATACACGCATACAGATGCATACACACATACACACATAATGATGCATTCACACACACACACACATGCATTCACACAGGGATACAGGTCTTAAATATGACCTTTCCCCCTGGTGTAGAGTACACATATTTAGGTAGTGTAGTTGTGCATGACAGCGAGATAATGCAGTGTCCTGTTGGCAATAAATGGTTAACAGATTGCCATACAGGAATTGTCCCGAGTCTTTGCTATAAAAAGGGACTGAAACTGCTCTTCAGTTCCTAACATGCCTTCAAAATGTTCTGCATTAATGGCTTTTCCAAACAGGGTTCAGTGTTGGCTTGAAAGGCATGTACTTAACAGATGAAATCAAAACATATAATAAACCTCTTGAAGAAGTTCATATTGTTGTAGATGATGGTAGATTGTCTTCTCAGCCTAAGTTCTCACTTTGGAAAGGCAGATCCGATTAGTCCTGTAAGGAAAAAAGGAACTCATTCCAAGAACTTTTATCAATCCATGTCATAGTGATATCCTTGACTATGGTTACCAAGAAAATTTTCTTAGCTTAGTTGAAGAAATCAGTGCTAGAAGATCAGAAATTTGTGAATTTCAATGTGTTCTTGGGGAAATACCAATCGTTGTTGAGAGGCCTAGCGGTCGATCCAATTCCATGATGGCAATGATAAGGGCTGGAAGCAAAGGATCATTGTCAAACTTGATACAACAGTGTGCATGCTTAAGTTTATAGTATGCACATGATTTAACTCAAATAGGATTTTCTCCTGTGAATAATTCACATATATCGCTCCTAATACTCCCTTGTATATGCTTTTTGTCTGCACATGATCTAACTCAAATAGGATTTTCTCCTTTCACATAATTCGCTGCTAATGCTCCCTTGTATATTCTTCTCCTTTGTTGATGGACGCACGTTGTAAACCCACAACCTGTCTACTAACACTCAACGAGTTTCTTATGAAAAGAGATATAAGCTTATCTACCTGCACATGATTTAACTCAAATAAGATTTTCTCCTATGAATAATTCATATATTTTGCTGCTAATACTCCCTTGTATATGCTTTCTGTCAATGGTGCACACTGACATCTCACCCGTACGCGTGCCTACATGTAAACAAAACCTCATTACGCCTCAGACAGTGACCTAATGTAATATCAGAGATTATTAAATTCAAGCAAAGAACCTGAGCTGGAAACTGTGGCTTCTGCTTCCCATCAGTCGAGGCATATGGATTGATGTTCATCTCTCCATAGATGTCTGCCTCAAAAATACCATTGAACTTTTTATCAATGTAATTAAACAAAAATAGTGGCATCCCTAGTCGGGCATTCTTTACATAGCTGATATAAGAAGCTCGAAGGCCTGTACATGCACAAAAGCTACTGATCAAGCTACTGTTCGAGCCTGCAACTGTCAACATCTTCTCCTTTGTCCCATGACATGGACCCATGTTGTAAACCCACAACCTGTCTACTGACACTCAACCAGTTTCTCATGAAAAGAGATATAAGCTTATCTATCTACACATGATTCCTGTGAATAATTCACATAATTTGTTGCTAATGCTCCCTTGTATATGCTTCTCCTTTGTTGATGGACCCACGTTGTAAATCTACAACCTGTCTACTAACACTCAACGAGTTTATCATGAAAAGAGATATAAGCTTATCTGTCTGCACATGATTTAACTCAAATAGGATTTTCTCCTGTGAATAATTCACATAATTCACTACTAATGCTCCCTTGTATATTCTTCTCCTTTGTTGATGGACCCGCGTTGTAAACCCACAACCTGTCTACTGATACTCAACGAGTTTCTCATGAAAAGAGATATAAGCTTATCTCTCTGCACATGATTTAACTCAAATAGGATTTTCTCCTGTGAATAATTCACATAATTCGCTGCTAATGCTCCCTTGTATATTCTTCTCCTTTGTTGATGGACCCACGTTGTAAACCCACAACCTCTCTACTAACACTCAACGAGTTTCTCATGAAAAGAGATATAAGCTTATCTGTCTGCACATGATTTAACTCAAATACGACTTTCTCTTGTGAATAATTCACATAATTCGATGCTAATGCTCCCTTGTATATGCTTTCTGTCAATGGTGCACACTGACATCTCACCCGTACGCGTGCCTACATGTAAACAAAACCTCATTATGCCTCAAACAGTCACCTAATGTAATATCAGAGATTATTAAATCTAAGCAAAGAACCTGAGCTGGAAACTGTGTTTTCTGCTTCCCATCAGTCCAGGCATATGGATTGATGTTCATCTCTCCATAGCTGTCTGCCTCAAAAATACCATGCAACTTTTTATCAATGTAATTAAACAAAAATAGTGGCATCCCTAGTTGGACATTCTTTACATAGCTGATATGAGAAGCTCGAAGGCCTGGACATGCACAAAAGCTAATGATCAAGCTACTGTTCGAGCCTGCAACCGTCAACATCTTCTCTTTTGTCCCCTCACATGGACCCACGTTGTAAACCCACAACCAGTCTACTGATACTCAACGAGTTTCTCATGAAAAGAGATATAAGCTTATCTGTCTGCACATGATTTAACTCAAATAGGATTTTCTCGTGTGAATAATTCACATAATTCCTGTTAATGCTCCCTTGTATATGATTCTCCTTTGTTGATGGACCCACGTTGTAAACCCACAACCTGTCTACTAACACTCAATGAGTTTCTCATGAAAAGAGATATAAGCTTATTTGTCCACACATGAATTAACTCAAATACGATTTTCTCCTGTGAATAATTCACATAATTTGTTGATAATTCTCCCTTGTATATGCTTTCTGTCAATGGTGCACACTGACATCTCACCTGTACGCGTGCCTACATGTAAACAAAACCTCATTATGCCTCAGACAGTGACCTAATGTAATATCAGAGATTATTAAATCTAAGCAAAGAACCTAAGCTGGAAACTGTGTCTTCTGCTTCCCATTAGTCCAGGCATATGGATTGATGTTCATCTCTCCATAGCTATCTGCCTCAAAAATACCATGCAACTTTTTATCAATGTAATTAAACAAAAATAGTGGCATCCCTGATCGGACATTCTTTACATAGATGATATGAGAAGCTTGATTCAACATTCTTCTCTATGTTCGCACGAAAGCCATACCAAAAACATGCACACACATGAACATGCAGTAATATATGGAGGGAGGATGAGAAGAGAGAGGGAGAGAGAGAGAGAGAGAGAGAGAAATAAGGGCATAGAAGGAGATGGTGTCCATATGACCAGGACGTGAAAAAACATACTATCGAAAGCACAATGAAATCTCAAAATGAGAAATCCAAACCATGATATGATGCATTATGGTTTAAAGGGAGAGACGTATATCTATGATAGAAAGTAAGAGGATAGATAAAGTATACCAAGCAGAAGCTGTGTGATGCATTCATTGTAAGTCGCATGGTCATAGCCAAAAATCATAGCAGCAAGCTCCTCCGTCGGAAGGTTCAAGAACGGGAGCAGTGATGAAGAAGAACGGCTAGCTCAAGAGGAAGGAGAATGAAGGCCTTTGTATGTTTCGGTCTTACGTCCAGCTCCCATGATAGAAGCACTCCGCTGGCGATGAGACTTGTAAGAGTAATTTTAAAGTTTGTTGGAAAATGTTAATACAAATTTATGTAATGAGATCATATGCTACGTGTGTATTAATTACAATAATACTTTCATAATAACATTTTTTATGAATGAAGGCATTCTGTGGGTAGAATATTGACACCAATGGATGAAGATATGAAAGATATTGACACCAGCATTCATGAGTTCACTGTCAAGGATGCAGCTGACAATGATGTGGATAGCAATCTGTGGAGCATGCGCAAGAGCAAGGCTAATTGGTTCAGGATCTTGGGTGTTCTATCGGGTATGATCGCCGTTGGGAGGTGGTTTTCTGATATTTGCAGATGGAAGAACCTTATCACCACAGTTCTCGTCCATTTCCTCTTCCTCTACATGTTCCTGATTGGAGCTTGGCATTACAAATTTCGCCCACACCTACCACCCCATATGGATCCTCGTCTCTCACACGCAGAGGCTACCGAACCTGATGAGCTAGACGAGGAGTTCGACAATAGATCCCAAGGTGAATAAATGAAGAGAGTTCTTGTACCTTTCGCTATTGTGCATGTCGATGATTGCAAGGGTGAATTAATGAAGAAAGTTCTTGAATATCAAACATCATATTCATACTAGCTAATGACACCCAATATGTTGTTTTTTTTTATTTCAATATTTTTAAAAATTCTCTTTGGAGTTCTCCAAATATCATGTCACCTATATCCATGTAAGCAACTACTCATGAATTATGAACCACTCTAGTAAATTGTGGATGATTGAAATCTTAACCAATAATATCGCAATAAATATACCAATGCAAAGCTGCATGTATGTAGTGTTATTTTCTCCTTTCTTTAATTCATGTTGTATTCTCAAGAGGTAGATATATAGATGTTGGCAAACTTGAACTTCTGTAACATTTCAAGAACTAGAGCCAACAATTAGGAGAACAAGAGAGAGAGTCAACAAAGAGAGAGAGAGAGAATTCAAAGAGAGAAAGATGTAGAAAGAGAGAAACAGAGACCTGCGTATACTTGCTTTAGCTCATAAGTGCAGCGCAATTGTGAACGTTGGAGAGCTCTTCGATCAGATGCGTGAAAATGCCGATCGAAGAGCCTTCAACGTTTTAATTTTTTTCCGTCAACAGACCGTCGTGTAAGCGATGCTATGCGTAGAGGTGGCGTCGCATAAGCAATGTCACAAAAGCGTCGCTTATGCGACGTAAAGAGCGTCGCTTAAGCGACGCTTTTTAAAACCGTCGCGTTAACGACGCTCTATACGAGCGTCGCAGACCCCATCGCAGCACAAGTCGCAAAACATGTCGTTTGATTCGTCGTTTAATCGACGGTCGGCGAGCGACATTCATTACCACGCATTTTGCAATTTTATAGCGACAAAATTGTGTCGGCTTAACCGTCGCTATACGTCCGTATTCCTTGTAGTGTTAGAGGTACTTTAATAACTCTTCTCCTTGAAATTGAAAACTGTGTTACATGTGATGAAGATCAGGAATAGCTCATTACTGAAGAAAAATGTTCATGGAGGATGGACAGTTTACTATAACAGGTCGTTTGATTACAGGTGGTCATATATCTTCAGAGAATTACTGGAAGGAATGGTGCAACAAGCAGCAGTAAGCTCTATAAATTTATAGTGTGTCAAGTAATACTTGGGATTATATTCAAACAAGCTGGTACTCGTGCTTTTGCATGGTACTTATGTGCTGTCTATAACATTTCTGCGAAAAATGTAAGGAATAGAAATCATGCACAATGTGTGAAGTGAAAGCATTGTAATAAATCAAGCGAAATTATTATAGTTTTCTCAGGGTTTGACGATAATAGGGAAGTTCTTGATATTCACAAGTAGTGACCAAACTGTGTTATATTAGTCAGGATTATATTCAAACAAGCACCATATTTACAAATGCTCCTGCATGGTAGTCATCATGATATTGCCTGAAGGAACTGCTTTCAAATAACAAGGGGACAGAGGAAGAGAAGACGAACACGTACATGTGAAGAGCTTGTTAAGTTTTTTTGTATCTATGAGAATGTGTACATTATCCAGTATCATATTCAAACAAACATTGATACTTGTAAATGCTACTAAATGGTAGTTAGTCACCATGCCATGTCTATAAGGATTGCTTCCCTATAACAAAGGGAAAAGATGAAGAGAAGAACAACTGCTATGTCCCCGAAGGACATCAAGATGGGTGCTTGTAGATAGTGTGTTCTGCTAAGTGTGGAGTGTCCTGCTAAGTGAGGGGTGTCTGCCCAGTGTGGACTGGGCCACCTCCTTAAAAAAAGGAGTCTGTAAATAGGACACTTGAGCTAGTTTCTTATTCGTTTCTCATAAAAGGCTTTGGACTCTTCGCCCTTGGTGGAGTCTCCCGCACCTCTATGATCTGGGCATGGTGGTATAGGACACCACACCACGAGGGGAAGTGCCCATTCGTTTGGCTGCAGTTTACCGTGCTCAGTGTTTTTTTCAATATAAATATAAATAAATGGAGGTTCGACAAGCGCCTACTCCCCTGAGCGTTAACTTTGA
This sequence comes from Ceratopteris richardii, assembly GCA_020310875.1. Classification (NCBI taxonomy): domain Eukaryota; kingdom Viridiplantae; phylum Streptophyta; class Polypodiopsida; order Polypodiales; family Pteridaceae; genus Ceratopteris; species Ceratopteris richardii. The sequence continues at coordinate 160,223,084 of CM035418.1, read as the reverse complement.
AAGAACAAATGTACAGGTGAATGGCCATAATACCCACGGGACCCCCTGTATCCCACAAAGCAGAGATTGGACAAGATTACAACTGGTTTCAAATGGTTTTCAACTCGGTTGTCGTGGAACCTGCGGCCGGTAAGTAAGTCTGATGCCCACACTTCTATGTTTGTGGATATGGCTTGATGCCCACACTTCTATGTTTGTGGATATGGCTTGCGCGTTGGTTGGAAACTAGGTAATTACTTAAGATTCCAAGTTGATAGGCAGCTTGAGGGGCAAATCTCTCAACCCACCATAGATTGGCTGGCATGGGCAGGGCACCTACCTTTCTGGGAGGAAATGTGCAAATCCATGATGCAGCCCATGGAGGAGAGGAGAGAGGGATGGATGGAAGCCAGCAGGCAAGGGCGGCCTCTGGCCATCAAGATTAACCATGGGCATAGAAAGCCCAGAAAGTGGTCGGCTGAGAACTTGTTCATGCTTTGTTGCCCATAAATTTCTGCGAGCAGGTGGATTATGAGGCTAAGAGATAGGTCGCTTGTCATAGATGGAAAATCACTACGAACTGCTCATGTATAGGGATGGTTAGGGGGCTGAACAGGAATTTCTTTCCCAATACACCTCTAACCTAGGAGGCCCCTTGGTAGGGTTGGAGAAAAACATACCAACAATCATGTTATGCAGCCCATCTAGCTCACGCATGTATGCCCTGTTGGAGGACAGTGTTTCTCAGCTGACCCCACCAATATATAATACATCCAATAATTCCATAAAATGATTACATGTTGCAAGTAGCCATTATTGACATTTATAGTATGAGCATGTATTGACATTTATAGTATGGCATGTATTGTTTGCAAAGGGATTGTGGAAATCGTGCCAGGTGTTAAAATACATCCTATCACAGTTGCAAACATTCAAAATGAAGGGAGAATTCAAAGTTGTATCCTGCGTAGGATTGGGCTCGTTATTGAATCGTCCATCATTTTTCTTTAGATGCGGCATTCATCGCCAAGACGGTAACGAATGTATGCGCTTTGGTCGCCATCGCTGTGGCATTGAGTACTTCATCTTCGTAAGCCTGTAAAAAGGGAAACTCCGAAGACTTTTTGGCATGCGTGAAGTTCACACCGTAAATAAAGACGGACGTAGATGCTGACAGACATGAAGACGGACGTAGAAGCTGACAGACATGAAGACGGACGGATTGCTGAGGTCGCGCCAGCTGTTGGAGACGGATTGCTGAGGTCGGAGAGCTTACGGACGGATTGCTGAGGTCGCGCCAACTGTTGGAGACGGATTGCTGAGGTCGGAGAAGAAGCTTACGGACGGATTGCTGAGGTCGCGCCAACTGTTGGAGACGGATTGCTGAGGTCGGAGAGGCTTACGGACGTAGAAGCTGACAGACAGAGATCGTTGAGGGCCATCTGTCGTTTATCGTTGCTGTCTGTCGCGGGCTTCACGGGTGTCTATCGCCGTGGTTGGCCTGTCTATCGCGGTGCGGGGTGTCTATCGCGGGCTTCACGGGGGTCTATCGCGGTTTTTACGGGAGTCTATCGCGGGCTTCACGGGAGTCTATCGCGGACAAATCGGATGCCGGTTCGAGTGTCTATCGCGGGTAATTTGGCTGACTCCCGGACCTACCCCCGCTGCGCGCCGGCCACCTTCTGTCGCCTGCCGCCGCGCGTCAGATTCGCCGCCGCTGTCCAATTATCCTTGTCAGAAGATTATTTCAATGCCATAATGCTTCTTTGATATTGAAAGTATTTCGAAATTGTCAAAGTCTTCAAGCCTTTTCCTCTCTCTATACCAGTCCTTTTTATCAAGCAAAGATCTTTCTCCCATTGGCCAAGACCCAAGTTTCCATGGAAAGCTTATAGAAATTCTTAGAACGTTGTGTGCAAGGAGCCTCTACTCGCTCTTGCATTTCAGCCTATTTGGCACGTGGCTACTAGTAAGGGGCGTGGAACTTTTAGGCGTGGGCCAGGTATCTCGTGGTGCAGAGCAAATTCAAGTGAGAGTTAAAAGCTGAACGGCGAGGCGGTTGTTGGATCTCAGGCAGTAGTAGGCTGTCGTGAGTGGGTGGGAGGAATGAGAGAGAAGGAGACTCTTGAAAGCGCTTTTTTATCCCTCTTTTGAAAAAAAAGAAAAAAAAGAAAAGGGAGGAAAATAGAAAAGAAGAAAAAAAAAAAAGAAGAGAAGAAAAAAAAAAGAAAGACAGATAATTGAAGAAGAAGAGTGTTCTATGGGGGTGGGGTGCCTCCTTCCTATGTGGGATCTTGGGCTATCAGAGGTTTAGTATAAGACCTCCTTTTTTGTCTCGGACATGATGTCCCCCTCTCTGGTGAAAAGCAATCTGGCCCCTCCTCCCGGGCAGGCCACTAACCTGGCCGCCTTGCTGGAGGGAGGCTCCTGTGCCGCCCAAGAGGCCCTCGAGAATGTTGAACCCCCTTTGGTCTCCCTCAGCAGATCCGCAATTTTATCAACTCAGGAGGAGCTCAAGAAAGTCTGCCTCGTTGGCCAAATGTTTGGCCCTAGGCCCCCGCTCGAAACCGTGCGTCAGTGGCTTCGCAACGAGTGGTTCCCCCGCGGGCTCGTTGTTTGTAAGTGTCAGTTCTTGCCGGCAAACCACTTGCTGCTAGTCTTTGAGAATGAAGAAATGGCGTTTCGGGCCCTCAGTGTCGGAACTTGGCAGCTCGGCCGGGCGACCCTGTGCCTTTTCAGATGGTCCCCTGACTTTACTCCCGACAAATCGAAACCGCTTCGATACCCACTTTGGGTTGAGCTCCCTAACCTGCCTTACTTCTTGTACAACTTTGTTTGGGACATCGTTTCTCCCATCGGCAGGCCGTTGGCCTCACGCGAGGACATCGGTGGCATCATTTATGAAGGCACAAGACACTCGTTCAATGCCCGGTGGCACCCCCAAATTTGTGTCGAGGCTGACCTCATTCTGCCCCTCCCATCGAAGATTAAACTGGACTTGGGCGAAGGAGACGTCTGGGAGCAAGACATCGTTTACAAAAACCTTCCCAACGCATGCTTTCGCTGTGGTCAACAAGGTCACAGGATCAAAGATTGCCCTTTGAGACGGCAAAGCAAGCAAAATCAAGGAGCCTCTAAAAATGCTCAACACAACAATGGTGATTTGAATCGCCCGACGAAAACTGAGGACTTCAAGGGTCCCCCGAATCCAGAAGCTGATGCAGACGGGTTTATAGAAGTCAGAAGAAGAAGGAGAAGAAGCCCTAGGGCTACCTCCGAGCGAAACAACAAGTCTGTTTCCCCCTCCAGCAACTTATATTGCAATCTGGAAAGGGAAATCAATGAGCTTGACTTCCCAGGCGGGAACCTACTTGAGGAAGACACCGATGTCAAAGCCCTGGAGATCCCTGATAGTAATGAAACCGCGCAGGAGGGCTACTCTACAAGCAAAGATGATGGATTCACCACTAGTAATGAAGACAACATGGATAGTGAAAGTTCCATCATTGGATCGACGATCCCGGAAACGGTGCCGAGCACGGGGCCAGCTCCCCCCAGCAAGGTGTATCCCGCAAAGGAAAACAGCCTATGGAGCTACCCTGGAAAAGCCCCCACAAGAACCGATTTCTAAGTCGGGATCAGATCCCAGCGAAAAAGAAAGATGAAGCCAAGAGAAGAAAGGACAAGGCTCCCTCCCGCAAAGAGGGATCAATACAAAAATGATTGTCATCTCGCTTAATGCTAGGGGGCTAACCGACCCCTCAAGAGCGGCCATCATTGGCCAATGGCTCCGCGACATTAGCTTAAAACCAGACATTATTTGCATTCAAGAGATTAAAATTGACGGAGAAGACCTTCGGAAACGACTCAGACAGATTTCAGCGGCCCACGTGTGGATTCCAACAAAGCACCGGCGGGGGTCCGGCGGAACGGCTATCGGTGTTAAACAACCCTGGCTTGAAAAGCTTGAGAACTCCATTGAAGATGTAAATCACCGCTGGATTGCGGTTTCTTTCGGTGCTCCCCTCTGTGTTACTATGGTTTCATTGTACGCCCCGAACGGGGATTTGGAGAGGCTGAACACCTGGACTTCCCTTGACTCGCTTCCCCACAACGTGCTTATATGTGGAGACTTCAACATGGTGGAGGACCCTAGGGACCGATGGATGGGCAAGGGCAGGGTCATCGACAGTCGGGAGAAAGAAACATGGGACATGACCAAACTCCACTTGGATCTGGTCGAATTCAAAGACTCGAATGGCTTTTCCTGGTCGAATCTCCAAGCGGGCGATGATCTTAGGAAAGCTAGACTTGATAGATGCTACATCTCTCAAAGTTTTACTCATCTGTGGGGCCACCCTTCCATCACGCAACGTACTGACCTCACCATCTCCGATCACTACCCAATCGTTATCACGTTTCAGCCTCCCAACAGGACCCACAAGGCTCCGTGGTTTCATGCCAACGCTTCCACCTTCTCTCTCCCCTCCGTCCATCAAGAGATTGCCGATGTGTGGATGGTGGCGTTTGCCTCTGGCTTGTCCCCAGCCAAGTGCTGGAGAAGTGCGGTCGACAAGTCCCGCAAGATCATGATCAGAACTAAGAAGATGCTCGAGACTGTGCGGCGGGCTCGTAGGGAAACGCTCTACCACAGACTCTGGCGACTCGAGGAGGAAGTAAACAAAGGAAAACACCAAGCCCAGAAAGGTCTCCGAAAAATCAGAGCAGCGTTGAGATACGAGGAAGAAATACAAAGGAAAAACCTGCAAACCTTCTTCAAGGAGTGGTGGGCTGGAAAAGCCGACAAACCCACCAAAGAGATGTGCAGTATCCTTAAAAGGAAACACAACAGAGAGACGATTCCCCTACTGCTAGACACTCATGGCAATGTATGCAACTCGGAAGAAGATAATGTTGGCATCATCGAAGAGCACTTCACGAGACTCTTGGGAACCTCGAATCCCCTCTCCCACCATAGAAGGGACTGCATGGCTGCCATTTCTAGGGTTTCCCCCCGGAGAATTCCACCCAACCTCCACTCCCTGCTACATGCCCCGATCTCCGAATCAGAAATCTTTGAGGTCATTGATGCCCTCCCTCTCGGTAAAAGCCCGGGACCCGACGGACTCACTAACGAGTTTTTTAAATCCTTCAAGCTGGTGGTTGCCACCCCTCTCCGGATGGTTTGGCAAGAGGCGCTAAAATTTGGTGCTCTTCCTTCCTGTATAAACAATGGAATCATCAAGCTGATTCACAAGAAGGGGGAAAAAAACAGAATCGAGAACTGGCGGCCAATTACGATGCTCCAAACAGGATACAAGATCATCGCCAAAGTCATTGCCAACAGACTTGCGTGCCACCTGAGATCTTGGCTTAGTGAGGACCAAAAAGGTTTCATCAAAGGCAGGTCCATCCTGGAAACCATTATGGATATTTGGGAAGGTATTCAATTTGCAAATGAGTCTAATCAAGATGTGGTCTTCCTCAAGATCGACTTTGACAAAGCCTACGATAGGCTAGAATGGGATTATATTCTGCAGTCGCTCCTAGACCTAGGATGTAGTCAGAAATTCGCCAAGATGATCGCGACCCTTCTCGGCAATGCAACGACCCAAATTAACGTTAACGGCAAACTTTCGAAGGCGATCCATCTTAAAAGATCTATTAGACAAGGATGCCCTCTTGCCCCCCTTCTCTTTGCCATCGCCACTGAAGGACTGAGCAGACTTGTGGCTCATCATGTGGAGGCTGGCAACATCAAAGGCCTCCAGCTACCTCACGACCACAGTCAAATCATCATGAGACTCTTTGCCGACGATATGAACGCATTCGTTCACAATGATAATACCAGCCTGGAGACTTTCTGGAGGTGTCTTGATACCTTCTGTGAGGCCTCTGGATCCAAAATCAACCACAATAAGACCGCCTTTAGGGCCATTGTGGGACATCAACCTGGCCTTCTCATTGATCATGGCTGTCATTCCATTCCGCAGGGTCAAATCTTCCGGCTGCTCGGAATCCCCTTGGGGTTTGGCGTCTCTATGGAGCAGCGATGGAACTGGGTGCTGGCCAAACTTGAAAACAAGCTCAATTACTGGAGAGGCATGCAAATCAATCTCGCTGGACGGGCGATGGTTATCAACACGTTCCTCCTCTCGTCTACCATCTATTTCCTTTCTTGTTGGAGACCGAATGAGCAAGGCCTGTCCAAATTGAATAGCATCTGCAGAAACTTTCTTTGGACGGGTGATCATAACAGAAGGGGGGTGCCTAAAATCAAATGGGCCATTTGCACCAGCCCTAGAGATAGCGGGGGGCTTGGCATCCTGGACATTGGGTGCATGGCTAACAAACTGGCGGCCAAATGGATGATTAAAGCTTGGTGCAATAGGGAGGCCTCGTGGGCCAAGCTGATCTTCAGAAACAAAAATGAGTTGGCCCTCACGGGATCCCCGAACTGGAAGAACCTTGACATCATGACCCTGCTATTCTCCCCGATACCTGTCTTCCCGAAAGGCTCCAATCTCGTATGCTCTCTTTGGAAGGGCTGGAATAAAGTCAAAAGCTTCACAAGAATTAGTGAGGACTGGAAGTGGGCGGCCGGAATCAGACAAAACGACTCTATCTGGTTTCCGATTCATGGCATCCGGAGTGTGGAACCATGGAACATGCAAAATGCCAAGAAGTTATGGAACAAAGGATTCAAAAAATGGAAACACCTCTGGAAACATGACACCAACAGATGGATCAACTACGAGGATATCGACCCTCGCATAAACATCTCCTACGAAGAATGGAACACCTTGCAAAGCAGATGCCTCGCTTGGGATCGTCACAAAACTCGCCTTCTCATGGGACATGACGCTCCGAACGCGCGCGGTCTCAAATGGCACAATGGAAACAGCCTACTCAAAATCCCGAACATCAATGAAACGACTGACCTCCAGATCAGCCTCAACAAGAAGTGGTGCCTGTCTTGGACGCGGCTTCGGTGGGACATGAAATTCATGGGTATCTGGCACCCACTCATAGAGATTAAGAAGTCGGTCCTCTTATGGCAAATTCTTCATCGAGGAATTTGGACTAACCATAAGGCAAGCAAAATTTGTGGGATCCCTCCGTGGTGCAAACGCTGCCACCGTGCTATCGAAGATGTCCCACACATCTTCCTTACTTGCCCCAACTCCTACAGAATCTGGCAGATGGTTGGACTGAAAATCAGAGTTCAGAAACAGCTTAGTTGGAAACAAGTCCTTTTGGGTGAAGCGATTGGGTGCTCTGCGGCTCTCTGGAACGCAATCAGAGGGGAAGTCCTGTGGAAAATTTGGCGAGAGCGGTGTGCTCGCAACTTCGGCGACTCCCCCAGGGAGTGGTCGATTGAAAAATCTCTACTCCTCCTTGGCAAAAGGATTGTCAACAGTAAGAAATCCCCCCCCTTCAGGCACCATCAAGTCCTCCTTTTGAGCAACAACAAGCTCAAACCCAAGTGGGTCCCGCATGAGGGCGACGAGAGGGTGATCAACCTTCTTTGTAATGCAACCTAGGAATCAGCCAAGCTTCCCCTGCTTTGTGGGATTTGGGGGGTCCCGTGGGCACTAGTCCCCTTCTACTGTACCTTTGTTTCTTAATTTAATTCAAGTCCGGGAGAGTAGGCTATTGCCGAACTTCCTTTATATTAAAAAGGGAAACTCCTTTCTGCGCTCTCGGGAGTGATGGAGCCAAAGTTCACTATGGAGTCGGAGCTGTCCATCGCTCTTCATGTTTTCAGTTGGTGATGGCTATACGTTTTTGCTTGTGTCGAAGAGACAAACGCCCTGAATCTAACTGCAGTATGGATTGAGTTGCGCAGCTTTTAATCTATTCATTCTGCGAGAAATAAACTGTAATCAGAACAAATGCACAGAACTTCCTTGAACACAGAGAGCAACAAATAGCTTCCAACCGAATGTCATGGTGACGACAAAGCAGAAGCGCGAGGCAAGAATTCAGTGAAGAGTGGAGTAGGACTCAGCAGCAAGCTTCCTAGTGCAGGCTGTCTATCGCGGCTGGGTGTACCTGTCTATCGCGGGCAGTGCTCTCCCATCTATCGTAGCCCCCGGGCAGTGGTTTCCTGTCTATCGCGGTTTCCCGTCTATCGTGGTTTCCCAGGCAGTGGTTTCCAGTCTATCGTGGTTTCCCCTCTATCGCTCTCCCATCTATCGTGGTTTCCCGGGCGGTGGTTTCCCGTCTATCGCGTATCCTCTCTGTCGCCTTGTCTCTTGCCGCACTCGTGTCTTGGCTATCGCGTCCGGGATCTCCTGTCTATCGTGGGCCTATCTATCGCCGGCAATGGTCTCCGGTCTGTCTCTGCACCAGTCATTCGGTCCTGGGCGTGGGAGTTTGCATGCGTGGGAGTTATTTTCTTGGAGTTGTGCTCTTGCCCGTCTAAGTCTTCTGTGTGGACGCTCTCAGTTTTTGTCCTGCTCGGTTCCTTAGTGGCCTTGATTTTTGCAGCTTTCGTAGTGTCAATCTAATTGCTTTTTTTTCAAAGTCATTTTAAATCAACTGCCGGGCCCTCGTTCTAAGCTTTGAGAAAATCGTTCTAAGCTAGTTTATTGCATGGTTTATGATATCTAGAAGAAAAAAGTAAAGAAAAAAGGAAGAAGAAAAAAAAAAAAAGGGGGTAGAAAAAGAAAAAAAAAGAAGAAAAGAGTCAAAACATTCGAAGAAAAAGAAGGGTAGAGCTACCCTTTAAGTTGGGATGACCGCGGGCTAGCAAGAGATCTTGCCATAAAAAGTAAAAGTGGTGCAAGTTCCTTTTGGCCATGGATGTGGCTGCTGCCTCTCTCGTGAAAAGTAATCGGGCCCCTCCCCCTAGGGAGACCGATTTCCTGGCCGCTCTGCTGGAGGGGGGGTCGTGTGCCGCCCCTGAGGCATCCGAAAGTGTTGTATCCCCCGTCGTGTCCCTCAGTAGACCCGCAGTTCTGTCTGCTCAGGAGGAGCTCAAGAAAGTTTGCCTAGTCGGCCAAGTATTTGGCCCTAGGCCCCCGCTCGAAATTGTGCGACAATGGCTTCGAAAAGAGTGGTTCCCTCGAGGACTAATTGTCAGCAAATGTCAGTTCTTACCAGCAAACCACATGCTGCTAGTCTTTGAGAATGAAGAGATGGCGTTCCAAGCCCTAAGCGTTGGCACCTGGCAGTTTGGTCGGGCGACCCTATGCCTATTCAGATGGTCCCCGGACTTTACTCCTGACAAATCGAAATCACTGCGGTACCCGCTGTGGGTTGAGCTCCCTAACCTCCCTTACTTCTTGTACAACTTCGTGTGGGACATTGTCTCTCCTATCGGCAAGCCGTTGGCTTCACGCGAAGACATTGGTGGTCTCATCTATGAAGGTGCAAGACACTCGTTCAATGCTAGGTGGCACCCACAAATCTGCGTCGAGGCCGACCTCTCTTTGCCGCTTCCATCAATGATCAAAGTGGACATGGGCGAAGGTGATGTTTGGGAGCAGGTTATCACCTACAAAAACCTCCCCAACGCGTGCTTTCGTTGTGGCCAACAAGGTCACAGGATTAAAGACTGCCCTATCAGGCAAAAAAACAAGCGTTCGCAAGAAGCCTCCAAAACTGCTCAAGACAACAACGGCGATTTGACCCACTCGACCAAGGAAGGGGAAGGCAAGGGCTTCCTCAATCCTCAAGCTGATGCTGATGGCTTTACTGAAGTTAGAAGAAGAAGGAAAAGAAGTCCGAGGGCCGACGGTGAGAGAAACAACCTGCCACTTACCCCCAACAGCAATTTGTACTGCAATCTAGGAAAGGAGATCAACGAGCTTGACTATCCAAGCGGGAAGCCACTCGAGGTAGATACCTACGACAATGCCCTAGAGATCCCTGACAACAAAGAAACCCCCCAGGAGGGCTATACCACAAGCAAAGAAGATGGATTCACCACTAGTAATGAAGACAACATGGATAGTGAAAGTTCCATCATTGGATCGACGATCCCGGAAACGGTGCCGAGCACGGGGCCCTACTCTCCCCAGCATGGTGTTTCCCGCAAAGGAAAACAGCCTATGGAGCTACCCTGGAAAAGCCCCTACAAGAACCGATTTCTAAGTCGGGAACAGATCCCAGCGAAAAAGAAAGATGAAGCCAAGAGAAGAAAGGACAAGGCTCCCTCCCGCAAAGAGGGATCAATACAAAAATGATTGTCATCTCGCTTAATGCTAGGGGGCTAACCGACCCCTCAAGAGCGGCCATCATTGGCCAATGGCTCCGTGACACCAGCTTAAAACCAGACATTATATGCATTCAAGAGATTAAAATTGACGGAGAAGACCTTCTGAAACGGCTCAGACAGGTTTCCTCGGCCCATGTGTGGATCCCAACAAAGCACCAGCGGGGGTCCGGTGGAACGGCCATTGGTGTTAAACAACCCTGGCTTGAAAAGCTCGAGAACTCCATTGAAGATGTAAATCACCGCTGGATTGCGGTTTCTTTTGGTGCTCCCCTCTGTGTTACTATGGTTTCTTTATACGCCCCTAACGGGGATTTGGAGAGGCTGAACACTTGGACTTCTCTTGACTCGCTTCCTCACAACGTGATTATATGTGGAGACTTCAACATGGTGGAGGACCCTATGGACAGATGGATGGGCAAGGGCAGGGTCATTGACAGTCGGGAGAAAGAAACGTGGGACATGACCAAACTCCACCTGGATCTGGTCGAATTCAAAGACTCGAATGGCTTTTCCTGGTCGAATCTCCAAGCGGGCGAGGATCTGAGGAAAGCTAGACTTGATAGATGCTACATCTCTCAGAGCTTTACTCATCAGTGGGGCCACCCTTCAATCACGCAACGTACTGACCTCACCATCTCCGATCACTACCCGATCGTTATCACTTTTCAACCCTCCAACAGGACCCACAAGGCTCCGTGGTTCCATGCCAACGCTTCCACCTTCTCTCTCCCCTCTGTCCATCAAGAGATTGCCGATGTGTGGAAGGTGGCGTTCGCCTCTGGCTTGGCCCCAGCCAAGTGCTGGAGAAGTGCGGTCGACAAGTCTCGCAAGATCATGATCAGAACTAAGAAGATGCTCGAGACAGTGCGGCGGGCTCGTAGGGAAGCGCTTTACCACAGACTATGGCGACTCGAGGAGGAAGTGAACAAAGGAAAACACCAAGCCCAGAAAGGTCTCCGAAGAATCAGAGCAGCGTTGAGATACGAGGAAGAAATACAAAGGAAAAACTTGCAAATATTCTTCAAGGAGTGGTGGGCTGGAAAGGCCGACAAACCCACCAAAGAGACGTGCAGTATCCTTAAAAGGAAACACAACAGAGAAACGATCCCCCTACTGCTAGACCCACATGGCAATGTTTGCAACTCGGAAGAAGATAATTTTGGCATCATCGAAGGGCACTTCACGAGCCTCCTGGGAACCTCGAACCCCCTCTCCCACCATAGAAGGGATTGCATGGCTGCCATTTCTAGGGTTTCCCCCCGGAGAATACCACCCAACCTCCACTCCCTGCTCCATGCCCCGATCTCTGAATCAGAAATCATTGAGGTCATTGATGCCCTCCCTCTCGGCAAAAGCCCGGGACCCGACGGACTCACTAACGAGTTCTTTAAATCCTTCAAGCTGGTGGTCGCCACCCCTCTTCGGATGGTTTGGCAAGAAGCGCTAAAATTTGGTGCTCTTCCTTCTTGTATAAATAATGGAATTATCAAGCTGATTCACAAGAAGGGGGAAAAAAACAGAATCGAGAACTGGCGGCCTATTACGATGCTCCAAACAGGGTACAAGATTGTCGCCAAAGTCATTGCCAACAGACTTGCGTGCCACCTGAGATCTTGGCTTAGCAAGGACCAAAAAGGTTTCATCAAAGGCAGGTCCATCCTGGAAACCATTATGGATATTTGGGAAGGTATTCAATTTGCAAATGAGTCTAATCAAGATGTGGTCTTCCTCAAGATCGACTTTGACAAAGCCTACGATAGGCTAGAATGGGACTATATTCTGCAGTCGCTCCAAGACCTCGGATGTAGTCAGAAATTCACCAAGATGATCGCGACCCTTCTCGGCAACGCAACGACCCAAATTAACGTTAACGGCAAACTGTCGAAGGCGATCCATCTTAAAAGGTCTATTAGACAAGGGTGCCCTCTTGCCCCCCTTCTCTTTGCCATCGCCACTGAGGGGCTGAGCAGACTTGTGGCTCATCATGTGGAGGCTGGCAATATCAAAGGCCTCCAACTACCTCACGACCACAATCAAATCATCATGAGACTTTTTGCTGACGACATGAACGCGTTCGTTCACAATGATAATACCAGCCTAGAGACTTTCTGGAGGTGCCTTGATACCTTTTGTGTGGCCTCTGGATCCAAGATCAACCACAATAAGACCGCCTTTAGGGCCATCGTGGGACACCAACCTGGCCTTCTCATTGTTCATGGCTGCCAAATCATTCCGTAGGGCCAAATCTTTCGGCTTCTTGGAATCCCCTTGGGATTTGGCGTCTCTATGGAGCAGCGTTGGAACTGGGTGCTGGCCAAACTTGAAAACAAGCTCAACTACTGGAGAGGCATGCAAATCAATCTCGTTGGACGGGCGATGGTTATCAACACGTTCCTCCTCTCGTCTACCATCTATTTCCTCTCTTGCTGGAGACCGAATGAACAAGGCCTGTCCAAACTGAATAGCATCTGCAGAAACTTTCTTTGGACGGGTGATCATAACAGAAGGGGGGTGCCTAAAATCAAATGGGCCATCTGCACCAGCCCTAGAGATAGCGGGGGGCTAGGCATCCTGGACATTGGGTGTATGGCCAACAAACTGGCAGCCAAATGGATGATTAAAGCTTGGTGCAATAGGGAGGCCTCATGGGTCAAGCTGATCTTCAGAAACAAAAATGAGTTGGCCCTCACGGGGTCCCCGAACTGGAAGAACCTTGACATCATGACCCTGCTATTCTCCCCGATTCCTGTCTTCCCGAAAGGCTCCAGTCTCGTATGCTCTCTTTGGAAGGGCTGGAATAAAGTCAAAAGCTTCACAAGAATTAGTGAGGACTGGAAGTGGGCGGCCGGAATCAGACAAAACGACTCTATCTGGTTTCCGATACATGGCATCCGGAGTGTGGAGTCGTGGAACATTCAAAATGCCAAGAAGTTATGGAACAAAGGATTCAAAAAATGGAAACACCTCTGGAAACATGACACCAACAGTTGGATCAATTTCGAGGATATCGACCCTCGCATAAACATCTCCTACAAAGAATGGAATACCTTGCAAAGCAGATGCCTCGCTTGGGAGCGCCACAAAACTCGCCTTCTCATGGGACATGATGCTCCGAACGCGCGTGGTCTCAAATGGCACAATGGAAATAGCCTACTCAAAATCCCGAACATCAAAGAAACGACTGACCTCCAGATCAGCCTCAACAAGAAGTGGTGCCTGTCTTGGACGCGGCTTCGGTGGGACATGAAATTCATGGGTATCTGGCACCCACTTATAGAGATTAAGAAGTCTGTCCTCTTATGGCAAATTCTTCATCGAGGAATTTGGACTAACCAAAAGGCTAGCAAAATTTGTGGGATCCCTCCGTGGTGCAAACGCTGCCACCGTGCAATCGAAGATGTCCCACACATCTTCCTTACTTGCCCCAACTCCTACAGAATCTGGCAGACGGTTGGACTGAAAATCAGAGTTCAGAAACAGCTTAGCTGGAAACAAGTCCTTTTGGGAGAAGCGATTGGATGCTCTGCGGCTCTCTGGAACGCAATCAGAGGGGAAGTCCTGTGGAAAATTTGGCGGGAGCGGTGTGCTCTCAACTTCGGCGACCCTCCCAAGGAGTGGACGATTGAGAAATCTCTTTTCCTCCTTGGCAAGCGGATTGTCAACAGTAAGAAATCCCCCCCCTTCAGGCACCATCAAGTCCTCCTTTTGATCAACAACAAGCTCAAACCCAAGTGGGTCCCGCATGAGGGCGACGAGAGGGTGATCAACCTTCTTTGTAATGCAACCTAGGAGTCAACCAAGCCTCCCCTGCTTTGTGGGATTTGGGGGGTCCCGTGGGCACTAGTCCCCTTCTTTTGTACCCTTGTTTCTTAATTTAATTCAAGTCCGGGAGAGTAGGCTATTGCCGAACTTCCTTTATATAAAAAAAAAAAAAACATTCAAAATGAAGGTGATGCAAGTGGTTCTCAACATGTCGTAGGTTCACGTTTTGGTGCACTTTCTTATTTGGAGTCGTGCAACTCCAATTTCAATGATGTTAGGTACACCACCAACCACTATAGAACAACTTTGATTGGACGGAGCAAATGCATAAGCACTTGCATTGATTGCTTTTTCTATCAAGTGTATCATTATCTCATATATTTGAACATGCAAAACAACAAAGGATGATTGAGATACTCTTTCCATACTATTCAGACGAGAAATGGGGCTCATCTTGTGTACCTCAAGTGAGCACATGAATCAAGGTTATTCTATGAATATTTTCCTCACAAAGATAAAAGAGTAGTAGTTGACTTTTGCATATGAAACTTTGCTAGACAGTTCAGTTGTGCATATATTTCTTAATGGTTCATTTTATTCTTCTTACAATTTTTTGTTTCTACGTTTGGGTTAATGATGAAAGATAATCCAACTGCCTTGACTTTTGAAGAATTAGTATCTCTTTTGTTGCAAGAACAGTCCGAGTAGGACATGTCTATTATGCATATTGTAGATCAAGCTTTTGTTGCTAGTCAAAAGGCAAGGGTAAATGAAGATCTTCTTCTAGTAAAGCATAAATCTATAAGTATTGCACAACTAAAGAAGGAAGACAAAGATGAGAATAAAACACTAGTAGAAACAATTTTGCAAATATTATAAGAAAAATGATCATATCCTCAAAAATTGGCCTAAGCTTCTTGCTAAAGAGGCAAGAATGGTTGGTTTACACACTTCAGCTTTTAAGAATAAACTTATGAACTTAGTAAAAAATGAAGAATATGTGTTGGGGGAATTCTCTAGCTAAAGGGGCTTGAGTGTTTATAGGAGAAAAGTAGAGAAGAAGAAAGACACGTGCCCGAAAGTTCTCTGTGCTTTGATTAAAATAAAAAATTACAAATACTTTTTCTTTCAAGAATAAGACAAAAATATTAACTGTAGGCTACACTTTAAGATAAGAAGTGCACTCAAGTACTACTCGTTGTAGGTTACACTTTAAGATAAGATAAGAAGTGCACTCAAGTACTACTCGTTGTAGGTTACACTTTAAGATAAGAAGTACACTCAAGTAAAACCAAGGACTTTCAAATATTTGTCTTCTTCATCTTAGATAATTGACTTGCTCATGTGCACCCTTACACTTAAGCCTCCACTAAAGTTTAAAGTCTTGATCACTTCCAATGTCGACCTCCAACTCCTCTTTGGTAGTCTCTAGCCACAACTTGGTTGCCTTCTTCCTAGAATAAAGTGGACCTAGGATACACAATAGAGCATACAATGGTATCTTCACTCTTTCTTGAATCTCAAGCTCTCCACAGACTATCAAAGAGTCCCTAGACACTCTCTCGCTTGCATCCATCTCTTCTCTACGATTACACTTGCTTAGTGTATGCTTTTATCTCATACACCCTTTACTTGGATTGCTGACTCCTTGTGTGCACACACACTTCACTTTACTTCAGTTCACATGTGTATCCGAGATCTTGTTCTTGGGGTTGCATCCCAGTTTTCCACTTCTTGGAGCATCTAATTCCCCAACTTCTTGTATTCCTTATGATGCTTTTTCCTTCTCGTCATCTTCAAGAATCTTCTCAAGAATTTTCTCATGTACACTCTTACTATATCTTTGTTTTTGGCTATAGTAGACTTGGGGAAGTACTTTGATACAAAAAAAATATAGGGGGACAGGCTTTTTGTCTCTTTATGTAAACTTTTTACTTCTGTCCTAGAACTCTCCAAAATGTAAACATAAGGGCAGTTTCACCTCTGAACCTTCCAAGCTCTTCAAAACCCTTCAAGACCTTGAAAAACCTCTTTGAAACCTATAATTTAATTCAACCAAAGGACAAATGTAATCATACACACGCACTACATGTGTAGCCCATTGTTGACAACCAATGGCCACATGCACTGCTTGTACAACTCTTTGCCAACAAAGTATTGCAACAGGCTCAGCACTTGCCCACCACCTAATGGGCTCTCCATCCCAAAGAAAAAAATTCAAATAGAAATTTGAGGCACCACCCTAGCACAAGTCTCCCCATAGAACCTCATAAGGAACACTAAGCAATGCCTAGGTAGAATTAAAAGGAATCTCTACAAAGGAGCTTCTGCAAAAAAAGTGGAAGCTAACCAACCTAAGGAGTCAGTTGGGATGAAGACAACTGATTCAAGAACAATGAGGGATCATGGTGAAATGAGGAGAGGGAATGGGTAAGGTTGGAATATGCTACCAAGGGAGGGCGGGGGTTGCTTAGATAGGGGTAGATTGGTTAGAGCTATCGAGAAGGATTCTATAGAAAAATCAAGAAAAGGGCATGATACCACGGGTGCATGTGAAAAATATGGAACATGTGGGGCATACAAGAAGAAATATACCATATGATAGATGTGTGTGCAAAAGAGACCATGTGGAGAGGGGAGAAAAAAAGGAAGTTGACCAAAAGAACGAAAAAGGGTGGGTTTTTGGGAAAACGAATGCTAAACATCAATCTAGATAAGTTGAAAAACATGAAGCTAACTAGGATCAAAATAAATGGCCATCCGAAACACAATGTAGAGCCATGAAAAAGGGATAAAAGCTTTGAGAGGAGAGCAAAAATAAAAGAACATAGGATAAAATTTTACACTATAGTTTTTCTTTTTTTGTTTTTTTTTTGGGGGGGGGGGACAAGAAGAAAAAACATAGGATAAAATTTCACACTACGTTTTTTTTTGGGGGAGAGAGAGAAGAGAGAGAGACACACAGACAATATAGAGATGCCGAACACAAGACATAGGCATATGGGCCTTGACTTTTTTTTGGATTTTGAAAAGGAAAACTAAGAAGGATGGATTTTTTTCCTTTATTTTTTTCATTAATTAACTTTGCACACAAGAAAAAATGGGACAAAATTCCTAAAAGATAGAAAAGAAAATGATAAAAAATGCTAAAAAATCTTTTAAAAACCCCCCAAAAATAGAAAAATCTATCAGACTTGGAATGGATATTTAGCTTCAAAAATACCAGAGAACCCTCATTTTTCAATCATAAAAGCTTAAGAAAAAGGGTAGAAAATAAGGAACTTTTACAAATAAAATCCAAGAAAAATCCCAAAAATAATCAGAAAAATAAGAGAAAATTGGAGCAAAATCCTCTTCACTCTAGATACTGATTGGTATCAAAATTTCAATAGATATGCAAAAACAAATCTTCTAATTGTGGTCTATGTAGAAGAACCAACATTCTTACTTGTAATTTTCTATGCCACGAATATCTACCATGAAATTTCTTTCTCTTTTTCTGTTCCTTGCAATTTTCTTTCTGCATCCATGTTAATCTCCTCTATCTTGTTTAGTTATTCGAGTCTAATAGAAATAAAATGAGTCTTCTTTGTATGTACATACTCTATCCTAAGAGAGCCATGTAAAAAATCCAAAGGCTGAATCAAAATTACCCCATATACCAATTGAAAGGGGGAGTGAAATGTGGCTTCCTTGCATGCCAATCTCTAGACCCACAATCTTCCTAAATATGCACTACCCCAAGTAGAAGGCCTTATCCTATATTCCTTTTTGAGAAGGTCTAGCAATACCTTGTTTTTTTACTGTACTTGCCCATTTTCATTTCGGTAGTAAGCACATGAAGTCCGATGGAGAATCGTGTACCTCAAGAATTTTCATACAATACTTTGTTCACAAAATGTATCCTTTCATCATTGCGAACTATTAATGGACACCCATATCTACAAACGCATGAATTTTCCACAGATTGGAAAGAGATTGGAAGACAAATTCAAGGTTCTTACATATTGGAGCATGGATGGAACTGAAATTTCATTGTCATCGCTCTTTTTTGTAAAGATAGTGTGAAACTTGTAAACAAACCTATTTTTGTAATGAAAATATTTTCACATTTGCTTCAAGGATATTTTGGCCACATTCTACTTGTATATGTACATTCTCAAGTTTTTTCTTGAAAGAGCATTCTTATTGTTTATTTTCTTTGATGTGATCTCAAATGTCAAAGTTTTCCTTTCCAAAACTCTTATGTTTTAATTTAAGGAAAAGTCACTTCTATGAGAAAGTGGGACCCATCACTTAAAAATTCTAGAAAAGTTATAAATAGGAGTCCTCTCTCCTCATTTCTCACTTTTGCAACTTCATTGAGTGATAGAGCAGTCTGCATTTGCAAGCTATGGCTTCCACCTTTGTACCTACTAAGAGTGCATGCCAGAAGTTTCTAGAATTTTTGGAGGATTCAGATTATAAAGGTCAACATGACCTATATGATCTTCTCTCCAAGGTTCTTGACCTCCATGGAACCGTGCAAATGAATTCCGATGCTTTGGAGGAGCTACTCCAATATATGCAAGTTCATATATTGTGTTTCTCCATCAAAATACCACCATATGACGGAACATGGGTTCCATGTGACCTTCTCACCTACATTCACAAAGGTGATGAGGCATTTGCAAAACGATTGAAACGGTTCCAGGTAATTGCAGAGGAAACAAGGCACCTTCTTGATGAAACTCTGCCACTTATAAGGAGATTGAATAGGAAATGCAAGATGGGTGCAAAATATCTATCATTCATTGCTGCCACAATTTTCTTTGTGAATGAGGAATCAGAACCAATTCCTCATGAGATCCCTCATCTTCTTACAGGTGGTTTTGTTGATGATAAAAAGGAACCACCTCAAGAACCCTTGAATCTCCTATTAGAGAGAGAAGTTATTGAGAAAATGTATCCTCTTGGTGTGGATGATAAGTTGAAAGAAGTGCCTAAGCCATCCACCTCTTCGGAGCCAGAAGCGACTATTCCAGTGGTGGAGATTGAAACTTTTTCAGTGGTTCTTGTCGAGGGACAAGAGTATTTGTTTTTACATGATGTAGAGAAGGCATTCGGGCTACGACTCAATGAATGCCTAAGTTTGTTTTGTACTTTGTCAGAGTGTCCTTTGGATAGTACCTCTGACTTGTTGGAGAAAAAGTGTTTGCCATTTGGTGACTCAGTGGCCGACACAATAAAATTGGTTTGCAATGACATACTTACAAGTGAACATCAACATATCACAGAAGAACAAATTAGTAATGCACAAGAAAGGATATTGGAATCAGAGGTTCCCACCTCATCAGTAATCGAGCAGAGTGGGATGTCCCACTCCAGCATTAATTTACATCTTCAAGAGAGAGGAGAAGAAGAAGATAGAGTTCAAGATGTAAGTATCTTCAATTCATGCCATTCATTCTTACAACCACATGCAGCTACTGATCATAAAACTTTGTGTAGGAGGTGATTGAAGTCGAAAAGTTTGTAGCAAGGAGTGGAGGTGATCGAGTAGCTTGTGGAGGTGACTCGTCCCTTGCAAACTACATTGGGAAACTTCCCAAAAAACAAATTGTAATTATCCATAAAGAGTTCAGTCCTCAGGGCCACTTCATGACATGGTGTCTAAAGGCCTTAAGTAAATTGCTTTGTTTATCAACCATTACGCAGGGGAGTAATTGTATCTTTTTAGTTAAGAAATCCCTTGTAACTACAACCTTAGGTTCCAACTTCCATGGAAAGGTCTTAGGTCAAATAGGTATATCTCTAGGTTTAGGATTTAGAAATGTTGATGAAATAGCAACGTCAATTTTGACTTACACCCTACCCATGGCTTTGGAGTGTCGAAAGAGAGTCATTGAAAAACTCAAAGCCAATTGATGTAAACAATTGAATTAATATCAAATTTTCACTTTGCTTTATTTACAATTGTCTCAAGTCTTTCTTTTTGAGTATATTATGTGAAATTCTTTTGGACCTGCATGTAATTTATTGAGCATGACTTCACTCCTCATGAATTAATGGACTAATCCTCTCTTGCAAGTGTAAGATGGACTACTTTTGACCTCCCTATACCTTGCACTATGAATTTCTAAATACATACATGAAAAACATACTTTGAGACATATGAGCACACCATTTTGAAACTTAAAAAAAATTCATTCTTGAAAACATGCATTTAGTGTAGTTGAACTCTAGTAAGGTCATCGAGGCCATTGGGAGACCAAAGAAACCCCTGCCACAGAAAAGCGGGAGAATGGCATGCAAAACCTTTGTAGGGCTTTCCCCCGCGTTTCTGTGGTAGGGCTTCTTTTGCTCTCCCAATGCCCTAGATGACCTTACCAGAGAGTACAACTACAGTAAATGCATGTTTTCAAGAATGAAAATTTTCTAGGTTTCAAAATGGTGTGCTCATATGTCCCACAGCTATGTTTTTCATGTATGTATTTAGAAATTCATAGTGCAAGGTATAGGGAGGTCAAAAGTAGTCCATCTTACAAATTAGGCTTCATAAGATTACCTTGGTATACAAGATCCAAACACTCATTGCAAGCCCAAACACTCATCCAAATTGACCATACAATCAAAAAACATTCATAGAAGGCCCAATCAGGCCCAGCCACAGAAACGCGGGAGAAGGCATTCCAAATGCTTTGGAATAGCTTCTCCCGCATTTCTGTGGCTGGCCTTGGTTTTAGCATTTAATCAATATACAATGACCAAAATGACAAGATAAGAAAAAAATCACTGATATATGAGAGATTATCACAAGAAAACACATGGAAATGTATAATGATTGCTCATGTTTCATTCTAAATAATGAGATTATAAAGAGAATGGAGGAGAAGTGCTCATATTTCATTGAAAATCGCATAATTTACAAAAAATCTCTTGTCTGTAGAGACCAATTACAAAATTTAGCTACGATCATCCCTAATCCTCCTAGCTAACTGTATGTCCTTCGGTTGTATAGTGACTCGCTTAGCATGGATGGCACACAGGTTGGAATCCTCGAGCATTGATATCAAATATGATTCAGCTGCCTCTTGTAAAGCTTCTAAAGCTAGAGCTTGGATCCTTAACCCTGCACAATACCTTTGTAACTCTTGTTTAACCACCCTTCCAAAGGGTCTTCTAGCTATGAGAAGCTCAGATGTCTTTTGATAGTGCCTTATCTCTGCAAATGCCTTCGTATATCTTCTTCTTCGTTGTGGTGCTCTAGCTTGTGGTGGTGGTGGTCTTCGTTGGACATTTTCCTGTGGTCTTGGTTGGGGTGGTCTACGACAGGGTTGAAAGACGTTCTTCTTACGTTGCACACATCTTGAGCTTTCTCCTTGTTCATGATGTTGTTGCTGGCTTTGCTTCCTCTCTTGATCATTTGGTATGGCCCCCTGATTTGTTGGTAGAGTCTTTCCCACTACATTAACCCTATGATTTGCAGGTATTTCTTGGTTAACCCATGGTGGCATTGTTTGACTCTCCTCACTTGATTCTGAACATTGTTGAGACACATCCTCATGCAATTCATCAGAATCGTCATAAAAAACTACCTTTCTGTGAGCACGCTCCTTCACCCTTGTCTTTGTTGGTCTCTTTGGTGATGGAGGCTCATCATATGATGATGGTGGTGATTGGGGTTGATTTACGGCCTCTTCCCTGGATTGCCCATGTGCCACTTGTTCATGAAATTGTTCACTCCCAAAGGTATGACCACCACCTGTTTCGCGATGGGATGCAGAGCGTGAGACATTACGTGGCCTTTTGTGGTGATTCATCCATGGTGGCTTCTGAGTGCCTTGCACATAGCTAGGAA
This sequence comes from Ceratopteris richardii, assembly GCA_020310875.1. Classification (NCBI taxonomy): domain Eukaryota; kingdom Viridiplantae; phylum Streptophyta; class Polypodiopsida; order Polypodiales; family Pteridaceae; genus Ceratopteris; species Ceratopteris richardii. The sequence goes on along the minus strand of CM035418.1, from coordinate 160,201,278 downwards.
AGTTAGTGGGATCCTTCCTTGTAGTTTGCTTTGTTCGTGCCATCCTCTATAGTGCTAGAATGTTGAAATGAGATAATGAGTCTCCATTTATAATGTTTCACTTAAAAAGGTTTTGTTCACATCTGAATGGACAAAAAATAGTTAAAAAATAAAAAATTACCTTAAAAAATTACAAACAAGAGATTAGTGTGTAGCAAACCTTATGAATTATTCAGAAAATTCCATGAATGTATTAAATGACTTCACTTCCATGATGAACCCTATCGTGTTCTTGTAGCCCGCAATTGAGCATGATGTAAAGGTCCCAATGATGACTTCCATTTTTCACTAGCTAAGTTGTGTTGATTAATTCTTGCAAAGTTTGCAACTTTCGACTCCTTGGCTCGTTCCATTGCATATGTCCTTGAAAATGTAGTACGATAAAACCAATTAAACATCTCTTCCATATAGTTTGATTTCATTGCACTACCGCCATGTCGTGTGTTCTTGAAGTAAACACCTCTAGCCTTGTAATGTGACTTCTCCATTCCTTGTGTACTAAAAATCTCCAACCAATCATATCGATGCATAAAAAATGCTCCATGTGCAAATAAAATATGCTGAAATGATATAAGTACATATAACATACTCTTATCAACAAGAAAATTGAAAAAATAAGAAAACTTACAATGTAATGTGTAATATTGCTCTCTCCCCAAGATAGGATGAAACACTTTGCAAACTCCATTAATGTACCTTGAAACAACTGATCCGTCATTTTTGTTGGAGCTATTAAGACTCATTAACCTACCAAATTATCTAAGCATGACCAAACCTTCTTTCGCCTTATCAGTGGTGATCATGCACAAGTCTTTCCATAGCTCCCCACATTCATTTTTCTTAGGGCTCATACCTCTTCTGAAAAAATTTCTTGCCTTCTTCCCTGTCATTGACACTTGTTGCAAACTATTTTGCGATTCGCCAAGTTTTTTGACAACTAGAGTTACATTACCACCATGAAAACCAATCGAATTAAGCAACTCTTCCAATTTTTTGATGGCTTGTACAGATTTATCAATTGGCTTCATGGAAAATGCATATTCTATGTGGAGCTTCAATAATCTATCAAATATTCTCATGAAGGCATGCAATGTGCAAAAGTGAACATTAACTAACGGAAATGGAATAATGAGATTCCAATCTTTATCTAATGTGTCACGGTTAGGTATTTCTAACATTGGACACCTTAACAAAGGTCTATCCCATTCCGTGGAAGTAGGTGCATCTATGTATTCATCTAAGCTAGATAGTCTTTTTTGTTGTCCCTTTGTTACTTTATAGCCTCGTGTACAAAATGGACATAGATAAAGAGCAGATGCACCTTGCTTGCAACCTAACATGCATTTGATAGTTTTTAAATCCCCACCCAAGTGCCAATCTATCTCAAAATCACCTAAGTTTTCTATGTTGAGCTTTGCACCATGAATTTGAGAAACTATTACCTTAGTGATCCATGGGGTCGTACTAAAATTCCATGAAAGAACATCATTGGATTCTTTAGGTACTTCAATAGCACCTAACCACCATATATCTTTCTCGGATTGAACACTATATGTAGAGTTAGAGCTAGAGTTACTACTTTCATCAGATATGGATTTGTCATAGCTTCATTCATGAGTGTCAAACTCAATCTCTCCATTCGTTGTCCCTTTATGATCTAGCATTCATCTAACTTCAATATAAACTTTAATTTGGTATTACAATCTGCATAAATTACCAAAATTTTTATAACACCAAAATACAATGTATATCAAGGTAACAATAGTGGAGATACCTGGTATAGTAGATTTGTAAAATCGAACCATTGCCTGTTGAAGCCTCTCCAAATCCACGAATATGTTGTTGTACTTTGTGTAAGGAAATCCATTTCCAGCTGCGCTTTTCAACTCTTTTTTGGATGTAGATAAATGATGAATGGACATAGGCATAATATCCTGTTTATATAAGTAGTTTCCAAGAATACTAGCTATATCTTCATTGGACATTGACTTCTTAAGCGATACCTTGTAAGGAGATGGAAACATATTCTGCAAAATACTTCTCTTTGTAATGAATGCTTCAAAAGATTGTACAATGCACTGTATCCTTTAGTACTAATTCCTGCTTCATCACATACCATCTGCACGTCTCTAGGAGTGATAATGTCTTGTAACTTTTTTGTGAAATCTTTAATCACTTGCTTCTTGATAAGGTTTCCTATTTGTGACTCCAAAATACTAACCACCTGCTTGTTGGTAAAACAAGAATTTAATAACTTGAATTGATCCTCTGTTGTTGATGAAGCACTAACATCTTCAATGAATGACCTACATAACAAACACACACACACACACACATATATATATATATATATATATATATATATATATATATATATATATATATATAAGTCTTCCAAAAAGAGAAACAAATACAAGCCAAACCTTATCGTAAAAACTCGTCGTTTGCATGCTCCACCACCAATTGAAAGAGATTCAAAGGATGTTAATGATCATCTCCTACGTCGCATCCCAAGTGGAGTCTCTCTCAAGTGTTGGACAATGGTTTTTAAGTTCTCAATTGTTCTCTCTTTTTCTTCCATATGCTTTTCAAGCTCTGCAAGATTTTCTTGTAAAGATATGATTGTGCTTTCTAAAGTGGCCAACCTTGTATGATTTAGTTGATATTGTTGAATCCAATACTTAGTAATGACAGTTGAATGTGTAGATAATCGTTGACAATAAGCTAAGAGCCCAACTTTATCGGCACCGATGAACTCAAGTAAAGTTGAGAGGTTATGGAATGTTGGATGGTAAGAAGACATTGGATCAGGAGGGTATAATGAACCATGAGTCCAAAGATCAATATTCTTTTCTCCAGCTTCACGACGCTCATTTTGAGAGTTCACATCATTGTTGCACTGTGTATTTTGAGCAAACTCTCTGGCCACACGAAAATGGATACTTGTTGATGCTGGGGCATGAGGACATCCTAATGTGAGGTTTGTAATAGGTGTCAACACCATCTTTTCCAACAATTAGACAATACTGAGAAAGAGACCAGAAATTTGTTTGAAAGAGATGCTAGAGCATGATTTTCTCAGGAAAATTTTGTTTTCTTGGATGTGGATGGGTCACAGTGTGTTTTTCCATTGAGAATAGCCAAAAATGATGAAATTTCAAAAAAGTCATTTTTTGGGGGAAGAATAGTTACGGATATGATGATGTGGCACTCTACTTTTGGAGGGATTTTAAAAATATTACTTTTTCAAAAGGAAAATTAAAAACTAAACTAAAAAAAAGTCACTTCTGACATATATATTAAAAAATGAGCCCTTTCAAGTAAAAACACTGATATTGAGACTTTGAAAAAAAAATCATTTTTTTATTCCCGTACATGCTCGAGTTTGATGATGTGGAAAGTAGATTCCCTTTCACTCTCTCTAATAGAAGAGAGAGAGGAGCCTAGTAAGCCTTAAAAAAAGCCTACTCCAGCCTACTAAAAAGTGCCCTATTAAATGCACTTTGTCCCCTTAAACAACAACAGAATTAGGCTTAATCCCTGAAAAATTAGGGATCCTTACAAGGCCCATGCAGGGTTCACCTTTTTTCCTAATTATTTGTAAGCATGGCAAGTGGCTGGTCTATGTCAGCATACATCTAGATAAACCTTCTATGATATCCACTATGGCCCAAAACGCTTTATATTTCCTTCAGTGTGTTAGGCATGGGTAACTTATATATATATATATATATATATATATATATATATATATATATATATATATATATATATATATATATATATATATATATATATATATATATATATATATATATATATATATATATGTGTGTGTGTGTGTGTGTGTGTGTGTGTGTGTGTGTGTGTGTGTGTGTCCGTGTGTGTGTGTGTTCTCGATCAAGAGCTATAGCTTAGGGAGATTTTACATGTCCAAAATGAGTAGCCTCTATCACTAGGAAGTGGCACTTTCTTGGATTCAATTTCAGCTTAGTTTCCATGCATCTTTTGAAGACATGTTGCAATTGTTCCAAATGATCATCTAATGAGTTCACAAGAGCACTAGTACAATTACATGAGAAGGTGGAAAATTCATCCATGAATATTCAAGAGCTTCCAAAACCAGGGGTCCAAAGATAAGGATCATAGTTCTATTGAAAGTGACAGGAACATTTCTAAGTCCTAATGATATTTTTACATAAACATAAGACCCTACGGTGTGATGAAAGATGTTTTGTCTAGATCTTTTGGGTGAATGGATATTTGATTATACCCATTAAACCCATCCATGACTTTTTATAATGTACTTCAATAACTTGTCATGTGAATAATGGCATAGCTTGAAGCCATATAGAACCATTAGCTTGTTGACTGCTCTAGAATCCATACATATCCAAATTTTATTGGTGTTTTTTTTTTGGCACAATGAACATTGGAGAAATCCATTCCAAGTTCTCTAGAGGTATGATAATGGAAACATCCTCCATTTTTTTGGATATCTTGGTAAACAGGTTCAACATACATTCGATTCAACTTATAGTTTTTACCTCTTACTATTTTGAATACTTCTATAAGTGGAATTCTATGTTCCCCAAAATCTGAACTCCTTCCAAGTCCTTGTAATTCCAAAAATATGTCAACACAAGCCTTCATAAAAGAAGTTACCTTTGAAATCAAATGAGAATGATCCCATAATGATGTGGCAAATAATGTGGGATGAGGATCATATTTGTTGCCTAGCTCAATTTCTTTAACTTGCTTCCATTACATTAATGTGTTGGGAGGCTCTTCTTCATCTCTAACATCTTCCCTTACATTCCACCACATAGTCCACATATCATATGCAAGAGCACTTTGGATATAAATTTTTTCTTCCCTTTCTTGCATCCAACTTGTAGGAATCTTTTGAATTCAGAAAGAGGCTTCTTCACTAAGTTGCTTTACCTTCTTCGTGTAATTTGTTTCCTTCTCAATATTTGAATAATCTTAATCTATGTTTGCACTTGAGATGTTGTTTCTTCCCTCTTGGTTGACCTTTATGTGAAAAATGCAAGAGGGCATAATGAAAAAATTGGCAGGTTTTGAAAGAAGAGACCATACATAGAAGGTCCACCAATGTTACTATGAAGTTGCCTGGTTTTGAAGGTTGAAGCATGAGCTCTGCCATAGTATAATCTGGCATTAGATATATACCTGAAAGAACATCCATTATGATGCCTTGTAGAGTGTGAAATCTTATACTTATAGTGAGTCTTGGGCTTTTATAATCCAAGCACCATTCCTTCACACTAGGTGTGAGTTCTTGCAACTAAAGTTGAAGTAGACAATTCTTCTATAATTTGCAATAACTTCATTTGCATCCATTTTTAAGAGAGAAAAAATACTCTTAATAGCGTTGAAGCTTCTGATTCCCTTGGGGCCTATGAGATGTGCATGTCTTTTAGCTCTTTCTATGCCATATTTTATGCTTTTCCTACCTCCTTATACTTAATCACTCCTTGTGTTGTGGACCCTTCACTAGGTTCTTCATGAGGAAGTCTTTCGTTTCTCCTTGTCTACATTACCATGAATTCAATCTCTTCCAAATGAACTACTTTGGTAGCTCTTGATGGCAAAGTGGTTTCATTTGTAATATCTTCTTTGTCCACAAAGATCGTTTGGATATGAGTTCAAGATATAGAGGCCTTGTTTTTTGGACAACACATGTTGTAATGATCTTTGGCCTCTTGGCAATTTTTGCATGGAGGGGAGCCCTTTGGTAGAGGTTGTTTGCTCTGGTAATGCCCACATTCTCTAAACCCAAAATGAATAATTGGCATAATTGTCCCATTTCAAAAAATGCCTCAAGGATGTGTGTTTTGTCACGAGGAAGGAGATAAGGAAGAGAGCTCACACACACACACTCTCACTCTCAAGGAGAAGCGCACACACAGATTGAGGCAAGGAAGAATGATCTTCTTCTTCTTCTTCTTCTTCTTCTTCTTCTTCTTCTTCTTCTTCTTCTTCTTCTTCTTCTTCTTCTTCTTCTTCTTCTTCTTCTTCTTCTTCTTCTTCTTCTTCTTCTTCTTCTTCTATTACATAAAAAGGAGTGTACAAGAATGACCTAAAAAACAAGAATACAACAAGTGCAATATATAAAGATCGGTACATAAAGAAAAACCTAATGTCCGCAAATGAATGAGCTGGCAAGGAACAAATGTGCCATCACTCTGGGTAGATAAATCTAATAAAGCTCAATGAAGTATCCCTGACATATACCGGTGTGACCACTATACATGTCAGAGAAACGAAAAACTGGTACGTGTCATCCTGGATCATCACATGTTGAGCTTGATATCTCAACACTCCCCCTCAAGCTCAACGCCATATCCTATAATCCAAGCATCTCCCGAAACTTCTTCAACTTCTCAGCTCCAAGTGCTTTGGTGAAAATATCCGCAATTTGCTCATCTGTTCTCACATAAACAAGATCAATATCACCTGCTAATACCTTCTCTCTGATGAAGCAATAATGTACCTTGATATGCTTTGTTCTATCATGGAAAACAGGATTCCGTGCTAACTGTCTGCTGCTAAGATTATCACAATAAATGGTGATAGGCTTTCCCACTTCCACACCTAAATCTGCAAGTAGCATTTCTAGCCATGATGCCTCACATGCTGCCATTGCAGCACCTCTATACTCAGCCTCTGTACTTGAAAAAGCAACAGTGGGTTGCTTCTTGCTGCTCCATGTAAGAGCTGCACTCCCAAGTGAGGATAAAAAACCACTAGTAGATCATCTATCTGGAATACTACCAACCCAATCTGCATCAGTGTATCCATAAACCTGCAAATCTACACTAGCCTCATAAAACAATGCATAAGCCAAAGTAGCACTCACATAACGTAGAGTGCACCTCAAAGCATCCAAATGTGGCTTCTTGGGAACCTGCATAAACTGACTTTCAAGTCCAACAATATAACTTAGATTAGGCCTTGTAATTGTGAGATATATAAGACTTCCCATAATTTTCCTATACATAGTGGCATTTTCCAATGCTTCACCTGATGTAGTATCCAACTTCAAATTCTAATCTAATGGCATAGAAATTGGCTTACAATCAGCCATACCATACTTTTCCAGCATATTCAAGGCATATTGCCTTTGCGACATCCATATACATGTTTCTATATGTATAAAATCAATGCCCAAGAAATAGCGCAACACACCAAGATCTTTCATGTCAAATTATTGCATGAAGTTGCTTTACCTCTTTGATGCTTCCTTCATTATCACCACCTACAATGAGGTCATCAACATAAATAGCCACAATAGTGATGCCATCATCAGCCTTCCTTGCATATAATGAGTGATCTGCATCACATAGAAAACCCAATGCTGGTTAAGTAATCAGCAATCCTTGCATGCCATGCATCAGGGGCTTGCTTCAGCCCATACAAAGCCTTTTTCAACCTGCAAACATATTCTGGATGCTTTGAATCTTCATAGCCTTGTGGCTGTTCCATATATCCTTCTTCTTATAACTCACAATGTAGGATAGCATTCTTCACATCCATCTGATGCAAGGTCCATCCTTGTTGTAGCTAATGCAACAAGTGTTCTGACAGTAGACATTTTAGCTACAGGGATGAATGTTTCCTCATAATCAATGCCATATGTATGTGCATATCCTTTAGCTACCAATCGTGCTTTATATCTTCTTATGCTACCATCAGCATCGTGCTTTACCTTGTAAACCCATTTGTAGCATATGGCTTTCTTTTCTTGCGGCAATGGAACCAGCTTCCATGTATCATTTCCATAAAGTGCATCCATCTCCTCATCCATAGCTTTTTCCCAATCCGCAATTCCAATTGCATCTTCAAATCAAGAAGGTTCAGCATCTTGTATTACCTTTGTCATGTAGGCAAAATGGCGAGACATATAACTGTCATACGCAATCGTTGCATTGAATTCCGCATCCTCTTAGATCTTCTTGGTCCTGGGTCACTTCTCCTTGTATCATCTATGTGCCCTTCTTACTCCTCGAGTCTTCACAGAGGGCAATCCAAGTTCCACATCAAGACTCTTTTCTGAACCGCTTGAATCTCCATCAACGTCTTCAAAGCCTGCACATGTTTTATGACCTGCAAAAAGCATTTATTTACCTTTCTTGGATGTATTTGCTGAATTTGCTGGACTAAAATTTCCATGCAATCTTCCACTCCATGGATTTGAGTTGGCACTATTGCTTGGTGATGCATCCGATCCACTCAAAACTTGAGATTATATACTTGCTTTTTCAGTATTTTCTTTGTCATTTGGTTCAAGATTCAGTCCTTCTTTGGCATTTTCATAGAAGCTTGACATTTCATCAAATACCACATCTTTGCTCACCTTTACCTGTCGTGTGAGTGGGTTATAACATTATATCCCTTTTGCTCAAGGGAGTATCCAATGAAAACACACTTTTCTGCTTTTGGATCAAGCTTCATCCTCAACTCATCTGGAACATTTACATATGCAATACAGCCAAAAACTTTCAGATGTGATAAGTTTGGCTTTTTACGTATAAACTTCTCTTTAGGTGTAACTTGATGTACAACAGTAGTTGAAGTTCTGTTCATGATGTATACATCAGTACGCATAGCGTTTTCCCAATAACAATGAGGCATATTCTTCTCAGCCATGCGCTTGCTATTTCTGCAATATGTCTATTTTTGCATTTAGCAACGCCATTCTGTTGTGGTGTGTACCTGCATGAAAACTGACGCAGAATTCCATGATTTTTTCAAAAACTACTAAACTCATTTGACATGTATTCACCTGCTCCATCATATCTTAATGTCTGAATGTACTTCCCTGTCTGCTTTTCCACTATAGCTTTAAAATTATGGAAGTGAGTGAACACCTCGCTCTTCTCTTTCATGAAATATACCCATACTTTGCGTGTATGGTCATCAATGAAAGTAACATAAAACCTACAACCACCCATAGATCTAGCCTTTGCAAGACCCCAAACATCTGTATGTACTACTTCTAGTACATTCTCACTAACATGCTTGTCATGTGGAAATGATGCTCTTGACTGTTTACCAAATTGATATCTTGCACATACCTTTTGCATTTCTACAACTTTGAAATTTGGTAGTCCATGGACAATCACCTTTGACTGCATCAATTTCAGCCTTTGCAAGTTTGCATGTCCAATCCATTTGTGCCATATCTCTATATCTGCAATAACTCCTGCGCTTTTTGCAAACATGGCTGCATTCATTTCAAGAATCTTCTCATTGATTGTGAACATCCTATCCACCTTGTTTCCTTTGGAAACCAATCGTCCATCCTGCTTGTACTCTTCTACATATAATCCATCAGCATTGAACCTGACTTGTAATCCCTGGTCAACCATTTGTCCAACAGAAACCAGATTCTTTGTTATATTTGGAACATGCAGCACATCAACAAGATGTTTTACCTTTCCATCCTCCATTAATAGTGCTATGTTTCCTGTATGCTCAATAAGATGAGATGTGTCGTCACATGTTTCAACATATCTAGGAATTGGCAATTTTTGCAAAGTACTAAACCATTCCGCATGACTGGTCATGTGATTTGAAGCACCTGAATCAGCATACCAGACATTATCATTTGATTTTGAAACACCTGTAGACATCGTATTCATCATGTGATGTTGAACCATGAACAGCTTCTCAAAATCATCTACACTTATGGATGCATAGTTATTTTGCTTCCTTCTATTATTTTGATTCTTCAACTTGCAATCACGTTCAAAGTGTCTAGGTTTACCACAATCCCAGCATCCTTTACTGTCATTACTTGAATCATTTCTTTGGAAATTTTTGTGGCCTCTTTGGCTCCCCCTGCCTCAAAATTGTCCTCTTCCTCTTGCATGATTCTGTTGTTGACTTTGGTCTTGGTTACTATTTCCCCTTCCACTTCCAAAACCTCTACCTCTGCCTCTTCCTCTACCAGAGTAGAATACCTGCTCAGAACTAGATTTTCCTTGGGAGTTTGAATCCTCACTAAAATTCTTTTCTTCAATAATCAGCATAGATACTAGATCAGCAAAATTTGGAATATTTTCCCTGGTGTGTATAGAAGTTATAAACTGCTTATATGCAGCTCCTAAACCACGAAGACACACTTCCACCTTATCATCATCATCTACATTCATGCCAATAGATGCAAGTGACTCACATATGCTTTTAATTTTCAAGGTGTAGTCACTTACTGACATGCTCTTCTTCTCCAATGTATGGAGCTCATTCTTGAGTTGCAATTTTCGTGCCTTTGTATTGGTCTCATACAATGTGATCAAACTGTTCCAAGCCTCTTTTGGAGTCTTGGCATCCTATGTGTCCAACCATGCTATCATGTATGCTAACAAATAGCCAGTACATTACCTTTCGTGCTCCATGATTCCATTCCTCATATGCTCTTAATTGATCTGCAATTCGATTTCTTTCTGGTAACTGTGGAGCATTTTCATTCTGTCCTTTGATGTACTTCCAGTAGCCTTTTCCCATCAGGAAATTCATCATTCTAAATCTCCAAGCATGAAATTTGTTCTTGTCCAGCTTATCGCTCATAAGTTGACTCATTCCATCTACATTTTCCATTTCTGCAGCAATTCACAACACTGCAAAACACTACAAGTAGCACTTCTGCTTGAGCACTATTGCACTATGATGTGACAGTTTGATCTCAAAAAAACACAGTTTTCGTGTATCAACAATAAACAGAATCGCTTGAAATTCTGGATCTGGAATATATGAGTATTGCCAAACACAGCACAACTTACAGTTTTTGAAACTGACCTGGTTTTTCTATGGGCCCCACCTTGCGGGCTCAAAACACAGGTCGAGATGGCTCGGAAACTTCGATTTGACAAAAAGGAGTGACCCTAAAGCGATAGCTCACGAAAATATTTTGAGGCCGTCTACCTTCATGTCGATTTTTGTAGCAAGCGGAGGTCGTTTGTGAATCTTGTTTTCTCCACGCCTTGCCGCATACTCTTCATTGTCGCCTTCTCCATGAGCTCTCTACATCCATGCTGGCTCTGATACCATGTCACGAGGAAGGAGATAAGGAAGAGAGCTCACACACACATTCTCACTCTCAAGGAGAAGCACACACACAGATTGAGGCAAGGAAGAATGATCTTCTTCTTCTTCTTCATCATCTTCTTCTTCTTCTTCTATTACATAAAAAGGAATGTACAAGAATGACCTAAAAAACAAGAATACAACAAGTGCAATATATAAAGATCAATACAGAAGGAAAAACCTAAGTCCACGAATGAGTGAGCTGGCAAGGAACAAATGTGCCATCACTCTTGGTAGATAAATCTAATAAAGCTCAATAAAGTATCCCTGACATATACCGGTGTGACCACTATACATGTCAGAGAAACAAAAAACTGGTACGTGTCATCCTGGATCATCACATGTTGAGCTTGATATCTCAACATGTTTTGAGTATGACCTTGAGTTGGAGCTGCAGCCATTAAATTTGTTGGTGGCAAGGGCCTTGTTTGGGATCCTCATTGTCTCCAATATGCTTGGTCTAGAATCCCTCTTTAGTGGCACTCTTGGGCTGCATGACTAGGCTTCTTGCATAAATTACAAGTTATATTTAAGAGAGGATACTCACTTACCACATGAAATTTCTTGCTACACATTGTACACCAAAGTCCACTTTTGACTTCACTCCTTCATGGCATTGTGCCATCTCTCCTACTTGGGCCTGCTCTTCTTTTTGAAGTTTTAAGGCTTCAATTTTGCACCATAATTATGCCACTATGCTCTCTTCTTTTGTCATCATTTGCTTTATCCCAAGCTTGTTGATGAGCATGAAGAGCCAACCTTCTTTGAAACTCATAGAAGAACCCCAAAAAAAACTTATTTACACACAATTAGATAAGTGGTTAAAAAGTAAAAAAATATAACTAACATAATTAATTGAAATTTTGTAAAAAAAAATGATCTTATTCTACTTGTAACTTGGAGAATCACCACATATGCTAGACGAATCATCAAAATGGGATCCTAATTACACCAAAAGTGGATCATTTTAGCAATTTGTGTTCAATCTTGCAAACTCCCATTGTTTACAAGAGCATAAGAAAATGAAAGCATGCTAGAATGTATGAAAACTTATGAATCGAGTACTTTTTCCATGTCAAACCATCACGTAATCGACAAGAGAATGTCCTTGAAAATGGTTCCAAATGTGTTGACATTGTATCATTGCACACACTTACATTATCAATCTGATGAGCTATTTGGTAAGTCCCAAATGTAGGCAGAACCTACACATACATAATGGAGCTTCAACATCAAGCGTGCCATGAATCCACATGCAAGATTGAAGGACAGCACTCAACAAGCAAGCACACTCAACATCAATCATGCACGTAGACATGCAAAGACACACTTGAAGAGGTCACAAGCTTAGATGAACATGGAAGAAGAAGCAAATCCATGAGACTCATGAGACACAAGCATGTACTCTCCAAAAGAGCAACATCTTCTTATGAGCCAAAATGGACCTCCTTTACAATGACTAGTGACCTCCTTATATGACTTTGGCTTCTTTTCCCTCTATGTGGGATTATTGTGCTCAATGAAGATTGATTCTAAAAGAGAAAAAGATGTGGCACTCTCATGCCACTATGAATGAGCGCTTATGAGTAGGAAAAGATCAGTCTAAACTAATCTAAAGTGGAAAAAAGGTAACAAACTATACAAGTGATGATGAAAAGAGTTGCTTCTAGCAACTACACTTGCCCTGGAATCGATGATTACCTTCGTGGATACATCGGTGATAGGAATATACATATTCCCTTGATAGCCTCACTATACTCACCCATGTTTTCTAAGGATATTTTTGTGACATGCGTGTCCATTTTCACCTTCTTCGGATCCATACCTACGTTTCTAGAAATGCCATCCTAGTAGTGAAGTTGGTGCTTGATCAATTCTTCTACCGTGAGAGTGCACTTTACTCTAACCTTCTTGAGATCTTCTAGAGTTCCTTGGGAACTCTTTGGCTCATCCTTCTTTGATTGAAGAAGTCTTGTTTTCTTGCACTGCCATGTATCTTCATGTGGTACTAGATATCTGGGTAAGGTATTAAGACATGCATTCTCACACTCAAACATTTTCTCACCAATAGATCTATTTATTTGAACATCTATATCATTCATCATATTGGTATTTCAGCTTCAATCTCTATGACAGGAGATTTGGATATCCACCACTTCCTTCATTTTTATGCTTGAACATCATGCGATAATGGATCTTTCCATGACTCGACAACATTTGGGATGTTGGATTCAAAATCTTCATCATGTTCTAACAATATATTCTTTTGTTTTGGCTCTTCTAGATCTCTATTAATATTTCTTGGTTTAGTAGATTGAAGTGGTTTTGAAGTTTCTAGAGAGGGCATGCGTGATGCTATAGGCTCTGACTCTCCTTCTCTAATCTCTAAGGGTGACTCAAGAGTGCACAACTAAGAGGATTTGTGTCCTTAATGACTTGATTTGTCAATTTAGGCTCTTATTTTATGGGAACTAGTGTGGGATCATTTAGTACTACTTGAGTAGGTAGTATAGAGATGTGAGGGTAATGGATATGTCATTTGATGGAACCATGGCTCATGCATTCTAGTGTTAGATAGAGGATTGGGTACCTTCTCTAATAACAGTTGAGCTACCTCAATCATCCTTCTACCTATCTAATTGTTCTCACTTTAAATCAGCTCTAAAATAGTTTTCTTCATAATTCTCAATAGTTGGTCCTGCAAATATCCTAGTTTTGATAAGATATCAAGAGCATCTCTAGGCCTTCAAGCATTGGGCTTTCCAATATTGACCCTGCACATTGGCGTTGTTGGAGAATTCGCCTTCCCTTTTGGAGGCTTGCTATCTCATGATCTTTGGCTCTATCTCAAAGCTCTAATTCTTGATCATGGGGTTGTGAGTTAGATTTTGACAATGAATTAATCATTTCATTAAGCTTTCTTTAAGTGAGTTTATGTGTCACGCTCTCTCTTCCTTCCATGTAGGCTTTCTTTTATTCTCACCTTTAGATGAGCTTTTATCTTGAACTTGATCATTATTTTTCTTCTTGGACTTTTCTTTATTTTGACTTTGAACTTGTGTGAACTTTGGAATTGGAATGTCCAAACTTGAGCAACCTTATCGATTTGAGGATCTCAAATTTTCTCTTCTCTTGGGATTTAGCTTGTGCCCGAGTAATCTCCTAAACTAGTTTAACTTGATCACTAGCACTTCTCAAAGGAATATGTAAAACCATATTCAATGGTGTTACTTTAATGGTGGCTAGATTTTTAGGAAAATCCTTTATCACATGATCCATGCCACATCTTGCGCAATGTCGAAAGCCTCTTTGATGAGTAATATTGTCTCTTAATTTGTCTTTGAATAATGGGAATTGGGAAATAAAGTGATCTCCATTGCAATTGTAGCACATGCCCTTAGGAATTAACGGTCTTTGAGGTGGTCCTACATGATTAGTGAATTGTGGTGCTAGATTATCATACCGCACTCTTGGGAACTCTAGATCATTGTATTGATAAGAATTTTGGCCTTGGTTCCACTAAGGATTGTGTCCTTGATTATAATCCCCTTGCTCCTCATGAAAACTTTCACAACCATATTCATATATAGCTTCATTGCTCCTTGATTTAGTTGGTTGATTAACTTGCACTAGTTCCTTTTCATGGTTTTCTTCCATTTTGTATTTGTGTGGAATGATTTGGTTAGGATAAGGACACTATTGACCTAGCACTAGTTGTGTTGGGGCTTTCCCAATGTAACTTTTATGTGGCCCTTAAGAAAATTGATGTTGTCTTCTTATTTGGATATGGTCTAGGTACTTGTGAATTGTACGATTCATTCCTATTCATGTTTGGATGAAGTTGTGCTTGATTGACTTGAATTTGTTGTGTGTTCTGATACATTTGTGGCCTTAAGCTAGGTTGAGGCTCATGAACTACTTCTTAATTCTAGCAATAATCTATATTGGATTAATTGTTCACTTTTTGTTCTCTTTCACACACACCATTGAGAAATATTTTGTGGTTGTTGCTAAGTAGGGCTAAACCCTTAGATTTGTCTTGGAGAAAAGTTGGTAGAATTATGAACATCACAATTTCGATAGTGTCTATTTTGATTAGACCTCACTGTTTCTTTCAAGCCTTGACGAGAGATTCAATTTTTTAGCCGATTTGTCTACTAGATCATCGAGAGTTCTAGTGGAACACTAGAAATATTGCTTTTTTGTGGAGACTCCTTATTGGAAAATAGGCAACTTCCACAAGGAGGTTCATAAAAAAAATTAGAGAAGTCAATAGATGGTGAAAATTGGTCAAGGTAAAGTCAAAGATGGCCAAGATTTGCACTTATTATTTCAATTTTGTTCATTTTAGGTAAATTCAACCATGGACAAAATCAAGGACAAAAATGCTCAAAAAATGGGCAAGACCTTTGTTAGACCATTGGAAACTACTTGTTGAGGGATTTCCAATGATATATAACAATGTAACATGTGGTTCTAGAATGCCCCTCAAAAGTCAAACCCTAGTTTTGCTTTTCACTATGCTTTTCTGGATGTTAAAAACAAAAACTAGGCATACTCCAAGAAAAATCCTGCATGAGTTTTTTGGGTTTGCTTTTAATAGACACTCTCAAAAAACATGAGCTTTAGCCTAAATTATATAAGGATGAGGTCCATGGCACACATTATCACTCAATTTTGAGAGCAATCCTTGAGCTTGGCTAGGTGGATGTCTCTCTTCAACCTTGAAGGAGTCACAGTTATGGTTTTCTTCATCTTCAATAAGAAGAGTAGTGCTAGGGTATATGACTTGTCTTCTACAACAAGGAGTTCATGATCTTGGACCTCATAATACTTGGAGGAGATCATCTTTACTCATGGAGATTGCAAAATTATGAAGATATGATACAAAATGATGCATTTATATGAAATCCTTATGTTTCTTTGTAACATTCATGTACTTCATATTTTGGAATGTATGGCATATATGAGACCTTCGCTCCTTCATCTCTCTATGACCTTTTCTATTCTCTCTCATGCCTCTATTTCATTATTTTCTCTATATTGATTGTGGGCCCTAAAAACCAAGAATCGGTATCAGAGTAGGTGAAAATAGTGCGCATGGATCATGTGAGAATAGTGAAGCATATAAAAAGTTAAGACAAATATGCCAAACACAAGTCAAGATTAGTTCATTATTTAGCAGGTGGGAGCACGTCCTCAAAACAGGTAGTTGTGAGAAGCTTTTTGGATACAAGAACAAAAGGAAGTCACTTCTAGGAGGGGTCACATCAATCCTATTTGATTGCACAAACAATCATATATATTCTTATGATTTTAACGTCATGTTCAAGTCTTATATCAAATCTTGAAGATTTGCAAGATTAGTAGGATATTTGGTTATGTGAACAAGTAGCAGAAACATATCTATACTCACAACTTTATGGTGGACATGTTTTCACCTTCTTTTATTTGTGTCTATATTTTTTTTATAGATGTATATGAGAGCATATGATTGATACTAGTTAGGCCTGGCCAAGGTTGAGATTTAAGGAATTATGTTTGAGTCTATACACTATCCTATATATGGCATCCCATGTATTTGTCTCTATCCTTCCAAGTAGCACTTGGTTGAGAAGGTAGGGATGTGTGAGTCCACTTTGTAGATGACACAAGACATCCAGTTGAAAAGATGGGTAATGTGAAGACATCTAATGGTAACATGAACTTAGTAAGCAGAGTCTTTATGTGCCAACAATTATAGATAACCTTATAAGTGTAGGTCATATTGTTGAGAAAGGTTTGCAGGTGAGTTTTACCAAGCATGGAGCATATGTCAAGGACCATAGCAGAGATTCAAGAAGATAGAAAATGGAGAGAAGACAAGTAGGTTTTTCACCTTTGAGCTCCAAGACACCAAGATTATTGCATTGTTCAACTATGGCACTAAGAATCTATTAGAATTAGAAGTTTTGCATAAGAGCTTAGCTCACATTGGAGAACAATCTCTCAAACAAATGAGTAGAGATCAAATTGTACTTGGACTACCTTATATCTCAAAGCAACACATGATATACATGGAGATCTTCTAGAACTTCTACCATCATATGTTTGGGGACCAAGCAAAGAACCTTCAATCTCTAGATCAAGGTGCTATGATAGATGATTCTAGTAGATGTACTATCATATATTTCATCAAGCATAAGGATGAGGTTTTTTCATGCTTTTAAAAGTGCTTAGCTCTTGTGGACTATCAAATAGGTAAAACCCTAAAAATAGTAAGGTCAGATGGAGGAGGAGAATACTTCTCCCATGTATTTGATTCCTATCTCCAAGAAAGAGGGATCAAAATGTAAATCACTATTAGATACAATCTTGACTAGAATGGAGTGGCAGAGGGAAGAAATAGGACCATTGTGGAGGCTACAAGTTCCATGCTCAACGAAAAGAAGTTACCTAACTACTTGTGCGTAGAGATAGTATCCACTACCACCTATTTTATAAATAGATTACCATTAAAGGCTCTAGATGGTATGAATCCATGTGATGCATGGAATGGAAGAAGACCTAGCTTGGACCATTGTAGGATCTTTAGGTGCATTGCATATGGACATATACCTTCACACATACGAGGTAAATTTGGCCCTGAGGTAGAGAAGTGTGTGTTCATAGGCAATGACCTTAATGAAAAACGTTATAGATTAGCAAATACTAACAACAATGGCTTTATAGTAAATCAATATGGTGTGTTTGATGAGACCAAGTCATGTTTTGAAGATGATTGTAAAAAATTCAAGCTACCTTATGATCTAGAGAAAGGGTTTCCAACTCTATCAACAGAAATTCACACACACTTGAAGCATCAAGTGACTTTGAAGATCATCAAAAGATTCCAAGGAGAGAAGTTAATGAACTCCAAAGGCAAAGCTAAAGTGTAGGAGTTGAGAGATGTAGCAAAACCCTCTCACCAAACCATGAGAAGTCCATGGGAGAGAAGAAGAAGCTAGAGACGTATGGCTATGATACATCATTGGTCAATAAACACTCTATTGATCTAGCATAGGATTCAAACTCTTAGAAGCCCTCATCTTATGAGGAAGCAAAGAAGAAACCAGAATGGATGAATGCCATGGAGGAAGATATTAAAGCCTTATAGGAAAATAATGCTTGGAAGTTAGTGCCCAAGACCTCAAATATGAAGATCATCAGATCTAGGTGGATATACAAAGTAAAGAAGAATTGTGATGGAACCATCAACAAATACAAAGCAAAACTTGTGGCAAAAGGGTATGCAAAAACATAAGGGATTGACTATGAAGAGACATTTTCACCTCTGGCAAATATGCCAACAATTAGAGTGCTTATGAGAATTGCAACTTCAAAGAATTGGAAGATTTACCAAATGGATGTAAAGAATGCATTTCTAAATGGTTGGATATATAAAGAGGTGTATATGGCACAACCTCTTGTTTTTTAAATTTCATCATTCCGTGAACATGTATGTAGGTTAAAGAAGGCCCTATGTGGTCTAAAGCAAGCCCCAAGGCCTTGGAATCATATGCTTCTCACCTATTTGTAGGGCAAAGGATTGATCGTTAGCAAAGGAGATCCTTCACCCTTGATTAAGAGGAACCAATCTAAATCCATACACCTTTGTGTATATCTTGATGGTTCACAGGTAATGATGTTGAAGGCAAAGGAGGATCAAGGCTCAAATGAAGAAGGAATTAAAGATGATTGACCTAGGGAAACTCACATACTTCCTAGGGTTGGAAGTAGTATACATAGAAAAGGGTATGTATCTCACTTAAATGAAATACATCAAATATTTGCATTAAGTTCAAGATGGAGAAATCAAAGGCTGCAGTCATACCCATGGAGATGAATTTGAATTTAAGTTCTCATGAAGGAGAGAAAATTGAAGATATAACAAGCTGTTAGAGTTTAGTGGGTAGTTTGAGCCATGCCACATTGACTAGAGTGGACATTTGCTATATTGTAATTTTCCTAAGTCAACACACTCTTAGGAAACCTCACATGGAAGCAACCAAGAGGATACTCAAATACTTGAAGGTAACCATTGATGAAGGTGTGTATTACCCATATACATCTGATATAGATATCAAACTCTAATCTAATGCAAATTTGATGGGTTCTAAAGATGATAGAAGAAGCACATCAAAATATATCACCTTTGAAGGTACAAAACTTATCTCATGGTCTTCAAAGAAGCAACCTATTGTTGCACTCTCATAAACTGAAATTGAATATAGAGGACTAGCCAATGAAACTCAAGAAAAAATGTGGATCAAGACCTTGTAATTTGATTTAGGTCTCAAGTCTTATATCCCTCACATTTCTGGGGACAACATTAGTTCACTTCATCTTGTAGCTAACCCAATCTCCCATGCCAAGATCAAGCATATAGAATTCCACTATCGCTATGTTAGAGAATAATCAAAAGTAATGAGATTGAGTTGTCATATGTATCTACTCACCATAAATGTGCAAATATGATGACCAAGGCATTGGATGGAATTACGTTGAATAGGTTCAAAGCTATGATTGGATTACAAGAAGTGTTAAAGAACTAAATATTCAAGCGTCTTAGGCTTGCAGGGGAGCTCTTAGTGCATGGAGCAAGCCAAAGTGCTTGATCAATGGCCATAGGACTTCTATTCAATTGTTTGGCATAAATGTATACCTGGTTCATCATATGTCTTGAAGATTTCAAGATTAAAGTTAGAGTTTACCCTAGTCAAAGATTGAAGTGAAGGATGTAGAACTCGTGATTAAATGGGATCCAAACTCCATGGATCCTTTTGAATTCAAATTCAAATCATCTCCTAATAATTAGGCCTAATTTTAGGTGGAATCTCCAACCAACTTGTATATATACACCATCATTTGATTCTTGGGTGATCAGAGTGTTTAGAGCTGATCGTTGCACTCATATTCAATGATAATCATATTTTCTCAAATTTAGAGAATTCCTTCGCATCTCCTTTGTATCATATGTATATTAGCAATACATATTTTCATTCATCTTTATTGAGATGTCAATCTTTTTCTATCATTAGAGTACTTTGTGCAATTCTCTCAAATTATCAGAGTCATTTCTTTGTGTATAGGTATTCACTTTCAAATCCATCAATTGGATCACTTATCTAGGACTGTTATAAGCATGTCTATAAAGTTTCATGATCATTAGATTATTGGATCTCAAGATATGAGTGATTGTGTGTGATAGGGTATATGTATCACCTTGTTCCAAAAAAGTTGGGTTCAACCCCGAAACTTCTTAGATTCAGTTCTTAGTGTATGATGAGCCTAAATTCATGCAATAACTTGATTTAGAAATCTTTGTACATCAATTGAAGGTGTTTCAATGCTAAGTTTGAGATTGATGATCCACAGTACTTAGGTGGTCTAAATGCATATTTTGGAA
This sequence comes from Ceratopteris richardii, assembly GCA_020310875.1. Classification (NCBI taxonomy): domain Eukaryota; kingdom Viridiplantae; phylum Streptophyta; class Polypodiopsida; order Polypodiales; family Pteridaceae; genus Ceratopteris; species Ceratopteris richardii. The sequence continues at coordinate 160,180,700 of CM035418.1, read as the reverse complement.
GCTTAGGGATTGTATGAAATGTCTCTGAAGCTACAAAGGAGTGATACTAAGCATGTTTTGCTGAGACAATCTCATTTGTACAGACTACATCCATCACCTCTTCACAAGCCTCTCATTCATGAAGTTGATGCTCCATTGTTTCTTGAAGGGTCAATATAGAACAATTTTTGGGTGCTCCTTAGTCTCCCATAAGAGAGGTATGATGCACACCTCCAAATGGACCAAATTTCTTTGCATGGATATATATAGAGATCCCTTTCAAAGATAACAATGCCTAATGGCCTATTTTGTCAAAAAGCTAGCCAACAATCATGTACACACATTCACTTGTACTATGCCCCTTACTATTATAAATCTTGCACCAAATAGAATTTCTTACCTCCTTCTATGCCTTGATCTCCTCTATCTATCTTTGTAGCTCGATATAAGATCATCTTTACTAGTTTCTCCATTGGGAAACCTTTTGCAACTTCAACCTCTCCAACTATGTCTGAGTTACATCTTCAAAGTTTCCCTAGTTCCTTCAACTCCATAAGGTGCTGTAGTGAATTCCTCTAATGTGTAACCAAAAAAGACAATGCCTTTTCAATCCAATTTCAAAGCATAAAATCCATGGTAACCTCAAGAAACTTAGTGGTTAATGACCTTATCTGTGTGACAAGTTTAGAGAAGGACTCATTTGGTTGCACTTTTAGGTTCCAACCTAGTCCCACATATTCTTCATATTGTTCCTTGGTTGGAAGTCTTTTGTGAAGGGAAACTTCAGCCCATTCCGATTGATGAAATCGGATTCATCAAATTGAGAGCACCACTTGTTTGCCAACCTTTCAAGAGTTGCAGGAAAAAGGGCCCGAAATGCATGTTCTCTATCCAAGAATCCATTAACTTTACACAATTCTTGAGAACTCCCTATATGATCATCTAGATATTGGCTAGATAATCCATTGTTAATGAGAAAATTAATACTAGCACTTGATAACGGGTAATTGAGATATTCCACCATTCATCCATGTGGAGCAAAACTAGATGTTACTTGAAGAGTTGGTTCTTCTAATTAAGTGGAGGTACTTGCTTCTATTTTTGGCTCCTATAAAAACAATGTGGATCAATTGAGATTTTGAACTCTTGAGATCTTGTCTTGTTCATGGAATAAGAAGTCTTCCACCTTGCTCCACCACTATGGGATAGGCCCCACAAGCTATCGTAAATTTGTGAAAAGCTATACTATGCATGCCAATATTTAATTTAAGGATGGGGAAGGGTTCTTTTCTATAGGTTTAGTAATCACCTTGCATAGGTTGGAGAGTGGAGATAGATTTTATAGTAAGAGCTATGGAACTATGTGACTAAAAATCACAATCTCAATTAACATCATAAAAGATCTCCTCATAGAGTTGCATACAAAAGATATAATGTTCAAGATGAAACAAGGACATAGAAAAGACATATGAAGGTGCATACATCAAATTTCAAAAATGGAGCAATCATAAGTAAATAGATAAATAGATAAAGACAAATAAGCTATGGAAGAGGTAGATTACAAGATAAGTAGAGTAAAAAGGGCTCATTGATTCAAGTGGCACAAGCTTCCACAAGCCTCTTGAAAGATTAAGCCACCCAAGTCACTACAAGGTTCCATTACTCAAGTTCTTGAGTCCACTTCTATCACTATTGCTGCATGAGTCATTTTGATCACCCACATGTTGTGCACACTAGGGTTTGCACATTCGACCCTCTCTTCACATATGCTTATGTAACTCAACATCCATCAATCAACTATCTCTTGCAATAAGTATATTTATGCATGTAACACCATGTCTCTTTAAAGTTTTTTGAACAAAATTATTGAATTGGTTAGTAAGTTCTAGCGTGTTATATAAGCTAAAATTTATAAACACACTTCCATTCCACATTTGGAAGTGTTATCATGCAAAGAGATAATCGAGGTAGCAATAAAATCCATCACCAAAACTCTTAAAATGCGGTAGCTCAACATTGTCTTTCTGCATTAAAAAAATCATATCAACTCTGACTCCAGTGAGATTCATATTTTGGGAAAACTAGAAATAATCAAAATTGGACACTCAAGCATAGAGCATCATGCATCCAAAGTTGAACAGCTACTATGCACTCAGTGACTATAAAGAGTGACTAAACATGCCACTTTGGAGGCTTTCCATGTAGATTTGGGAGATGGTGTCTTCATATTTGAGATGTATTTGTTGTAAGAACTCCAAACAACACATATAAAACCAAAAAAATATAGTGAATAAGATGCAGAACAATAATCAAAGCACTACACCTATGATTTCCCAAGAACTTCTACATGAACCTTGCAGAAGGACAAATACAATAACCAACTACATGATTAGTATGTTCTTCAGGTAGGAACCACTCAAAGTAAGCGCTACTAATGGAGATCAACATAAGGAGATTCTTTGCTTATTGCCCCAAACCTTCTCCATGATTACACTTCTCTTGTTCTTCAAATAGATTTACCTCCACTTGGTAACTCTACTTTCTCTCCCCAGCCCTTGCCCCTATGCACATAGGTATGTACTTTCCCTACTTGAAGATCAACATAAGGAGCTTCTCTGCTTATTGCACCAAACCTTCTCCACGATTACACTTCTCTAGTTCTTCAAATAGATTTACCTCTACTTGGTAAGTCTACTTTCTCTCCCCAGCCCTTTCCTCTATGCACATAAGTGTCATGACTACTCCCTTCCCTCTATGAGCATCCTCTACTCTATGCATGTGTGTTATAAGCGGATGTCTTCCTACCCACAGAATTCCACACTCGACTTCTTCTATCCTCCTCTGCTATAGATGCGATCCTCCTACAATGATTCTCATAGCTATCTTGCAAGCCAATTTCCTTCACTCTCTCTATCGTCCTTTCCATTTATATGTCTCCTCCCCACAATCAAATGATCTTTGCTATGTGATGCATGATGGCTCTTAATCTATTCTCCCAATCCCTCCTACTGATTGATCGATCAATCAATGAATTAATATCTTTGTGCATCTATTGACTACTCGACTTCTTGATTGAATACTCAATTGATGGTGCACGAATGCTTGTTTGGTTCCTTATATAGAACAAAAGATTCTTGGTTCATTGAACACCTTCAAGACTCTCTCTGCTTTGTACTTTCATGATCTAACAACATTACTTAATGTGCTACTACAAAAGCTGATCTTTTACACTGGTAAGATGTAGAAATATCTATCAAGATGGGTGCATCCCAGCAAAAGACATTCTAGGTAGGAAAATGATGGTTAATGGCATGAAGGACAAATGTAGTTAAGAAGATGAATGTCATTAGGCATAGTGGGATCGATCAGGGAGCACCAAAGATTCAAAAAGGAAACAAATGAAAATGGAAGACTAGATTGCATTAGAACAGTGGAACCCTGGACCACCAAGATGTCAGAACATCAAACACCGTGAAACACCATAAGACTCTATAATCACTTAGCCACCAGGGTCTATGAAGGACATCAAAATCTAAGGGTGTCAACCAATAGAACCTCGAGAGTTGCCTGGAATCCGGTGTTCCAAATTCCACTTGTCTTAGACTTGTAGTTCTATGCAAAGCAACATTTTGAGGTTTCTACATTCATAATTTCATATCATGAGCCTAGTAGTGCTAACCACTAGATCTAGGAGGTAGGGTTAGTTGGAAGGTCCAACTCTATAGCCAATATCCATGAGCAACATAATATATACAACCAAGTGTTAGTTTGTCTACTTATGTGTGTCCATAGTTCCCTAACCCTATGCATACTGCATAGCCTAGTTCGAAGCATATAGTCGGGACATAGGCTACAATATAATATGAGGGACCAATTGTCATGACACAAACACCCAGAAATATGGACGGTAAGAAAAATAATTCTCCTCAGCTAGCACAACCTGTTCGATAGAACCTTTCATATGAGGAAGTGCAGATTGAATATGCAATATTGGCTAGTGCTCTATACTCATGAAAATTATTGTGGAAATCTACCATCCAAATGTATTTGGGTGATCTTTTGGATTTAGTTCGAGATTTTAGGCAGGCATTATCTTCCAAAGTTCATTTTTGAGTGAAACCTTCAACACTAGAGTTGCCAACCTCTAAAACAATCACACCTGTTAATCAAGCAAACATAGTTGAAGATAACCTTCTAGACTATGAAATTCCATTAATTACAATGTGGTACAAGTCCTTACGAATCTCAATAGTACTAATTGATGGTGAATTTAGATCTATAATAGCCACACTACCAATCTATCTCTAGATAGGGTGGATGGATATTCCCAAACTATCCATCTTTACATTGAGATGATTGACTAGTCTTGGGTTCAACATATTCCCCTCATCAAAGATATTCCCATCGAGATATAGGAAGGTACTTTTTACATTAAATTCTTATTAATTGAGCTTCTAGGAAAGTGCGATGATTACAACCCCACAATTTTATGTTGGCATGCAACTGGGTTTTAGCCCTTCTAAGTTAGCCTATAATTTGGAAGCTATTGTGCCCATGGAATTTGTGGTTCCATGTTTGCACATAGCAATCTGTGAATGGATTTTACCAGAAGATTCTTTGGAGTATATGATGAAGCAATTAGGCTAGCTGAAAGAGGATATGTACTAGAGCTTTTTGCCACTACAATAAGTCCATCTCAAACAATGTTGATGGCATGATCACAATTTTAAAACCCCAATGTTTTAGACTCGTGATGTTGTACTCTTTTTGAATTGCAAGAAAATTTAAACTATAGTAGATCAAAACTTTTTGGACTCATCCTCAAGAGGTCTTGATACTTTCAAGATTGCTATTTTAAGTGGAGAGTGTTGCAAATTGTAGCCAATGGGTTGGACATCCCACCACAATATATCTAATCATTAGGGGGTATTCAAAACAAAAATTTGTATATAGATGTATATATTCATGAGAAAAATGAAAAAAAAAAGGACTTAGAAAAAGCCATCAAAATTCACAAACACTTTTGAGTCACATTCATTACACAATCTTGCATTTAAGCCAAACATAGGTGGGGATGATTCAAACACCCCATAGAAAAATGAAAGATGGCTGCCCTCCACAAAAGTAGTGATATATGTTCACTATTCTAAAGTTTCTCTCAATAAGTATAGAGATTGGAAATGAAACTTTGAAAACTCAAATTAGACTCTGAGAGCTTTCCAACAAGCTTTCAATAATGCAAAATGGATGCTCCAACTTGGAGGACCATCCACTACCAGACAAGCTACTTGTTTGTAACACTCTCTGCCTATCTTTAGAGATATAGCTTCACAAATTTGGAAATTTTGCACAAGTCACGCAATAAAAGAACTTGAAACTTTGGCACACTTGGGGCAGTATATGAGAGAACAAATGAAGCTTGAAATCAATGAAAATGACTCAAAAAATAGATTAAGTGATGCTCTTCAATCTGGTGCAATCAAATTTGTGAAAGGCTAACCACACCTCTAGATAAAGAGAAGAAAAATCATGTGAAAATGAGATAAGAAAGCAAGGAGGTTGCTTGTTGTAGTTTAGAACTTCAATAAACTAAGTGGGAAACTAGTGGAATGCATAGAAATCAAGAAGAAAAGGTGGAATGGTGCTTGTATAGAGCTTTTACTTTTTGTACGATCTAGCTAACCACCCACCAATCAGTGTAGGTTCAGTTTTTGGTGGGTGATTGATGAGATTTGAATTTGATTGCGTTTTTTGGAGCTCCTGGCTTAATTCCCCAACTTTGGGTCTTTTTTTTTATTGGTTTACTTGCAAACCTCGTGGATGATTCCATTTGCATGTCTGAGACTTGATTTTCAACACTCCCCCCCAAGTTTTAATGCCTAGGTCCTTCATTCCAATGCATTTCTTGAAGTGTTGTAGATTTACTCCATCTAAAACTTTGGTAAACATATCTGCATATTGGTCCTTTGTATTGACATGCTCCACCTTTACATCCTTTGACATGATCTTCTCTAATAGAGTGGTCAGTGGTAATGCACTTCTATATGCTTCAACCTTGCATGGAACACTGGATTTTGAGCCAAGCATATGCTACATGTTGTCAGAAAAAATAGGTACTTGATTAACCTACAAATCAAGATAAAAAAAAAATTCTTTATCCACACAAGCTCACATGTTTTGGATGTAACAAGATGAGGTACTCTCGATGCCTATAAAAATTGAGATAACACTCTAAGTACATGTGCAAAATCTAGTCTTCTCATAGTAGATCCATTGGTACATCTTCTAACCTTTTGAGGCTAAAATTGCAATCAAAATCCTTATGGTAGACATCTAAGGTACTAGACTAAATACTTCCTCAAATTCTATGCCATAGATTTGAGCAAAGTCTTTGGCAACCACCCTCAATTTATACCTATTGATGCTCCTATCTACATGCCTCTTTATGTTGTACTCCCATTTGGTTCAAACGACTCTCATGTCCTTTGTTCTTGGCACCAATGAACAAGTATCATTTTCTTCAAGTGCCTTGAATTCCTCCTCCATGGCGTCAATCCATTCCCTATGTTTATTTGCCTCTTCAAAAAAGTCATTTACTTCACAAGCTATAACTTGACTCATGTAGGCATAGTGTCTTACAATGAATGACTCATATGTTAATCTTTGAACAAGGTATTTAACTCTATTGTATGCCCTTACCTCACAATTAGGTGGTGGGATTTTCTAATTTCTCCACATCTTCATCACTTGTAGAGTTTATGTCTACCCATCGATGGTCTTAATTATTTGGCTTTTCCTTTCCTTTGCTACTTCCTTCACTTGAATGATCTTCATTCCTTTTCCTTCCTTGACAAACTTATGTAGTAATCTCCTCTGATGTTGTGCTTGAAGTGGTTGGACCACTCATCTCCATGCTTTATTCTTTCTCGTTGAACTTCTTCTTTGATGCATATGCATCGTCAACGTGTAACACATCTTTGGTACCATACCAAGGCAGCAATTCTAGATCCCTAGAAACCTTAAGACATTTGGTTCTAGGATTATAAAAACTAAAACCTTTTTTCTCTAAAGAATATCCAAGAAATATACACCTATCTACTTTCGGGTCTAACTTGTCAATTCTTGAAGTATGTGAACATAACACACACAACCAAATACTTTGAGATGTGAAAGGTTGGGTTTCTTACCACACCAAACTTCATAAGGTGTAACTCCATGTACTCCTGAGGTTAGGAATTTTCTACATCATCCCAATAAGAATTTGTTGTATTTGCTGCATCACCCCAATAAGAATTAGGAACATTCATTTCGTTTAACATAGCTCTAGCCACTTCTATTATATATATGCCCATCTCTGCCACCCATTTTGTTGAGGTGTATACCTGCAAATGAATTTTCTTTTGATGTCATGTTCATGTAGAAAATTTGAAAAGTCATTTTTTCCTATGTGCAAAGATATAGGTTCACAATCTTGGCAATTTCTCACAATGCACTCAATAAAAGAACTTGAAACTTTGGCACACGTTGGGAAAGAGGAACCAAATGAAGCTTGAAATCAATGAAAATGACTACAACAAGAGAGCACAAAATGCTCTATACTATGGTACAATCATATTTGTGAAAGCCTAATTGCACCTCTAAATAGACAGGAGAAAATTCATGAGAAAATGAGATAATCAAGAAATGGGGCTGCTTACTGGAGTTTAGAAATTCACTCTACTAAGTGGGAAACTTGTGGAATGGATAGAATGCAAGAAATAAAGGTGCAAGGGTGCTTATATAGAGCTTTAATTTTCCGATAATCTAGCTAATCACCACCAATCAGTGTAGGTGCACGTTTTGGTGGGTGATTGATGAATTCCAAATTGATTGATTTTGGTGGAGCCTAAATTCCATGACTTTGCATCCTCATTTTTAATGTTCCACTTGCAAACCTCATGGTTGAGTCCGTTTGCATGGTTGAGACTTGATTTTCAATAATGTTGCATTCACAAGTAAGACAAAAATCAATGGTGGCACTCAATTTAGCTTGAATCACAAGGTAACGATGGGAGATCTCAAGTAGTTCAAGGCATGCCAATTCCACATGTGTTTCTAAAGCACATTTGCAAAACAAAGGATGATACTTAAGAGATTTTTGAATGTGTATCGACCAAAGTGTGCATGTTGCTAGAGTGAATTGCGTGTGTTGCAAGTTGTTGCAAGGAGTGGGAAGGGTTGTTTCTACTACTATAGTCAGCATGTGTAGAATGATGGAAAGTAGAATGCCACACACTATCAAACTATCTGATATACACCAAGTGTGCCTACTCGATCAGTTACTAAAAATACATATCTAGTGGCTAGAAGGTGGGGGATTTCTCGATTATGTGATGCATAATTGGTAGGCTATTCAATCGCACCCAATGCCCATCTCACTTATCTAGTAGGTCCATGCACAAAATGGATCAACAAAGAGATAACATTACTACATTTAGTCTTAGAATTGACCTACAATAAGAATCTGTTTACACATTGAACCTCGACATGATTTCCCAATAGCTACATATGAGTGAGGAGGGAGTGATTACTATGATAGTGATCATTTTGGTATAAGATCTAGAAAAGGTCTTCCACAAGCCTTGCGGGTTATTGAGACCATGGAACCAATAAAACCAATTCTTCTAGTGAATTATGATTGACAACTATTAGATCCTAAAGAACTAGCACCTCCATGAGAACATGACTTGGATTTTGACTCGGATATCCTTGATGTTGATGAGTGTTGGAAAGATCACTTATGGAAAGAGGTAAAGGATGAAAAGTGCAAGAAATGAAAAGTTTCAAAACTCCATTTATAGAGAAAGAAGCCAAGATGCAACATGCATTAACTAATGTGGATGTCCAAAGCATTGTACCTATTAGTGAGGAATTCTTTGATTGTGATAATGCAATTTTGTGATTGCTAAGTAAGCAGATTGGGATCCAAGGACCAAGAAATTGGATAATCAAGTCACTCGGATACCCTTGGATAAGGTGGATGAGTTAGTGAAGGTGATGATGGAAAATCTTGTATTCCCATCACTTATAATGATATCAACACCATGGCCATCATTTATTTAGGGACAAGTGAGTGGTAGCTAACAAATCTGCTGGAAAACAATATCCAATAGCCCAGCATATGATGTCTTGTTAGAAGAAAACAAAAACTCCTGGTCACATTGGATAAAGCAAAGCACTCCCAAATTAGGGATGTGAGTTCAAGTTCCAATATCATGCAGCGATAAAGTTTTGTCTTTAAGGAGTCTTTTTGATGATCGCTAAATCAATGGCGGACGTTAGCAATGTTTTTTTATTTCTTTTCATAGACCTTGCTTTATTTAACTTTTTGATATGCTTTTTTGATGGACTTATAAGCTATAAAAGAGAGCCAATAGTCATTCGATGTCATCTTCTCAAGCTTCTTCTCAAGGGGTTCAAGTGCTCAATGAAATAAGATCACTAGGAAGAGAGTTTCTACACTCTTAGAGGAGTTCATTTCAGCCAACATACCATGAGTAACAAGGCTACATATGTCTTCACTTGTTCATTCACTAGTTTTTGATTTAGAAATAATCAGAATTGGGGTTTGTTATAAAACAGTTCTAAGTTGTTCATATTCTCCATATTCTCTCTCTCACACACACACTCTCTTCATACCTCTTAGGCACACAATCTCTTGTATCTAGTTCCTATTTTTGCCTAGATTCATATATCATCACATTGTATCATATTCACACATTGTAATTTGACATTGGAATATACATAGTGTAGATGAGCATCCTATCTTACCATACACTTTGAAAAACATGTCTAGTCTCTCACTCATTATCGTCTTGAGTATTCAAGTGTGTATGCTAAGGTTTATGTGTTGGAAGATCCTGTAAACATGTGATTATTGTTATTGAGGCCCACCCCACTTCCAACATTTGGTATCAGAGCATAATTGACATACACCCTTAACAAAATGAGTGATTATAGACTTGAGACTAAAAACAGGCTTGATGGGATGTCTAACTATCCAATGTGGATTTTTATGATGATGAATCTATTCGTACCAAAGGACTTATGAAATATTGTCAATGGCACTTATCCAAGGCCAAAACAAGTTGGAGAAGATGTTACTTCATCTTCTAGAAGAACCTTTGTTCCTATTTTTGCTCAATAGGAGGTTAGTGAAGAAGAAGGAACCACTTCATCATCAAGAGTCCATACTACTACCAAATTACTTCTTACAAAAGAGCGATCTAGATGGGATTGAAGGGATGCACAAGCTCTTTCATATACTACTATGGGAGTCAAGAGGCGTATTATATCTCAAATTAGGTCATGCAAAACCTCTCTTCAAGCTTGGTTGGAGTTAGAGAATCTCTATCAGAATAGAAACCCTGTTAGGAAAGCTCATCTAAGAAGATAGCTAGCCAACACAAGGATGAAAGTTGGTGATTCAGTTCAAACACATATTTTGAAGCTTAAAGATTTACGAGATCAATTACTCAATGTTGGAGTCAACATTTCAGATGAAGAGATGGTAAACACACTTCCAAACTCACTTTCATCTACATATCGTGCTTTTGTTACTTCTTTATCTATGATGAAGTCATGTTATACTCATCGAAGGGGAAGGAAAGAAAGTCTACCAGCCATTCTCCTAATTCTCACCCAAAGAAAATTCTTCGACTACATCTGATTCAAAGAAAGGAGTATGTCATTACTGTAAGAAACCAGGTCATTACATAGCAAAATGGAAAACAAGGATTTTTAAGGAGAAGAGGAAAGCATCAGGTAAAACCTAAATCCTCAAAGGTAGATTCATATGCATGTGTTACTATCGAAGATGATAGCTTTTAATCAAGCAACATTAAATGAAATCTCAGATAATCCTTGGATCTTTTATTCTAGAGCTACTAAGCTTATGACAGGTTGTAGAAATGCATTTTCTTCCCTTTCAAACTCTTTAGGGAGAAGAGTGACCATTGTAGATATTCATGATTTAGATGTTATTGGTGTTGGAGAAGTGAACCTAAAGTCCAGCATGTGGAAATTTCACAATTTCCAATGTTCTTTATGTTCTAGACATGAAGATGAATTTACTCTCTATTTCTATTTTCTTGGCAGATAGTTATAAAGTTGTTTTTAAGAAAGATTCATGTCATATCCTCTCACCTAGTGAGGAGCATTGTCTACTTCAAGGTGAAAATAGAAGTGGCATGTTTGTGTTATCCAAAATAATTCATGCTAATGTTGCTAGGCCTACTACACCTAAGGATCACATGAAGTTATGGCATGATAGATTTGGCCATATCAGTTACACATATCTCAAGCATATCAAAGATCAAGGTATGGTGGAGATTTTGCCTACTTTTGCTTCAGAAGATGATGTAGAGTCATGTGAAGGACGTCTTGAAGGAAAGCTTCACAAACTACCTTTAAGCCACAAGGAAGTTGCAGATCATACATTCACATGTGATTGGTCCGATGAGAACAGATTCTATTCAAGCTTTCAGGTACTTTCTTACTTTCATAGATGATTTCTCAAGATATTGGTGGATTTACGGTCTTAAAGTGAAGTCAAAGGTTTTTCCTACTTTTAAGAAATTCTTATCTATGGTTTAAAATGAAATTCAATCAAAGTACCAAAAACCTTGAATAGAATCTATTCTCATCAGACCATTCACATCTGAATGTACGATCTTCAACTCCTTGTGGCTATGATATCATCTTCTCATGATTCTTCTCAAGGAGTTCAAGTGCTCAATGAAAGAAGATCACTAGGAGGAGAATTTCTACACTCTTGGATTATTTGTGCTCTACATCTCGAGACATCTAGAGGAGTTTGTTTTAGCCAACATACTATGAGTAATAGGTCTACTTCTGTCCTACTTGTTCATTCACTAGTTTCTGATTTAAGGATAATCAAAATTTGGTTTTGCTATAAAAGAGTTTTCAACTATTCATATTCTCCATATTCTCTCAGACACACACACTCTTCATACCTCTTAAGCACACAATCTCTTGTATCTAGTTCCCATTTCTACTGTTTTGTCAATTTGTATCATATTCACACATTGTAATTTGACATTGGAATATAGATAGTGTAGTGAGCATCCTAGCTTACCATACACTTTGAAAAACATGTATAGTATCTCTCTATGTATCACTCATCATCTTTTCTAGTATTAAGGTGTGTATGCTAAGTTTCATGTGCTGGAAGATCGCATAAACCTATGATTGTTGTTATTGAGGCCCACCCCACTTCGAACATTTTGTATCAGAGCCTCAATAACAATAAATCAAAGGTTTACAGGATCTTCCAACACATGAACATTAGCATACACACCTTAAAAAGATGATGAGTGAAAGATAGAAAGAGATAGACAAGATTTACAAACTATATGCTAAGCTAGGATGCTCAGCTACATTATCTTATATTGAAATGTCAAATCACAATGTGTGAATATGATACAAATTGACAAGATCTTAATCTAGGGAGAAGCAGGAACTAGATGCATAAAATTGTGTGCCTAAGTGGTATGAATGTGTGTGTGTGTGTGAGACAGAGAGAGAGAATATGGACAATATAAACAATTTCAAACTATTTTATAGCAAACTTGAATTCTAATTAATCTAAATCAGAAACTAGTGAATGAACAGGTGAGGACAGATGTAGACTTGTTCTTGACATTATGTTGGCTATCATGAACTCTTCCAGATGTCTCCAGATGTAGAGCACACCTCCTCCAAGTGTGTGAGAACAGTTCCCCTGAGTAGAGGACCTCCTCCTTGATCACCTATAAGTTCTCTTCCAAGAGTATAGACCTCCTTGTAGAGATCTTGACCTTCAACGTTAAAGCCTTGAAGCTTGAGATGATGATATATAATGAGTATTGTCTCTCTTTTGTAGCTTATAATTCCATCTAAAAGCGTATCTAAAAGCTAAATAAAGCAAGATTTACAAAAAGACTCTAAAAACACTCGCTAATGCCTACCATTGATTGAGCGATCAGCAAACTTCCACCACTTCTAAAAAACATGTTCCTTGAATTCTAAAAAACAAGCTCTAATCCATTGCATTGCATGGGATTCAAACTCACACCCATCATTTGGAAGGTGTTTGCATTATTCACTTCACCCAGACCTTTTGTTGTAGAGGATCTACTTAAGAAGACACCATATGCTAATGGTTTTGGAGATTTGGGACTAATCTGAGAAATTGTTTCCAACAATCCCCCCCTCAATGTCACAATGGTACAAGGTTTAATAACCTGCAAAAATTCATGATGTTTTGCAAATATATCTCTTAACTGATTTCTGTTAAATCTTGAGCTTATTGTGCATGAACTTGGATACTTGAGAAATTGCAAGCTGAATGTCCGAACGTCTATTACATAGATATATCAAGCCACCTACTCCTTGACTATATAATGTAGCATCAAATGGTTCTGAGTATGCTTTCAATTTTGATGACACATTGACATCCATAGGTGTCTGCATAGACTTGGAATCTATCATCTCAAACCTTTCCAATAATTTCTCAATGTATTTCTATTGTGTCATGTAGATACACTCATTTTTGTACTTGAACTCAATCCCAAGATAATTATATAAAATACCTAAGTCCTTTACATCAAATATATGCTTAAGGTGTCCTTTAAAGACTTGAAGATCTAAATCTTTGGACTCATGATAATCATATCACTTTGTAGTGCATCTTGAACACTAGGTGGTTCATTCTCATGTGAAGTAAGAGAAAATATTATGACTCTCAAAATGTTCTACATAATTTACCTGGTCTGTTTATTGTCTCCTTGTTTGACTTCTGGATCTTCTAGTGTATTCCTTTATAAATTTTCACTTTAAAGTTTAATATAAGCACTTTGGCATATCCTTGAAAAGTGGTGGAATCCTTTCTGGTTCTTCAATATCTCTTTCTTTTGGAACTTTGGAACCTTCTCCAACTTCATAAGTTGGAACTTCAAAAGATACTGATGATGGACTAGTTATTGATGTAGGTAATGAAATTATCTCTTCACCTTTATCAAGTGCATCTCTTAGGGTTTGAGAATGTTCATCACCCCCTTGTATGAATGAATATAAGAATCCAAATTCCTTCTAAAAAATGTAGTCATCTACTTTTATGAATTACGGAATCTCTTGCTTCTTATCATAGATCAGACTTCTTAAAATATATGCATTGAGTGAGATTAGGATATCACCTGTATTTGGAACATAGAATTTGTATCCTTTGCTTTCAATTTCATAACCAATAATTACCACTTTAATGGCTTTTACATCGAGCTTTACCACAATCCTTCTTCTCAATAAGAACATAGGGAACCCAAAACTTTAAAGTAACTCACATTGGGCTTCTTCCCATAATAAGCTTCATAAGATGTAATGACCTTCAAAGCTTTTGTGAAAGACCTATTCGAATGTGTTTAGCTATATGTACTACAAAAAACCAAAACTTGGGAGAACGCTTTTTGGATGACATCATACTACCCATAATCTCAACAAGTATCCTATTCTTTCTCTTTGCAACACCATTTTACAACACAAACATGCCACTTTTGTTTTCACCTTGAAGTAGACAATGCTCCTCATCAAGTGAGAGGATTTGACATGAATATTTCTTAAAAACAACTTTATAGAGAGAAAAAAATTCTTCATATCTTAAACATAAAGAACATTGGAAATTGTGAAATTTCCACGTGCTCATGATTTTACAAAGGATAAAGATTCTATGTTCCAGATACAAGTGATATCCTACTAACACACAATGCATATACTGTAGATATAGAAAAAATGGATAAATAGAGTCCAATGTAGACCTACCGATTTCAACACTAGTGTGACTTTCAGAGAGTTACGTATGTCCATGACCATCTTATGCTTGAAAGTTGATATGGACCAAACATTAGGTTGTGGACACTCTAGAATAAGAAAGAATCAAATTTAATTATGTCTAACCTTCCATAATCATCATATGTAGAAGGAACAATGTGTTTGTGTGTGTAAAAGAGTATTATTTCATGAATAAGTTTAACAAGAGGTACATCTAGAAACACTAATGTCTCACTATCTACGTGTTGTGCTTTGAAAGTGCCTCTAAACTATGGAGTGGTCTCTCTTCCACTAAAATAGAAGGAAATATGAATGTAACAAAGAAAATACATGTTGTGCTTTGTAAGTGCCTCTAAAGTATGGAGTGGTCTCTCTTCCACTAAAATAGAAGGAAATATAATTATAACATATGGGGATCACTAACTAATACATTTGACACCATGAAGCATTCAAAATAGTATAGAAACACTCACAATGGATAGAATATCTAGTTTTATTCAAGTTTTCCAAGTTCATGGGTTACATTATGAAGACGTCTTATAAAATAACAACTACCTCACCATGTCTTTAATGCTTAAAGCATAAGAGCTTACCCTTCCAATGTAGATCCAAATTTCCATGATCTTGAACATGATGAGGACCAAATCTAGATTGTTGCATGTACACCCATGCACCTTTGCAAAATTCCTATGGGATCCAAATTCTTTCCATTGATTTGATGTTGTGGCATGTGATTATAAGATCTTCATCTTTTGGTCGCCTACGAGTTGTGGAGGCTTTCGTGGGAGTCCAAGTTGTTCTAATATCTATAGAATTTGGATGAGAAAGGTAGGAGAAGAAAGATAGTTTTTTTGGTATTGCAAAGAGAGAATAGAGGGGGAAAAGATGAATTTTGGGGTTTTGGGTATCGAAATGGGAGGTTGAAGATGGAAAATTTGAATTTCTAGTCCAGCTTGATTATGATTTTGTTTTTCTCTCTAGAAAGAGTTGTAGACCTAGGGGAATCATGTCCCCTCTTCCCCTTCAGCCTAGTAATTTATAGGGTATAGATTATGACCACCACCCTCTTCTAATTGGCCCATCGCTAATCACTCCTTAATAAAAGGCCCATGTAGGGTTCATTGTTTCTCCTCATGTGATAGGAAAATGGAAAGAGTCCATAACGTTTATGGATATATCTATAGTTAACATGCCCAAGGATGATCCGCTATACCTTTTTAGTATAGTGGGAGATGAATATGTGATAGCTTGAATGTTTTGTAGTGTATCCTTGTGGTGCATTGGTATGTTTTCGTGTTTGATGTAATCATGTGTTTTATGTATGATTACCTCGTGTTAGTGAAGGTGTTAATCAAGGACCATGAATTCTTGCGATGGCTCTTTCTTCAAAATCATATTCTTGAAGTTATTATTGGGACAATGCTAGGGAAAATTGTTGAGTGTGTGTAGAAGTGTGAGAGATGAGAAGTACACACAAGGAACACAAATGGTACAAGACACACAGAGAAGAAGGATGGCTTGAATAGCTCTCTCTATTGAAGTAAGATCCAAATACCCCTAAGTACAAAGTACCACCACATATGAGTGCATCAAGTATGTGGTAACATGGGGAAAAAAGCTCTAGCCAACACTAGACTAAAAAGCGCACATGTACATGAAAAAGGTTCACATCAAAGCTACTCAAGGAACACATACGTGTAACAAACCCCCTTGGAGCGAATGATGTGAACACATACAAGGAGTGACAGATCAGCCCCCACAAGGTAGTAAGCCTAAAGCTTTTCGAAAAGCTTCAAACTTTTCCCACATAAGCGGTTTGGTGAATATGTCTACAACATTATCTTGTGTACGCACATATACCAATTTAATATCGCATGTATGAAGGCACTCTCTCACATAGTGATAATGCACCTCACTATGTTTGGTCCATGCATGAAACACTGGGTTTTGTGCAACAGCCAATGCACTCTAACTATTAGTGACAATATGCAAAGCAACATCTATCTCCATGCAAAGATCCATCAATGGGCATCTCAGCCATATACACTCCACTGTAGTTGTGAAAAATGCCCTCTACTTAGCTTCACAACTCGATGTCACCACTGTATTTTGCTTCTTACTCTAAGATATGCATGAGTTTCCAAGGAAAATGTAATTACCACTAGTGGACACGCAAGTATCATAACAACTAGCCCAATCACTATCTGTAAAAGCATGTAGGCATGGATAAGTTTCTCTTCCATAAAAGAGACCTAAACTCAAAGCGCCTTCGAGATTACACACACGTTTCACCGCTTGCCAATTCTTAGTGCCAAGGCTATGCATGAATCGATTCAACTAGGAAACTGCATACTATATATGCGGCCTTGTGCTGCATGCATATATAAGAAATCCCACAGCTTGCTGATAAAGAGAAGTGTCAAATGCATCACTAGAATCCTCAAGTAAGAACCTAAATTGTTTCTCAACTAGTGTTGAAATTGCCTTGCAATCCTAAAAGTCAAAATCCTAAAGTAATTTTTCAACATACTTTTCTTGATGCATAACAACTCCCCCCTCAAGGGACACAAATTGGATGCCAAGATAGTAGCTCAGAAGACCAAGATAAGTGACATCAAAAGTATGTTGCAAATCGGCCATAAGAATGTCAAGTTTTGCATTACATGACCTAGTCAAGAGTATGCCATCGACATAAAACAAGCACTGTAAGATTAGCTCCATCTTTGCATACATAGTGTGCTTTCGATTCGACTACATGTGAAGCCAAAAGCAATCAAGTGCTTATGGATTTTGTCATACCATGCACATGGAGATTGCTTGAGACTATACAAGGCTTTATGCAAGCAATAAACCATATGCTCTTTTCCTTTCATGGAAAATCTAGGAGATTGCTTCACATAGACCTCTTCTTGCAAATCACCATTCAAGAAAGCTATTTTTATGTCCAAGTAATGTACTTTCCAACCTCAATGGGCAGCCAATGCAACCATGGTATGAATGGTAGTCATGCATGAAGTATGTCCAAACATTTCCTCATAGTCAATGCCATATTTTTGTGCATATCCTTTGGCAACCAATCTATCTTTGTAGCGATTAATGCTACCATCACACTTTCTCTTAATCTTGTAAACCCATTTACCAATGGCATTTCTTCCTTTTGGCAATTCACAGAAGTCTCAAGTATCATTCCTATGTATGGAATACATTTCTGATTGCATACCACTCATCCATTATGGATCCTCACATGCATCTTCAAAAGTAAGTGTCTCTTCATTACATGTTTTTGCAATAAGAAAATAATCCACAAATTTACTTGATGCATGTCGAGAGCTTGATCTTGTTCTACCAAGTAAAGGTGCACTCAATTCGCTCTCTTGCAAAGTTTTTTCAGCCACTTTGGCATAGTTTGTGCACTCTTGATAGACATGCATTCATTATGTAATACATCATCAACATGTATATCATGTGTGAGTTGAATTTCATGCTCATTTTCAGTCATCTTTTGATGCAAATCTTCAGCCATATGTGGTTGGAAATTTCCAACAATTTTGACAATGTTTGGCTGAAAATTTTTTGCCATGTTTGGCTGGAAATTCTTTGCATTTTCAGCTCTATTTTACTAGAATTTTTCAACACTTTAAGTCTCAATTGGCTGGTCTACATGGCATGAAGCACACCATTTTGGAATAAAGGCATGAGTGTATCGAACACATCTTATGAGCTAATTGTTGGCTGTTTTTTGCATTCAAGTAGAGGGAAAACTGAAATTTTAGAAAATATCACATCTCGAGTCACAATAATTGTGTTCATCAATGGATAGTACAAATGATATCCCTTAATTTCAGCACTATAACCAACAAATATACATTTTGCCTTGTCATCAATTTTGTGGCATTGTTGTGATGGCACAAGAGCATATGCCAAACAACCAAACATGCACATATGACTAACCATACACTTATGTTCATTCCAAGCCTCATAAGGAGTGATGACTCTCAATGCTTTTGTAGGGAAGTGATTCAACACATAGTTTGCACACATGACCGCTTCCATCCAAAACTTATTAGGAAGGTGCTTTTCTTTAACCATACATCATGCCATTTCAAGGAGAGTTCTATTTTTATGCTCAATAGCACCATTATCCTGAGGTGTATATGGCACAGTGCATTGTTTTGAAATACCTCTTTCATGAAGAAAATCATTAAAATCATGTGAAATGTATTCACCACCACGATCCATGTGTAGAGTTAAAGCTCGTTTGAAGAAAAATTTTCAGCCATAGCTAAAAATGATTTGAAGCAAGAAAATACTTCATTCTTTGCTTTCATAGGATACACCCATGTATATAGAGTAGAATAATCAATGAAGGTAACAAAATATACATGCTTCCCAAAAGATGGAGGCTTGATAGGACCACATACATCACTATGAACAAGATGCATTTTTCTTGTAGTCTTTTGGAAAAGAAGCACGATGCATTTTTCCAAGAATGAAACCTTCACATGCATGCTTTTCAATATCCTCAAGTGTTGGCAAACCAATAACCATGTCTTTCTTTTGCACGTAAAACAAACTATTGAAGTTCAACTGACCAAAACGAGCATGCCAAAGGTCCATTTCAGCCATGGAAGAAGTATGAGCAACCAAGGCATTCGAGGCAGCCCTCTTGTATGTATCCATGTGCTACAAACCATTACATAATGTACCGGACATCACGATGATATCACCATTGAAAAAATTATGAACCATACACTTATCATCAACAAAGTGTACATGAAGTCCATCTTTGGCAATCCATGGAACTGAAATTAATTTCTTCTTGATACTCGATACATACAATGCATTTTTCAAGAGAATCACACCTCCATTTGCAGATGTAAGCTCAATTTATCCTACTCCAATGATAGGTTAAGAGGCATTGTTTGCACACACCATATTTCCTCCTTTAGGTGCATCTTTCAAAGATGCAAAAAAGCTTTTGCATGAAGTTATGTGCTTTGAAGCACCACTATCAAAGAGCCAATCTCAATTAGCCTCACTCACAATCATACATTGAGAATGCAAATATGTATCATAATGACATGTAACAACACATGCCCAAAAATCTTGAGCCATGTTAGCTTCATCATTCTTTGCATTTGCTGAATTTTCAGCAATAGACATGCCAGATTCCTTCTTCTTTTCATTGCACTTAGCAAGCTTTCTACACTCATCAATAGTATGTTCAGCCTTTTGGCAATATTTGCATCTCTTCTTCTTTTCCAAATCAGCATCATTAGAGGAATGAGTGGAGGAGGAAGGTTGAGGCTTTGGTTTTGGCGAACCCAAAGTTGAACCATACTTGCTTTTCCCTTTTTGTGAGATAGCAAGTGCTCGTGTTCCCTCAATCAAACCACTCCTATTCACTCTAGATTGCTCTTCTTGCAAAAGGAGAGACACAACCTCATCAAATGCATACATGTTGGGATTCCCTTTTGTAACCCATTAGGGGAAAAAATGAACCCTCCTTGGGCCTTTTGTCTCAAGGAGTGATTAGTGATCCACCAATAGGAAGAGAGCAGTAACTATACTAGGCATAGGCTTTCCTTGGTTTTCCTTGTTCAAAGATGCAAAAACTACCTTCATTCGGTAGTTTCATTTCCATAAGTGGTTTGAGATCACATTCAAGTGAACTAGAGCCCTTAGATGGCCCCAAAGATCAAATGGCTAAGCTCAAAGTGCAAAAGTCAAGGCATCCTTAAGCCTTGGCCCTTGGATTCACTGAAGATCTAATGGATATGAGTGAAACTCATGGGAAGTGAGGTGCCCTCATTTCTAGCCCTTGGATTACCTTCAATCTCAATGGTCTTGATGGCCATGGCTAAAAAAGTTTGTCTTTTCATCTCCTCCCTTAGATTGGGATGAAATCCAATGGCTATTGTCCCTCCCCCATGATGGATTGGCGCCTTGTGCTCTCCTCCACTAGATCTAACCTCTCATCCAATGATTCTAGTGCCTCCCCATGGTGGAAATGCAGCTTACAATGTGCTCCATCAAATCTTGAGGAGATCCGATGCCTCCGCAACCTTCGAGGAGACAAGATCAGCCCCATCCGCGGTTTCTCGTCCAATTGAGCATGATCTAGCGGCTCCGTTTTTTGCAGAGAGTGTCCAACTTTCCATCACATTTAAGTCTCTCTCTCTCTCTCTCTCTCTCTCTCTATCTCTCTCTCTCTAGTCTCTCACAAATTTGAATGTGAACCATTGATCTATAAAATCCAAGGGTCTTGATTTTTCAAATATCTACAAATAGTATTTTATTTCACAATACCACTAGTGATTTCATGTGACCCTTTAATCACTAGGATTAAGCATTTTAATCCATAAACATTAGGAATCCTTACAAGGCCCAAAGGGGCTCACTTTTTCCCCTACTACAAACGGAGTGTAGTGGAAAAGCTTTATTAAGATTCTGGGAATCCTTTCAACAATGTAGAGATGAGTGATGCATCCGGAATAATCTCATCTATGTTTGCCAATTTCTCTTTCGAGTCTTTGATGTGTGTCACATACACATCCATAGACTCAGCCATACATACATCCTCAAGTTGCTTCCTCAAGTATGCAACACATGCTTCATTATGCACAGCATACAAAGAAGCAAGAGTGTCCCATGCATGTCTTGATGTAGAACATGACCAAATATGTGGAACTATATGACGCTTCACAAAAAGCACAATCAATGAATGAGCTTGAGCATCTTTTCCATCCCATCTAATCTACTCTTGTGTAAGTGGAGAAGGAGTAACCACTGTACTTGAAGAAGAAGCTCCATTTGTGACAGTAGACTTGAAGTAAAAGAACCTGCGGGTCTTTGATCTACATTTGCCACTATGTTCCAAAGTTGTTTTGCAACAAGAACATGTTTCATCATGTAAGACCACATTGGATAGTTGGTCCCATCAAGCTTATTCAGCTTGATGCATGCCAAACAAGTCATTGCTGCCCACCATTTCACTAAAGAACGAGTGTGATATAATCTTTACTTCAATGAAAGCTAAAATGAAGGTTGAAATTTCAGCTCACAAACCATCACTCTGATGGTAATTTTGACTGCACAAATGGCTTAGAAATGGGGGCACAATGCAAGTGAAACTGATGGAATTGTTTCTTGGCTGATAAAAATTCATTGTCCTATGCTCCGAAGTCAATTTGCACTGTTAAAAGTGTGTGTGCATTGCAATGCAAAAAACCAAAACTTGAGAAGAACCTGCTCTGATACCACTATTGGGTGTGTGTAGAAGTGCAAGAGACATATGAGAAGTACACACAAGGATCACGAAGGTAACAAGACACATAGTGCTATTCTAGCCATCCATCTTCTCTATGTGGCTTGTTGTGTTTGTGATCCTGGTGTGTAATTCTCATGTGTCTCTCGCACGTCTACACACACCCAACAAAGATTACTCTTTCTATTGGGATTCTTAGAACCTTTAAGGCTATTTTGAGCTTTTCCCATGATCTCAAGACATTAAAATGCTTGTATGATTGCAATAAAGAAGCCATAACATTACGTTGCATGTACTACATGGAGCTTGCTAAAACTCTTGATTACAAGTGGTGGACTAATCCACCTAACCAACACTTGTTAAATGCGATCTCCCATCCCAAATTTGAAATACCCTTGAAAAATGTTCATATTTCTTATTTTCATGCTTTGTGTCATGTTATAGAGACGCTTATTAGCCTATGCATTTGGTTTGTATGGAAGATAAAACATCAATATGAACACTACTATGTCATTGCAGGAACTGAAACGATACCATCAAGCATCCCACAACATGGAAGAAATGTTCAAATTTAGAAAGATGCAAAGCTATTGGCCACTCAGTAGGATCTTCCTAAGAAAGCCTCTATAAGTGGCATGAAGCTAAAATGGTTCCTCTCTAAACCAATCAAAAATGCAATTAAGAAACTTCCAACAATGCACATCAACAACATGAATTAAAAGCAATGTATGAAGCTACATGATGTAATTAAGGATCATGAGGTTGCATCTATAAATGCATAGGTAGATTTTTTTACATGCATTCGATAACATCTTGGCAATGTGTGAAAAAGGGTCTTGGTCAATTAAGAACATAAAGGTTTTTGAAAACCACCATCAGCAATTCAAAAAACACTTCAACATAGATTCAATAGAGAAAAACATGATACATTACATGGTACAATTCTAAAACATTAACTTTAAAAGGGACATCAACTAAAACAAAATATCGCTTTCATGATTTTGTGTCTATAGAACTCTAAAAATTATGATATTGGTTTGTGGCACACAATGCATACTTTAAGCATACATCATGTCATTAGGGGAAAAAAGGAACCCTGCATGGGCCTTGTAAGGATCCATAATTTTTAGGGATTAAGATTATCAAAAAGAGGGTTAAAAGCTAGAAAAAATACCACTAGTGGTTTTCAGAATAAAATATTTTTTCTCGAGTTGGTGCTCAGTCTAAATGGGCTTGTGGGCATTTTTTGCCCTTGGATATGATCACATCGATGGCTACAATTGTTTTCAGTTGCCTGTCACAAGGCGACAAAAAACTTTCTAAAAAATGGGTGCCGTATGAACTTGTTCCCTATTCCTAAAGCTAGTGAAATCCCTAAATAAGCATTAAAATATGATCATCTTGAGCATTATATGAAGGATGATAGCCAAAAATATGTAATGTTGTGAGTTTCTCTACCAAAGTTACCTTCATGTAACCACTAGGGATAATCAATGCACCTAGATGCCATGATAGTGTTTTGAAGAAGGGATTAGTCCAAACACCCTCATCATTGAGGTTGTTGTAGTGCACCAAAAACTTTCCTTTGTAACTAGTTTTAAGTAGTGTCTCAGTACATCACAACCATGCTACTCTCTTTTGTGCCTTTCTAGGAATTCATCTACTTCACCAAATATTTTATTGCAATAAGACATGCAAAGAGCATCCAATTTAAGATCATAACCATTTTCAAATCAATGAATATTAGAACCTCTTACCTCCAACTTCTCATCATACGAAAAAGCCTTTTCCTTCATGAGGTCTGAGTGCTTCCTTTTTCCTACCCTTATTGACCCTTCAAGAAAAACTATGTGCTATCTAGAAGCTTGTTAGCCATTGGAGCTTCCTAAACTCTTAGTCAATTGGTAATCTTCCATTTTAAAAGCCTTCCCTCACCCTATTGAACCACAAAGCCAGGCATTCCCTTGCATCAAATTTTTTTCTAGAGCCAAATCCTCTATTTCATCATCATAGTCAAACCCCTTGACTTCCTCTACACTACATGCAATTGTTGCAAGTGTGTAGCCTTCTATGATGCTGAATATTTTTGGGAGAGAAGGATCAATCAATAGAACTTACATTGTATTCTATAGAACCTTGGACACATTATTCTTTATATCCTTTAGTACAACAATTGTGGTCTCTTTCTCCTCTCTAGTGGGTGAGAAATCCTCTTTTTCTCCCACTCCTTCTATAAGAGCCTCCCCCTTGAGATAATTATCAACTATTTCCTCCCTTGACTCCTATATTAGCTCTCGATTTGTAGTACACAAATCCTTATAGAAACAATGAAAGGAATAGTAAACCCCATTTCAGGAGACGGTATCTTGTAGTCTTTATTGTGTAGAGGGTGCCAAAATGGCTTATGGGTGTGAGTGAGAAGTCTGATTTTTATACAATGTTCATTTTTCCTTGGTCCTTCAAATAATCCAAGAGGTGGATATTATCAATGAAAATTGAAATCATCTGTCTATTCTTCACTTGTACTTTTAAAGTTTGAATTCATGTGTATAATATTCCATGTTTTCTTTGAGTATATCCTTATAGGGAAATCATTTGTTAAAATTATGTTCAATCTTAGCATAATCTTGTAAGGCTCTAGATTCTAAAACAAAATCCAATATTCATGCTTCTTTCAGCTCAGATCATAGTGAAGCCACTATTTTCTTTTTTATTAATTTCTTTCTTTCTAATGCACTACCTTTTCTTTTCGACCTTGCTTCAAGAACTCAACATTTATTGTGATGGATGCACTCTTGACCCTCTCATCCGATATGTACATTTAGCTTGAAGTGGCTCTCCTCTCACACAAAGACAGTTGATACACTAGGGTTTGACGTGTCCTATGAATGAATTGTTCTTAATCATCATTGAAGTAATAAAATCAATGTTGCATTATCTTGAAGAGTGCACAATGGTACTCTAGCTAGATCCAATAGTTGCCTCTGTTATAGCCACTTGTGCTCTACCTAGCTCCAGTCCAAGAGATAAGGGTCTCTTTCCTAGTGGACCTTGAGATATAGTTACAACAAGAACTAATAGCTAATCTCTCAAAAGAGTAAAGACAATGCACTTTGAATGCATAAGACCATAAATAAATGTTAGAAAAGATATGCATGTCAAAACGCACTCAAAATCACAAATGTTTGTGTGGTATAATACTCAAGAAAAATGTATTCTTATGTTATCTTCTGTTGTCTCCAATGTTTATTCACATACGCCTTTCAGTGTGATTTTGAGGCAACAAATGGAACTAAGGGGGAAAAAATTACATTAAGGTAAGGTGTGATCCTTGGACTATAGATGAGAGGCTAGGAAGCCTTGAATCATAGGTCATTCTTTATTAAAAGTGGTAGATGGGGAAGGTGGAGAGGAGATTATCCTCAATCAACTTTATTTGGATACATAACTATGGTTGCATGGAAGGGTAGATGCCTAGACTATCATTTATAGTGTGTCTTGATGGTACAACTCATGTACATCTCTAATGTGTGGAAAAAAATGATAGAATTTTTTTTGTAGAAGTGTAGTATCAAAGTGGAGAGCTTGTGCATTCTAGCAAGTGGCCCATCCATGGGTAGCTCGTTTACTTGTATATAGCCTCTAGGCTGCATTGCATGCATTTTCTGTGCCTTGGTATGACCCCCATTGACCTCACTCTAATGCCAGTACCTTTTCCCATGGACCAAGCTGCAAGTTCTTCAACTCATGCAAACGCAATAATGAGGATACATGGAGGTTCTCTATTTCACCTCCCAACCACGCTACTTCATGAGGCGTATCAAAACTAATATTATACAATTTATCACTTCTATCCACTCTCCATATGGCACACTTACATGTGTGAAACTTGGCACACATATAAGGTGCCCACTAAATGAGAGTACCTTTATAATATAACACCCTCTATCCTTAGCTCATTCACTAGTCCCTGACGCTCCTTAGTTGACTCTATATTTTCACTTCAATCCTATCTCAACAAGTATTGAGCTTGGATTATTTGAGTATCAACATATCCAAGTAGTCCACTATGATTATATTTGAGAAATTGGTAGTGTAGGACTTGAGAAATTGTGTGTTGATCTCGATATTCGACAAGGCACATAAATTCATCCATCACACCATACATGAATGTGTTGAGGACATTATTTCCTCATGATGTCCATATATGTAGTGTGTTTAACCATTTTTTATCTGTGCATAATCCTCGTCCAGATGAATGTGGAGATGATGAAGTCTCCTCTTAGAGATATAGTCCTTATTGGTTGTCATTTTCGATATCAAAGATATGGAGAAGTGTTGAGATCTGATTGAACATTATCTTGAGAAAGTATGATATTGATGCTCACTTCCTCTAGGGTGAATTGGTCACAGAAGCAGGTTGGGTGGGAAGGGAGAAACAAATAGTTTCAATGCATATTAAATTTCTTTTGAAATGATTTGAGAGCATGCTTTGGAGTACAATTACATGGAGATGTGGATGGGAAACATGTGCCCCGATTAAAGTAATGTTTCTAGTTGGACACCATGGTGACAAAAATAATAAAATAATACTCTTCATTCATTAAAGATATATCTACAAAAACACATAAATAATAAAACAATACCTTGTCTAAGCTTTTTCTCCCGCAATCATTTCTTGTAGGACTCAAAAGTGCACTCTAAAAGTGCTAACAAATTCAAATCATTTTCATTTCTATGTGTCTTGACATCGTTAAACTTTATCCGTGGATATCTTTAATGTTTATCTTTGAAGCAACCTTCGTTTTTCTCTAACAAAACTAAGGTCCAAGGTATCTAGAGAAAGGAGATAAGGAAGAGAGCTCTCACACACTCTCACACACAAAGAGAGAAGCACACACAGATTGAGGCAAGGAAGAATGATCTTCTTCTTCTTCTTCTTCTTCTTCTTCTTCTTCTTCTTCTTCTTCTTCTTCTTCTTCTTCTTCTTCTTCTTCTTCTTCTTCTTCTTCTTCTTCTTCTTCTTCTTCTTCTTCTTCTTTTTCTTCTTCTATTACATAAAGAGAATGTACAAGAATGACCTAAAACAACAATAAAACTAGTGCAATATATAAAGAACAATACATAAGGGAAATCTTAATGTCCGCGAATGAGTGAGCTCATAGGAAACAAATGTGCCATATAAGCTCACTAAGTTATCCCTGACATATACCAGTGTGACCACTATACATGTCAGAGAAATGAAAAAGTGATATGTGTGAGATTCATTTCTCAACTCTCCCCTTCAAGCTCAAGGTCATGTCTTGTAATCCAAGCATCTTCTGAAACTTCTTTAGCTTTTGTGCTCCAAGTGCTTTAGTGAAAATTTCAAAAACCTGCTCATTTGTCCTCACATAAACAAGATCAATATTGCGTGGTAAGACATTTTCCCTGACGAAGTGATAATGTACCTCCATATGTTTTGTTCTAGCATGAAAAAAAAAAAGATTGTGCTAAGTGTATGCTACGAAGATTATCACAACAAATGATGATAGGCTTTTGCACTTCCACTCTTGCAAGTAGAATCTCTAGCCATGATGCTTCACATGCTTCTATTGTAGCACCTCTATACTCAGCCTCTGTACTTGACAAAGTGATAGTGGGTTGCTTCTTACTGTTCCATGTCATAGTTGCACTCCCAAGTGATAATAGACAACCACTAGTATATCTTTTATCTAGAATACTACTAGCCCAATTTGCACCACCTACAACCAAGTCATCAACATAAATGTCCACACTCATGATGCCATCATCACCCTTCCTTGCATATAATGAGTGGTTTGCATCACATAGAAAAACTAATGGTTGTTAATTGATCTGCAATCTTTGCATGCCAAGCATGAGGGGCTTGTTTAAGCCCATACAAAGCCTTCTGCAACATGCAAACATATTCAAGGTGCTTTGAATCCTCATATCCTTGTGGCTGGTCCATGTATACTTCTTCCTGTAACTCACCATGTAAGAAAGCATTCTTCACATCCACATGATGCAAAATCCATCCATTTGTTGTAGCTAATGCAACAAGTGCTCTGAAAGTGGTCATTTTAGCTATAGGGCTGAGCGTTTCTTCATAATCAACACCATATGTATGTGCATATCCTTTTGCTACCAATTGTGCTTTATACTTGCTTATGCTACCATCAGCATTGTGCTTCACCTTGTAAACCCACTTGTAGCCTATAGGTTTCTTTCCTTGCAGTAATGGAAGCAGCTTCCATGTTTCATTTCCATAAAGTGCAGACATCTCCTCATCCATAGCTTTTTCTCCAAATTTGCATTTCCAATTGCATCTTCAAAACAAGAAGGTTCAATATCTTGTATTACCTTTTTCATGTAGCCACAATTACGAGCCATGTAATTTTCATACATCAACCATTGCACTGAATTCCGCATCCTCCTAGATCTTGGTCTTGGGTCACTTCTCTTTGTGTCATCTACATGTGCCTTTCTTACTCCTAGAGTCTTCATAGAGGTCAATCTAAGTTCCTCATCAAGAATCTTTTCTAAACCACTTGAACCTCCATCAATGTCTTCAAAATATGTACATGTTTTACTACCAGTAGAAAGATTTTGTTTACCTTTCTTCGATGTAGTCGATGAATTTGCTAGATTGAAATTTCCACACAATCTTCCACTCCATGGATTTGAGTTGGAACTATTGCTTGGGGACACATCAGGTCCACTCAAAACTTGATATTCTACACTTGATTTTTCAGCATTTCCATTATTATTTGACTCAAGATTAAGTCCCTCTTTGGCATCTACATAGAAGCTTGACATTTCATCAAAAACCACATCTTTGCTTACCTTCACCTATCATGTGAGTGGGTTGTAGCATTTATATCCTTTTTGCTCAAGGGAATACTCAATAAAGATACAATTTTTTTATTTTGAATCAAGCTTTTTCCTCAAGTCATTTGGAACACGTACATATGCAATACAGCCAAATAGTTTCTTATGTGATAAGTTTGGCTTTTTACCTGTAAAATTCTCTTTAGGTGTAACTTGATGTACAAAAGTAGTCAAAATTTTGTTCATGATGTATACAGCAGTGTGGACAACTTCTGGCCAATAACAATGAGGTATATTATTCTCAGCCATAAAGGCTTTTGCTATTTTTGCAATATGTCTATTTTTGCATTCAACAACGCCATTTTGTTGTGGTGTTTACCTGCATGAAAATTTTCATTGAATTCCATGACTTTTTAGAAAGATTCTAAGCTTATTTGACATGTATTCACCTCCTCCATCAAATCTTTATGTTTGAATATACTTCCCTTTCTGCTTTTCCACCATAGCCTTAAAATTTTGAAAGTGAGTAAACACCTCACTTTTCTCTTTCATAAAGTATACCCATACTTTTCGTGTATGGTCATTGATGAAAGTGACATAAAACTTGCAACCGCCCATAGATGTGGTCTTTGCAGGACCCCAAACATCTGTGTGTATTATTTCTAGAACATTCTCACTAACATGCTTGTCATGTGGAAATGATGCCCTGGATTGTTTACCAACATGACATGCTTCACATTCCTTATGCATCTCTGCAACCTTCAAATGTGGTCGTTCATTGACAAGCTTCTTTGACTGCAGCCTCTTTAAATTTGCATGTCCAATTCGCTTACGCTAAATCTATATCTCAACAATAACACTTGCACCTTTTGCAAACATGGCTGCATTCATTTCACAAATTTTCACATTCAAGGTGAACATCCTACCTTTGGTGACCAACCTTCCATTTTGTTTGTACTCTTCTACATATAAATCATCGGCATTGAACCTGACTTGTAATCCCAGGTCAACCATTTGTTCTATAGAAACTAGATTTTTTGTTATATTCGGAACATGTAACACATCTACAAGATGTTTAACCTTCATGTCCTCCATAGATAGTGCTATGTTTCTTATATATTTTATAGGATGTGATGTGTCATCGCTTGTTTCAACAAATCCAAGAACAAACATTTTTTGCAAATTACTAAACCATTCTGCATGGCTGGTCATGTGATTTGAGGCACCTAAATCAACATACCAGACATTACCATTTGATTTTGAAACATGAGCAGACATTGTGTCACATAATCCTAGTAGGAGATGGTTGAAACACGCCTTAAAAGAGAGGATTATGAAGTAATCATCAACCATGGCTTTTGGGGCAAGTGGTTAGCCCATCGCACTCCTAACCAGGAGGTTGTGAGTTCAATTCCCAACATTGGTATCATAGCCTAGTTGAGAAATTGGGCAACACGGAGGTTCATGCCTCATTCATGGGCACTTGGAAAAAGCGCTTATCTGTGTTGAGTGTGAAACTGGCCTTAGATGAAGGCATGTGGCCATTTGGGCACCCACAAAGGATGGGATAGGTCCAAATTTGGTCCATGTGCTGGAGTTTGAGGTTGGTGGAAGCACTCATGCATGGAAAGTGGGTCCAAGAGAGTCAAAAGTGTCCACAAGTGATCATTGAGGGCAATGCTTAGTCTAAGGGGAAAGGAATGTCACATAATCCTAGTAGGAGATGATTGAACTACGCCTTAAGAGAGAGGATTAGGAAGTAATCCTCAACCATGGATTTTGGGGCAAGTGGTTAGCCCATCGTTGTCCTAACCGAGAGGTTGTGAGTTCAATTCCCAACACATTGTATAAATCATGTGATGTTTGACCATGAACACCTTCTCTGAATCATCAGCATTTGTGCATGCATAGTTGTTTTGTTGCCTTCTAATTTTTTTTTAATGAAGGTTCGGTCAAGGCCTACTCCTCCAGGATTTAACTTTGAAATTGCAACTATACAAGGAAGGTCATAGTACCCATGGGACCCCCCTTATCCCACAAGAATAGGGGTTTACATAGCTCGGTTGAACTACCATCACAACTACCATGGGGCGGGACAAACGGTGGTACATCAGCCACAAGATACAACTTTCCATGTTAAGCATGTCCCTTACATGGTGTCGGTGGGGTTTAACCCTCGCCCCTGCCTCAAAGAGGCAAGAGGCCCAACCACCCAGACAAGCGGCTTGGGACACCTGTTATTTTGATTCTCTAACCTGTAATCACATTCAAAGTGACCAGGGTTACCACAATTCCAACATCCTTTACTGTCATTACCTAAATCATTTCTTTGAAAATTTATGCGGCCTCTTTGGCTCCCCCTACCTTGAAACTATGCTCTACCTCCTTCATGGTTTTGTTGTTGACCGTGGTATTGGTTACTATTTCCTCTTCCACTTTTGAAACCTCTACCTCATGCCGTCTCAATATGAATTAGTTCTCCACTTGCGACATCTTGATACGTCAACAAATTAATACATCTTGAAACCCCTCGAACATGAGACATAGAACGGTCCTATGATCATGAATTCTTCTTCGCACAACAAACACACTTTTGTTGACAGGATGTGTTACGTGATTCATTAAACATATGAACAAACATGGATCCATTAAACATATAAACCAACATGCATGGTGTACTGATAACACCTTGCACCTTTGGATTGAAGGTCCAAAGTTCAAAAGACTCTCAAGGACTTGATGTAAATCCCCCGAAATGGCCAATAAAAAGTTTCCCTAAATGCGTTTGTTGTTCTTTCAAAATTTTAATTATATAGAAAAAATGCGCAGAAGACCTTGCAAAAAAAGCACACGATATAATTTTTTATTTTGATTATGCATCGAAAGAGCGTTCCACCATTATGTTTAAACATGTCAACAATGGAACACTACTTTTGTTCCTTTCCCTTATCTACATCCACATCACATGAAAATTAGAGTTTGTAACTTGAGCCATGAAAGGTTGGGCGGTTGTTCGTGGCCATATTTCCAGATTTCCATGTTGGAAATGATTTCCATAGAGTAAGAATGGAAATAGAATATGCTAGACGATGGATGTTTCTAGGTGACTTCGACAGACTAAATGATCTCTAAGCTGGTCAAAGACCGTCGATTACCCTTTCGTTGCGTGATCGGAGGTTTGCTTGCTGTGACTGTGCTAAAGATCCGTAAGCTGCTGCAATAGTGTTGATTTTCCTTTCATCGGCTGATCGGAGGTTTGTTTGCCGTGAGTTGCTACGTGACTCGTAATTTAGCATCTAGAGAAGGGCTTCTTGTCACGTCTTCGGATACTCGATCTCACTTACAACGTTTCTCAGCACCTGGCTTCGATGGCGGAGACGGAGACTTTCGCGTTTCAGGCTGAGATCAACCAGCTTCTTAGCCTCATAATTAATACTTTCTACAGCAACAAAGAGATTTTCTTGCGGGAGCTTATCAGTAACGCTTCCGATGTGAGTTTTTCTCTTGCCGATATGGTTTTCAAAATTGCTTTCCTTAACTTGACTGACAAGATTAAATGTAACCAAGGCCTTGGACAAGATACGTTTTGAAAGTTTGACGGATAAGAGCAAGCTCGATGCTCAACCAGAGTTATATATACGTCTTGTTCCTGATAAATCGACGAGTACGCTCACAATCATCGATAGTGGTGTTGGCATGACAAAAGCAGGTAGCCGTGTGTAATTTGTGTATGAAAAGAGTAATCGTGCCTGTGATCGTAAGCCCCAGAGATTATGTAGCGAAGAGCTTTTAATAGTTGTGATACGTAGTATATTGTAAGTTCTATAGTCTACGTTTATGCGTTTATTGTGCCTTTTCCACTTGTATTACACAATCTGTTTCAAGAGCATGGACTCTTAATGCATTTGTCTTCTAGTGTGTTGTGTTTCCCGGACAGGCAGAATTTGTTGAGTTTACTGTAAACAATCCTCCAGTATGCTTGATTTGTCAATGGGAATAAACGCATTTTATTCTGAGTATGTAGATATGGTGAACAATCTTGGTACCATTGCACGATCCGGCACCAAAGAGTTTATGGAAGCACTTGCTGCGGGGGCCGATGTCAGCATGATCGGTCAGTTTGGTGTTGGTTTCTACTCCGCCTACCTTGTTGCGGAGAAGGTTGTAGTGACATCTAAGCACAATGACGATGAGCAATATATTTGGGAGTCGCAAGCTGGCGGCTCGTTTACTGTAACCAGAGATACCACAGGAGACTCGCTGGGTAGGGGCACAAAAGTTACGCTGTATCTTAAAGAAGATCAGGTATGATGATCCTTCTGGTTCATTTGGATGTTGTAAATGTTCGTGTTTTGCTTCTCTCGCTCATTGTTTTGTGCTCTCATTGTTTTGTACGTTCCGTTTTCTTTTCTCATTTTGTAGCGAGTGGCATCCTTGGAACTAAGTTTTACCATGTTCTAATCTTTTCGCAGCATGAGTATCTTGATGAACGCAGACTAAAGGACCTCGTTAAAAAGCATTCAGAATTCATTAGTTATCCCATTTACTTGTGGACTGAAAAGACCACTACTAAAGAAGTTTCAGATGATGAGGAAGAAGAAAAGGAGATTGAAGAAGGGAAAATTGAAGAGATAGAAGAGGAGAAAGAAGCTGATCGTAAAAAGAAGAAAAAGGTTACAGAAGTGAGCCATGAGTGGACTCTGATCAACAAACAAAAGCCAATTTGGATGAGGAAACCCGAGGAGATTACAAAGGATGAATATTCCGCTTTTTATAAGAGTTTGACTAATGATTGGGAAGAACATCTTGCAGTGAAACATTTTTCTGTCGAAGGTCAACTAGAATTTAAAGCTTTGCTCTTTGTTCCGAAACGGGCACCTTTTGATCTCTTTGACACGAGGAAGAAGCTGAACAATATCAAGCTCTATGTCCGAAGAGTCTTCATTATGGACAATTGTGAAGAACTTATTCCAGAGTATTTAGGATTCATCAAGGGAGTCGTAGATTCTGAAGATCTCCCTCTCAACATATCAAGGGAGACGCTGCAGCAAAATAAAATACTCAAAGTTATACGAAAGAACTTGGTAAAGAAGTGTATAGAGCTATTTTTTGAGATTGCTGAAAACAAGGAAGATTATGATAAGTTTTATGAGGCATTCTCAAAGAACATCAAGCTTGGGATCCATGAGGATAGTCAGAACAGATCAAAGCTTGCTGAGCTCCTCAGGTTCCACTCCACTAAGAGTGGTGATGAAATGACAAGTTTGAAGGACTACGTTACAAGAATGAAGGATGGACAGAAGGATATTTACTACATCACTGGTGAGAGCAGGAAAGCAGTTGAAAACTCCCCGTTCTTAGAGAAGCTCAAGAAGAAAGGATATGAAGTCTTGTTTATGGTTGATGCTATAGATGAATATGCTGTTGGACAACTTAAGGAATTTGATGGCAAGAAGTTGATATCTGCAACAAAGGAAGGCCTGAAGCTAGAGGATACAGAGGAGGAAAAGAAGAGAAAGGAAGAGCTGCAGGCGAGCTTTGAGCCACTTTGCAAAGTAATGAAGGATATTCTGGGTGACAAGGTAGAAAAGGTGGTGGTATCCGATCGTGTTGTGGAATCTCCCTGCTGTCTTGTAACTGGTGAATATGGCTGGACAGCAAACATGGAGAGGATTATGAAGGCACAAGCCTTGAGAGACACTACCATGTCCACTTACATGTCTTCCAAGAAGACTATGGAGATAAACCCCGAGAATCCAATAATGAATGAACTACGGAAACGAGCAGAGGCTGACAGAAATGATAAGTCAGTCAAAGACCTTGTTTTACTGCTTTACGAGACAGCTTTACTGAGTTCTGGTTTCAGTCTTGATGATCCTAACACATTTGGTAACCGCATACATCGGATGCTTAAGTTGGGTCTGAGTATTGAAGATGATTTGGGAGCTCTTGAAGCTGATGAGGAAATGGCTGTAGCAGAGGAAGCTGAGGCTGAAGGAAGCAAGATGGAAGAGGTGGATTAAAGACGATTCAGAATTGCGTGTGGACATGCGGACTTCTAGATAGCCGCAGTTGGTTCTTAGTTGTTTGCATATTTGCACAGAGTCTGAAGACAGTTCCTTTCTCCTTTAATCTCTGTGGTCATGTGTCTATACATTGCCTAGTGGTCTAATCTCTTCAAATGTGGCTAGTTTGTAGAATATACTTCTCTCTTTTGTGCTTGTGACCTATGCAAATTGTATGATGCCGAATTCAGTTATGAATTTAGATGATACTGACAGCAGTGTTTTCTCGCACGTTGCTTGAATATCCGTGGTTATGGATCCATACATTGCCTAGGTTGTCTAGTCTCTTCAGATCTGCCCTTTTGTAAAATGTACATCTCTCGTATGGTTTCTTGACCTGTACAAATTTGTATGATAACTTCAGTTACGGATTAGATGCGATAATAGCAGCACTCTTTTTGTCATTTTCTCTATTGTATGGTAATTTTAGTAGCGAATACGATATGAATGACAGTAGTCGCTTTCTGTCTTAGCCCGTATTGTGCCCGTATTGTACTTGGCCCACTCTCTTATCCTGTGTTCATTAGTTTACATTATCGGCATGTGGTTTACTAGATCTTCTTTGCGTTTTTCAAATCAGTTCTACCGAAGCAGTCCTTTCTATGGAAAGGTGATTGATTATACTGAAATATCACGTAATATACCTTTTTTTTCGTTCATTTAATTATTTTTTGGAATCTTCGATTTTACGATCCGCCCTTTCTTTAACTGGAAATTGGATCAAGCGCGCGCACACACACATCAAGAGGACCGCTTGATCCTCACCTAAGGGCACATTCTTTTGTTTGATAAATGTAATCTCTATGAAATAAATGACGTAATAAGTCAAATGATTCTTTAGACTAATGTTAAAGTTAACAAGATTTGTGGATCTTCCCGTGGTGTAAATGGTGTCACCATGGCATCGAGGACTTAGAACATCTCTTCTTTTCTTGCCCCAAGTCAACGTTTGTTTGGAGAGCCCTTGGGAGAATCATGATGCTACAAGGACAAATCAAGTAGAAGCAAGCTTTATTACGTGAAGCGATCAACTGATCATCTGCTCTTTGGAATGCTATAAGAGGGGAGGTTATCTGGAAGATTTGGAAAGAGAGGTGTGCTGCCAACTTGGACAACCCTCCCAAAGAATGGTCGATCGAAAAATCTCTTTTCCTTTTAGGCAAAGGAATTTCCAATCATAGAATCCCGCACCTTTAACACACCATAGAGTTTTTTCCCTTGCGAGCAACAAGATAAAGAACAAATGGGCCACCCATGAGGGACATGAGAGGGTTATCAAACTCCTTTGTAATGATTTCTAGCAACCTTTCGCAATCCCTGCCTTGTGGGATTCGGAGGGTCCCATGGGTGCTAGACCCATTCACTTGTACAGTAGTTAATAATTTTTTGTGCCTAAACTGTGATATTATTCATAATAAAGACATTGGTAACATTAAATTTAAATTTCAATACATGTACCCCAGTGACAAGACAATCATGATTCTGATGGAACCACAGAGACAATTTGAAATAGTACTTTGGCAGGTTATGGAGGCTTAGAATATTGAAATGGGCTTATGATACCATGAAACACTCAAAGAACTACTAATCACAAAGACAAATCCATGATTGAAGTATTTCAAAGGTGATGCACCATAGTGCGCTCTCCTTCTCAAGAGCTCCATGATGACATCCTCGGAGTAGAAAATTGAGCTACTAGCACCACACACGATACTCTGCACAGAGGTTGCAGAATACATAGAAAAACACAATACACAAGGAGCATGAACACCAATTTCTTAGGTGCTACAAATGCAGTCGAACTTCGAGTGTGTGGCTAACCAGGCCACTATATGTTTTCTTAAAGAAAATATACAAAAGTGTTTGGTGGCCATTTGGCCTTTCACATGGACACTAACAATAACGATCTCCCCTGAAGGCCAATATGGCCAAAGTAACTATGGGAGAAAAATGAAGAATGATAAAGAATACCTGAGTGTAAGTATACAAACTGTACCTCCCACTTGATGGGCATGTTACACAGTGTACAAGTGACTATGTAAGATCATGAATCAAGTAACTCCCATCAAGTGACAATAGTGTCGAAAGTTATCCTGTGAGCATCTGCAGCATTATCTCGAGTATGAACCTTCTCAAGAATAATGCACTCAGTGGCTAAGAAATCTCTAATGAAGTGATACCTCATCTCAATGTGGTTGGTCTTTGCATGATAGACCGGATTATTAGCCAAAGCAATGGCATTCTGACTCATTGAGCAAACGAGGTACATGCTCACGTAGACCCATATCACAAGCAAGATAAGAAATCCACAATGCTTCCTTATATGCCTCACTTGCTACAACATACTCTGCTTTCGTGGTGGAAATAGCTGTACATTTTTAAGACAAGATCTCCAAGAGATAGCACCTGCAGCAAAATGAAAAATGCACCTTGATGTAGACTTGTGATTGTCTACACAACCAGCATAGTCAAAATCTGTGTAACCAATAATGGATGCTTTTCCTCTACCTAAGCATAGACACTTATCCTTAGTGCCACTCAAATATCTCAAAATCATCTTGACCACTTCGAAATGTTGCTTTTTAGTATTAGACATATATCTTCTCACAACTCCCACTGCAAATGCAATGTCTCGTCTCATAGCTACCATAGCATACATGAGACTACCAACAGCAGACTAATAAGGAATTTTCATCATGAATTACTTTTCCTCATCTGATTTGGGGCAATCGTCGTTGCTCAATTTCACATATGTGGGTAAAGATGTACTCAATGCCTTTCCACCCTGCATATTGAACCTGTGAAGTACTTTGGATACTCACTTTGAGCAAAGTATATGCATTTTTTACTCCTATCACGAGTAATAAGCATGCAAAGAATATGTTTGGCATCCCCCAAATCCTTCATATCAAATGTCTGACTCAACTTCTTTTGGAGAATTGGCAATTCATAAGAGAACTTTCCAGCAATCAACATATCATCCACAAAGTATCAAGCACATCAAGCTGCCATCTGAGCATCTCTTTCTATAGAGACAATGATCCTCATTGCTCTGAGAATAACCTTGAGACTCATAAAAGTATCAAACTTTTGG
Organism: Ceratopteris richardii; assembly: GCA_020310875.1. Taxonomy (NCBI): domain Eukaryota; kingdom Viridiplantae; phylum Streptophyta; class Polypodiopsida; order Polypodiales; family Pteridaceae; genus Ceratopteris; species Ceratopteris richardii. Next base: position 160,142,602 of record CM035418.1, on the reverse strand, counting down.
TACCATTGTCTAGGGGACTATTTAAGTCCATATAAGCTCTTCTTGAGCTTACAGACTAGAATTTCTTTGCCAAGAACTACATAACCCTCTAGTTGTTCCATATAGATCTCATTTGTAAGATCTCCATGCAAGAAAGCGGTTTTCACATCCATTTGGACTATGTCTAAGTCCTCCATTGCAATGAATCCAAGCAACATGCGTAGGGTAGTCATCTTGACCACTAACGAGAAGATTTCCTCGAAATCAACAACATGTTGTTGCTTAAAACCCTTTGTAAAAAGTCATGCTTTATACTTTGGAGAAGCACTATCTGATGCGAATTTCAACTTATATACTCATTTACATGGTAAAGCTTTCATGACCTTTGGAAAAGTTACTAAATACCAAGTACCATTCTTGTGAATAGAATCCGACTCACTCTTCATGGAACGCTCCCACTTTACATGGTATGTTGTCTCCATAGCCTCTTTATAGCAAGAAGGCTCACCGGCATCTGTTAGCATAACAAAATCCAAACTTGGAACATATCCATTAGGTGGATGTGAGACACGTGTAGGGCATCTCAATGATTGCTGAACAGGAACATTTGCAGACTGATTTGATTGGAAATTCTCTTGAGCATCCCTATGTGCACCATTTTTATGCATGCTAATTGGAGGACTAGTATCCTCAAAAACCACTCTTCTCACTTCAACCTCCTTAATGGGCTATTTATGCATGTTAGACTCATTGAAAATCACATCACTACTTCTGACCAATGATCGTGCTTCAGGATCCCATAAGCGATATCCAAATTGTCCTTCTCGACCATATCCAAGAAAAATGCATTTCTTTGACTTATGGTCCAACTTTTGTCTAAGATTCTTGGGTATATGAACATATGCTTCACACCCAATAACTCGAAGATGATCATGATATGGTGGCTTCCCTCTCCATAACTCTTCTGCCACTTTCATACCTTTGGCAGTACTAGGTGAAAGGTTAATCACATGAACTAAAGTCAATATTGCTTCTACCCAAAAGCCTTATGAAAGGTTTGCATGATGCAGCATAGAAACTACTCTATCCTGAATAGTTCTATTCATCCTTTTAGCTACACCATTCTGTATTGAGGTATAAGGAGCTTTAAACTCTCTATGAATTGCTCTAAACTGACAAAAAAGGCTGAATTTATGTGAGGTATACTCACCCCCATTATTTGAATGTAAAGCCTTAAGCTTAGTTTCTTTTTCAGTCTCAACTAAAGCAAGCCATTTTCTTCAAGTAATCTTTTGCTATCATAGGATATACAGAGATTTTTCTAGTAGCATCATCTATAAAAGTGAAAAAGTAAAGAGAACCACCTAATGACCTTGTGGGCATAGGACCACATACATCTATATGAACGAGATCTAAAGGCTGAATTGAAGAGCCAATGTGTGTCTTGTGCACATTCCTAGTTTGCTTTCCATATTGACAATGCTCAAAAAATGAAAAATTAGAGAAAGATAACATAGGCAAGTAGCCAGAACAAGAAAGATTTTTCATTCCACTACGTGATATATGGCCCATAGGGCCATGCCAAATGCAAGCCATAGGCTGTTTGATAACAGCTAACAACTGTTCTTTCTGTGATACAAACAAAGGATAAAATGACACAACTTTTCTTCCTTTTGCAATGACCATATTACCCTTTGATATGCGAAAGGACTGAGCATAGAAGACCACCTTGTAACCAAGGTCATCAAGTTGACCAACTGACATCAAACTGCATGATAACTGGGGTACATGGCATACATTATGCATAGTAAATTTTGAACCATCAATGAACTGCACAACCACATCTCCGATCCCCACAACGTCACGCTGGTAAGATTCATCAAGCCTCACAGTACCAAGAGACTTTTCTACATAATTAGAGAACCATTCTCGTAGTGTCACATGGAAAGAAGCACCAAAATCTAGTAGCCATGTGTGGGAAAGAGAATCAGCCATAAGAGCCTCAGGTGTCATAGTACTATCAAGTGTCAACAAATCAGCATCATCAGAAACAGCATTAATTTCTTCAATCTTCATTGTCAAAGTAGATGGTGCATTTAGCTATTTAACATGCCCATCAACATTTTGTCCTTTACTTTTAGCATTCTTTAATGCATAATAGTCTTTCTTCATCTGTCCTTTCTTATGACAATAATGGCATCCACGTTGTTGATTCTCTCGTTGGTAAGAATCACGAACATTATATGCATCTCCACTCTGAGTGTCAAACATAGATTTTCTACAAATCTCCGACTGACTCAACAGTGATCCACATACATCATCATAGACCAGTTTACCACCAAGTTCACTATTGCTAATAGCTATGCAAAACGTATCCCATGATGATGGCAAGGTGCATAACAAGACTACTTTCATTTCATTATCCTTATCCATTTTCTAAGCCTGTAACTAGGAGAATATAGCACCAAACTCATTTAGATGAGCAGCAACACTATCTGTGTCCTTCATGCAAAGTCATATAACTTTCTCATCAGATGCACTTTATTTGATGTCGTCTCTTTTTCATATGTATTGCATAACTTCTTCCAAAGCTCCTCTGCACTTTCACAGTCTAATACTCTAAAGTAAACATTATCTTCCAGGTGCAATCGAATGGTAGACCCAATCATTTCATCTAACTCATCCCAATCATCTTCATCCATGTCAGTAGGCTTCTTTGAGATTCCATTTACAGTCTTTCATTGCCTCCTTTGAATTAGCACATGTTTAGTCTCATTCTTCCATAGAGAAAAGTTTGTGCCATCAAATTTTTGGGTCTCAAAATGGTCTTTACCCTGCAAGTTATAGCTCCTCTTCGTAACACTAGCGTTAGACCCTAATCCCCAAAACATGTGTGAGACCTCTGATGTCATGATGGTAGAGAATTGAATAGAATGGTAATGGAGTTAGAAGAGTCCAAACCCGACTAAGGCTCAAAGAAAGATGACCAAGTTTTAGATTCTAGGAGAGAATTCAGTAGTCTTCCTAGAAAAATGAATTAATGAACAATAATGACCAACCAAAAAGGAGTATGTGAGAATAAATGTGCTCACACCAATAAGTGTATCAAGGATTAAACTGAACACTGTATAATTGATAGAACCTTGCCAAAGTATCCTCTGCAAAATGAGCATATGACGAGTGTCAAAATCTCATAAAACTACAAGTACTGACATGTTAACTTGTGTAGTAAATCACTCAATTATATAATCACTTACCCGAAAGAAGCCAATTAGGGTTATCTAGCACCTAAGAGACCCCAACATCTGGGTGTCTCCCAGTTAAGAAAACCTCACCACGATGCTCTTTATCAAATGTAAAAGGCTTTATGCAAAAACATAACCGCTATATCAATGACCACATGGACGTACATAAGCGGTATCCACAAAAGCATACATAGTGTATATGTGTTCAATATATGCAGTAAAAAGGCATTGAAAGGCTGAATTCGCAGCCCAAACACTGGCTAACAACACCTGCAAGCGTCTGCCAACTTTTTTCTTTAGGCTCCAAAAACCTGCATAGACTTGCAATGGCTACTCCCACCACAACCAAAATCTTTCAAGAAACCTGTAGATAAACTAGTGTGTCTCAAAATAGATCCCAAAAGGTGAACATTTGTTGTCGAAGAAGTACAAAGAACACTCTTCTTGATGTTCTTGGACCTCTGTGTACAGAACTATGCATGAAAGGACTCCAAAATAGCACCAAAAATCACCCAAAAATGCTTCAAAAATAGGCTTTGGAAGCAAAGAATGAAGCTTTGAGGACCCAAAACATGTTGAAGATAATTTCAACCTTAGTCTTTCCCCTTCTTCAAGCACCACAAGAGTGTAGCTTAGTGGCAATGGACTACCACGGTTAAGCGAGCTCCAAGGGGAACAATATTGGGATGGATGACCTCTCGCGAAGTATCGAGAACCTCGTCTTCCTTGATCATTGAGGTCCTCCATCGCATGCAGCCAACAATGCCAATGGTGACTTTAGTGACTCGGATGACAAGGTATGCCAAGGTCTATGCCTTGGTCATCACCTTAGTCGTAAGCCTTGGAGAAGTATTTTGATAAGCTCTGATACCAGTGAAGTATTTCGACTGCAATGCACCACAGTGCGCTCTTCTTCTTGAGAGCTCCATGATGATATCCTCATAGTAGAAAATCGAGCTACTAGAGTCGAACATGGTACTCTGCATAGAGGTTACAGAATACGCAGAAAAACACAGTACACAAAGAGCATGAACACAGACTTCTTAGGTGTTACAAATGTGGTCGAATTTCGAATTTGTGGCTGACCAGGCCACTATATGTTTTATGAAAGAACATAAGTGTCCGGTGGCCATTTGGCCTTCCACATGTACACTAACTATAACAATGATAAAAATGCAAAAAATCAACTTGAAATCACCATGAAAGCTTGATGATGAAATTGGAAGAAAGAGAGAGTTCTAAAGTTCTCATTCATCCTCAAACGTACCAATGATCAAGATCAAGATATCCTTAAAAATGAGGCATAGTTGACTTAAATACCTTTTCAAGTGTCCCCTTTCACACTTGAAATTAATTCTTCTAAACTTCTATACTAAATTTCTACTCACTTTGAGAGCTCTAAAAGATCTACAAAAAATATATAACTTACATACCATCATGAGGAAGACTTTCATCATTTTACACCAAATGGAATAATCTACACTACTATATTACAAGATTTTCCCTTTTATGCTTTTATAAAAAAATGTCTATTCAACATTCTTCCCCTCCTTGCCTTTTGTCATCCTTGACAAAACTTTGTGGTGACCTTGATCACTATCTTTTCTTCCTTTGATAGACCTGAGCCACCAGATCATGGCTTCTCCTTTCTGTGATATTCAAGCCATTCACCATCTCAAAAAGTACTTTTCTCCACTGTACAACTACAATTCGTTTATCTATTACATCCTTTTTTATGTATCTTGTGTAGGCATCTTCATAGGCTATCAACCTAGTCTTCATTACTATGGATAGTTTGTCGAATATTTTCTCAATCTCTTTCAAAAAAATCCATAGTCAAAGGCATCCTCAAAAATTTGTACATAATGGCTACCCATGAATATGATTCCACTATAATATGCCATTAAGAAAATTCTATTAGGGGTCTCACTCAAATAAAAAAGAAGTGAATCTAATAGTGAGTCAAATCCTATGTAGTTCAAGGTTCTAATATCTATATCTATGAATGTTTCTATACAAGTTATTATCAACTTCAAAACGCTTATCATTAATTTATAGGCAAGATCATTCAATCCTTGAGATTTTCAATCACGTCTTTTGATGTAGTTAGCATGTATGTTCGTGATGGATAGGTTCCTTTCTTGGGTCCTGCTATCTTTGGGAAATTGAGCCATTTAGTTGAGATGGACCCATCTTTTCTCATTTTCCCAAACTTTGGTCAATCTCTTCTTCTTGCCACTAGACAAAAAGTTGGATTAATCTTTAATTGCAATGGGGCCTCTCTCTAGATCTTTGTGCATTCTTTATTTTTGTCTAACCACTTATTCCTCTAGGAAGGTTTAGCTTTCTCAAATAACTCTTTTGTTGTTTCTATGTCTTCTTCATATTTCAAAAATTCATTAGGTTATGTGCCAACTCTAGCAGTTTGATAATTCTTTAAGTTCTTTAGAACCATGAAAATTGGAATTCCTAGACCATGTGCTGCCCAATGATGTTGGTCATGGTCGACTCCATGTTCTAATGAAAATTTCACAATTTCATCTTCATATTGATTGTGTATCTATCTGATATGTTTCATCATGGCTTAACGATCAATGAGCAGCTGATGTATAAACTCATCTTACTCTTCATCAATTGTCTCTGCTGGTCTCTGATGTTCTACATGTTGTCCTTGCACAGGATAAGGTACTCTTTCTATTTCTTCTAGTCTTTCTTGACCCACATCTTCAATTATTACATATTTTAACTCAATCACAGCTTTAATTTTTCAATGTTTAATTTCCTTCAACAATTTTATTCTTTGCTACTGCCAAATAGCTCTCTCTTTTTCAATTCTTTCGTTGAGGTTATTATAACCTCTCATAGTTGTGGCACCATGTGTGCTTGCTTGTTTTCCTAATTCCTTTGCATCTTTTAGCTCTTCTTTCATCTTCTCTATTTCTTGCTTTAATCCTTCTATTTTTGTACTCTAGTTCTCTAATTTACTCATTTCTACTTTTAATTGACCCTCCTCCATCAAGATTCTATTAATTTCTTTATTAGCTTTTGTTAGCACCTTATAAGTATTGTGGAGGACTCTATTTTTTGACTCCAGTCTTCTGACATCCTCTTCCATCTTTTTTAAAATTTCTGATTGCTTTTCACATTTCTCTTTGAAGAACTTGATTCTATTTTTTCCTTGAACCACATCTGGTTCTAACTTTATGGCCTTCTCTAAATATGTCTCAATTTTCTTTTGTTGATCCTTGACTTCCTCTACTAGCATGTTCTGCTCTTTTGTCTATTCCTCTATTACGTTGTTCCCTTTTATGAACTCAGATTCAATAGCTATACCTGACATGATTATATTTCTGCTTGAAGGCTTGAAGTTTTTAACGTGATTCATAAAGACTTGACATGTCCCTCTAATGTCTTTAGGGATCCTATCCAAACCCACATTTTTCTCCTATTTTTTAAGCTCTATCTACCTTTCTTTCATTACCATTTCATCCTCTTCTTCTTCTGCTTCTGATGAGTGTTCTTCCTCATGATTATTATGATCTTTAAGCTCCTATCCTCTTCATGATCTTCATGGTCTTCTTGGTGATTTCCTTGAACCTCTTGATCCTCTGGTTGATGCCCTTCCTCTTGTTCTCATTTTTACTTGATACTTCCTTCATTTATATGTCATGGTTTCCTTCACCATGCCACAAAATATCATCCAGAATACTCTGAAGTTCTTTTATTATATTCTGTTGTTTTTCTTCCTCTTTCTCAATTACCTTTACTTCTCTTTTCTCAGATTCCACTTGCTTGACTGGATACTCTGGTTCTTCTTTTGTTTCTTCTTTGTCTTCACTCTGGTTTATTGCTAAAAACAATGTCTTTTTCTTTTTTAGTTTCTATGGTGTTTTTCAAACACGAACTTTCTTTTTCAGATTTCATAATCTTTGTCGACACTTCTACCACCTTACCTTGAACTCCCATCTACTTACTAGGAGTGTTGATTTTCGACATATTCAAGCTCCTTAGAAGAAATCCTTCTATATGTGTATGAGTTTTTGTGTCAGAGTTATCTTCAGAGATCATTACATGAACTACTTCTGAAATTTTTTTCTTCTACTTTTTCAGCTTCCAATTTATGGATCAAGGTAGATCCACTAGCTAATTGTCCTTCCTTTGAATCTTCTTCAACGTGTGTCCTTCTCTTGGATCCCTTCAACTTTCTCTTCAGCTTTGGTTCTTTTCTTTTCTTTTTCACCATATCAACTATAGTTTTCCTTTGTTCATGAGGTCCCTAGAGCTCTTTGAAGTAGGATAGTAGTGTTGCTTCTTTCTTGATGAAAACTACCTCTGCATTCATCATATGCTCATGGAGGTCTTCATAATGTTCCATTTCTTGTTGAGTCCAATCAATAGCTTTATCAAAATAGTCTTTTAGCATCTTTTGATACTATGCTTCATATGTAGCCCTTTTCTCATTATCTTGCATTAAATATGAATATACTTTTTGTGTGCTAGTCTATGAGAATGGGGCTCTTTGTTAGCCTGAACTTTCTTTTGCATTAATTTTATCTCTTCCTCAATTGGCTTCTTCCACTTCTAGCTCTATCTTCATGGGATCCACTTTCCTCTTTTTGCTTAGTTGTGGTTTATTTCTTTCCTCTTTCTGCAAATCGGATATGTGTAGCAGCATCAATCTCCATGCAAAGATCCATCAATAAGAGTCTCAACCATATACACTCCACTGTAGCTGTGAAAACTGCCATGTACTCAGCTTCACAACTTGATGTCGCCACTATAGGTTGCTTCTTACTCAACCAAGATATGCATGAGTCTCCAAGGAAAAAGCAATTACCACTAGTGGACACATGAGTATCATAACAACTAGCCCAATCACTATCTGTAAAAGCATGCAAGCATGGTTGAATATCTCTTCCATAAAAGAGACCTAATCCCAAAGTACCTTTGAGATATCTAAACACACGTTTCACTGCTTTCCAATGATTAGTGATAGGGCTATGCATGAATCGGCTCAACTAGGAAACTCCATACCATATATCGGACCTTGTGTTGCATGCATATATAAGACATCCCACAGTTTGCTGATAAAGAGAAGTGTCAAATGCATCACCAGAATCCTCAACTGAGAACTATAATCTTGTCTCAACTAGTGTGGAAACTGGCTTGCAACCTTCAAAGTCAAAATGTTGAAGTAATTTTTCTTGATGCATAACAATTCCCCCCTCAATAGATACAAACTGGATGCCAAGATAGTAGCTCAAAAGACCAAGATAAATGATATCAAAATTATGCTATAAATCAGCCATAAGAATGTCAAGTTTTGCGCTACATGACCCGGTCAAGAGTATGTCATCAACATAAAGAACAAGCACTGTAAGATCAGCCCCATCTTTGCGTACATAGAGTGTGCTTTCAATTGGACTACATGTGAAGCCAAGAGCAATCAAGTGCTTATGGATTTTGTCATACCATGCACGTGGAGCTTGTTTTAGACCATACAAGGCTTTATGCAAGCGATAAACCATATGCTCTTTCCCTTTCATAGCAAATCCAGGAGGTTGCTTCACATAGACCTCTTCTTGAAAATCACCATTCAAGAAAGCCGCTTTTATGTCCAACTGATGTACTTTCCAACCTCGATGGGTAGCCAATGCAACCATGGTACAAATGGTAGTCATGCATGAAGTAGGTGCAAAAGTTTCCTCATAGTCAATGCCATATTGTTGCGCATATCCTTTGGCAACTAATCTAGCTTTGTAGCAATCAATGCTACTGTTAGACTCTCTCTTAATCTTGTAAACCCACTTTGTACCAATGGCATCTTTTCCTTTTGGAAATTCACATACCTCCCAAGTACCATTCCTATGTATGGAATCCATTTATGATTGCATAGCGCTCATCCAATGTGGATCCTCACATGCATCTTCAAAAGTAAGTGGCTCTTCATTACATGTTGTAGCAATAAGGGAATAATCCACAAAATTACTTGATGCATGGCCAGAGCTTGATCTTGTTCTACCAAGTAAAGGTGCACTCAATTTGCTATCCTACAAAGTTTGTTTCAGCCTCTTTGGCATACTTTGTGCACTTTTGATAGACATGTGTTCATTATGCAATACATCATCAATATGTATATCATGCATGGGCTTAATTTCATGCTCATTTTCAGCCATATTTTGATGCAAATGTTCAGCCATATGTGGCTTGAAATTTCCAATAGTTTCGACATATTTTGGCTAAAAAGTTCAGCAAGGTTTGGCTAGAAATTCTCTACATTTTCAGCTCTATTTTGCTAGAATTTTTCAACCCTTTGAGCCTTAGTTGGCTGGTCTACATCACCATAGTCAAGCGCACCATTTTGGAACAAAGGCACAAGTGTATCGAACACATCTTGTGAGCTAACTGTTGGTTGTTTTTTGCATTCAAGTAGAGGGAAAACTGAATTTTCAGCAAATATCATATCTCGACTCACAATAAGTGTGTTCATCAATGGATGGTACAAATGATATCCCTTATTTTCAACACTATAACCAACAAATATACATTTCTTTGCCTTTTCATCAAGTTTGTGACGTTGTTGTCATGGCACAAGCGCATACGCCAAACAACCAATCACATGCATATGACTAACCATAGGATTATGACCATTCCAAGACTCATAAGGAGTGATGACTCTCAATGCTTTTGTAGGGAATCGATTCAACACATAGTTTGCACATATGCTTCCATCCAAAACTTATCAGGAAGATGCTTTCCTTTAACCATACATCGTGCCATTTCAAGAAGTGTTCTATTTTTACGCTCGACAACACCATTTTGTTGAGGTGTATATGGCACTGTACATTGGTGTGAAATACCTCTTTCACGAAGAAAAGCATTAAACTCATGTCACATGTATTCACCACCACGATCCGTGCATAGAGTCAAGAGCTTTTGTGAAGAAAAATTTTCAGCCATAGCTAAAAATGCTTTGAAGCAAGAAAATACCTCATTCTTTGCTTTCATAGGGTACACCCATGTATGGCGAGTAGCATCATCAATGAAGGTAACAAAATATACATGCTTCCCAAAAGATGGAGTTTTGATGGAACCACATAGATCACTATGAACAAGCTGCAATTTTCTTGTAGTGTGTGTGTGACTATCTTTTGGAAAAGAAGCACAATGCATTTTTCCAAGAATGCAACCTTCACATGCATGCTTTTCAATGGACTCAAGTGTAGACAAACCAATAACCATGTCCTTCTTTTGCAAGTAGAGAAAACTATTGAAGTTCAAGTGACCAAAACGAGCATGCCAAAGCTCCATTTGAGCCATGGAAGAAGTATGAGCAACCAAGGCATTCAAGGCAGCCCTCTTGTATGTATCCATGTGATACAAACCATTACATAATGTACCGGACATCACCATAACATCACCATTGCTCAAATCATGAACCATATAGTTATCATCAACAAAGTGTACATGATTTCTAGCTTTGGCAATCAACGGAACTGAAATTAAGTTCTTCTTGATATTGGGTACATATAATGCATTTTTCAAGAGAATCATACCTCAATTTGGAATCGTAAGCTCAATTTCTCCTAATCCAATGATAGGATAAGAGGCATTGTTTGCACACACCACATGTCCTCCTTTGGGTGCACCTCTCAAAGTAACCATACATTTAGAATGCAAAGATGCATCATAATGACATGTAACAACACATGCCCAAAAATCTTGAGCCATGTTAACTTCATCATTCTTTGCATTTGCTGAATTTTCATCAATAGACATGTCGGATTCCCTCTTCTTTTCATTGCATTTAGCAAGCTTTCTACAATCATCAATAGTATGACCAGCCTTCCGACAATATTTGCATCTCTTCTTCTTTCGCAATTCACCATCATTAGAGGAATGAGTGGAAGAGGAAGGTTGAGGCTTTGGTTTTGATGAACCCAAAGTTGAAGCATACTTTCTTTTCACCTTTTATGAGATAGCAAATGCTTGTGTTCCCTCAATCAAACCACTCCTATTCACTCTAGATTGCTCTTCTTGCAAAAGAAGAGACACAACCTCATCAAATGCATACATATTAGGATTCCATTTTTCAACCAAACGGAGTGTAGTAGCAAAGCTTTGAAAAGATTTTGGTAATCCTTTCAACAATGTAGAAATGAATGATGCATCCGGAATAATGTCATCTATGTTTGCCAATTGCTCTCTCAAGTCCTTGATGCATGTCACATACACATCCACCGACTCAATTTCAGCCATACATACATCCTCGAGTTGCTTCCTCAAGTATGCAAGACATGCTTCATTGCGCACAACATACAAAGAAGCAAGAGTGTCCCATGCATGTCTTGATGTAGAACATGACCGAATGTGTGGAACTATATGACACTTCATAGAAAGCGCAATCAATGCATGAGCTTGAGCATCTTTTCCATCCCATCTAAGCTGATTCTATGTAGGTGGAGAAGGAGAAACCACTGTACTTGAAGAAGAAGCTCCATTTGTGATAATAGATTGTGAAGTAGAAGAACCTGCGGGTCTTCGATCTACATCTGTCACTATGTTCCAAAGTCATTTTCCAACAAGAACATGCTTCATCATGTAAGACCACATCGGATAGTTGGTCTCATCAAGCTTATCTTCAGCTTGAAGCATGCCAAACAAGTCATTGTTGCCCGCCATTTCACTGAAGAACAAGAATGTGACAAAATGTTTACTTCGACAAAAGCTGAAATGAGTGTTGAAATTTCAGCTTACAAACCATCACTCAGATGTCAATTTTGACAGCACGAATGGCTTTGAAATCGGGGTAAAACTCCAGCACACCTGGCACCTGGTGGAAATGTTTACTGGCTATTGAAATTCATAGTTCTATGCTTTGAAGTCGATTTGCATTGTTAAAAGTGTGCACGTGCCATGACGCAAAAAAAAAAAAAAGAAACTTGAGAAGGATTTCATGCTATGATACCGTTGTGTTGAATGTGATGGCTGGGTACAATCAGAAGATCAAGTTGGTGCTGCTAGACCTGCTTCACACCTGCCCTCTTTTCTCTTCAGATATGGTTAGGAGACTCCTTGAGCTTCCAAATGACACCAAGAAACTATATATGTGCTTTACAAAATGATTGAGTAATGACCAGATCAAAACAGATGAGTTTGAACCTTCACAACTCCAAAAACTTTCTATTCCTGTAATGATACCTGCTCAGTCCTAAGCTCAGTGTGACCAGCACACTTGCAATTGGATTAATTCCTTCTGGGAGTATTAAATTAACTTAACAAGCTACCATTAGCAAGTTAAATCACTCCAATTAACAAACTATACACTAAGCATGATCTTTAGCAAAATCAGAGACACCCCCGACTTTTTAGGAACAACACAGAAATATACCAGTGACTGCTTCGACAGTGATTTCTCTCAATTGGCCGAATAGAATGACTTGAAATTTTGTAGTATTGTAGAATGCTTTGAGCTGGTTCCAATGAGCCTTGGATCATCCAATTTGGTTCAGTAGATCTTGAGATATGCCCTGTTGAAGTTGACAGACTTGAAGATGAACACTCAGAGAAAAAACAGAGATAATGACTATGAGTATATGTATTGAATCTATCAAATGTACATTCCCATTGGCATGTAGAGTGATGCACAATGGTACTCTGAGGTGTAGGCTCAATAGTAGCTCTCACACACTCAATGTATTGCTTAGTATTGCCTCGGGAAGTGAGCCACATGCCCGCGACTTTTTCATTGGCTTTTATAAGAGTTTTGAAGGAATTTGAATTTCAAATTCAAATGTAGGCTCCCTCAAATCTCTCATCTAATCTCATGGAGATATTCTCTCCATTCATACCTTTCAAATTCCACGACTTTTGAAGGTAGGTGAGATTACAAGAAGTGAGTTAAGTCTTATTGACTTTTACATTGGATAAAGGTAATAATCAATTAGACAATAACTCCTATGGTTCAAGGTTCATGTGAATACATCCTTCAAGGGTCCAAACTTTATCTTTCCAAGGTTCCAATTGTCCAAGCTTTATGTTGAGTCTTCAAGGTACAGGACAAAGCCAAGTGTTAAGGCTTGTTTGCACCAACAGCTCCCCCTCAAGCCAAACACTTGCTTGAGTCTTCATCTTTAAACTTCAATGATATCCTGTAATCCAATCATGGATTTAAACCTGCATAGCTTGCTCCCATCCAAAGCTTTTGTAAGCAAATCTGCACATTGTATATTAGTAGATACATATGATAATTGGATTTCCTTGCTAAGTAATTTTTCCCTCACATAGTGGTAATGAACCTCTATGTGTTTTGTCCTAGCATGATACACAGGATTAGCTGCTAGGTGAAGTGAACTTGTGTTATCACCAAATATGATTGGTGGCCTTGTGTATAGGCCTAATTCTGAGTATAGTAGCTTCAACCATATTGCTTCTTGAGTGGCATTGGCTAGCCCTCTGTACTCTGCCTCAGTAGATGATAGAGCCACTGTGGGTTGTTTCTTGGATGACCAAGAAATTGGTTTATCACCTGCAAAGCATATATAACCAGATGTACTTCTCCTGTCATCCTTGCAACCTGCCCAATCTGCATCTGAGTATACTTTGATGTCAATGTCTGATGAGTATGGAAAGTATAGACCATGATTTTGTGTTCCCTTTAGGTACTTTACTATCTTCTTGGCTGCCTCCAAATGTGGTACTCTTGGCTTATGCATAAATTGGCTAAGTACACTAACACCATATGAGATATCAATCCTGGTTAAGGTAGCATAATTAAGGCTACCTACCAAACTTTGGTATCCTGTAATATCCTTGAGTTCTTCTCCTTCATGTGCACTAAGTTTGTGGTTGACCTCCATAGGAATGTTTGAGACTTTAGCTTCCTGCAAATTAAACTTCTTGACCATGTCCTGAATGTACTTCTTCTGAGTAATAAATATACCTGAATTTGTGTAGACCAATTCAAGTCCTAGGAAGTACTTCAATAATCCAAGATCATTGATCTTGAATTCCTTCATCATTTGACTTTTGATGTGTCTTATCCCATTCACATCACTACCTGTAATAATGATGTCATCAACATAGACACACAAGTATATTACCTCTGAATTGTTCTTCTTTATAAACAATGAAGTATCTGCTTTACTCATCACAAATCCTTGATCCAAGAGATAGGTTGTCAACCTGTAATTCCATGCTCTAGGTGCCTGCTTCAATCCATACAGGGCCTTCTTCAATTTACAAACATGATTTACCTTATTTGGATCCTCATAGCCAGGTGGTTGTGACATGTAGACCTCTTCAGATATCCATCCATTCAAGAATGCATTCTTCACATCCAATTGGTACATGTTCCAATTCTTGGATGCAGCTACACTCACCATAATTCTGATAGTTGGCATCTTGGCCACAGGAGAAAATGTCTCCTCATAATCAATGCCTTGGGTTTGTGCAAAACCCTTGGCTACCAACCTAGCTTTAAACCTGTTTATTGTGCCATCTGAGTTTCTCTTGAGTTTGTAGATCCATCTGGATCCTATAACTTTCATGGAGTCCTTCTTGGGTATCAAGTCCCAAGTATCACTCTCCTTGAGAGCCTCCATTTCTTCATCCATTGCTTCCTTCCATTCTGGTTTAGTAATAGCTTCCTCAAATGTACCTGGTTCTTCATTCAAGATATCCTTTGCAAGATATACAGAGTGCTTGCTTACAAGTGAAGTATCATACCCATACCTAATTGGTTTCTTCTTTTCTCTTTGAGATCTCCTCATAGCTTGAGTTGAGGATTCTGAATTGTCTTCAAGTTGCTTCATCTTCATCTTCCCTTTGGATTTCCAAGCCTTGAACTCTTCAATGTTGATGGTGTCTTCATCATCTGAGCTTGTGTCCTCATTCTGAGTTGGTTCTTGTCTGATAAGTTTTGGGAAGTCTTCTTCCATATCATAGGGTAGGCTAACTTTCCTGCACTCATTTTCATACCATGAATCATTTTCATCAAATATGACATCTCTGCTTACCTTGAAGCCTTTGTTTGAGGGGTTATAGAACCTGTATCCTTTCTGATTCAAATCATAACCAATAAAGATACACTTTTCAGCCTTAGGGTCTAGCTTTCCCCTTACCTGTGAGGGAATATGCACATATGCAACACACCCAAAGATCTTGCAATGATCCAGAGATGGTCTCTTACCATGCCAAGCCTCATAGGGTGTCATTCCATCAAGTGTCTTTGATGGTAACCTGTTGATTAAGTATGTGGCAGTAGATACACTCTCTGCCCAAAGATAATTTGGTAGTTTTTTCTCATTAAGCATAGACCTAGCTATCTCCACAATGAGTCTATTCCTTCTTTCAGCTACCCCATTTTGTTCAGGTGAGTACCTTGTGGTAATCTCCCTCTTGATGCCTCTTTCCTGCAAGAATTCTTCAAAGTCATTGGAGAAGTATTCTCCACCACCATCAGACCTTAGCCTCTTCAAATGTCTACCTGTTTGATTCTCAACTAATGCAAGATACCTTTTGAAACAATTAAATACTTCATCTTTATGTTTCATGAAGTACAAGACAGTCCATCTGCTATAATCATCTATAAAGGACACATAGTACCTTGATCCAGATATGGATGACTCCTTGCTTGGTCCCCAAACATCTGTATGCACCAATTCCAAATAATCTTCATGCATAAAACCTTTCTTGGTATATGGCAATCTGTGTGACTTACCAAACTGACAAGCCCCACACTTGTATATCATGTGTTGCTTGGATACATTAGGTATCCCAAGCACACATTGATCTCTGCTCATTTGTTTTATGGTCCTCTCTCCAATGTGACCCAATCTCTTGTGCCACATCTCCAATTCTGATA
This sequence comes from Ceratopteris richardii, assembly GCA_020310875.1. NCBI lineage: Eukaryota > Viridiplantae > Streptophyta > Polypodiopsida > Polypodiales > Pteridaceae > Ceratopteris > Ceratopteris richardii. Next base: position 160,126,513 of record CM035418.1, on the reverse strand, counting down.
GGGTTTGGTCCTTGTAGTTGTATAATGCAATATTCTTAGTATCCTCAAGTTCAAAGGTAAATAACCTACCTGATTTCTCTCCCTTGGCTATCCTTCTGAATCCATGTCTTGGATCCTCCACATATGCACCATGTTGAGTGAACCTGACCTGTAGACCTTTTTCAACAATCTGACCTACACTCATCAGATTCTTGGTGATTGTTGGAACATACAATACTCTGCTTAGTAAATTCTGATTACCATCACTTGTTTTGACATTGCCTACTTTAACCACTGAATGTTTAGTGTCATCACCTGTCTGCACTTGGTGCTTGCCTTTGGGTTCTTCCAAATCAGAGAGTAAGGCAACATTCCCAGCTACATGGTTAGAGCAACCTGAATCAATATAGAACAAATGATCATCATTGATACCTGATTTAGATGTCATGTTCATAATCAACAAGGAATCATCTTGATCCTCTGCATAATTGTTGTAATCCTTCCTGTTCCTGTATCCACCTTGATAATTGCCATTGTGATTGTAGCTATTGTTGTTGTAATTATTGTTGTAGCCATGGTAGCCTTGAGATTGATTGAATCTGCCTCTGCCTTGGAAGTATCCTCCTCTTTGGTGACCTCTTCCTCTTTGGTTCTTGTAGTTCTTGTAGCATTCATCTGTAGTATGGTTAGACAAGCCACAAATATTGCATGGAGATTGGTTATAGGGTCTCCCCCTACCTGACTTACCTCCTCTGCCCCTACCTCTAGATGATCTACCTCTCCCTGCATAGTTTGCTTGGGAGGTAGAGCCTTCTTCATCAACCTTCTTACTTTTACCCTTATCTTTAGACTTCTTATCTGTATATAGGGCAGAGGGATTGTTACCTTTTGATTGCTCTCCATTCTTTGTGATCTTTGCTTCATGTGTAAAGAGTTGTCCAATCAGAGTTGTTAGATCAGGTGCTTGGATGTCCATGTATAAGTCCATTGCAGTGGTAAAGCTCTCCCACTTGTCATCTGCCTTTAGTCCATTGATCACTTGTCTGACTATTTGCTCTTCCTCAATCTCTTCTCCAACACTTGCAAGTTGATCTGCAATGTCTTTGACTTTGGTGACAAAATCTGAGACACATTGTTTTGATTGCTTCCTGAGAGTTGTAAACTCAATCCATAGCTGATTCTTTCTGGCCCTTGTGCTTGATGAAAAGTATGTTGACAAGGTTTCCCAAGTCTCTTGGGAAGTCTTACAGTTCCTTACATGAGGTAAAAGGAAATCAGAGATAGAGTTTAGAAGATATGACCTTGCCAAAGCATCTTTAGCACACCATTGGTTGAGCCTTTCATGTTCATCCTTTGTAGGTAGGCCTCTGGTTTTGAATGAGGGCAACTCCTCATCTCCTGATATGTATCCATACAAGCTTCTCCCTTGTAGATAGGTCTTCATTCTCAATGACCAAGCCTGGTAGTTATTTCTATCCAATTTGTCAATGAAGGAAGGGAAACCATCACCCATAATTACCTTGTTTGCTCTGATACCACTGTTGAATGTGATGGCTGGGTACAATCAGAAGATCAAGTTGGTGCTGCTAGACCTGCTTCACACCTGCCCTCTTTTCTCTTCAGATATGGTTAGGAGACTCTTTGAGCTTCCAAATGACACCAAGAAACTATATATGTGCTTTACAAAATGATTGAGTAATGACCAGATCAAAACAGATGAGTTTGAACCTTCACAACTCCAAAAACTTTCTATTCCTGTAATGATACCTGCTCAGTCCTAAGCTCAGTGTGACCAGCACACTTGCAATTGGATTAATTCCTTCTGGGAGTATTAAATTAACTTAACAAGCTACCATTAGCAAGTTAAATCACTCCAATTAACAAACTATACACTGAGCATGATCTTTAGCAAAATCAGAGACACCCCCGACTTTTTAGGAACAACACAGAAATATACCAGTGACTGCTTCGACAGTGATTTCTCTCAATTGGCTGAATAGAATGACTTGAAATTTTGTAGTGTTGTAGAATGCTTTGAGCTGGTTCCAATGAGCCTTGGATCATCCAATTTGGTTCAGTAGATCTTGAGATATGCCCTGTTGAAGTTGACAGACTTGAAGATGAACACTCAGAGAAAAAACAGAGATAATGACTATGAGTATATGTATTGAATCTATCAAATGTACATTCCCATTGGCATGTAGAGTGATGCACAATGGTACTCTGAGGTGTAGGCTCAATAGTAGCTCTCACACACTCAATGTATTGCTTAGTATTGCCTCGGGAAGTGAGCCACATGCCCGCGACTTTTTCATTGGCTTTTATAAGAGTTTTGAAGGAATTTGAATTTCAAATTCAAATGTAGGCTCCCTCAAATCTCTCATCTAATCTCATGGAGATATTCTCTCCATTCATACCTTTCAAATTCCACGACTTTTGAAGGTAGGTGAGATTACAAGAAGTGAGTTAAGTCTTATTGACTTTTACATTGGATAAAGGTAATAATCAATTAGACAATAACTCCTATGGTTCAAGGTTCATGTGAATACATCCTTCAAGGGTCCAAACTTTATCTTTCCAAGGTTCCAATTGTCCAAGCTTTATGTTGAGTCTTCAAGGTACAGGACAAAGCCAAGTGTTAAGGCTTGTTTGCACCAACACGTTGTTGGGTGTGTGCAAAAGTGTGAGAGACTCACAAGAAGCACACAAGGAGCACAAACACAACAAGACACACAGAGAAGACAATGGCTGGGATAGCTCTCTCTATTGATGATGAACTGAACTGAAGTAAGAGCTGAATAATATCCCTAATTACAAAGTACCATGACATATGAGTGAATCTTGTATGTGGTAACATGGGGAAAAAACCTCTAGCCAGCACTACAGTAAAAAGTGCCCATGTATAGGGAAAAGGTTCACATCAAAGTTTGTCAAGGAACACATAAGTGTAACATTCACATCTTTCAAAGTATATAAAGAACTTAGGTTCTTCCAAAAACTTGTGTAGCCCCACTCCTTTCCATCTCTTGTAGATGATTGCGGATCTCTGAAAATTATAAAATTGTTGACTCAACATGGTGTACTTGCACTTCCCCTTCTTTACTATGAAGACATGTTTGCCCACAATCTTGATGAAATCCTTTAACTCCTTCTCCACTTGATCTTGCTCAAGGTCCAATTCCACCATTTCTTCTATTGCTTCATTATCAAGAAACCAATGTATTCTTGACATAGATATTGAATCCACTTCTAAGTTGGGAATTGGAAGTCCCTTAGTCATTTTCCTGTAAGAGGAAAAACACCAAAGCTCCACACCAATTAATAAAGACTCCACATAACATCATAACAAAACGATAATAAAAAGTTTTATGCCACTCGTCACATGCTCTCATCAATCCACTCTTCAGTGACTCTCTTTGTGCTCATCAGAGTAAAGCAAGATCTCTTTTTCTTTATTTTCTAAGTGCAATTGGAAAGAGTTTTTTGGGAAAATAATGACACAAAATCTAAAATTGAATAAAAACACAAAAAATAATAATTCACACACGCCCTAGCTTTCTCCAAGGCTTACGACTTAAGGTGGCCACCAAGGCATAGACCTTGGCATACCTTGTTATCCGAGTCACCGAAGTCACCATTGGCACCGTTGGTTGTGTGCAAGGGAAGACCTCAATGATCAAGGAAGATAGAGGTTCCCCATACTTCCCGAGAGGTCACCCATCCTAGTATTGTTCCCCCCAGAGCTCGCTTAACCATGGCAATCTCTTGCCACTAAGCTACACTCTTGTGGTGTTTGAAGAAGGGGAAAGACTAAGGTTGATATTACCTTAAACATGTTTTGGTCCCTCAAAGCTTCATTCTTTGCTTTCAAAGCCTATTTTTGAGCATTTTTGGGGTGTCTTTTGGAGCCATTTTGGAGTACTTTTGCACATAGTTCTCTTCACACAGGTCCAAGAACATCAAGAAGAGTGTTCTTTGTACTTCTCTGATAATAAATATCAACCTTTGGGGATGAGTTTTCAGCCACACTCGTAAAACTACAGGTTTCTCGAAAGGTTTTCAGTTTTAGTGGGAGCAGCCGCTGCAAATTTATGCAGGTTTTTTGAGCTTAAAACATCAGAGTTGACAGACACTTGCAGGTGTTGTTGGCTAGTTTTTGGGCTATGCGTTTAGCCTTTTAGTGTCATTTTATTGCATATATTGAGCACATGTACACCATGTACACTTTTGTGGATACCACTTATGTACGTCCATGTGGTCATTGATATGGCAGTTAAATTTTTGCATAAAGCCTTTTATGTTTGATAAAGAGGATCATGGTGAGGTTTTCTTAACTGGGAGACACCCAGATGTCGGGGTCTCTTCGGTGATCCAGGTGGAAGACTTACGCAGCCTCGCCATAGGAGAGGTATCATAGTTTTTCATAGGTGCTCGATAAGCCTAGTTGGCTTCTGTTGGGTAACTGATTATATGCAATGGAGTCAGTGATTCACTATGCAGGAAAACATGTCAGTACTTGCAGTTTTATGATATTTTGGCACTGGCCATACGCTCATTTTGCAGAGGATACTCTGGCAAAATTTTTCCAAATTTTTGGTTTAACCAACTATACAGTGGTCAATTTATTCCTTGATACACTTATTCATTGGTGTTTGGACTCTTCTAGCTCCATTATCATTCTATCCAGTTCTCTACCATCATGGCATCAGAGGTCTCAAGCAAATCTGGTGGATCAGGGTCTAGTGCCAATGTTCCAAGAAGGAGCTATGACTTGCAGGGCAAAGACCATTTTGAGATCCGAAAATTTGATGGCACAAACTTTGCTCTATGGAAGAATCATATTAAAGATGTGCTGATTCAAAGGAGGCAATGGAAGCCAATAAATGGGATTTCAAAGAAGCCTGCTGACATGGATGAAGATGATTGGAATGAGTTAGATGAAATGGCCAGGTCTACCATTCACTTGCACCTGGCAGTTAATGTTTACTTTATGGTATTAGACTGTGAAAGTGCATAGGAGCTTTGGAAGAAGTTATGCAATACATATGAAAAAGAGACGGCATCAAATAAAGTGTATCTGATGAGAAAATTATATGACCTTCACATGAAGGACACAAATAGTGTTGCTGCTCATTTAAATGAGTTTGATGCTATATTCTCCCATGTATATGTGTGTGTGTATGTATGTGTGTATGCGTATGCATGTGTGTGTATGTATGCATGCATATACATGAGTATGTGTGTGTGTATGTATGTATGTATGCATATGCATGTGTGTATATGTGTGTGTATGTATGCATGCATATACATGAGTATGTATGTGTATGTATCTCTATCTCCCTCTCTTTCTCTCTCTTTATCTCTCTTTATCTCCATCTCTTTCTCTCTCTCTTATTCTTTCTCTCTCTTTCATCTCTCTCTCTTGTTGGAAATTTAGTAGGCCCATAACTAATATCACAGGTCCAAGTTCCATAGGTCCAGGATCTACAACATAAATTTCAGCAATCTTCCAATATTGACAAAACATGAACATACCACACTTTAATCATACAAATGATGAGACAAAGATAGAGAAAGATTAGACAACATGTGTAAAGTGTTACGTAAGCCACTGCTTACTCACACCATCATATATACAAATGTCAATTTACAATGTGGGAGTCAAAATCTCAACCACTCTATGTGAATAGAAATAGATGGATGAGTGAATGTACAAATGTAACAAGAATATTCAGATGTAGGGACAAAAATCTGAATATGTATGAGATGTATGACCTGATAGGTTGTAGAAGAGTGAATATGAGTGACAAAAAGAGGAAGGATCAGTGTGAAGGTAATAATCAGCAAACCCTCATCTAACTTTAGGCTATGGAAGACCCTAAGTCAGATACATGTGTGAAAAGATCACATACTTACAAAAGTAGCAAAGAATGCTAACAAGTTTACTGCCAAAAATCCTCAAACTCATATGAACATACCTTTTCAAACACCTCATCCAAATATGAAATAAAGCATACATGTAATGATTCTCTTGTACCTGTGCCAAATAGGACTCCTCCTAATATGGATGCCACTTCCATATACTTCAAGTAGTACCTGTGTGCATAAAGAGAATATGTACCTGAATTTCTTAACATAAGATGCAAATCTTCTGTTAAGCTCCATCCAATGTCTTTGAAGTACACCAAAATCTTCATGTAGAAGAAAATCTTCAAATACATTATGTAGATGGCTTATCCACACCACCGAGCTGTTGATGGGTAAGTCCTCTCCATAAGCAAGAGTGTGAGCACACTTTTCTCCAAGAAGTACTCCATAGCTACTCCTCAACATGCTCCTAGAGTGCACCATGGCTGCCCCATGTGTGCTAGAGCACCACCTCTACTGAGGGACCAAAAACTAGCGTTGCCAATTGGTGTAGGATGTCTAACAAAGTGACCCAAGACTCTCTTATATAGGTTTTAAATCTCCATGCAAAAAACTCACAAAAAAGCGCTTTATTTTAATCACATCGCTTTTCAAATTGCTTTTGCTTTATTTTAAGTGAGTTGGTACAAACTGAACTAGATATGTAACTTCATTCATCTGCAAACCGTCATAATCTTCAAACTTGTACTCCCGAATTGACCTACAAACCTTTTCTTCAAACCTCTTCTTCAAAACTGAATTTGACTTTCTTCAAACTTGAAAAACCTAAACTTGCTTAATATGAACCATAATACTAACTAGATATCCAATAGTGTGCACATCAAGAAATCACTGCTTGACAACAAATGTAGCAAGTACTAACTCTCAACCTACTATCTCTTGTCTTCTTAAACCTGAAAACATACACTAGGATCCACATATTTGCATTTACCTTACGAAAAAGGTTTCTCAACGTACTTTTGCTGTGTCATGTAGATACACTAAACAAAATCAAGAACTGAATCCTGGAACCTGTGACTGATAACTCACAAGTGTATTATGAACATTGTTGGTTCACCTTTGACTGTACTTCGAGTCAAGTAAACTCAACTCAACTGAAATCAACTGAAATCAATTGAAATCAATTGAAATCAACTCATGAGTCTCATCAAAAAATCTATGATGTCATCATGTCTTCATCCTTGTTCATTTGTAAATCCTTCACACCTCTTTCCTTAAGAATCTGGTATAAACATATATGTGCGTACCTCTCAAATATACCTCTCTGAAATATCAAGATTCTCTTCAATAGAACTCTGGAACCTTCTCCTGAATAGGAACACCTAATAGGAACTTTCTCTAGACATTCTCCTTCTTCCTTCTTCTTTCAAAGCTGGAACATAAAGAGAACCTGACAAAGGAAATATAGGAATACCTAATATAGAAATACCTAGAATTCTTATACGTATGATTTTGCATTCTTTCACATATGGCTGAAAATAATTCTTCATGTTTCATCACCCCCTGGATGATTTAACACTAGTATCCAGATTTCTTCAAAGTATATCAGACTTTTTGAAATCTAGAATGTCTTCCTTCTTTCAATAAATCTGATCTTCAATGATCAATACCTATATCTGAAAAAAAAATCTTTGAACCCTTCTTATTAGCACTGTACACATGCCAATAGCTTTCCCTGCCATTCCTCAACTTCCCAAATTATAGAATAAGGTTAGCTAATCTATCATAAAAACCTTACTGAAAGCATTTTAGGATTCATACCCTTCTGCAACATAACAAGTATTTTCTTCTATCTCTCTGCAACACAAATTTGATAGAATCTGAATCTTTGACTTACTTCCTCCAATGCTAAGAACTTTCACAAACAAAGGATAGAAAACTGACTCATAAATACTCAAGATCTTCAAGACCTTCAAGATCATACAAGATCTATCAACATCTTTTCAACAAAATACCTGTGTAGAATCTGATCACATCAAACCTTCATGACTGAATGTTTGATTTGCTACCTGGATGTCTCTAAGTGTCCATGCTTCTCACAAAGTTCTAAAACTTTTCTTTAAACAAATCCTTCCCAAGAATCTGCAACTCCTACTTGAAACATAAGTGGACAAACTTCTCACCTTGAGAACTCTAAAAGCTGCAAGTTGATACTTCAGATCTTCATATTCTACCCGGGTGAAATGTGACAGTGCCTGCTTGATTTTCTTTTGGCTAACTCCACTTCTTAATCAAGTGATAGGATCTGAATTGGAACACCTTTTGAATACAAGCATGTATCCAAAAAATCAAGACAATCATAGAAAATAGATTCTTCAATTGATTGATACATCAAAAATCTGAATTTTTTGAAGTTTTCTAATACTGAATATGAGGTAACTTTTCAAAACACAAAACCTCAACCCAAGTCTTCAACATCTGCTACAAAAAACTCTTTTACCTTAGGAGTTAGATAAAGAAGAAATATACTTCTTTGCAACTTTTCATATACCAAGTAGCTCTGTATTGACACTCCAAGAATTCTTTGAGGGAACATATAAGCTGCCTGCTTAAAATCTTCAACTTATATATAACTCATACATATAAGTCAAAACATGCAAGTTGTCTTCAAAATCTACTGCTTTTCTTTCTCTCAATGCAATTCTTTATCAAATCTACTAAATCATGACCAAGTGTAATGCAAAACAAGAAATTGCTTCTTCTTTAGAATATCTTTACGCAAGATGTTTTCGTAGAATTGTCTTTGGATGTAGGGGATAAAAGTAGGAAAAGTATATGGAAAATATATGAGAAAAGGAAGTCTTACTTTTATTTTAGAAATGATGGACTTTCTTCTTCTGCATCTTTCTTCCACCTGATGATGATGTCAATATCTTCAAACTTCTCTTCCATACCTTTTGTTCTCTTCATCTTGAAGTTGCAAGTACTCTTGAATTCTTCAAATGAATTTTTCTCTTCCTCTAGTGCTAAGAGTAAGAGACAAAACAAACATGGTATATAAATGGAAGTGAATATAGAATCATGTTTTACCATCTCCTCATATCTCTGAATCAAAACTCTGCTTCAAATGTGATCGATATGACTGAATTCACCAACTTTTTGGCTGAATGATGAATTACCTTTCTAGAGTTACCTCTCTAGATCAAATTTTGCACCTAGATATCCAACCAACTTACAACAGAAAATTGGTTGAACACAAAACTCATCCCATCTCCAAATGTATCTTCCTAGATAAGCTTTCTTGCCATGAAAGAGATCTCTCAAAACTCTCTAGAAAAACCTCTAGATACCTATTTTGATATAGCTCTTTAACTTTTAAAAAATGAAAGTGTATAAAAGCATTCCTTGAATCCTTAAAATCTCTTCATAACTTCTTTTCTAAGACATGACCTACAAATGATAATCTGATAGTAGAAACTGATACCTGTGATTTGATGTTGATCTAATTCCTTCATCTTCTCCAAACCATTGTTCTTCCTTGAATTTGAAGTAGCCTTCTCTTCATCAAGTCTTGATCTTCAAACAATACTTCTGTAAAGTATTTTCATACTCTTCCAAAAGTATTCGGCTACTAACAGATCATCAACTTCATACTCCACACTGATGAATGAACATGTAACCGAATTGTCTAATTCTCAAATCTTTACTCATCTAGATTAAGTGTGCATATCAAATGTCAAATGTTAGAAGATTCTCTTAAATCATATGTTGTAAACCTGGAAGTTTGGGAACCTGTGAATATAAGAGCCTGAATGTTCTCTGATGCCAAAGCCTTAAAGCTCTAATACCAAATGTTGGAAATTTAGTAGGCCCATAACTAATATCACAGGTCCAAGCTCCATAGGTCCAGGATCTACAACATAAATTTCAGCAATCTTCCAATACTGACAAAACATGAACATACCACACTTTAATCATACAAATGATGAGACAAAGATAGAGAAAGATTAGACAACATCTGTAAAGTGTTACGTAAGCCATTGCTTACTCACACTATCATATATACAAATGTCAATTTACAATGTGGGAGTCAAAATCTCAACCACTCTATGTGAATAGAAATAGATGGATGAGTGAATGTACAAATGTAACAAGAATATTCAGATGCAGGGACAAAAATCTGAATATGTATGAGATGTATGACCTAATAGGTTGTAGAAGAGTGAATATGAGTGACAGAAAGAGGAAGGATCTGTGTGAAACTGATAATCAGCAAACCCTCATTTAACTTTAGGCTATGGAAGACACTAAGTCATATACGTGTGTGAAAAGATCACATACTTACAAAAGTAGCAAAGAATGCTAACAAGTTTACTACCAGAAATCCTCAAACTCATATGAACATACCTTCTCGAACACCTCATCCAAATATGAAATAAAGCATACATGTACTGATTCTCTTGTACCTATGCCAAATAGGACTCCTCCTAATATGGATGCCACTTCCATATACTTCAAGTAGTACATGTGTTCATAAAGAGATGTTAGTATATGATCAATGTCTACCCCTCATGATTGTATGCACATTTTGTAAGGCCCCCTTTATGAGGAGAAGCCAAGCGTGCATTACCCAATTGATGGGAATCCCAACTTGAATGTTGGATGAAGGTCATATTGGACCATGTAAGATATTATAAGGAAAGGGAGTTACCAGGGTCCCCAATTGTGGGGTCCGGGGCAGCGGTGAGCAGCCCCGGCTGGGGGGTCCAAGGGGGCCAGCGGGCCCCCTGGCTGGGGGGTCCCAGGGGGCCAGCGGGCCCCCTGGTGGGGGTCCGGGGGCAGCGCCCCCGGCGCGACGGTAAAGGGAATATTCCATGGAATATTCCCTATCGGAGTCAGAAATCATTTATATTTGTTAGGTCGGTTCAACCAGTCTAAGCCGTGTATGGCAATTACGCGGGCGGTGGCCGCCCACGCTCTACCGCCCATGTATAGCCGTCCATGGCAGGCCACCCATGATCCTATATATACATGACTTCTGCACTTCCTAAGATACCGAGTTGAGCCAGCATACCTCTACCTTGTATCTCCCTATCTAGAGTTGTCTAGATCACCATTTAAGCTCTACCTTGAGAGCGCACGGGTGGACAACGCCATCATCTTTGTACTTGCTGCTAGTAGAAAATTGTTGAGATTCTCCTATATCTGTTATCTTCTCTGCTATTGCTCCTGTGTTATATTGCGTAACTATTGTCTTTCAAGAGAATATGTACCTAAATTTCTTAACATAAGATGCAAATCTTCTGTTAAGTTCCATCCAATATCTTTGAAGTACACCGAAATCTTCATGTAGAAGACAATCTTCAAATACATTATGTAGATGGCTGATCCACACCACCAAGTTGCTGGGTAAGTCCTCTCCATAAGCAAGAGTGTGAGCACACTCTTCTCCAAGAACTACTCCATAGCTGCTCCTCAACATGCTCCTAGAGTGCACCATGACCACCCCATGTGTGCTAGAGCACCACCTCTACTGAGGGACCAAAAACTGGCATTGCCAATTGGTGTAGGATGTCTAACAAGTGATCCAAGACTCTCTTATATAGGTTTTAAATCTCCATGTGAAAAACTCACAAAAAAGTGCTTTATTTTAATCACATCGCTTTTCAAATTGCTTTTGCTTTATTTTAAGTGAGTTTGTTTTACTTTTAAAGTTGCTTTTAGCTAACTTTAAAAATAACTTCTTGACCTGCTTTTTCATACTTCTGACTACCTGATGAATGATCTGACAACATTCTTATGATCCTCATGCCGAGAGCTATCATATGAGGTCAAAACCCTAAATCATCAAAAAAATTAGGGTTAGGGTTTTCTCCCAAATCTGATCTCTGATGATTGACTGTCATATACCATTGGAAAGCTCTCTTCAAGCTCTATAAGATAGGCTCATAAAACTTTCGTCCATTTTTGTGCCAAAAATGACTAAGTACCAAAATTAGGGTTTCTGCCCTAAATGGATTTTGGACTGATGTGACATTGTTTTCCAACATCTCTTTCATCTCTCTCTTTTTGTCTCTCTCTATCTCTATTTCTAATAAAGAATAAAAACAATGACTTACTTCTATGTGTGTGCATGTATCTCTATCTCTCTCTCTCTTTTTGTCTCTTTATCTCTAGTTCTAATAAAAAACAAAACAATCCCTTACATCTATATGTGTGTATGTATCTCTATCTCTCTCCCTTTCTCTCTCTCTTTTATATCTCTCTCTTTCTCTCTCTATCTCTATATCTGATAGAGAACAAAACAATCACTTACATTGATGTAATTCTTTTGATTGTTGTCATCAAAGCCTAATCAACATTGAACTGATGCCAAAAAGCTCCTGCAAAACAAAAGAAAAGAGAAATTAAAAAAGAGAAAACATTGAGAAAGAGAAAGGGCGAAAGAGTACATGCATCACTTACCAAGATGCGAGATCTAGATAGAGAGAGATGTGTGTGTAAAGAGAAAAATGTGTGTGTGTGCACAAAATGATCACAATGCAGGGTTTAGGAGCACAATATATGTGTGCGCACAAACTCTATAGTAGTAGAATGTACGCACTTCAAAACGGAAGCGAGTGTTGACATTTTGCTCTCGCATTTTAAAACATGCCGTCAGTATAAGTGTCGATATAACTGCCAGTATGGGCATTGATATTTTCGGGAATATACCGGTGCTTATACCATCGCTTATATTGATGCCTATATCGGTAATGTGACTTTTTGATGCCTATACTGGAAAAATTCTTTCAACGATTATATCAATGGTCAAGTGACTATCATTATGATTAACGTGGTCTTTCTAGGCATTTCAAATGGTCATACCAATGCCGGGGTGTGACCGTCAGTATGGCTAGCATCGGTATGCCTCTCATATGTTGTAGTGAAAATGCCCCGATGGTCCTAAGTGTGTTCACACACATCACTACCAAAATATATCAACATTTGCATCATTATTTGAGCATTATGTTTGTGCAAGTTGATGGGGAAGAGATTTGTGTCAAACAAAATACATTACATATTATTATAGTATTTTGGCCTTGAACATTGCCACTCCCATGGACAGAGGTTTAGAGTTGACTCTTCATGGTGTCGGAGATGCATTTAATGTTTTTCTCTATCAACAAGTTATTGGATGCTTGATTTACTTATGCATAACTCAACCTAATATTCAATTTGTTGTCTCATAGATGAATAGGTATATGCATTGCCCATGTGTCGAGTGTTGCCAGGTGGTTAAGCATATCTTTCGCTACTTGAGGAGTACTTGAATACTTGGATTGTTTTATCCCAAGGGGGATCATTACCACCAGATTTATATGCTCTTTTTTACTTCAGATTCGGTTAATTACTATCACACTTATGTATACACTAGTGGTTTTTTCTTCATGCTTAGTAGCTTTTGCATAGTTGAACAAGTATATATATTTCCCAGGTATCAAGCATTGCCAGGCGGTTAAGTGCACCTAGCACTACTGGAGTGGTACCTCACTAAGATTGTTTTATCCTAAGGGGGGATCATTATTGCTAGATTTATCATATTAGGTTGGTTGCTATGACATGTGTGTGTCCACCAGTGCTTCTTGCTTTAATCAATTCTAGTTTTGAGGTTGAGTATAGGGTACCTACCTTTCAAAGAGACTCTCGAGTGTAGCTCAAACATCTTTTGTTGATTTGGGTGTTGGTCAATCTTCTACCACCACCATCTTTGCTAACAATTAGAGGTCATTGGCGATTGCGAGGAACCCTAAGTTCCATGCTGACACAAAGCATATTTAGGTTCACTATCAGTATGTTAGGGAGAGACTTGTTGGTTTATGTGCCCACATAGGATAATGTTGGAAGCCTTTCTCACAAAGGTTCTACCTAAGGAGAAGTTTGAAGCTTTTCACAAAGCTTCAGGCTCACTCCCATATTTATTCACACTTCCTTATACATCAGTGCAAGCTTACTGTTCATCACATCACTCCTAGAGGGGATTTATCGATATATTTTGGAAGTGATGTGTGTGAAAACTTAGGGCCAATGGGGCATTTTCTCCCTCTTTACAAGGGTTTTTTTCTCTCATCTTTTATATATGTCTACGTTGATACATTTTGGTAGTAATGTGTGTGAACACACTAGGACCATTGGGGCACTTTTTTCCCTCTTTAGGAGGTTTTTTTTCCTCTAACTTGTATGTACAACTATAACCCTAATGGTTCACTTATCTTTGTACATTCACTTGGTAATAGATTGATTATTCTGTGTTGTGCTCCAAGCTTCTTCTTCTTCCTTGTATTGTTTGTGTGCTTCCGAAGACCTCAAACTCCAACAATTGGTATCAGTGCAAGTCGTCACTTCATCTAGGGATCATCAACACCCTTCGATCACGGTCTTAGAATCACATGAAAATTGGTGAGCATATTGAGGGCAATTAGTAGTTCAAAACCACTTCGCTTCGTCATTTCAAAATTGCAATCTGAGTTCATTTCAGCTCTGAACGTACTATCATAGCACTTGTGCAGGAAATTTCATCTGTTTGTGCCAAACATACATACAGGTTTAACTTCACCAGTACAAGCACATAAAAGTTTCCTATATGTTTAGCAGAACTCAACAAGGTAGTTCTATTCAACTTTTTGAGATACAATCATTTTTTTGCATCAAGGTATTTTAGTTAGTGGTCGTGGCTGAAAGCAATGATGTATTTCGTATGTTGGTTGTTGAGGATAAGTTGGATGGTAACAATTACCCATTATGCACCTATATGATGTGTCATGTGATGGTTGCAAAAGGATTTTGGAATATTGTGCAAGGTGTTGAAAAACGACCTACTACACCTAAAATACAGTTATTGAAGGTGATGCAGATGGCATTGAAAATGATGATCTTCAAAATCCTATTCATGTTGTAGTTCTTGTTGCACCTACTATAGAGAAACATCATTGGGATGGCAGAGATGCTTAGGTGCATGCATTGATAGCTTTTTCTATCAAATGTGCCATTATCCCGCACATTCACTCTTGCAAAACAACTAAGGATTCTTGGGATACACTTACCACTTTATACCATGCAAGAAATGAGGCTCATGTTGCTTACCTCCAAAAGCAATTGGAGAGTAAGCACATGAATGAAGGAGATTCCATGGACAATTTTTTTACAAACATCAAAGATTTGAATGAACAGTTGATTTTTGATGATGAAGTCTTTCTAGACACTTCACTTGTGCAGACTGTTCTGAAGTCTTCTGGATTCATATAAGAGTTTTTCTTCTACTCTTTGATTGATGATGAAAGGCAATCCAAAGGCCTTAACATTTGAGGAGTTAGTCTTTGTTTTGTTCTAGATAGAACACGTCCATTTTGTGTGTTGTAGATCAAGCTTTCCTAGCTAGTCACAAGGGCAAAGGTAAATGGAGCTCATTAACTAGTAAGCAAAAATCTGCTAATTCCACACAATCAAAGAAGGATGACAAAGATGAGAAGAAAATAGGAAAACATAAATTGGTTTGCAAATACTATAAGGGAAATGATCATGCCATAAAGAGTTGTCCAAAAGTGGTTGCAAAAGAGGCAAAGAAGAAAGAGGCTGGAATGGTTGTTGTAGAGGCCTCTACACCTAATACAAAGTCTTCCAACCTTGTGCGGAACAAAAAATGGGTGTTTACTATTGTTTGTAGTTATGAACCATCTTCTCATGAGTAGTGTTATACAGTAGACTCATATGTTTTGTACTTTGATAATGGGGCCACCAAATATATTACCTCATAGTGTAGTTTCTTCACTTCACTTGAGCCTGCCTCTATAGGGAATACTATCACATGCACCAACAACTCCTCTTATCCTATCATGGAAGTTCTAAGATCATTCTAACTACTATTGATGGTACTTCTTTTACATTTTGGATGCTTTATTTGTGCTAGGGATCAAGAAAAATATGTTATCAGTTTTACCATTAGCCAAGATCAGCTTGGTTGTGGAATTTGTTGATTACAAATCTAGAGTTCATGATCTGTCAAATGGTGATGTTATTATTGCTTCTGGCATTTTATTTCATGGGTTGTATAAGCTCATAGATTATGCAAAATTTGTGAATGATTTAGTTTGTGCAGTTCAAGATCCTCAGACTATGTCAAATGCAAAGCTTTGGCATGCACACTTTGGTTATCTAAATTTTACTAGTTTTCTCTACCTGTAGAAATCTAAAATGGTGTCCTCTTCATCCAAAATTGAGGCACCTTTTAAACATGTTTCTAAAGGTTGTATTTTGTGCAAAATACAGTGTTCATCCTTCCCAAAAGATGGTTCTATTCGAGCTGCTCAGAAATTGAAGCTTGTTCAGAATGATGTATGTGGTCCTATGCAAACACCTTCTTTTGGGAACTACCTTTACTTCGTGACTTTCATTGATGGTGTTTCCAGACATGCATGGGTGTATCCATTGAAAGCAAAGTTTGAAGTGTTTATGTGCTTCAAACAATTTTTGGTTTTGGTTGAAAATCTATCGGCACGCAAAATGGGCACCCTCCATTCTGATCAGGGGGGATACATGTCTTCTGATTTTAATGCGTTTTTGGTTGAACATAGGATAAAACATCAGTGTACATCACCATATATACCTCAAGAGAATGGAGTTTCTCAAAGAAAGAATAGTTCACTCATGGAAATGGAAAGGTGTATGGTCAAAATTCAAGCTTAACAACATAGTTTTTGGCTTGAGGATGTCATGTCTGTAGCATATGCACTTAACATGCATCCCACCAAAGCATTGCACTCTATCACTCCCTATAAGGTTTGGCATGCTTGCAAGCCATCTGTTGCTCATCTACGTGTTTTTTATTGTCTATCATATGCATTAGTGCTTGAACAACAATGCAGGAAATTGGATGATAAATCAATGAAATGAATTTTTGTTGGGTATAGTTCTGAAAGCAAAGGCTATTGTTTGAATCATCCATAGACTAAATGCATTTTGGTTAACTATGATGTTGTTTTGTGGAAGATGTAATCCATCCATTACTTTCATGTACCAAGGAGACTTTTGTTAGCTTTAGAGATGTATATGATACTTTGCTTCCTCTTTTTACAGGTGGACAGTCTAGTGTTGGTCCAAATGAGGCAACTTCTTAGCCTTTATAGGTTCCACATGATGATGTAGATCATTCCATTTGTGATGCAGGTTTACATGATGCACTTGTTGATGAGAGGGTTAATATAGAGGCAAAAACTATGCCTAAATGGCTAGTGCAAACTTTGTGAGATAGCAAATGCGATGCACCTTTGTCATATCGTACTCGTTCATGCTCTCATAGTTCTTCTTTTGCATCAGATTGCTATGCTATGGGTGCATCTAGTCTCTATTATAAGAATGAGCTTGTTTCTTTTGATGAAGCATAAAATTGAAAAAATTGGATGCCTACTATGCAATCAAAATATGATGCTATTATGAAGAATGGTACCTCGTCTTTTTAGGATTGCCTCCTGGCAAGAAGGGCATTGGCACTAAGTGGGTATACAAGCTAAAGTGTAAGCCTGATGGAACAGTTGACAAGTATAAGGCTAGGCTTGTTGCAAATGGTTATGCTTAAGAAAGAGGCATTGATTTTGATGAGACCTTTGATCCTACATGTTGAATGACTACTGTTCGTAGCATATGTGCACTTACAGCTCATCATGGTTGGAATGTTCATCAAATGGACATTAAAATTGCTTTTCTAAATGATGACTTACATGAAGAAGTGTATGTTCTTATCCCCATGGTTTTTTGCAGAAAGGGCATGAAAACAAAGTTTTCAGGTTGACACTGGTCCTAATGAGAAGCATATTGCTAATTTTAAGGCAAATTTGCATGCCTCATTTGAGATGTCAAATTTTGTCCATTTGCATCAGTATTTGGGCATTCAATTTCAAGTTGATGACGGAATAGCTTTGTGTCAAACAAATTATATTGACACATTATTGCAGCATTTTGCGCTTGAGAACTGCAAACCTATTGCCACTTCTATGGAAACAAGTTTATGGTTGAGTCTTCATGATGTTGCAGATGCATTTGATGTTGTTCTCTATCAGTAGGTTGTTGGATGCTTGATTTACGTATGCATAACTCATTCTGATATTCAGTTTGTTGTCTCACATATGAGCAAGCTTATGCATCGCCCAAGAGTTAAGCATTGGCTAGCAGTTGAGTGCATATTTCACTACTTGATTGATACCCGACGACTTGGATTGTTTTATCCCAAGGGAGGATCATGATCACCAGATTTACATGCTTTGTTCGACTCTGATTGGGCTGGTTGCTATGACGCTTGTGTGTCCATCAGTGGTTTTTGCTTCATGCTTGGTAGCTCATGCATATCTTGGTTGAGCAAAAAGCAGCCTACTATGTCCACTTACAATTGCACGGCTCAATATAGGGCAATTTTCATATCGATTTTTGAGTGTGTGTGGCTTAAACACCTTATGGCTGATTTGGGTGTTGGTCGGTCTTTTGCCACCACCATCTTCATAAATAGTCAGAGCACATTGGCAATTGCGAGGAACCGTGTGTCTCTTGTGAGTAGGGCACTGAGTTCTTGATCTACATGGTGACAAGGTATGAGGTTTTGTTTACTCTCTCTCTCTTTCACTTGAGAGAATCACTCTCTCTCTATGGTTTCTCTACTATACCGCGTAGCAGAGAAATGTTTATCTTTACTTTCTTTTACAATTTAGTGCACAACAAAGGCCGAGTTGGCTTTCACTATATACGTGGGTTTTGCACCTTTGGCTATGTCATGCACAATAGCAGGTAGTGATGATTATCACCACGACACCTTTTCCTCTCAGTTTCACATGCCAAAGTACTCCTCTCACTCATGTTTCAAAGACCAAGATGATGCATAGCTCTGTCGACAACTTGCTTTCTTTCTCCTAATGGTGAGATAGCCAGAGCTTTAGTGAGCTCCTCAAAGGGCATAGCAGAGACTCATTATCTCATTCTATATCCAGCCATGCACATCTCTCTCTCTCTCTCTCTCTCTCTCTCTCTCTCTCTCTCTCTCTCTCTCTCTCTCTCTCTCTCTCTCTCTCTCTCTCTCTCTCCCCCTCTCTCTCTCTCTCTCTCTCTCTTTTTTATTGACCAGAGAAGACTATGGTGCTAGTAGTGTTCTACTCTTGCCACATGTGGAGTGAAGAAAGAAAAAAAACACTAAACATTAGGCTTGTCACTGTTTAAGTGTGCATGCATACTTTGCTCTTGTGACACCAGAGAGAAGGGAATGACGATGAGCCATGATACACCAGAGGCTTTCAAGGCTATTGCTAGGTGTTGTTTGTTGTCATTACACCAAAGGGAAGGGGACAATGATGAGCCACGATAGGAATGTCTTTTTCCATAGCATCGAAATGCACAAAATCTTAATGAAGAATTCCTTCTTAAAGACATTCGAGTAAGTGTGCAATACTTCAAATCTTATCACTTGCCTTAGTGTCAAAAACCTCTATGTCAAATGGATTCTCCTTTGCTTGTGTTCTAATAACTAGATGAAGGTGCAATCGGAGGTACAAGGA
The DNA here is from genome assembly GCA_020310875.1 of Ceratopteris richardii. Classification (NCBI taxonomy): domain Eukaryota; kingdom Viridiplantae; phylum Streptophyta; class Polypodiopsida; order Polypodiales; family Pteridaceae; genus Ceratopteris; species Ceratopteris richardii. The sequence continues at coordinate 160,107,095 of CM035418.1, read as the reverse complement.
TATGTTCTCTCTCTATCTGTCTCTAAGATATAGATGTGAGCTTAGTTGCAAGAGGGTCATCAAAGGACTTAGAGGAGTTAGTGCATGTTGTGGGCTTCAATCGATTGAAGATGCAATATTACTATCTTCTAGATGGCAATGCAGTAAGTGATAAACTAGATGCCTCAGAAATAACACATGAGGAGAAATAACACATGAGAACTATTATCCACTATGCTACTCAAGATTGCATAGGAAGAAAAATTACAACCTATCAGGAATCCAATCTGAGTGTTGGAGTATATTATTATTATAACCTTCCCAAGAGAGTGTGTGTGTGAGAGCACTACAAATGCTTCACCAATCTCCACCAAAGTGTTTATAAATGCTTCTATTGTTTGGCATGCACCATCAAGCCACCAAAGTGAGAAAGAACTATCAAAATTTTTCAAAGGTCTCTCACAAAGGGTGTTAAAAATAAAGAAGTAAGGTCGTATATATTTTTGCAAAAAGGATTTTCTTCAAATAGAAGGAAAATTAAAAAAATGAAAAATGGAAGCATTTACTTAAGCAAGTAGTGGAGGTCAAAAGAGAATCAATCAAAAGAGAATCAAATCCAAAAACTGAGCTGTAAGAGGAGTGGCTGTCCAAAGTAGTGGAGAAGTTATGGAGAAGAGCTCTCAAACTCATCATGAGAGTTTTTGGTCACTTGGCTATAAAAGAGGCAAGTGAGGACACTCAAGAACAGAGGAAGAAGGCATGGAAGTCCCCTTGTAGCTAGTTCATTTGGTTTGAATCATTTTGTTCTTTTCACTCGCATAGACTATGTCCAGCCGCATACCCATTTCTGGGTAGTCTACTTGTGAGAGTCATATCTCTCAATATATGCATCCAATTTTAGAGTTTAAATATTCTTTGGAAAGCTCATCTTGAGTACTTACTTTATCTAGAACAGTTCAATCAAATTCTTTATTCTCTATGAGTTATTCAATTTTTAGTGAAGTCTAGTTTCTAGCTTAACTATGTGGACAGGTAGCCTATTTTGAGGTAAAACGTTGCCAACTCAAAACTAATCCAAATTGAGTGTTTGATAGCTCATTTGAAAGCTATAAGTGTCTAGTTTGACTGACCAAAGTTTCAAGTTCATTGGATTTTTTGGTTGGTACCAGTTTCATTTGAATGTTTAGTTGTTGGCAAAAGTCTTGATCCTGAGAAGGTCTTCTACACTTTCTGCTGCGAATAGGAGAGGAATTCTCCAACAATTGTTATCAAAGCATTGGAGTTTGAAGAGGCAAAGCATTGGAACTGAAGTGAAGCAAAGGAGAAGCTATAAATCAAGGGGGAGCTTCGTAAAGTCAAGGAAGAGCACCACAACATACTTGAGGTAAACTTCAATCTTTGAAGTTTTCAATGGCTGATTTAGGAGAACAAGTTGAGAAGCTAGACAAAGACAATTTTCAGTCTTGGAGGTATAGAATGACAAATTACCTTAAAGGTAAAGGTTTATGGAGTGTAGTTAGTGGAGATGATCCACAACCGGTGGACCTTCAAGCTCCCAACTTTACTCCGGCACAAAGGAGACAATTTGCTAATTGGGAAGAGAGAAAATCGAAGGGTGATGTTCCTCACTTCACAAGTTATTTCTAACACTATGATTGGTCATGTGCAAAGCTTAGAAATAGCCAAGGAGGTTTGGGAAGCATTAGAGAAGGTGTATGCTACCTCAATAAGGTCTTGGAGGATGCAACTCAAGAACGAGCTCAACAACATGAAGAAAAGCTCAAACCAAAGCATTAGTCAGTATACATTGAGGATCAAGGAGCTTCGAGATTAGCTAGCATCAGTTGGCTGCAAGAAAGAAGAGGAAGACATCATCCAAACAGCCCTCAATGGCTTGAAGAGTTAAGAAAAGTGGAAGCCCCTCATCTCAAACCTTCTTTATAGAGACCCTCTACCACCATTTGACGAGATTATACCAAATCTTGTGGCTGAAGAGGTTGCTAAAGAAGGAGAAGGCAACAAAGGTAAGGACAGCCATAGTCGAATGTTATATGCAGGACGAGGTAGAGGAAGGAACTCAAGAGGAGGCTCGAGAGGAAGAGGAAGAAGCTACAACAACACAAATTTCAGCCAACACAACTCGGAGGACAACAAGGACAACTTAAATGACAACACATGTGGAAGAGGTCGAGGAAGAAATAGAGGAAGAGGTCGAGGTTCATACAATCCTCATAAAGGTAAAACATGTTATCATTGTGGTAAACTAGGACATTATGCAAATGATTGTTGGCAAAAGAATGGAAGGCTGAATGGAGGCAATCAAAGGAGCCAAAATAAATATGTGAGTACATCAAGTGAAGGAGACAAGCAAACCATGCTTGCCATGAAGCATGAGTACAACAATGCGAGAAGTGATGATAAAAAATGGTTCATAGATTCAGGTTGCAGCAATCATATGACATGCCAAGGAGATTTATTCACAAAGCTACAAGCTCCAAGTGGAAAAGGATGTGTGAAGACCGGTGATGAAACTCAACACACAATTGAGCATGTTGGAGATATCAAGCTTGGAGATAAGAAGGTATTGGTTGATGTTCTTCATGTTCCTACTATTGCAAAGAATTTGATTTCAGTAGGACAAATGGTAGAGAAAGGATATCATGTTATCTTTAATGAAAAAGGCTGCTTTATAAAGAATCCAAAAGAAGGATTCAAGGTCATTGCTCAAGGAAGGAAAGAACGAAGGATGTTCATTTTGGACATTCAACAACCACATGGAAAGGTGATGTATATTCAGTTTTGGAAACAAGAGGATTGCTGAAATCGATTTGTGACACATGTGAGCTTGAGAGGGAGTGTTAAAAATAAAGAAGTAAGGTCGTATAGATTTTTGCAAAAAGGATTTTCTTAAAATAGAAAGAAAATAAAAAAAATGAAAAATGAAAGCATTTACTTCAGCAAGTAGTGGAGGCCAAAAGAGAATCAATCAAAAAAGAATGAAATCCAAAAACTGAACTGTAAGAGGAGTGGTTGTCCAAAGTAGTGGAGAAGTTATGAAGAAGAGCTCTCAAACTCATCATGAGAGTTTTTGATCACTTGGCTATAAAAGAGGCAAGGGAGGACACTCAAGAATAGAGGAAGAAGGTGTGGAAGTCCCCTTGTAGCCAGTTCATTTGGTTTGAGTCATTTCATTCTCTTCACTCTCATAGACTATGTCCAGCCGCATACCCATTTCTAGGTAGTCTACTTGTGAGAGTCATGTCTCTCAATATATGTATCCAATTTTAGATTTTAAACGTTCATTGGAAAGCCTATCTTGAGTACTTCCTCTATCTAGAACAGTTTTATCAAATTATTTATGCTCTGTGAGTTATTTAGTTTTTAGTGAAGTCCAGTTTTTAGCTTAATTGAGAGGACAGGTAGCCTATTTTGAGGCAAAGAGTTGCCAAGTCAAAACTACTCCAAATTAAGTGTTTCATAGCTCATTCAAAAGCTATAAGTGTCTAGTTTGAGTGACCAAAGTTTCAGCTTCATTGGATTTTTCACTTGGTACCAGTTTTCATTTGAAGGTTCAGCTGTTGGCAAAAGTCTTGATCCTTAGAAGGTCTTCTACACTTTCAGTTGCGAATAGGAGAGGAATTCTCCAACAAAGGGGGTGTACAAAGTATGAATGGTGTTGAAGTTTGAGGTCTACAAGAGCATGTGAAAAGCACAAGGAAGAAGAAGAATCTTGGCACAACACACAATACTAAATGTATTACCAAGAGAATGTACAAAGATAAGTCACCCGTTAGGGTTATAGGCATATATACAAGCCGGGGGAAAAATCCTCCTAAAGAGGGGCAAAAAAGTGCCTTAGTTGTCGTAGTGTGTCCACACACCAGATACCACTACTAAAATATCAAAAAAATCCCCCTTAGGAGTGATACGATGAACAAAGAGATGGCACTCATGTATAAGGAAGTGCAAAGCTATTTGGAATCAATCCACAAAATGAATTAAGCCCGAATCTTTGTGGAAAGCTTCAAACTTCTCACTAGGTAGAGCCTTTGTGAAAAGGTCTGCAACACTCCCCTATGTGAGCACATACGCCAAACCGATCTCTCCAATAGAGAACCTCTCCGTGACATAATGATAGTGCACCTCAATGTGCTTAGTGCAAGCATGCAACATAGGGTACCTCACAATTGCCAATGTGCTCTAATTGTTAGTGAAGATGGTGGTGGCAGAAGACTGACCAACACCTGAATCGCCATAAGGCGTCTGAGCCACTGTTGAGGTTGTAGCAAGGAATGACCAAGAACCCTCACCACTTTGCATGGAAGCAAGAAGGAAAGCTCAAGAGTGACTCTCCTCTCATCCACCCCTACCTCCTACATATTCAAGCCATTGGCATCAGCCCCATGTTATGCCACATGCTTGAAAACAAGGAGAATAGGGAGTCAAGGATCCTAGTCCATGAGGAAAATACAAGCAAATGCAACTACTCTACTCACACAAAGGAGAGACATTGCATAGGCACACACACACCACTCTCACACACTCACAAAGACACAATACATGTAAATGTAAATAGTCTTCTTGGAGTAAATGAGAGCCTTCTTCCATTGATAAGAGATATTACATGAGAGCACGTCGACCAAAAGCTCCCTTCTTTACAAAAATGAGCCTCTATATATAGGCTAAGCACAATTCCCCATGTGCTCTTTTGAAAAGTCAAAAAGTGGATCTCTCTCTAACTAACATATCTTCTAGGATATTCCAAGATCAAATGTGTAACAACCAAATCCCCAAGAAAGACTTGCATGGGATTTTTAACGTGGGCATTCCTTAGAAGGGAAAAAAGGGTGAAATATTTGAGAGACCTCTTACTATGGTATAAGGAAATATCAAAAAGTGCTCTAGGAGAGTGTTCATATGTGACACTCATATATATACAAAAAGGTTATTTCTCATGGTCTAGGGAGGGTTCTTATGCACAATTGAGGATGTGTGCATACCCTTTAACCCAACACTCTCCTCCCCCTAGACTTTGTCGTCCTCGACAAAGCTAAGAGAAGAGGATCATACATAACTGAATTGTTGGAGTCTTCAAGTCTAGAAATCTGCAATTCTTCAGTGTGCAATCTTCAGGTCTTCATAATCTTCATTGATCTTCATTGCACGTCAGTCTTCAGTCTTCAAATTTGAGCGACACAATCCCCATGGGGGTCAGTCATCCCAAACATAAACAGCAACCTCTATTGCCAACTAATGCAGTTATTCCTGTTGAGTAAGTCCTGAAAATTTGCAAAAACTTCATGGGCATTTATAACAATTGCAGACATGAAGGAGGAAGCAAGGGCCCAGCTGCAATAAGAGGCTATAGAATTTCTTGAAAATCTTAGCAGAGTGATCCCTGCTTCAAGTAGACTATGTCTTATATCGGTTATCTCAGGTCAGCTTGTTACACAGTGGTGCTCACACAATAGTGTGGGTTTTTGCATCTGAGTGGCTGCATATCTCGTGGTGATAGTCACACACTCCAAATTTACAAGTATAATCTACATGATCAGGATAGAGAATTCTCAGGAAGGAAGCAACTGATAAATAGATCTAGGTTCCATCCTAGCATAGAAAACATTTTCCATCAATACATCAAGAGATGGGAAAATTGACATGATTCAACTGTGTGCCTCGAGCATCATGTTGCTGCATGAATACATGAGAAAAGTTAGAACCGATCTCAGGGAGTCATCCCAGAGGTCATCCTGCATATAGCCAAGCCCTGTGTTAAACTCACTCAGACCAACCATAATGACAAGGGAGCATACAACTTTATCATGCTACACATAGATTGACAGACCAAAATTGATAGCCAGCCCCCAAGCCTGCAGCCACCTTCTATGAGAGAAGAAGCCAAAAAGCAAAAATCATCAGCTTTTCTAGATTTCTGATGGGATTGGCCACTTATGGCCATACTGCAATTTGCAATTCATGAAAATTCCAAAGTATCTGCTTTCCTGCTTCAAGCTTCAATCATGAGAAGTGAAATAAAGGACGTACACAGATGTCTAGCCACACATGCATAGAGAAGACCAGATTGTTGGTGTTTTACACAATATCATTCCATGTATAGGACAGTCACAATAATAAAATGAATGTTTTGTCTACAATTGTTCCACATGAAAGATCATATCATGGGGAGAAGCATCAGCAACCTAGGTAAACCCCCTGAAGTGCTCACCAATTTTTGTCCTGTTGTCAGCACAAGATCTTCTATTCTAATAGCCAAAGGACAATATAGATACCATAGTGATCATTAATTGTAAACCCAATGCTAGCAGCAGCAGCATTGTTTGATCCTAAAGGTGCCATTATATTGGCAAGGCTTTCCTGTAGCAAAGGGTTGCAGGCACCCCAAAAATAGGCTTAAGGTGATGAAGTCCCAGCATTGATGGTTCAGCACAATCCTCTCATAGAGCCAACTTTAGATTGTAGCATAGCTCTATCCATGCTCAAGAAATACCACATCTATCCCCATGGTGCCATCATACCTTGTTGCTCCAACATACTTTGATCACCCGAGAGTAAGGTTCTATCATATGATATGGAGAGGATGCTGCCTTTATTCCATTCAAAACCATGGTCCAATACATCACAGTAGAGCCTCCCGTTCCAGCAGCTGCAACCAACCTGAAGAGAATCCTCCCAGCGGGGCATGTGATAATCTAAATAAGATACTGGTCATGAACCAAAGAACTGTTTTTATGCCTATGCTTGGCCTTCAAAACCTCATTGCCCCTTTGTGAGCCCTCCCACAAAGCAAGACCTGCATATCCAGTGAAACACACAGATATGGATGAACATATACCTTAGAAAATCTCATGATACTTTTGGAGAGGACCACCTGAGCCAATTTTTTGCACTGCTTGACTAGATGTGGAGACATGAAACCTGTATGCCTTTTGTAGTAGTTCTGGTGCACTTGATGCCATCAAATCCCTCAGCATTATGTGGAAGGTTGAGTTGCACAGGAACCAAAGCCACCAGTAGCTGCTGTTAACACAAAGGGATCAGATGAATTACCAGGAGCAGGATAATCAACTAGAGGTGGTGGAGCACTAGCTGAAGGTTCAAGCCAAATGTCTGATTTGGAGCAGCTCTTATCCTTGATGCACTCATAAATGAGGCCACAGCAAGCTGTTGAACATCAAACTGTCGTTTTGATGTCTAGGTCCAAGCATGAACCCTTCCCCGTACAGATGCTACAAGTACATACCAGCACATCTCTCTTGATGATAAGAACATGGTGGAACTTGATAATGACTGTCAGCAGCAGAATGTAAATCCTAATTCTTCCAAACAAGCACAAACATGTGGAAATTCTTCAAATGCCATGTTGCAACATTAGGCACATCCATCCTTAAACACCTTCAAGAAAGCATCCAATCTTCATTGTTCACATGACCTCCAGGGTTTGGGGAAGCATTGTCTCTGTATTATAGACTGAATTGTTCTCCTTACCTTGAGGCTAGCAACAGCTGTATTGACATCCTTTGGATAAATGACACCTGAGATTCTAATGCAGTCAGCAATGCCTAAATTAGGCATAGAGAACCAGGCACAATACATTAGATATAGCAAGCATGCCTTCTCAACCTCTTCCAACACCTTAATCGGCCCAAGGTAGCAACTTCATTTCTGCACCCAAATTCAACAGTAGAAGTGCTCAAACTGTAGCCAACTTGACCAAGGTGGGGAGCAATATATGGATCAATCCATTCACAGCTATGAACAGCTATGGTTTGATTGTAGAAGAGGCCCATGTCCTTTGCTGGACCAATTTTCATAACTTCTAAACCTTGTTCTTTAGCAATTCTCCAAGCTTCAAATGTGTTCCGATCTCTCAAATCCGTCACCTAGATGCAGGATTCTGTATACACATAACCCAAAAACCACCCCGCTCCATCATTGTGCAGTGACATAGAGTCCAGAATGTCTTCAGAATGTCAGCATTATGGTCATGATGTTAGCCATGGATTTTTGAATCTGCCCTAAAATCTCTATCTGTACCGCTCAGTTACTATTGTCAATGAGGACAGTGCAAAGCTTGTCATAGGGATCAATTGCCGAAGGCCCAACAGTCTTGATAGTGTGTATAGCTCTGAGGGCTCCCGAAAGATGCAAAAGAGAGGTAGTCCAAAGCTTCTAGTCTTTCTATGTGACCATCAGCCATTTGCAATTTCATCCTCGTGGGTCTAAGTGCTGGCTTGCCCCAACGCTTCCATAGGGAAGTGGTAGCAATTGCAACTCCTGCACTAGAGTCTAGAATTGCCTTGGTTGTGTATCCTTGATGGGTGATGGGAAGATAGGTGTTTCTTTCTTCACCTTCACTCATATCTCCTATCTTGTCTAGAGGAATTTCTGGCACTGTCCTATGAGAACCTACCTGGGAACGCGGTTTGGCTATCTCTGGTACTTGTTTGGCTACATGTTTCCATAGCTCTGGCCTTACTTTGAGTAGCTCTTCTAAAGTGAGGTTACACTGCACTTTAGTGTTTTTCACTACCTCCGTATTCCTAGGTATTATCGAGTCTTCGTTTCTGACCATGATTGTGGGTGCTCTCATACAAGTGGACTTAGCTTCCCATGGGCCTGTGAAGTGGGGTAATTCATGTAAAGAATTAGACTCAAAGTCTAATCTCTCTTGAGACTGGGTGCTCTCCTGCTCTTCATAAATGGATGGGATGTCTTGTGGGAATTGGTCATGTGCATCATCCACAAGTTCAATGGGAGGAGGGACTTCACTTTCTTTAGTCCATTTGTCTTCTTGAATCTCTCGGAGGAATTTTGGTATGAACCGATTCATAGAAGAAGATGTGTCTGGCTCTAGTAGAGTTAGGCACATAGGCTTCCTGGGCAGGTAGGCTTTCTCTTTCGCTTGCCTTGCCCTTATCCCAAGAGGCGGGTTCCTTCTCTGATTGTGCAATTAGCCTCTCTATTCTTTCTAATAGTCCTTCAAAGTGCAACTGTGTCTTAGCTGAGCTAGAGATGTTAAAGAGGCGACTAGCTTCAAACATGGTTTGAGCCAATTCCACCATTTTGGCACAGATTTTGGTTCGTTCAAGCTCTAGTTCCGCTCTAGGGTAACATTTTTCATGATCAGTTACATTTGGCCCTTCTTGGATTCTGGCCTGATATGCCTTAAGCATCATGTTTAGGTCCTCGGGAGTGGGATCTGCTAGTATTGATCCTACTCTAGGGGGTGGTGGGGTCGTATGAGGCGGTTTAGAAGGGGTCAGATCGGATGGAGATGGGAGTGGTGGGGTTGGAGTAGTGTGAGAGTGGGGTTGAGAGGTGAGTTCAATTATCCTGGCTCTAGTTTCTCTTAGGCTTTCTTCGAGTTCACTCATCTTCTTAGCCCATTGCCTCTTCATTCTTTCTCTACTATATTTCCAGGCTCTAGTCCTCTTCTTGGTTATGCTCTCAGTTTCACTGGCCTCAGCACTTTTTTCTTGGCCTAAACTTTGGTTCTGCTGCAAGGCTTGAGCTCTAGTGACTACCTGTACTGGTGCAGTGGAAGTCACACTCCCTGTGGAGTCTACAACTAACCCAATAACGTTGATAGGAGTGATTTTTGGCATATTATTGGGGTTCTTTGGGCAATCTCGTAAGAGATGCTCTCTGCCACAATCTTGACAAAAACCTTGGATTGTTACTGACTGGGGTTGTGTGGGTGCCGTCATGGGGCAATCGCGAATGAGGTGATCTCCTTGACATCTGTAGCATGGCCCTCTAGGGAATGGGCGTCTTGCCTGCCTAGGTTGAGGTCTAGAGTTGGGGTTTGCGTACATGACATTTGTGTAATCTGGCTCCCAACTGGGTTCACTCGGTTCTTCACTATAGTAGGACTCACCCTGTTTAGGAGACTGCATGTAGTAAGCCTGTGGACTATCTATGTGAGTGGAATCAAAACTATGATCACTCGGGTCACTTTCTGAAAGCAATGGAGTCACTGGGACTATGGCTCTATTCAAATTTTCCTTAGCAGCTGCATACTTTACAGGAATCACATTAGCTGGGGTTGGAGGTTGTTGAGCTAACAAAGGTTGAGGCCTTTGTTGGTTTTGGTAGGGTTGTTGATAGGATTGCTGCAGTCTACCATATTGTTGTGGAGGGTACTGGTTCTGGTATCTTCCCTGTTGTGGATAGGGCTGAGGGTAGGTTTGCCTAACCGCTTGCTTATTGTATGGGCAGTCTTGTGTTGTGTGATTTGTGTATCTCCGTTCTATGGTGCAATATTGGCTACTAGGGTTCACTTGGGGCTGAGCCATGATGGGACATACGTTCGCCATATGGTCACCACCGCAAGTGTAGCACCTCTTTACTGGGGCAACCCTCGGGATTTGTTTGCTAGAGACACCTAGTTTTTGAGCTACTTTCTCCGCGAGTTCCTCAATTGATGTGGATTGCGAGGAAGAGAGGCTAGAGGCACTATCTGAATCTTTGTAGATTTTGGAAAGCTCTAACTCCTCCCCTAAGTTATCCTCAATGTCGATGCACATGCGTACACACTCTTCTATAGTCCTAGGGTCATTCAAATACACATATGACCTCAATTTAGTACTTAGCAATCCATCCAAGAATAAAGCCACTTGCTTGGCTGGAGTGGGTAACTCAGGGATAGGACATCTCTCTAGATATTGCCTAAATCTTCTTCCTGAAAGTCTCACGGTCTCTTGAGGGGTCTGCTTGAAGCTATGTATCAATGAGGAAGTATTATGCCTTATGCCACTTTTAGAGAATTCAGTGATGAAAGCCTCTAAGAGTTGGTCTATGCACCTGAACTGTCTCTCATTCAATGGTTGAAACCACGTAAGGGTTGTGTTCCTAAGGGTTAGACCAAAGGCATTATACTGCGTGAATAGGTCCTCCACTTGTTCAGCTCTCAAGACTTGCCTAAACTCAGCCACATGATCTTATGGGTCTCCTGTGCCGTCGAAGTAGTTCTTCATGGACTTAACCAGCTGTGTAGGTCTCAAGGTTCTGGTCTGTTCCCTAGGCCTTGGCAGAGGGAAGTCGTCAGCATTCCTTTGGTTCCTTGCGGCTCTAAGTCCCTCAGGTTCCGCTCTATTTGTTTCCGTTCTTGTTCTTTCTCTTCCCACTGGGTTGGCAAAGCTTACCTCAGGTCTATCTCTATGTCTGTCTTTTTGAGCTCCATGAGCTTGGGATGTTCTAGCTCCGGGGTGTCCATAGGATACGTTCAATCTTGGTTGGGGAAAAATAAATTCACCTTTCCAAGTGTAAGCATGCCTATCATTTTCTGTAACCACAAAGATCCTCTCTGAGGTGTGATCTAAATAGGTCACTCTGCCTGGGCTATCAGGATCCTTGAATGCATATATCATGATTGTTCCTACCTCATTTGGCTGACTAGATTTATACCTCCAAAAGGCTTCATCAGTCTCTCGGTTCAGGAGCAGATCTATGCTCTTATTGTCTTGGGGAATCCACTCTGGTGTGATAATCCTAGTGAGAACAGATTTGCCTCGGGGGGTTCTAGGTTCTACACCCATGTTTCCTTGCTCCAAGTCACCTAAGTCTGTTTCTGGGATCACATTCCCGAATTCATCTGTCCTATCTGGGTGACTGGTGACTACGTATATTGTTCGTTCTTTGTCCAAGTATGCTCCATTTTCAAACTTGACCGCTAGATGTTCTAGTCCAATGGATTGGTCAGGGTTTTTAATCTGGACCACAGATCTTCCTAGGCCGTCCTCATAGATGCTAGCACCTAATCGGTTGGTCCTAAGGTATTCTAGTTGCGTCTTGTAAGGACCTTCTACCCTATGTAAATATGGCACTCCTGAACTTCCTATAGGTCTCTCCATACCGTGGGACATCTCTGACTCACTAGTTTCAGAGCTAGGGTAGTGCGAATAATGGCTCAACTGTTGGGCCCAAGACCTAGCAGTATGATTGACACTAGCCTCTGAAGATCTAAGACTCTGTCTATCTCTTCCTAGATGTCGTCCTGATCTAAGGTTCATATGCTTAGCTGAGCAATCCCAATTTTACCCAAGGTACAACCTCGTTGCTAAGTTCTTTTGTATCAGTCACTTGATTCTTTTTAGTTGATTATCGTGTTTAGAATCTTGTCTGATATCCCATCATCAGGAACACTTAAGTTAATTTCCGCACTTGAATGTTGATCGTCTCATGTTAGGTTCTTTTCCTTTAAAGTTATCGACCGTACAAAGATTATGTTGTTAGCTTGATCTTGAGTATTTAGGTAGTCTTCAACTTGATAAATTCCTACCGTCGCCCTGACTTACTTCTAGCACTATTCGTACTTAGCCTAAGCTAGGAATTGACAGAGGGAGTTGAGAGTATTCCAACCTCGCTTGCTGATCCCTTGCCCTTTGGTGCTCAAGAACCCGGTTCTCAAGCTTGCAAAAAGTTCTTGCTTTGGATGCTCCCAAGTGCTCTCAATGGACCTGTAAAACTCCCAAGATTAGCTCAAGACTTAGATTCAAATGACATAATAAATCACTTCCATTCATGCAATTTGGATATCAATTTTGTCCCCTATCTTTATTGCAAACAGTTCTAATTGCTAGACCAATATGCCCAAAAACTATCCCCAAAACTTGGAATAAAAACCCTAATTTTTTTTGGCCGAAAAAGCCTGTCAATCGTGATCGACAGGTCTGTCAATCGCGATTGACAGAGGTGTCCGTCGGGCCTGTCGGTCGCGATCGACACGTTTGTCGCGATTGACAGTGTCAATCGCGATCGACAGAGTCGGTCGGGAGTCCTGTCAATCGCGATCGATGGTGTCAATCACGATCGACACTTTTTTCGGGATTTTCGTCGTAATTTTAGTCGATCGGGGATGTGTCCGTCACGATGGACACGTGGCAATGCGAGAAATTCAGTCAATCGTCAAAATTCAGGCGTTCGCGATCGACGGTGTCAATCGCAACTGACAGGGGTGTCGGTCGTGGCTGTTGATCGCGATCGATGGTGTCAATCGCGATTGACAGGGTCAGTCGGTCGTCTCTGTCGATCGCGATCGACAGAATCTATCGATCGTGGCTGTCGGTCGCGATCGACGGTGTCAATCGCGACTGACAAAAAAACACTAAATTTTTTAGTTTTTTCTAGTGATTTGGAATGTGCTCCTTGTGCATGTCATTGTGGTGTGCTTTGTTTTACCATATGAGCGATTTTTCTGTCAATCGCGATCGACAGAGGTTTGCAACACAGAGACAGTTTCGAGCTTGTCCATACCTGCGCAACGTGCTGGAGGGGATGATACAGCTGTACCTGCAAGATCACTCACAAAACAGACAGAAAAACAATGCACACAATTCGCTCTCTAGCTCTGTCACAAGTGGAATGAAGGAAGTGGAAGGGAGAAGGTGATATGGTAAAAAAAAACTAAAATTTTTCGCGATGATGAAGATGGAGGTGGGAGGTGGTGAGGATGATGATGGTGATGATGATGATGAAGTAAGAAAGAGAAAAATGAAGAAGAGTAAAGAAATTACCTACAACGCCAACGTCTCAAATCTACGTCTTACCATCACACGCTCGTCCTCAAAGCTCGATCCCTGGCAACGGCGCCAAAATTTGGTGTAGCTCAGTGATGAGTAGCACCTCCTTTAATGTCAATCCGGGAAGACGTGAGGATGGTATGATGACCTCGAGCAAGTGAAGGCACAAGTGCGTGAGTGCGAAGCACACTAACATGCACACACATACACACACATGCGCACACAAGGCAAGACAAAGAGTGAGAAGCAATGGAGTTCTTTAGATTACTTTCAAAAAGCTCATACAAGTTCAAATCAATTACAAGCTAACCCCAAAAATGAGCTCTCTAGCTCTATTTATAGTTTTTGACTAGGTTTTGGCCGTGTCCAGACCTAGTGTCCGGCATAGTTAAAAATTAGGTTCTAGGTCCCATTTGAAGGCTCAAATGGAGTCTAAAAATTATGAAAACTCGTAGGTAGCTACTTCTAATGCTCCTCAAGATCAAGGACTCCTTGGCTTGCACAAAATGGAGCTACAAAAATATGAAATGGTATTTACAATGGCTTTTAGTGATGAAAATCACTATTTTTGTAGGGATTTCCTCTAACGATTTGACATACACATCTTTGAGCTCCCTACTTGCTCCTTCTCCTTATGTGTCCACCTTTTTGATATGCTTTAGCTTCTTGAAAAAATAATGGCCTACTTGCCCGATCTTCTTTGACTACTCTGTCTGCTTGTACCTTCTCTTCGCTCTGACTCCCTTCGTACGCTTACTTGTCTTGTTAGTCCTTCAGTTCCTTGACTACTACTAACGTGCATTCTCATCACAAACACTAGAGGCAGCCATGGCATAGCAATCTGATGCAAAAGAAGCACTATGAGAGCATGAATGAGTATGATATGATAGAGAAGCATCTAAGTTGCTATCTTGCAAAGTCTACACCACCCATTTTGGCATAGTTTTTGTCTCCTCTATATCAGCCCTCTCATCAACAAGTGCAACATGTAATTCTGCATCAAAAATGGAATGATCTGCATCCTCACATGAAACATGTAAAGGTTGAGAAGTTTCCTCATTTAGATGAGCACTTGACTGTTCACCTGTAAAAAGAGGCAGAAAAGTGTCATACACATCTCTGGAGAAATTTCCTCATTTGGACTAGTAGCAGACTCTCCACCTATAAAAAGAGGCAATAAAGTGTCATACACATCTTTGGAGCTAACCGATGTCTCCTTAGTACATGAAAATAATGGCTTAATTGCATCTTCCACAAAAACATCACGGATAACCAAAATGCCTTTAGTCTATGGATGCTATAGACAATAGCCTTTGCTTTTCGAATTGTACCCAACAAAAATACATTTCACTGTTTATTATCCGATTTCTTGCAGTGTTGTTCATGCACTAATGCATATGCCATCTACCAAAAAACATGTAGATGAGCAACAGATGGCTTGCGACCATGGCAAGCCTCATTTGGAGTGATAGATGTCAATGCTTTGGTGGGATACCTATTAAGAACATATGCTACACACATAACATCCTCAAGCCAAAAGCTATGTGGTAAAGCCTGATTTTTTACCATACACCTCACCATCTCCATGAAAGACCTATTCTTTCTTTTAGGAACTCCATTCTATTTAGGTGTATATGGCATTGTACATTGACGTTTTATCCCATATGCAACTAGAAATTCATGTATTCCCCCCCCCGATTAGAATAGAGGGTACCCATTTTACATGCTGAGAGATTTTCAACCAAAAGCAAAAATGGTTTGAAGCACATAAGCACTTCAGACTTTGCTTTCAATGGGTACACCCATGCATGCTTGAAAAAATCATCAATAAAATTCACAAAGTAATAGTAGTTTCCAAAAGAGGGTCTTTGCATAGGACCACAAACATCACTGTGAACAAGCTACAATTTTTTAGTAGCTCAAACTGAACCATGTTTTGGGAACGAGAAACACTGCATTTTACCCACAATACAGCCTTCACAAACATATTTACCAGGTGCCTCAAGTTTGGGCAGATAGGACACCGTTTCATATTTTTGTAAGCGTAACAAAACTTAGATGAACAAACGTACGCGCCAAAGCTTTGCATCTAAGATAGCTTGAGAATGATGTACTACACATGTCGAATCATTCATAGAATTTTCATAATCTATGAGCTTATACAACTCACGACATGAAATGCCAAAAGCAATAATAACATCACCATTTGAAAGATCGTGGATTGTACATCTATCATCAATAAATTTGACAACCAAGCCAATCTTGGCTAATGCCAAAAATGACAATAGATTTTTCTTGATCTATGGTACAAACAAATCATTTGACAATGTAAAAGAGCTACCATCAGCAATAGTCAAAATGATCTTACCAACTCCCATTACAGGATAAGAGGAGTTGTTGGCTTATGTGACAATATTCCTTGTAGGGACATGATCAAGGGATTTGAAGAAATTGTGCTACGAGGTAATATGTTTGGTTGCCCCACTATCAAAGTACCAAACATCTGAGTCTACTCCATCCATAGACTAGTCATGAGAAGATGGGTCAAAACTGCAAACAATAGTAAATGTCCTTTCTTCATTCTGCACAAGATTACCAAACTCTGTTTTAGAGGTCTCTACAACCACCATTCCAACCTCTTTTTTCTTTGCCTCTTTTGCAACCAGTTATGGGAAACTCTTTATGACATTATCATTTCCTTTACAATATTTGCAAAACAATTTCTTCTATTTTTATTTCTTCTCATCGTTATTCTCTTTCTTTGATTGTGCATCATCAGCATATTTGTGCCTGCTAGTAGATGAGCTCCATTTTCCCTTGCCCTTCTGACTAACTTAGAAAGCTTGATCTACAACACACATGGTCAACCTATTCTATCTAGATTGATCTTCTTGTAACAGAATAGATAGTAACTCCTCGAATGTTAAGGCATTTGGATTGCCTTTCATCATCAACCAAAGAGTAGAAGCAAAACTCTGATATGAATCTAGAAGAGCATTAAGAATAGTTTGCAGAAGTAAACTATCAAGTAAGACTTCATCAGCAAAAATCAATTACTCCTTCAAATATTTGATCTTTGTCAAAAAGCTATCCATGGAATCTTCTTCATTCATGTGCTTACTCTCCAACTATTTTCAAAGGTAAGCAACACAAGCCTCAATTTCATGCCTAATATAAAGTGAAAAGTGTATCTCAAGCATCCTTTGTTGTTTTGCAAGAGCGAATGTAAGCAATAATGGCACGTTTGACAAATAAAACTATCAATGCATGTGCCTAAGCATCTCTACCATCCCAAGGAAGTTGCTCTGCAATAGGTGCAGTAGGAACTGCAACACAAATAGGAATTTGAAGATCGTCATCTTCAACACCATCTGAATCACCTTCGATAACTATATTTGTAGGTGTAATAGGATGTTTTTCAACACCTTGAATAGCACTCCACAATCCTTTTGCAACCAATACATGATGCATCATATATGCCTATAATGGGTAATTACTACCATCCAATCTATCCACAATAACCAACATACAAAATAAATCATTATTTTCAGCCATGGCCATTGACTAAGATACCCTTGTTGGCATCATATGGGGAGAAGCAAGTACGGCATACATGCAGATCTAGCACTAAGGCAACCCATTAAATTTTTCCAAACCTTACATCATTTTAAAAGTGATTCTCATCACTAAAAACCCTTGTAAATATCGTTTCACCTTTTTGTAGCTCCATTTTGTACAAGCCGAGGAGTCCTCAAGCTTGAGGAGCCTTAGAAGTAGTTGCCTGCTAATTTTCATATTTTTTAGATCTCGTTTGAGCCCTCGAATAAGCCCTGGAACCTAATTTTTAACTAGGCCGGACACTAGGTCTGGACAGGGCCAAAGCTAGTCAAAAACTATAAATAGAGCTAAAGAGCTCATTTTTGGGGGCTAGCTTCTTGTAGTTTTGAGCTTGTATGAGAACTTGGTTATAATAGAAGTGATTCCATTGTCTTACTCTCTTTGTTCTTGCCGTGTGTGCGCGTGTGTGTGTATGTGTGTGCATGTTTGTGTGCTTCTCACTCACACATTTGTGCCTTCACTTGCTCGAGGTCTTCATACCATCCTCATGTCTTCCCAGATTGACATTAAAGGAGGTGCTACTCTTCACTGAGCTACACCAAATTTTGACACCGTTGCCGGGGATTCGAGCTTTGAGGACGAGCGTGTGATGGTAAGACGTAGAGAGGACGCGTTGGAATGGTAAGTAGTAGGTAAATTTCTTGTTTTCTTCTCCATTTCCATCTCCATCTCCATCTCCATCTCCATCTCCATCTCCACCTCCTTCTCCACTACATATTCCCTCTTCCTTGTCATTCTCCTCATTTGCTTTGTGCGAGTTTGAGAGAGAGTGAGTGTGTGTTCTTGTTTTTGTGTGCTTTTGCATGTTTCTTGCAGGTTTCAGCTTCATCCTCATCTCCAGCAAGCTCAACAGGTACGGATTTTCTCTGCACAGGCCCCGAGGCGTCAAGCTCGAGCTATTGCGACACACCGAAAAGTTGCCCCAATCACGAATCTGAGTGCACCACGACACTGGGCAGCCCTAGAGCTCCTAGGATCACTAGACAGAACAGAAAAATTCACCATATCCCGACTTATCGCGACACCTCGAGGTATCGCGACACTCCCAAGTATCCCGACACCTCGACCTATCGCGACACTCCCAGGTATCGCGACACTCCCAAGTATCGCGACACCTCGACCTATCGCGACACTCCCAGGTATCGCGACACTTCCAAGTATCGCGACACTCCCAAGTATCGCGACACCTCGACCTATCGCGACACTCCCAAGTATCGCGACACCTCGACCTATTGCGACACTCCCAAGTATCGCAACACCTCGACCTATCGTGACACCTCGACCTATCGCGACACTCCCAGGTATCGCGACACTTCCAAGTATCGCGACACCTCGAGATATCACGACACTCCCAAGTATCGCGACACCTCGACCTATCGCGACACCTCGACCCGACCTATCGCGATACATGGGCTTAACGCATAAAATTTTAGAGTGAATTAATTGAGTGAATTGAGGTATATTTGGGCTTAATTTTGGACACATTGGGATAACATTAGAGCCTTAGGGGTGGGCAAAAGACCTAGAAACCAGGGAGGAATTTCCTGAACCCTGAGAGCCTGTTTTGACCCCTAGGTGCCTGGATGGTCATAACTTCACCATACGAACTCCGATTGATGAGATTTTTGGTCTCGTTGGAAAGCTTGTTGAGACTCCTACGTGGACCTCGAATGGTTTTTGCAAGAATCATACGTGGAGTTTTAGAACATGTATTTTTAAGTTGGCCATTCGGTAGAATTAGGTGGTCATAAGATTTTGGGGGTACAGTGAGTTACTCCAAGGGGGGCCTGTAATTGTTGATGTGTGTCAGTCAATCCATTGTGGTAAAGGAGCTATATTAACTTGAGAACTTTTGCAGGAACATTGTGTGCAAGCAAGGCATTCCAAGGCAAGCTAGCAAGGGTGTGTACCAGGCTTGGGAGAAGGCTTCCTGGGCTTGTGCAGCAGTCTGAGCAGCCAGAGGATTGAGGTTGGAAGTTCTCTCAACCCTCCTTTGTGAATTCCTAGCCTAGGCTAAGTACGACTTAGGTGTGGTAATTAATTAGGTCAACGTCAGGCACGAACTAAGTCTAAGAGAACTAATCAACCAAGTGCAAGCATTAAGTAGGTCTTAAGTGCGAAAACCCTAAGGGACAAAAGTAAACTTGAATCGATCACTTACCAAGTGCAAAATTCACTTAAGTATTCCTGACGACGTGATATCAAACAAGATCATAAACATAATAATCAACTAAAAAGAACAAAGTGATTGGTGCCAATTAACCTGCAACGAGAGTGTACTTGGGACCAAGGGGGTAGAGAAACCAGGCATATGAACCTTAGGTCAGGTAGACACTTAGGAGACAGACAAAGCCTCAGATCTTCTGAAGCTAGTGTCAATCACACTGCTAGGTCTTGGGCCCAACAGTTGAGTGATTACCCATACACTCCCCAATCAGAAACAAGTGATTCTGAGATGTCCTATAACATGGAGAGACCTGTAGGCAGTTCAGGGGTGGCTTATCTAGAAAAGCCAAAAGGACCTTACAAGACTCAATTGGAATACATCAAGACTAATCGTCTAGGTGCTCGCATCTACGAAGACGGCCTGAGAAGATCCATGGTCCAGATTAAGAACCCTGATCAACCCCATGGACTAGAACACCCGGTAGTCAAGTTTGAGAATGGAGTATACCTAGATAAAGAGGGGACTATATATGTAGTCACCACTCTTCCTGATAGAGCAGATGAGTTTGGAAATGTGATTGCGGAGACCGACATGGGTGATATAGAGCAAGGGAATTTAGAGAGAGAGCCAAGAACTCCCCGTGGTAAATCCATCTTGACCAGAATCATGACTCCAGAGTGGATTCCACAGGATAATAAAAGCATAGATTTGCTTTTAAACCGAGAAACGGATGAGGCTTTTTGGAGGTATAAACCTGCCCAGCCTCAGGAAGTAAGTGCTCTCACAATCTATGAGTTTAAAGACCCTGATAGCCCAGGCAAAGTAACCTACCTAGACAATACATCAGAGAGGAGCTTAGTGGTCACCGAGCATGGCAGACATGCCTACACATGGAAGGGTGAATTTGTTTTGCCCCAACCACGGTCCAATATGTCCTACAGTCACCAAGGAGCTGGCACCTCCCATACTCATGGAGCTCAAGGAGATAGAAGTAGAGATAGACCTGAGGTAAGCTTTGCCAACCCCCAGGGAAGAGAAAGAAGGAGAACAGGGACGGATAGAGAAGAAACCAAGAGATTTAGAGACCCAAGGAACCAAAGAAATGTTGATGATTTTCCTTTGCCAAGGCCGAGAGAACACACTAGGACCCTGAGACCAACTCAACTGGTGAAGTCCATGAAGAATTACTTCGATGGCACTGGAGACCCTTATGACCATGTGGCAGAATTTAGGCAAGTCTTGAAAGCTGAACAGGTAGAGGACCTATTCACACAATATAATGTTTTTGGTCTAACCCTTAGGAACACTGCCCTTACGTGGTTTCAACCACTGAACGAGAGGCATTTCAGAAACATAGACCAGCTCCTAGAGGCATTTATCATTGAGTTTTCTAAGAGTGGCATAAGGCACAACACTTCCTCACTAATTCATAGCTTCAAGCAAACACCTCAAGAGACGGTCAGACTAGCAGGAAGACGGTTTAGGCAATACCTAGAGAGGTGCCCGATGCCTGAGTTACCCACACCAGCCAAGCAAGTGGCTTTGTTCTTAGATGGCTTGTTGAGCACCAAGCTTAGGTCATATGTGTATTTGAAGGACCCCTGAACTATAGAAGAATGCGTGCGCATGTGCATAGACATTGAGGATAATCTAGGCGAGGAGTTAGAGCTATCAAAAATCTATAAGGATTCGGATAGCTCTAGTAGTCTCACATCTGGTCAGTCCACATCCATTGAGGACCCACCACAACAATACAACAGACCACAGCAACCTTATCAGCCACCTTATCAAGGGCAGCAGAGACCTCAACCAGTCCTAGTGCAGCAACCCCCTGCTCCAACCAATGTGATCCTAGTGAAATATGCATTTGCTGAAGAAAATCCGAACAGAGCCATAGTCCCAGTCACCCCATTGCTATCAGACAGTGATCCAAGTGACCATAGTTTTGACTCCACACATATTGATAGCCCACAGACTTACTACATGCAGTCACCCGAGCATAACGAGTCATACTATTATGAGGACCCAAGTGAAAATAGTGGGGAGCCTGAGTATGCTAATGTCATGTACACAAACCCCAACTCTAGACCTCAACCTAGGCAAGTACGACCCCCATTTCCTAAAGGACCATGCTTCAGATGTCAGGGAGATCACCTTATACGTGATTGTCCACTGCCTGCCCCTACACAAACCCAACCAGTGACAATTCAGGGTTTCTGTCAAGACTGCGGAAAAGAGCATCTCCTACGAGATTGCCCAAAGAACCCTAATAACATGCCTAAAATCACTCCTATCAACGTCATTGGGTTAGTGGTAGACTCTACGGGAAGTATAACTTCCACAACCCCAGTGCATGTGGTCACTAGAGCCCAAGCCTTGCAGCAAACTCAAGGAGTAGGGCAGGAAAAGAGTTCTGAGGTTAGTGAGACAGAGAGTATAACCAAGAAAAGGACAAGAGCATGGAGAGATAGCCGGGAGAGAATGAAAAGACAATGGTCACAGAAAATGAGCGAACTTGAAGAAAGCTTGAGAGAAACCAAAGCAAAGATAAGTGAACTTGCATCTCAAAACCACTCTCACACCACCCCTCCACCACCTTTCCCTTTACCCGCCAATCCATCTTCTTCTATTCCCCAACCTTTCAATACACCACCCTTAACCCACCCACCACCCAGAGTAGGATCAGTCCTAGCCGATCCCACTCCTGAAGATCTAGACATGATGCTTAAAGCATATCAGGCCAGAATCCAAGAAGGGCCCAATGTAACAAATCATGAGAAATGTTACCCTAGAGCCGATCTAGAGATAGAGCGAACAAAGCTTTGCGCTAAAATGGTCGAATTGGTGCAAGCCATGTTTGAAGCCAGTCGCTTGTTCAATGGCTCTAACCCCATCAGACACCATTGCACTTTGATGGTCTATTGGATAGATTGGAGAGGTTACTTGCAAAGTCTGGAAAAGGAACCACCTCCCAGGCTAAGGAGAGGGCAAGTGATAGAATAAGCATTCCTCCCCAGGGAGCTTATGTGCCTAACTCCACTGAACTAGACACTTCTTCTTCTATGAATAGGTATTCACCAGAGTTCCTCAGAGAGATTCAAGAAGAGAAGTGGGCAAAGGAAAGTGAAGTCCCTCCTCCCATTGAACTTGTGGATGACGCACATGATCAATTCCCACAGGACATCCCTTCTATCTATGAAGAACAGGAAAGTGCCCACCCTCATGAGAGGTTAGACTTTGAGTCTAATTCCTTACAGGAACTACCCCAGTTCACAGGCCCATGGGAAACCAAGTCAACTTGCATGAGAGCACCCACAGTCATGATAAGAAACGAAGATTCAATCATACCTAGGAATACAGAGGTAGTAAAGAACACTAAAGTGCAGTGCAATCTCACTTTAGAAGAGCTACTCAAAGTTAAGCCAGAAGTGTGGAAACACGTAGCCAAACAAGTGCCAGACATAGCGAAATCGCGTTCCCAGGTAGGATCTCATAGAACAGTGCCTGAAATACCATTGGATAAGATAGGAGACATGAGTGAAGGAGAAGAAGGAAATACCTATCTCCCAGTTACCCATCGGGGATACACAACCAAGGCAATTTTGGACTCAGGTGCAGGAGTTGCAATTGCTATAACTTCCCTATGGAAGCGTTGGGGCAAGCCAGCACTCCGACCGATGAGAATGAAATTGCAGATGGCCGTTGGCCATATTGAGAGGCCCTTGGGATTGCTAGAAGGCATAACTCTCACTACATGTGGTGTTGAATTTGAGCATACTTTTGCTATATGCGACTTTAGCAAAAACCAAGCCTATGAGATGATTTTGGGAAGGCCATTTATGCAGCAATTGCAAGTGGTATAGGATTGGGGAACCAATTCCTTATACTTGCAACACTTAGGTGTTACAACCAAAGTCAATCTCAAGGATTACTCTCATAGAGACGTACCGCCCATTCAATGGAATCCCATCCATAGAGCCAAGGATGACACGGAGTCAATGCATTCCATAGGATCAGGATCCTCATGGATGCATGAAGACACCCACTTATGGATGTGCAAAGTGGCAGTAGAAGAGGAGAAAAGAGAGAAAGCCAGAGAGATAGGTGCAAAGGAAACCCATAGATCAATCCAAGACCCGGCCTATGCACTCGTAATTTTCCCTGACGAAGAATTTGAGCCTCACGGCTGGGCTGAAATTTTAGCAACAATGGATGTAGCCATCAATGAAGAACAATAGACACCCCACTGTGATGAGGATGGCTATGACATTTCAGTCTTTTCAATAGAACCGATCATGGGAGATGCAGTGTTAGAAGAATGCGAACCTAGCCCTGATGCATTTAAGGATGCAAGTGACTCCGACCTAGAGTCAATCATCATGGACCCACCGTTTGCATCAGAGGGAGAATACTTCTATGAGGTAGAAGTTCACCCTCAGAGACATGAAGAGCTCATGAATGAGGTGAGATTAACCACACAAGTGACCACCAAGAGTGAAGGAAAGAAAAGAAAGAAGAAAGAAGCCACACCGGAGGAAGAGGAGTCCTTGTTTGAGGTGTCGGAAAATTTCAAGAAGTATGAGATAGAAGATAGAAGAGTCATGGTAAGAATGCCTAAACGTGAGGCACAATCAGGAGAGGCCTATGATAGCAAGGAAACTACTAAGAAAATAGTTGTAGCCGTAGAAGAAGGAGAAGAAAGATGCACCTACATAGGACATGACTTGACAAAAGAAGAAGAGCAAGAGTTGGTAGCTTTGCTAAGAGAGTACAGAGATGTATTCGCTTGGAGCTACAAGGACCTGAAAGGTGTCGACCAAGACATATGCTCACACACGATTCCCATGACCTCAGATGCCAGACCATCTAAGCAGAAGCCCTATACATACAATGATAACTACGCTGCTAAGATCAAGGAGGAGATAGATAGATTGGTAGAAGCTGGGTTTATCTATGAGATTGAGCACATTGAATGGGTATCCCCCATTGTGGTTGTGCCCAAGAAGAATGGAAAATTGCATGTGTGTATTAACCTTAAAAAAGTTAATGCCGCCACGATTAGAGACAGTTATCCGCTTCCTATTACTGAGCATCTATTAGAAAGGGTAGCAGGGAAGGAAGTGTACAGCTTCCTGGATGGATTCTCTGGCTACAATCAGGTAGCCATTGCACCAGAAGATCAGCATAAGACGGCTTTTGCCACAGAGTGGGGCATATTTGCCTTTCGGGTAATGCCATTTGGGCTTACCAATGCACCTGCTACCTTTCAAAGATTAATGCGTCACGTGTTTAAAGAGTTCTTGAGGAAGAATTTGGAAGTCTATGTTGATGATCTTTGCGCTCATTCCAACATTAGACAGACCCATATACCTGAACTCAGACAAATCTTTGATAAATGCAGAGAATATCAAGTCTGCCTGAACCTAGAAAAGTGTGTTTTCATGGTCAGGCAAGGCAAAATTCTAGGACATATAGTGTCTAAGAACGGCATATCCACTGACGAAGAGAAAGTGAGAGCCATCGCAGAACTACCTAGGCCAAAGAACGTCAAGGAAGTACAGGCTTTCATGGGGCATTGTGGTTACTACCGCCGGTTCATTCACATGTATGCTGTCATTGCAAAGCCCATGTACGGACTTCTGACTAACTTTGAGTGGACTGATGAATGTGAGAATTCCTTCAATGAGCTTAAACGGCGATTATGTTCAGCACCAATCTTGACCACACCAGATTGGAATAAGCCTTTTCATGTTCATGTAGATGCATCCAATTATGCTATTGGGTGTGTACTCGCACAACCTACGGGCAAAGGTAATATGGATCTTCCAACAGTTAAATGTAGCTGAACGGAACTATACCACCACCGAACGAGAAGGATTAGGCATGGTATATGCGGTTAAAAAGTTTAGACACTATTTGCTTGCAAATAAGTTCAAATTTTTTACTGATCACCAAGCTCTACTGTACCTGGTAAACAAGCCATGTAATACAGGAAGATTAGTAAGATGGTTTCTCTTACTAATGGAATATGACTTTGAAGTAGTAGTGAGGAAAGGCAGGACTCATTTGAGGGTAGACCATCTCTCTAGGCTCACATCTGGAGAGGCCCCACAAGGAGTGTCAGATGACCTACCTGATGCTTACTTGTTTAATTTGGAAGTTGTACTGCAGTGGGCTAAGCCATTAGTGCCAGTATTGACATACGGTCCTAATCACCCGGTAATGCACACAGAAGATAGAGAGATAGTAAGAGCTCAAAAGTATCATATCTTGGTAGGAAGTATGTACAAACATACGGAGCAAGGAGTATTGGCCTATTGTGTGGAAGAGGACGAGTACGCTAAGTGGTTGCAATTAGCACATGTAGGTGCATTAGAGCAACACTACTCAAAACAACGAACCCTACAGACCCTGAGGAGACTAGGAGTGCATTGGCCAACCATGGAAGTTGATGTCCATAGAATGTGCAAAGAATGCCCAATTTGCTGCACTAAACCACCAGTGGAACATGCCACTCTTTATCGAGTGTCTTTAGTGCCAGATTGGAGTGAACCATTAGTAGCCTTCTTGAGGATGAAAACATTCCCTCAAGATATGACTTTTGCCAGACAAAGAAGTTTGGAACAAGAAGCCTTGGATTACACAATCATTGGTGATAATTTATACAAACGTGGTAAAGATGGTTACCTAAGACTATGTGTTCATGAGAGCGAATACCTCAAGATATTAGAGACTTCTCACCAAGGTGTAGCAGGAGGACACTTCGGTCCAAATAGGGTGATCAATGCAATTCTATTTGCAGGATTTTGGTGGCCCACCCTTCACATGGATGCACATACCTATGTGAAGAGGTGTGAGGTTTGTCAGCGAACCCAGTATCCCATACGCAAGGATGAGATGCCATTGAAGCCTATGATGGGTGGACGTGCATTCTCTAAGTGGGGAATAGACTTTGTGGGTCCTATTAATCCCCCAGTTAAGGGTTCACATGCTGAGTATATCATCGTGGCCACAGACTATCTAACCAAGTGGGTAGAAGTGAAAGCCACTACAAAAAATGATGCTCAAACAACAGCAAAGTTCTTATTTGAAAATTTGTTCACGAGGTACGGATTGCCAATAGAGTTGGTGAGTGATAGAGGCACACACTTCTTGAATGAAGTCATAGAAAACCTTCTCCAAGAATTCTTGGTGATACATAAGAAGACTGCTCCCTATCATCCACAAGCTAATGGTCAGGCCGAGAGCACAAATAAGGTCTTATGCAATGTGCTGACTAAATTGGTGAATAACAAACGCTCTGATTGGGACAAACAGCTACACCACGTTGTTTGGGCATATCGAGTTGCCTACAAAACGGTACTCCAAGCCACACCCTTTCAGATGGTGTTTGGCCAGAATGCAGTGCTACCATTGGATTTTTTGATACCTACGTTAAAGATAGCACAAGAGCATGACTGGTCAGGCCATGAACTCTCCTCTAGAGTCTTTGATCTTGAACGTTTAGGGGAGACACGATTGAGAGCTGCAGCAGGAATCTATGCAGCCAAGAAGAGGCAAAAGGCGTATTTTGATACACATGTGAAGGATAAAGGCTTGAAAGCAGGAGACCTAGTCCTAGTCTACACATTGAAACAACATGCACGAAAATTAGAGAAAAGGGGCTATGGACCACTGATTATCAATAGGATCTCCACAAGCGGAGCAGTACAGCTAGCCACTTTAGAGGGCGACATACTACCAAGTTACATAAGCGGATGTAGAGTCAAGCTATATCAAGAACCCTTAACTGAAGAAATGCTCAATCGACTCAATACTGCAAAGAAACGTAAGGATGAGGAAAAGAGAATTTGAGAAGAAGCACAGGCCGAAGCTTTAGAAAGCATTCGACGAATGAAATTGAGAAGGCAAGGTAGAGATCAACCCATGACTGACGCCCATGAAGCTCTAGGTTATCACATGGCCATGTGTGAGGCTTCAAGTGAACTGGCCCGTAAGATAGTTGATCAACGATTTGTGACCCTAGAAGTAGGACAAGGAGAGAGTGCAAGGACCGTGAGAGCTTTAATTGATTCAGGAGCGGCCACTAGTGTAGTTCGGCTTTCGTATTGCCAACAGTTGCAATTGGAGGTAAAACCCCTAGAAGCATATCTGATAGGATTAGGAGGTGTTGAAACCCCTTGCATGGGAGAGGTGGAACTTCCCCTCTACATTCAAGAGGTCCTCATGCCAGCAAAAGTACTAGTATGTGAAGACGAGGATCTTACCGAACCTCTCGTCCTGGGCCAAGACTGGATTTATGATCACGCAGTCAACCTCAACCTAAGAAGTGGACTTCTTCAGGCTTGGGTAGGCCAAAGCCGCCTTACGATTGAATTAGAAAAGCAAGCACTCAAACCATTAGAACAGGCACCAACTCCTGGTCCCTCCAGGAACCCACATGAAGATAATGTTATTCTTGTCCAAAGTTCTATGATGCAGAGGATTGTCACTCTTGCCAAAGGTACAGAAGTCAAGGAGGAACTCCCATCTATTCCAGAGAAGAATCTCAAGGGGATGGCCCAGCAACACCCGATACTGAGGAGACCGATGAACAAGAAGCATGAGCACCAACTTTGGCAGTATGAAGTGCCTCGTGGCATGAAACAGATATGGATATGCAAGGGGGAAAAAATCACGGCCCCAAAGACAGGGTCTCAAAAGAGCATCAAGCAAGCCACACTGTCAAGGACTAAAACGAAGGAGATCCCTAGTCAACACTCTAGGCATACCTTGTCTATTTGGGTCCCTAAGCGGTCAATGAAGGCTAGCCCCAATGCTAGGCAGATATGGGTGCCCAAGGCCTGCGTACGAGCCCAAATAGCTCCAACTCTAGTCACTAGCACAATTCAACACTCACAAGTCCTCTTGGCAAACAACTCAGGAACTCTACTTACATCCCACTCTAACACGCACTCGATCAAACCTAGGAATGTCTCGAAATGGGTACCCAAAAGGTCCCAAATCCAGCACAATCTAGTCCATGAACCTTTAACCGTCATCAGCTCAAGGAGTCACGAATCCTCAAACAAAGTATGGAGAATTAAACCCTGTATCAAACCCCCAGACCCATTTTGTAAATCCATCCACTCTGAAGTAGATGCATTCTGAGTACCTTGCATATCCAAAGTATGCATCTAGAATGACACTAACCACTAATCCCCACTCACATCTATCACAAACACTTCATCTCTAACCACTAACCATCTCGATTGTCATCTTAGTATTGTGGAGGGAACACTATTACATCATGTTTCCTATGCAACACTAATGTGCCTTCCTTCTTCTAGAAGATAAGCATCAGAAGTATCATGGCAGCTGTAGCAGGAACAAGCTCCCAGGCGGGCACTAATACTCAAAGCAATTGGGATACCATGCCTGTGGAAACGCCACAGACAGCAAGGCCGGAAGAGCTTTTGAATGTGAGAAGAATTCCTATCTCGGATCCTCCAAGTGGCCTAACAAAAAGAGTGAAGGGGCATTCTCATTGGTTCAACGAGATGCCCGGAGATTTGGGAGATGCAGACCATATATGGGAGTCCAAGTTGGAATTCAGAGGATTCTGGTGGACATTTCAATTCTTCACAAGAGAATTTGAAACCTTATAGAATGCAGCTCCTCTTCAAGATATTTGGCTGAAAGCGGGGTTGCAAGATTATTTTAGTGCAGCTTTACCTAGACCTGATTTTCTGAGGTGCTACTACTTGATTGCCACACTGAAGGCGACAGGAGATAAAGATCATTCAGGCACATTCCTGGTGCCCTCTCTATCAAACCAGGAGGAAATGAAGAAGTTTGAGTTGAATATTACTTTAATCAGGGAAGCCCTTCAGATGTATGGCACTCATGTACCCTCTGACCGGGATCCCTTGATACCGGAGTCGATGAAGAACAACGAAATCAAGAAGTTGAAAGAAATGTGTGCCCTCACCCCCAACATCGCCATACCACTGCGGATGTGCCTTCAACACTTCGCATTTCCAGCACAAGACCGGTTCACCCAGCCTCATAAGAAGATCTGGTATGGGTTATACCTAGCAGAGACCGGGAGCTTACCTATGAAAATGCCAGTATGGATCCTTGATCAGTTATATGAAGCAGGCAAGCGAGGAGTGAGGAAGCCTACTTTGAATGGCTGCTGCGCCATTACAAGAATCATCTACAGATGCCTAGCTTATGATGTGCCAATTGCACGAGCCCTCAAGTACTCACAATTGGAATTCTTCCAGGGGCGGAAATCAGGGGTTCAACCCACTAAAAGAATGCGTGGATCACTTTCACAGGTTCTGATTCCTTGCGAAATTGCCATAGAGACCTCCTGTAGAGAAGAAGAACAAGTAGCCCCTTTCACGATCCATCTCCAAGGACTACAATCAGGAGACTTGGTACAACCCACTCCATCAGCCCCCCCACTACCCACAGATGCTGAGTTTGCATCCATGGCTACATTGGAAGCAGATCCATCCTTTGACTTTGAAAGCTTCTTACAACAGCACACTTGTCTGAGAGTGAATTATTTTCTGACAATGACAGTCCCGGATCATCATCCCAAAGAGAACGGCCACAGAGTGAGGCAAGAAGGGTACATTGGGAAGATGAGGCACAACACACTCAGGCGGGAGGCACACACGAACAAGAGGAGATGCAGAGGAATGAATCTGAGGAGAGTGAGGAGGAAACCCCTGCTTACACTGCACAACTTAAAAGGCTCTACAAAACAATCAAGCAGGTACAAAAAAGACATAAGTTATCAGAAGAGGCAAATAGAGCACTAGTGAACCAGATGTTGCAAGCGGAGAACGCGGATCCCCACTTTGTAGAATCATTGAACCTTTTGGCGGAGACATATGGGATTATAGAAGCTATGTGGATCATGTTACATCGCAACCCTCCTCAATACGATCAACGAAGGATCGATACACGACCACGAAGGGGGAAGATGATTCAAATGGAAGTCTCTACAGCCCTCCCTACCACCACCCAAGAAGATGTTCACATGGCCAGCCCAACTAACATTGATGAACCAGAGGTAAATACACAGATACCATCTCCACCATCACCTCCCATCCCGCCTTCCGAAACCCTCACTACCAGTATTCCTAAACAACCAATAATAGCCATTAGTGAAACTATACCACACACCACCATTTCTCCATCCTGCCCTTTACCTCCATCCACTAGTTCCAGCCAACTTCTTGAACCCCATATAGGCCACCCTGCCACCGGCCAAACTATAATAGGTCACCCTTCATATTTCCCAGCCCTCGGACAGCCACTTGCCACTACCCAAATCTTAACACACTCATTCCCGTCTACCGATATTATCCCTCTTTCCCAACCCCGCACCACTGAGGCCCTCTGGACCTTCTCAGAACCAACACCCATCACCCGACCTCCATTCTTAACAAGCCTTGTAAATATACTTCAACAAATAGAGAATTATAATAAAAAGTCCCTTTCCCAACCCACCTCCCCCACATTCACTGCCACCACTAACACACCACCTACCATTCCCGTATTCACGATTCACACTTCACACACCATCACGTCCGATCCTATGGACATTTCACCTTCCATAGGACCACTCACCACCACATTTGTCTCAACATCACCACTTGTAACTTCACGCACATCACCACACACACCCACTGTCAACACAACATCCACTGCATCTTTCACCTCCACCTCTGCATCCACCTCATTCAGTCATGCATTGGACACCATGTTCGAAGCCACTGCCCAGCTTAAGGAAGAATACAGATTATTGGAAGAAAACAATAAGGAGCTGTGTACTCTGTCCTCCCACCTCCAGGCACGGGTCAATGCCTTGGAGTTAAGTAATACAACATTACAACACGAAGTGACCGCCCTCCAACAATCGAATGCAGAGCTGGAAGCCAAGTATACGGAGACGGGTAAGGCTATGGAGGAACAACTGAGAGATCAGCTAGCCCATAATGCTCGACTACAACAAAACATGGCTCTACTCCGACGCCACCTAGCAGCTGCACAAGAACAAAATAGGAGATTACGGCAACAAAATCAAGACAACCTCGAAGCCGCCATAAAAAGTACTCCATGGGCACCCATTGACCCTGCTAGCTTCCGAGCCGTCCCTTCAGAAAGCATACAACAAATCTTGGAAACCTATGCCAACCTCTTAGAAGCAAATGATCAGCTGGTTGACCAAGTAAAAGAGCTACAGAGATCCCAAATGCCTACACCACAACCACCAGAAGCTAAAAAGATGGTCCATGCAACCACTTCTCCAGAGCCCGAATCTTCAACAACCAATGAGGTACTTGAGCTACGACGACAAGTGGTAGAATTAAAGATCAAGTTGTTACAGTATGAACGACCCCCTTCTCCACCTGATCAACCACTAGAAGAAGAAGCAGTAATCATTCCAGTGGAGGAAACATTTGAAGACAACTATGAGCCTCAACCCCTTCCAGGAGGCAGAATCACGGAGGAAGGACAAGACACTTATGAAGAGCCCCCTTCGGCATGGATGAAACAGGTAGAAGAAATGGGGACAACTCAGGAGGAACGTATCTCCACTCAGATGCCGGCAATGAGGACTATTGAAGAAACCATACTTCAATCAGAGTATTTCAAACACCTGGCCCCTAGAAGACTGATAACTAGTTCTAAATTACAATATAAACCTTATTTTGTATTATTGGCCGACTACAACGCAGAAATCAAAAGAGTCACTAACAGGTACCCCACATTCGCAACACAATTCGAACCAGAGGATATTCCAGAGGTAGCCAAAAAAGGGGCCATATTCCAACCTATCTGGAGGTAAAAGTTACTCAAAACCTATCCGGAAATGCTTAGAACATGGGACCACGCTCCCATGCATTTGAAGTATAACCCTTGCTTCGGACCAGTACAAAGGAGACGATCATGGAAAGCATTTGCTATAAAGGTTCGGAACAACGCAAATTGCAAACAATGGCTGAATTACCCCTCGATCGCACCACCAACAGGCACACCTACAGTAGCATATATGATAGCTACCATCAGACATTGGATGCCACGCCTCCACCCCATGCCAGATGTCGCTGCACAGATGATGCTCAAAATTTTGGACATGATGCAAGTGGTGCTAAAGACTTTTCGAAATGTATGTAATATCCAGCCGCCAATTCCGGGCTTCATCAACGATAACTATGACCTACTTTATGATATGAGCACAACCCCGAGCATACGAGTCGCTTATGCATGGCACGTAAGAATCAGGTATCTCCCTGCTTGCTACAAGCAAACGTTTGATGACATGTTCACCACGGGGTTCTGGGAAGCACACTCAGAAGTGTTCGCACCCCGCCCAACCCACCTACTACAACTATTCACATGTGAACAAACAATGCACTCAGAGCTCTACACCACGCCACAACCTGACATGCCTAGAGCAGTAAATTGGGATGCCCTGCAAAGAGATTTGGTCCGGGGACTACGGATTAAAGAACAAGAATTGGCAACCGACATATTACAACAGTACATTGATCAAACCGTGGAGCAGAGGTCTGTCAGAGATGAAAGACGCTAGGGGGGGGAGAGTGTTGGCATCATATGGGGAGAAGCAAGTATGGCATACATGCAGATCTAGCACTAAGGCAACCCATTAAATTTTTCCAAACCTTACATCATTTTAAAAGTGATTCTCATCACTAAAAACCCTTGTAAATATCGTTTCACCTTTTTGTAGCTCCATTTTGTACAAGCCGAGGAGTCCTCGAGCTTGAGGAGCCTTAGAAGTAGTTGCCTGCCAATTTTCATATTCTTTAGATCTCGTTTGAGCCCTCGAATAAGCCCTGGAACCTAATTTTTAATTAGGTCGGTGGACAGGGCCAAAGCGAGTCAAAAACTATAAATAGAGCTAGAGAGCTCATTTTTGGGGGCTAGCTTCTTGTAGTTTTGAGCTTGTATGAGAACTTGGTTATAATAGAAGTGATTCCATTGTCTTACTCTCTTTGTTCTTGCCGTGTGTGCGCGCGTGTGTATGTGTGTGCATGTTTGTGTGCTTCTCACTCACACATTTGTGCCTTCACTTGCTCGAGGTCTTCATACCATCCTCATGTCTTCCCGGATTGACATTAAAGGAGGTGCTACTCATCACTGAGCTACAACCCTGATGAAGAAAAATGATTGTATCTTAAAAAGTTGAACATAACTACCCTGTCATGCTTTGTTAGATCTATAACAGACTTCGAGGCGCTTGTACTGGCAAACCAAAACCTGTATATATGTTTGGCATAAAAAGACAAAATTGTCTGCATAGGTGCTATGATAGTGCGTTTAGAGGCTGAAACGAACCCAAATCACAATATCGATGCCATAGAGTGAAGTGGGTTTGAACTCCTAATTTCCTTGAGTATGCTCACCAATTTTCATGCAATTCTAAGACTGTGATGGAAGCATTGTCCACAACACCCTAGATGAAGCGACGATCTGCTCTGATACCAATTGTTGGAGTTTGAGGTATGTGGGAGCACGTGAACAACACAAGGAAGAAGAAGAACCTTGAAGCACAACACACAATATTGAATGTGTTACCAAGAGAATGTACAAAGATAAGTAACTCATTAGGGTCATAGGCGTATATACAAGCCGGGAAAAAAAGACCTCCTAAAGAAGGAAAAAAGTGCCCCTGACGATCCCAGTGTGTTCACACATATCACTACCAAAATATATCAACAAATGGGTGGGAAAATAATGAAGCAGAACGGTGGAAGGGTAGGAAAATGGGCAAAATGAGTCCGAAAAGAGTATAAAAATGATGGATAAAGAGTCTGCTCTCAATGAGAAGAAGGCTACACTATCAACACTCAAGCACCACCACCACCATCAGAATCTCCAAAATCACCACCAAAAGAATTGCCAAGAGCTCCATCTAGCACTTTGATATCATGTAGAGAGGACACGCATGGAAGAAAAATGAAAAAAAGAGTGTACTCACAAAATGAAAGAGTGTGAGGCTCAAAAGTGAGTAGAATATGAAATGGGAAAACTCACATGGATTAGAGTGAGCTTGCCAAGAGCATGGAGTAGGATCCTCAAGCTTCTAACCAGGTACAAATGGGAGAAGAGGCCATCCTTCTATAGAGTTGAAGGGGGTTCTCCAAAGTACATCAAATAGGAGAATGACTACACAAGTAGAAGCAAATGGAAAAGTACCCAAATTGAAAAGAGATACAATATAAAATGGAAATGGTGTGTGTCCTAAATGAAAATTGAAGATGCACTCATGTGGATAGAAATGGAAATGATGTATGATAAATCATGTTATCAACATGTATCACTTGGATACATACAAGAGGGCTACCTCGAATGCCTTGATTGCTCATACTTCCTCCATGGCTGAAATGGAGCTTTGGCATGCTCTTTTTGGTCACCTGAACTTCAATAGTTTGCTTTACTTGCAAAATAAGGACATGTTATTAGTTTTCCAACACTTGACCGTGGAAAAGCATGCATGTGAAGGTTGCATTCTTGGAAAAATGCATTGTGCTTGTTTTCCAAAAGATAGTCATACACACTACAACAAAATTGTAGCTTGTTCATAATGATGTGTGGTCTTGTCAAGACTCCATCTTTTGGGAAACATGTATATTTTGTTACCTTCATTGATGATGATACTTTCCATGCATGGTGTGTATCCTATGAAAGCAAAAATGAGTTATTTTCTTTCTTCAAATGATTTTTATCTATGGCTGAAATTTTTTCCTGAAATGAGCTTTTGACTCTACACATGAATCATGGCAGTGAATACACGTCACATGATTTTAATGCTTTTCTTCATGAAAGAGGAATTTCAAACCAATGTATGGTGCCATGTACACCTAAGAAAAATGGTGTTGCAGAGCATAAAAATAGGACATTCCTTGAAATGGCAGGATGTATGGTTAAAGAAAAGCACCTTCCTAACAAGTTTTGGATGGAAATATTCATGTATGCAAACTACATGTTGAATCGCTTCCTTGCAAAGGCATTGAGACTATTAAGCCTTATGAGGCTTGGAAATGGACATAAACATATGGTTAGTCATATGTGCGTGTTTGGTTGTTTGGCATATGCTCTTGTGTCATCACAACAACATCACAAACTTGATGACAAGGCAAAGAAATGTATATTTGTTGATTATACTTCTTAAATTAAGGGATATTATCTGTACCATCCATTGATGAGCATAACTATTGTGAGTGGAGATGTGGTATTTGCTGAAAAATCAGTTCTCCCTCTAGTTGAATGCGAAAAACAACCAATAGTCAGCTCACAAGATGTTTGATACACTCATGCCTTTATTCCAAAATGGCAAGCTTTACTATGGCCATGTAGACCACCAAAGTGAGGTTCAAAGGGCTAAAAATTCTACCAAAATATATCTAAAAATGCAAAGAATTTTCAATCAAACGTGGCTGAAATTTCCAACCGAACATGATTGGAACTGACAGAAATTTCAAGCCACATATGACTAAACGTTTGCATCAAAATATGATTGAAAATGAGCATGAACTTCAGCCCACATGTGATATACATGTTGATGATGTATTACATAATGAACACATAACTATCAAGAGTGCATAAACTATGCCAAAGTGGCTAAAACAAACTTTGTAGGATAGCAAATTGAATGCACCTTTACTTGGTAGAACAAGATCAAGCTCTCAACATGCATTAATTAATTTTGTGGATTATTCTCTTATTGCAACAACATGTAATGAAGAGGCACTTACTTTTGAAGATGCATATGATTATCCACATTAGATTAGTGATATGCAATCAGAAATGGTTTCCATACATAGGGATGATACTTGGGAGTTATGTGAATGCCAAAGGAAAAAAAATACCATTGGTACAAAGTGGGTTTATAATATTGAGAGAAAGTCAAATGGTAGCATTGATAACTACAAAGCCAGATTGATTGCCAAAGGATATGCACAACAATGTGGCATTGATTATCAAGAAACGTTTGCATCTACTTCATGCATGATTACCATTTGTATTATAGTTGCATTGGCTTCCCAACGAGGTTGGAAAGTACATCAATTGGACATAAAAATAGCTTCCTTCAATGGTGATTTGAAAGAAGAGGTTTACATGGAGAAATCTCTTGGATTTTCCATGAAAGGGCAAGAGCATATGATTTGTCACTTGCAGAAAGCGGTGTATGGTATCAAGCAAGCTCCACATGCATGGTAAGACAAAACCCATAAGTTCTTGATTCCTCTTGGCCTCACATATAGTCCCATTGAAAGCACAATCTATGTATGCAAAGATGAGGCTGATCTTATGTGCTTGTTCTTTACATTGGTGACATACTCTTGAATGGGGTCATGTGATGCAAAGCTTGGCATCCTTACCGCTAATTTGCAGCATACTTTTGATGTGACTCATCTTGGTCTTTTGGGCTACTACCTTGGCATCCAATTTGCATCCATTGAGGGGGAATTGTTATGCAATAAGCAAAGTATATTGAAAAACTACTTTAGCATTTTGACTTTGAGGATTGTAAGCCAATTTCCACACCAATGGAGACAAGATTTAGGTTCTCAATTAAGGATTCCAATGATGTATTTGACACTTCTCTTTATTAGCAAGTTGTGGGATGTCACAAGGCCAGATGTACAATATTCAATTTATCAGTTGAGTCGATTCATGCATAGCCCTGGCACTAAGCATTGGCAAGTAATGAAAAAAGTGTTTAGATATTTCAATGGTGTTGACATATTTCAATAGTGATGTGTGTGAACACACTTAACACTACCGGGGTACTTTTTTCTCTCTTTAGAAGGCTTTTTTTCCCTCGGCTTGTATATATGCCTATAACCCTAACAGGTCACCTACCTTTGTACATTCACTTGGTAATACATTTAGTATTGTGTGTTGTACTCCAAGCTTCTTCTTCTTCCTTGTGTTGTTCATGTGCTTTTGTAGACCTCAAACTCAAACAATTGGTATCAGAGCAGGTCGCCGCTTCATCTAGAGCATCATCAACACCCCTCTAGTCACAGTCTTACAATCACAAAAAAATATTGAGCATACTCTCAGCTTGTTTTTGCCTCTGAACACTTTATGATAGTGCCTGTGGAGGAAATTATTATTTTTTGTGTGCCAAACATATATACAAGTTTCAGTTTGCTAGTACAAGCACCTCGAAGTCTGCTACAAGTTTATCAAAGCTAGATAGGTTAGTTCAACTTTTTGAGATACAATCATTTCTCTGCAATGATGTATTCCATATGTTGGCTGTTGAGGAAAAGTTGGATGGTACCAATTACCCATTATGGGCATATCTGATGCATCATGTATTAGTTGCAAAAGGAATGTGGAATATTATGTAGGATGTTGAAAAATGATCTACTACACCTGTAAATTAAGGTGATGTAGATGGCGTTGAAGATGATGATCTTCAAATTCCTATTCATGTTGTAGTTTGTGATGCAGTTCATGTTGCACCTACTGTAAAGAAACTTCATTGGGATGGTAGAGATGCTCAGGCACATTCATTGATAGCTTTGCCTCTCAAACGTGCCATTATCCCTCGTATTCTTGCTAAACAACAAAAGATTCTTGGGATACATTTACGACTTTGTAACATGCAAGAAATGAGGCTCTTGTTGCTTACATCCAAAAATATTTGGAGAGTGAGCATGTGAATGAAGGAGATTTTATGAAAAGTTTTTTGAAAAAGATCAAAGATTTGAAGGAGCAATTGATTTTTGCAAATGAAATCTTACCAGATATTTCACTTGTGCAGACTGTTCTTAATGGTCTTCCATAATCATATTGGAGTTTTGCTTCTACTCTTCAGTTATGATGGAAGGAAATCCAAATGCCTTAACATTTGAGGAGTTAGTCTCTATTTTGTTGCATGCACACTAGTTCAAATAAACATGTCCACATGCATGTTGCAAATCAAGATTTCTTAGCTAATCAAAAGGGCAAGGGTAAATGTACTTCATCTATTAGTAAGCCAAAATCTACTAATTTTGCACGGTCAAAAAAGGAAGACAAAGACAAAAATAAATCAAAAAAGCAAATATTATTTTGCAAATACTATAAAAGAAAATGATCATGTCAAGTTGTCCAAAACTGGTTGCAAAAGAGGCAAAGAAAAAAGAGGTTAAAATGGTTGTTGTAGAGGCCTCTACACACAAAATAGATTCTGCTAATCTTTGCAAAATGAAGAATGCGAATTTACTGCTATTTGCAGTTATGACCCATCTTCTCATGAACAATGTATGTTTGCAGTAGACTCAAATGTTTGGTACTTTGATAATGGGAAAACCAAACAAATTACCTCGCAACGCAATTTCTTCAGTTCACTTGAGCCTATCCCTACAGGAAATATTGTCACATGTGCCAAAAGCTCCTCTTATCTAGTCATGGGAGTTGGTGAGATAATTCTGACTACTATTGATGGTAGTTCTTTTACATTGTTAGATGCTTTGTTTGTGCCAAGGATCAAGGAAAATCTAATTTTAGTTTTGGCATTAGCCAAGATCAGCATGATGACAAATGTACAATTCATGATATGTCAAAAGGTGACATTATTATTGCTTTTGGGATTTTATGTTGTGGGCTATATGAGCTCATAGACTATGCAAAAGCTTTCAATGATTCAACATGTGTAGTTCAAGATTCTCTGGCTATACATATGCAAAGCTTTGGTATGCATGCTTTGGTCATCTGAATTTTTCTAGTTTGCTACACCTGCAGAAATCTAAAATGGTATCCTCTCTACCCAAACTTGAGGCACCTTGTAAACACGTCTATGAAGGCTATATTTTGGGAAAAATGCAAGGTTCCCCCTTCCCAATAGATGGTTTAGTTTGAGCTACTCAAAAATTGCAGCTTTTTTCATAGTGATGTATGTTGTCCTAATGTAGACACCTTCTTTTGGGAACTACCTTTACTTCATGAATTTTATTGATGATTTTTCTAGGTATGTATTGGTGTATCCATTTAAAGCAAAGTCAAAAGTGTTTATGTGCTTCAAAAAATGTAGTTATGGCTAAAAATCTGTAAGCATGTAAAATGGGCACCCTCCATTATGATCGAGGGGGGAAACATGTCTTCTGATTTTAATGCATTTCTAGCTGAGCATGGGATAAAACTTCAGTTTAAAGTGTCATATGCACCTCAAAAAAATGGTGTTGCTGAAAGAAAGAACATTTCTCTCATGGAGATGGT
Organism: Ceratopteris richardii; assembly: GCA_020310875.1. Lineage (NCBI taxonomy): Eukaryota > Viridiplantae > Streptophyta > Polypodiopsida > Polypodiales > Pteridaceae > Ceratopteris > Ceratopteris richardii. The sequence continues at coordinate 160,067,546 of CM035418.1, read as the reverse complement.
GAGGTGTATGGTCAAAAGTCAGGCTTTACCACATAGTTTTTGGCTTGAGGTTGTTATGTGTGCAACATATGTACTTGACAGGTGTCCCACCAAAGCATTGCAATCTATCACTCCATATGAGGCTTAGCATGTTCACAAGCCATCTCTTTCTCATCTACATGTCTTTGATTGTTTGGCATATGCATTAGCGTCTGGACAACAATGCAAAAAATTGGATGATAAAGCAGTGAAATGTATTTTTATTGGGTGCAGTGAAAGCAAAGGCTATCATGTGTATCATTCCCAAACTAAATGTATTTTGGTTTTTTGTGATGTTTTTGTGGAAGATGCGAATCACCATTACTTTCATGTACTAAGGATAAATCAATTAGCTCCAAAGATATGTATGAAACTTTGGTGCTTCTTTTTATGGGTGGACATTTAAGTGATAGTCCAACTTAGGCAATTTCTAAACCTTTGTAGGTTTCACATGATGATGCAAATCATTCCATTTCTGATGCGGATTTACATGATGCACTTGTTGATGAAAGGCTTGATATAGAGGAGGCAAAAACTATGCCTAAATGGTTGGTGCAGACTTTGTGAGATAGAAAATTAGATGCTCCTTTTTCATATCATACTCATCTAAGCTCTCATAGTGCTTCTTTTGCGTCAGATTGCTATTCTATGGTTGCCTCTAGTCTGTGTGAGGAGAATGAGCTTGTTTCTTTTGATGAAGCACAAAATTCAAAAAATTGTGGCTCTTACACAATCAAAATATGATGCTATTATGAACAATGATACCTGGTCTTTATGTCATTTGTCTCTTGGCAACAAGGCCATTGGCACTAAATGGGTATACTCGAACATAAACTTGATGGAACAGTTGACAAGTATAAGGCTAGGCTTGTTACAAAAGGTTATGCTCAAGAAAGAGGCATTGATTTTGATGAGACCTTTTGCAACCACATGTTGAATGACTACCATTTGTAACATCTATGCACTAGCAGGCCATCATGGTTGGAATGCACATCATTTGGCATTTAAAAATCCATTTCTAAATGGTGACTTACATGAAGAACTATATGTTTTTTAGCCATGTGATTTTGTGCAAAAGGGCATGAAAACAAAGTGTGCAAGTTGAAAAAGGCATTATATGGTTTGAAGCAATCACTACATGCTTGGTATCAAAAGATACATGCCTACTTGATTACACATGGTTTTTAGAACAATCTAACTAAGAGCACCTTACATGTTGATCATGCAAATGATGTGCTTCTGGTCATTGTTGTCTACGTTGATGACAAGTTGCTTATTGGTCCTCATGAGAAGCATATTGCTGATTTTAAGTATGATTTTCATGCCTCATTTGAGATGTCAGATTGGGGGCTTTTGCATCATTATTTGGGCATTCACTTTATGCAATTTGATCGTGGAATATTTATGTGTCAAACAAAATATATTAACACATTATTGCAACATTTTGGCCTTGAAGATTGCACACCTATTGCCACTCCTATGGAAACAGGTTTAAGATTGCATCTTCATGATTGTAAATATGCATTTGATGTTGTTCTTTATCATCAAGATGTTGGATGACTCATTTACTAATGCATAACTTGGCCTAAAATTCAATTTTCTTCTCTCATATGAGTAAGTTTATGCATTGCCTAGGTGTCGAGCATTGGTAGGCAGTTAAGCGCATCTTTTGCTACTTGAGTGGTACCTAGCTACTTGGATTGTTTTATCCCAAGGGGGATCACTACTGCCAGATTTACACGTTTTTTCTGACTCTGATTAGGTTGGTTGCTATGACACTCATGTGTCCACTAGTTGTTTTTGCTTCATGCTTGGTAGCTCATGCATATCTTGGTTGAGCAAGAAGTAGACTATTGTGCCCACTTCTAGTTGTGAGGTTGAGTATAGGGAAACTTTCACAGTCATTGTTGAGTATGTGTGTGTGGCTCATATGCCTTTTGGCTGATTTGGGTGTTGGTCAATCTTATGCAACCACCATCTTCATTGCAAGTCAGAGCGCATTGGCAGTTATGAGGGACCCTATGTTCCATGCTCACACAAATCACATTGATGTGCATTATTATGTCAAAGAGAGGTTCTTTGCTAGAGAGATTAGTTTGGAATATCCACCCACACAAGATAACATTGCAGATCTTTTCACAAAGGCTCTACCTAAGGAGAAGTTTGAAGCTTTCCACAAAGGTTTGGGCTTACTTCCTTTTGTGGATTGATCATTTTCCACATAGCTTGGCACTTCCGTATACATCAATGCTAGCGCCTTGTTCATTGCATCAATTTTGGAGTTTGAGGTCTACAAAAGCATGCAAATAACACAAGGAAGAAAAAGAAGCTTGGCACACAACACACAATACTAAATGTATTACCACTAGAATGTACAAAGATAAAATAGCCCATTAGGGTAATAGGCGTATATACAAGTTGGGGGAAAACAAACCTCCTAAAGAGGGAAAAAAGTGCCTCGGAAGTCCTCGTATGTTCACACACATCACTAACTAAATATATCAACAAATCCTCCTTGGGAGTGATGCAATGAACAAGCAGTTGGCACTCATGTATAAGGAAGTGCCAAGCTATGTGGAATCATTCCACAAAAGGAAGTAAACCCAAAGCTTTGTGGAAAGCTTCAAACTTCTCCCTAGGCAGAGCCTTTGTGAAAAGGTCTCCAATGTTCTCTTATGTGGGCACATATGCCAAACTAAAGGCTCTCTAGCAGAGAACCTCTCCCTAACATAATGATAGTGCATCTCAATGTGCTTAATGCAAGCATGGAACATAGGGTTCCTCACAACTACCAATGCACTCTGACTATCAGTGAAGATGGTGGTGGAAGAAGACTCACCAACACCCAAATCAGCCATAAGGCGTCTGAGCCACACACACTCAATAATCATTGTGAAAGTTGCCTATACTCAACCTCACAACTGGAAGTGGCCACAATATGCTGCTTCTTGCTCAACCAAGATATACATGAACTACCAAGCATGAAGCAAAAGCCACTAGTGGACACATGAGAATCATAGCAACCAACCCAATCAGAGTCAAAAAAGACATGTAAATCTAGCGGCAGTGATCCCCCCTTGGGATAAAACAATCCAAGTAGCGGGTACCACTCAAGAACCAAAAGATGCGCTTAATTGCCTACCAATGCTTGGCACCTAGGCAATGCATAAACCTACTCATTTGTGAGACAACAAATTGAATATCTAGTTGAGTAATGCATAAGTGAATCAAGCATCCAATAGCCTACTGATAGAGGACAACATCAAATGCATCTCCAACATCATGAAGACTCAATCCTAAACATGTCTCCATAGGAGTGGCAATAGGCTTGCACTCTTCAAGGCCAAAACACTCCAATAATGTGTCAATATATTTTGTTTGACACAAAGCAATTCTACCATCAGCTTGCATAAACTAAATGCCCAAATAATGATGGAAATGCCCCAAATCTCACATCTCCAATGAGGCATGCAGATTGTGCAGAATGAGTTCTCCTATGCGCAACGGAAGTGTGTAGTGAGCCCTTGTATGTCAAGCACTTGGACAAACATTTTCACCTTAGATAGCTTGCTGCTCTCAATAAAAAATTCAAATGGACTTGAGAATTTAGTCAATCAAAGTAGACAAAGAGAGATTTCTAACAAGCTATAAATGACTTAATTTGGACAAGTTTTGATTAGTAAACACAACTATCAAACATGAACTACCTATCCACACAGATATGCTAAAGAACTGAGCTTCACTCTTGGACAGATAACTCTCTGAATATATATTCTTTGAGAAAGATATTTGGTACAAAGAAAGTAGACACAAATATCTTTCCAACAAGATAAAAAACAAGTAATTTGGATGAGTTTTGATCAGGAAACTCAACTCACCAAGATAGACCACCTGCACACATAAGTACACTGTAAAACTACACTTTACTATCTAACAAATATCTCACGGAATATAAATGATCTCAATGAGACATTTGGGACAGTATATGCCAAGAGCTTTCCAACAAGACAAAAATCATGCAATTTGGATATGTTTTGGTCGGGAAACTTAACTGACCAAAATAGACTGCCTATCTACATAGGTATACTGAAAAACTAGACTTCACTCTTTCACTGATATCTCAAAAATTACATAAGCTTTAAAAGAGATATTTTATATGCAGAAAGTACACAACATAAGCTTTCCAATGAATGTTTAAACGCACAAAATGGTTAGATATGCACTGAGATAAGAGCTCTGCAACAGAGCTATGTACAAACTGACGTGCGGCTGGAAGGAGTCTAAGGGAAGCCAAAATGACAAAATGGTCAGATCTGACTACTGAGAGCTCTTGCCTCTTTCACTCCTTGTTTTGAATGTGCTCCCACTTCACTTTTATAACCAATGAGCATGTGAAGAAGTTTGTGCCTTCTTCTTAACTCACCACTTTCTCCACTACATGCTACTAACTACAAGGCAATATATTATATCTCTTACTCATCATGAATTTTGACTAGACTTTTTCTTTTACTATTTTTTCCTTTTTGCCTCCACTTTTTCTTTATCTTTATATTTGGTAAATTTATCCAAGCATGGCTCATATGAAAATGAGCTTGTACATTTATCTTCAACACTCCCCCTCAAGCTCATTTGGGAGTTATCTTCATCCATGTCCTTCAAATTTATCGCATCCTTGAAACCTTTGAGTTTAGAAGCATCCAAGAACTTTGTAAACATATCTGAAACCTGCTCTTTGGTTCTGATGAACTTTACCTCCACATCTTTGCTCAGCACCTTCTCCCTTACATAGTGGTAGTGGACCTCTATGTGCTTGCTCCTTGCATGAAACATAGGATTGCTTGCCAAGTAAATACTTGACATGTTATCACCGTATATAGGGATGGTTCCAACTTGCACTCCAAGATCAGCCAAAAGCTTTTTAATCCACATTGCTTCACATGTGGCAAAAGCTAATCCTCTATATTCAACCTCCATAGATGAAAGTGCAACAGTAGGTTGTTTCTTTGAGCTCCATGTGATAGGTTTGCTTCCTATCATGAACACATAAGCTTAGGTTGATCTTCTATCTTCCTTTGAACCTACCCAATCAGCATCACTAAAGCCTTTGACCTGCAGTTCTTCATCAAACTTGTAAAACAAAGCATGATTAACTGTATGCTTTATGTATCTCAACACTCTCTTGGCTGAATTTAAGTGTTCACTTGTCGGGGCTTGCATAAACTGAAAAAGTACACCAACAACATAAGACAAATCAGGTCTTGTAATGTTTGCATAGATCAATGATCCTACAATGCTTCTGTATGTCGTTACATCTTCCAATGGTTCTCCATCATTTGAACAAATCTTTGTATTTGTGTCCATGGGTTGAGTGAGTGGTTTGCATTCACTCATTCCAAATCTGAAAAGAACATCCAACTAGTACTTCCTTTGCATCAAGTAGATGCCACTCTTTCCATAAACAACTTCAATTCCTAAAAAATATTTTAGCTCTCCAAGATCTGAAATTTTAAACTCCTTACCAAGCTTCCTTTTGATATCTTTAATCCCTGTGACATTATTTCCTGTTATGATGAGGTCATCAACGTATATGCAAATATATACCTCTCTAGTTTCTTCCTTCTTCATGTACAACGAAGGATCTGCACTACTTGGGTTGTATCCACACTTAGTTAGATACTCTATCAATCTCTGATTCCATGCTCTTGGTGCTTGCTTCAAGCCATAAAGTGCCTTCTTCAACCTGCAAACAAAATTTGGATGGTTTGCATATTCAAATCCAACCGGTTGACTCATGTATACCTCTTCTTGTAGTTCTCCATTGAGAAAGGCATTTTTGATGTCGAGTTGATATTATGGCCATCTCCTTGAAGCACCAATTGCTATTAAGGTTCTGATAGTTCCCATCTTTGCAACGGGGTTGAAAACTTCATCATAATCTATGCCTTGTGTTTGTTTAAATCCTTTGGCAACTAATCTAGCTTTATATCTAGCTAGTGAACCATCAGCATTCCTCTTTACTTTAAACACCCATTTGTTTCGAACAATCTTCATACCTTCTTTCTTTGGCACTAGCTCCCATGTGTGATTATCTTTGAGAGCTTTGATCTCCTCTTTCATAGCTTGCTTCCATTCCTTTTGTGTGCAAGCTTCTTCATATGTCTCAGGCTCTTTGTCTTTGATAACTTGCATCATGTATGCAAAATGTGTCGCCATAAAACTATCATAACTCAACCTTTGAGTTGGATACATTTTCCTTGAAGATCTTCTTTCATTGCCTTTAGAAAGTTGCTTCTTTAACCTATTCAACTTTACCATCGGAGTGATTACCTCTTCATATTCTTCTTCACTTGCATCTACCTCACTGTTTGGAGTAGCACTTGCTTCTTCGGCTCTACTATGAGCTGAATTTGGAGACAAAGAATGACTCCCCCTCCATTTTGAACATTCTTCATTTGATGTAGATGCCTCTGGACCTGAAGCCTTCGTGCTTGATTGTTGAACTTCTCTTTGATTTGTTCCTGCATAATCATCACAATCTTCTTCAAGAACTTTTTCCTTTCCTTTATCTTCATACCATGGTCTTAATTCATCAAAGACCACATCTCGCGAGACTCTTAATTCCTTTGTTCTAGGGTTGTAACACTTGTATCCTTTTTGCTCCGTTGAGTAGCCGATGAAAATGCATTTTTTTGACCTTGGTTCCATGTTTGTTCTAACTTCTTGTGGAATGTGAACAAAGCAAACACATCCAAACACTTTGAGGTGTGTAAGATCAGGTTTCTTACCGAAATATACTTCTTCAGGAGTCAAGTGATGTATTCCCGATGTTGTGCACCTATTCATCAAGTAAATGGCAGTTGTGGTAGCTTCAGCCCAATAGTACAATGGTACCTTCATCTTGTTGAGCATGCATCTTGCAATTTCAACAATTTGCCTATTTTTCCTCTCAGCTACTCCATTTTGTTGTGGTGTATACCTACAAGTGAATTGCCTTTTGATCCCATTCTCTTGTAGAAAATCTGAAAATTCTTTGGAGAAGTATTCTCCTCCACCATCGGACCTTAAGGTTTTGATAGACCTTCTTGTTTCCTTTTCAACTTCAACTTTGAATCTTTTGAATATAGAAAACACCTCTGATTTTGGCTTCATACAAAACAGCCACACCTTTCTTGAGTGATCATCAATGAAGGTGACAAAAAATATATTACCAGCCATTGATGCCTCTTGGGTTGGTCCCCATACATCGGTATGTATCAAGTCCAAGACATTTGGAGCCACATAATTGCTCCTCTTGAATGGCTGCCTCGTTTGCTTTCCTAGTTGAGAAGCTTCACATAACTCATGTAGTCCAATGCTATTAAATTTTGGAAGACCTCTTACCACTTCATGTTTGCTCGTGTCCTTCAACTTTGGAATGTTGATGTGTCCTATTCTTTTGTGCCATAAGTCCAGCTCTGAAATCTTCTTGTTCCCACATTGAATGTACATGACCTTTCCATGTGGATGTTGGACATCCAAAGTGAACATCCTTCCTTCTCTTCTACCTCGAGCAATGACCTTGAAGCCTTATTTTGGATTCTTTATGAAGCACCCATTCTCATTGAATATGAAATGATAACCCTTCTCTACCATTTGTCCTACTGAAATCAAGTTCTTTGAAATTGTAGGAACATGAAGAACATTAGATAGTACCTTTGCTCTGCTTGTATCTCCAAGCCTTATATCTCCAATGTGTTCAATCATGTGTTGAGTATCATCACCTGTTTCAACACATCCTTTTCCATTTGGTACCTGTAGATTAGTGAACAAACTTTCTTGGCATGACAAATGGTTACTACAACCTGAATCAATATACCATTTTTTGTCATCTTCACAAGAGCTTCTATACTCATGTCTCATTGCAAGTAGTGTGTCCTTGCTTCCTTCACTTGAGGTGCTTGCATAGTTGCTTTGGTTCCTTTGATTGCCTCCATTTGGTCTTCCATTCTTCAGCCAACAATCACTAGCATAGTGTCCTAGTTTACCACAATGATAGCATGTTATACCTTTAGGAGAATTGTAGGAGCTTCGGCCTCTTCCTCTACTTCTAGCTCGACCTCTTCCTTGTGTGTTGGCATTTATGCATCCTTGTTGTCTTCTGAATTGTTTTGATTGTAGTTGGAGTGGTTGTGACCTCTTCCTTTTCCTCTTGAGCCTCCTCTTGAGTTTCTTCCTTTACCTCGACCTGCATATAACATTTGGTTGTGGCTGTCCTTTCCTTTGGGACCACCGAAGCTAAGCTCTTCTGTGACAAGATGAGGGATTAGTTGTTCAAAACCTGGATATACATCTTTCAAGTTAATGGAAGCTATAAAAGGCTTCCATCTTTCATCTTCTCTCAAGCCATTGAGAGTATAACACACAAGATCTTCGTCTTCAACCGTTGTGCCAATAGAAGCTAAAGCATCGCTTAGCTCCTTAATCTTCAACGTATATTCAGCTATGGATTGACTCGAACTTTTCTTGATTGTGTTCAACTCATTCTTGAGTTGAAGTTTGCTAGCTTTGGTATTTGTTGAATACATCCTTTCAAGAGCTTCCCAAGCATCCTTAGCTTTCTCTAGATGTTGAATATGACCTACCATGGCATTAGTAATGACTTGCGAAATGAGGAACATGACTCTCCTATTCCTCTCTTCCCATTCTTTTGCTTGCCTCCTTTGGACTTCGGTGGCCATAGCTTGATTGATTTGAGGTTGAGCATCATCGCCGCTCACAATACCCCATAAGCCTTTGCCCATTAGGTAGTTGGTCATTCTAAACTTCCACACGGGATAGTTATCCTTGTCCAACTTCTCTACTTGTTGACCCAAGTCAGCCATTGAAGAGTATCTTTACCTCGAATAGTTATAGTCCTTTGCTCTTGCGTTTGTGAAGCTCCCTCTTGTTTTGTAGCTCCTCTTTTGCTTTGCTTCAACTCCAGCTCTGATGATGAAGCTTCAGCACCAAGTTCGCTCTGATACCAACTGTGGAGAACGAGTTCTCCTATGCGCAACAGAAGTGTGTAGTGAGCCCTTGTATGTCCAACACTTGGACAAACATTTGCACCTTAGATAGCTTGCTGCTCTCAATACAAAACTCAAATGGACTTGAGAATTTAGTCAATCAAAATAAACAAAGAGATCTTTCTAACAAGCTATAAATGACTTAATTTGGACAAGTTTTGATTAGGAAACACAACTATCAAAGATGAACTACCTGTCCACACAGATATGCTAAAGAACTGAGCTTCACTCTCGGATAGATAACTCTCTGAATATATATCCTTTGAGAAAGATATTTGGTACAGAGAAAATAGACACAAATATCTATCCAACAAGATAGAAAACAAGTAATTTGGATGAGTTTTGATGAGGAAACTCAACTCACCAAGATAGACCACCTGCACACATAAGTACACTATAAAACTAAACTTTACTATCTAACAGATATCTCATAGAATATAAATGATCTTGATGAGATATTTGGGACAGTGAAAGAAGATGCCAAGATCTTTCCAACAACACAAAAATCATGCAATTTGGATATGTTTTGGTTGGGAAAATTAACCGACCAAAATAGACTACCTATCTACACAATACTAAAAAACTGGACTTCACTCTTTAACTGATATCTCACAAAGTACATAAGCTTTCAAAGAGATATTTGATATGCAAAAATTACACAAGATAAGCTTTCCAATGAATGTTTAAACGCACAAAATGGTTACATATGCACTGAGATATGAGCTCTACAATAGAGCTATGTAAAAACTGACGTGCGGTTGGGAGGAGTCTAAGGGAAGCCAAAATGACAAAATGGCCAGATCCAACTACTGGGAGCTCTTGCCTCTTTCTCTCCTTGTTTTGAATGTGCTCCCACTTCACTTTTATAACCAATGAGCATGTGAAGAAGTTTATGCCTCCTTCTTAACTCACCACTTTCTCCACTACATGCTACTAACTACAAGGCAAGATATTATATCTCTTACTCATCATGAATTTTGACTAGACTTTTTCTTTTATTATTTTTTCCTTTTTTCCTCCACTTTTTCTTTATCTTTATATTTGGTAAATTTATCCAAGCATGGCTCATATGAAAATGAGCTTGTACATTTATCTTCAACACAGATCAGCCTTAAAATCAGAAATATGCTTCTTATGAGGACTAGTGAGCAGCATGTCATCAATGTACACGACAATGATCAGAAGCACGTCATTTGCATGCTTAACATATAAGGTGCTTTCAGTTGGATTGCTCTCAAAACCATGTGCAATCAGATAGGCATGTATCTTTTCATACGAAGCATGTGGTCCTTGCTTCAAAGCATATAATGCCTTTTTCAACCTGCACACTTGGTTTTTATGCCCTTTCTACACAAAGCCACGAGGACGAAAAACATACACTTCTTCATGCAAGTCACCATTCAAAAATGCAGTTTTAATGTCCAAATGATGTACATTCCAACCATGATGCCAAGAGGCAAGACACATTAAGAATAGATACCATTTATCATGAAAACATCATATTCTAATTGCATACCAACCATCCAATTTTCAAAATTTTGTGCTTCATCAAATGAAACAGGCTCATTCTAATCACAGAGACTAGAGGCAGCCATAACATAGCAATCTAATGCAAAAGAAGCACTATGAGAGCCATAACGAGTATAATATGACATAGGTGCATCTAATTTGCCGTTGCGTAAAGTTTGCACTAGCCATTTTGGCATAGTTTTTCCCTCCTGAATATTAGCTCTCTCATCAACAAGTGCATCATGTAAATCTGCATCAGAAATGGAATGATTTGAATCATCACATAAAACCTGTAATGGCTGAGAATTTACCTAATTAGTACTAGCAATATATTGTCCACCTATAGAAAGAGGCAACAAAGTATCATACATATCTTTGGAGCTAACAAATGTCTCCTTAGTACATGAAAGTAATGGATGAATAGTATCTTCCACAAAAACAACATGACGACTAACCAAAATGCATTTACTCTATGGATGATACAGAAGATAACCTTTGCTTTCAGAACTGTGCCCAACAAAAATACATTTCATTGCTTTATCATCCAATTTTCTACATTGTTGTTCACGCACTAATGCATATGCCAGACAACCAAAAACATGTAGGTGAGCAACAGATGGCTTGCAACCATGCCAAACCTCAAATGGAGTGATAGAGTGCAATGCTTTAGTGGGACACCTATTAAGTACATATGTTGCACACATAACAGCCTCAAGCTAGAAACTATGTGGTAAACCTTGACTCTTGACCATACACCTTACCATCTCCATGAGTGACCTATTCTTCTGTTCAACAACTCGATTCTGTTGATGTGTATACAACATAGTACACTGATGTTTTATCCTGCGCTCAGGCAGAAATGCATTAAAGTCAGAAGACATATATTCCCCCCTTGATTAGAACGGAGGGCACCCATTTTACATGCTGACAGATTTGACGACAAAACCAAAAACTATTTGGAGCACATAAACACTTTGGACTTTGCTTCCAATGGATATACCCATGCATGCTTGGAAAAATCATCGATCAAAGTCACAAAGTAAAGATAATTTCCAAAAGAAGGTGTCTACATAGGACCCCAAACATCACTATGAAGGAGCTCCAATTTTTTAGTAGCTCAAATGGAACCATCTTTTGGGAACGAGGAACAGTGCATTTCGCCCAAAATATAGCCTTCACAGACATGTTTAATAGGTGCCTCTAGTTTGGGCAGAGAGGACACCATTTTAGATTTTTGCAAGCACAACAAGCTAGCAAAATTCAGATGACCAAAGCATGCATGCCAAAGCTTTGCATCTGACAAAGCCTGAGAATTATGTACTGCACATGCTGAATCATTCACAAATTTTTTGATAGCCTATGAGCTTATTTAGCCCATGACATAAAATGCTAAAAGCAATAATGACATCACCATTTGATAGATCATGAAATGTACATCTGTCATCAACAAGTTTCACAACCAAGCCAAATCTTGGCTAAAGCTGAAACTGATAATAGATTCTTCTTGATCCCTTGCACAAATAAAGCATTCAACAATGTAAAAGAACTACCATCAACAATAGTCAGAATGATCTTACCAACTCCCATGATAGGATAAGAAGAGTTGGTGGCACATGTGACAGTATTCCCTATAGGGGCAAGGCTTGAGTGAAGTGGAAAAAACTGCGCTACGAGGTAATATGTTTGGTTGACCCACTATCAAAGTACTAAACATCTGAGTCTATTGCAGACATACATTGTTCATGAGAAGATGGGTCATAACTGCAAACAATGGTAAATTCCCATTCTTCATTCTACACAAGATTAGTAGAGTATTTTAGGCATAGAGGTCTCTGCAATAACCATTCCAACCTCTTTCTTCCTTGCCTCTTTAGCAGCCAATTTTGAACAACTCTTTATGACATGATCATTTCCTTTACAGTATTTGCAAAAAAATTTCTGCTTTTTTGTTTCCTTTTTGTCCCTGTCATCATTCTTTCATTGTGCAGAATTAGCAGATTTCTACTTACTAGGAGAAGAGCTCCATTTACCTTTGCCCTTCTAACTAGCCAAGAAAGCTTCATCTGCAACACGCATAATGGACCTTTTCTGCCTAGACTAATCTTGCTGCAACAAAAGAGAGACTACTCCTCAAATGTTAAGGCATTTGGATTGCCTTTCATCATCAAAAAAAGAGTAGAAGCAAACCTTTGATATGAATCGGGAAGACCATTCAGAACAGTCTGCACAAGTGAGCTGTCAAGAAAGACTTCATCAACAAAAATCAATTGTTCCTTCAAATCTTTGATCTTTGGCAGAAAATTGTCCATGGAATCTCCTTCATTCATGTGCTCACTATCCAACTGTTTTTGGAGGTAAGCAACAAGAGCCTCATTCCTTGCCTAGTATAAAGTGGCAAGTGTATCCCAAGCATCCTTAGCTATTCTGCAAGAGTGAATGTGAGGAATAATAGCACGTTTGACAGACAAGGCTATCAATGTGCAGAAGGTGTAGTAGGAACCGCAACACGAACAAGAACATGAATAATATCGCCATCTTCAATGCCATGTGCATCACCCTCAAAAACTGTGTTTGCAGGTGTAATAGGACGTTTTTCAACACCCTGCACAATATTCCATAGTCCTTTTACAACCAATATATGACACATCATATAAGCCCATAATAGGTAATTGGTATAGTGCAACTTATCCTCAATACCCAACATACATAATACATCACTACTTCAACCATGGCCACTAACTAAAATACCTTGATGCAGAAAAATGATTGTATCTCAAAAAGTTGAACAGAAATACCCTGTTGAGTTCTGTTAAACCTGTAACAGATTTTGAGACGCTTATATTGACGAACCAAAACTTGTGTATATCTTTGGCTCAAAAAAATGAAATTGCCTACACAACCACTACAATAGTGCATTCGGAGGCCTAAACAAGGTCAAATCGCGATTTTCGTACAAAAAAGCGAAGCAATTTTGATATGCTAATCACCCTGAGTATACTCACCAAATTTCATGTGATTTTGAGACTGTGACCAAAGGGGTGTCGATGATGCTCTAGATGAAGCAACGACCTACTATAATACCAATTGTTGGAGTTTGAGGACTGTGGAAGCACGCAAACAACACAAGGAAGAAGAAGAAGAAGCTTGGAGCACAACACACAATATTGAATGTATTACCACTAGAATGTACAAAGATAAAATAGCCCATTAGGGTAATAGGCATATATACAAGCTAGGAAAAAAAACCTCCTAAAGAGGGAAAAAAGTGGCCCCATGGTCATGTGTTCACACACATCACTACCTAAATATATCAACAATCACTCCCAAGGGGGATCTGTTGATATATTTTGGAAGTGATGTGTGTGAACACACCTAAGACTATCGGGCACTTTTTTTCCTCTTTAGGAGGTTCTTTTCCCCTGGTTTGTATATACGCCTATAACTCTAACGGGTCACTTATCTTAGTACATTCACTTGGTAATAAATTCAATATTGTGTGTTGTGCTTCAAGATTCTTCTTCTTCCTTGTGCCGTTTGTGTCTCAAACTCCAACAAATGGCACTTTGAGCTTAGGTCTCTTTTATGGCTAAAGTATTCAACCATGCTTGCATGCTTTTACAGATATTGACTGGGCTATTCGTTATGATACTCACGTGTCCACTAGTGGTAATTGCTTTTTCCTTGGAGACTCATTCATATCTTGGTTGAGTAAAAAGCAACTAAAAAAGGTGATATCAAGTTATAAAGCTAAGTAAAGGGCATTTTTCATAGCTACAATGGAGTGTATACGGATCAGAAGCCTATTGATGGATCTTTGCATGGAGATTGATGTTGCTACACATATTCTCACTAATAATCAAAGTGCATTGGTTGTTGCAAGAACTCCAATATTTCATGCATGGACCAAAAATATTGAGGTGCATTATCACTATGTGAGAGAGCACCTTCATGCAAAAGATATTGATTTTGTATATGTGCCTACACAAGATAATATTCTATTCCATCCATCCATCTTCTGCATGTGTATTGTGCTTCTTGTGTGTACTTCTTGTGTGTCTCTTGCACTTCTTTGCACACCCAACACTCTTAGCAAGAATAGCATTCGACCACTTAACATCATCTTAATACTATGAAAGCAAAAAGTCATCATTTCTATCCTTCTAACACCCCTTTTGTGCTTCGAAATTTCCACTTTCACTCCTTTCATAAGAAGTTGAATCAAATTTTCTGAATGAAAATGATTATCGAAATGAATGTTTCAAGTATCCTTGTTCAAATATTTTAATAAACCTTTTCAACTTATTAATTTTCTTAATCAACTCAACAATTTTTGCATTTCCATTTCAAGTTCATTTCATTCAAAATCTTTATAGAATAGGAAGAAAAAATTTATTCTGTGAGGTTTTGATTCAATCAATGCAAATGATCTTACTAAAAAACTCTTTGTCAACGAACAATTCCACTCATTGAAACTCACCTACTAAAAATAACTCGTTCGTCTCATAGAAGTGCAAAGTTTTGGTTTTGAATCAAAACAAATGACACAAAAAAGCTCAAATTGATGTTTTTCAAGCATCCAAAAGCTTCATTTTCATAACATCAACTTATTTAAAATTTGCTAAATCATCTCAAATGCTCCGTCAAGATTTAAAACAATCAAAAGAGTTCCAAAAGTGTCACCTCATCTTCTCAACAATTCATCTCACAATTGAATGAGTGATTCTATGATGTTTTGAAGATATGGTTTTATGTTTAACACCTCCAATCTAGGTTTTCTTTCCTCGAAAATAGTAAAAAATGATATTTACCATCGGACTCATTATATTAAAGTGGTTACACAATACTTGACTTGAATCATTGATTTTTTTATTACAATTTGACAAATCCAATGAATAAATTAAATACTAATGAAAAAACATAAATCAAAGTGTATCATACATTACGAACAAAAAATTAAGAGGAATCATTGAGAGAAATTAGGAAAGAAACATGCTTTATTGTTTCTTAAGTACTGATGAAGAAACATAGATCAAATTGTATCATACATTACGAATAAAAAATAGAGAGGAATCATTGAGAGAAATTAGGAAAGAAACATGCACAAACTAAAAGAAATCAATTCGAGAAAATAAGCATCTCAAGAAATTTCAATTTGCATGTTGAAAGCAATAAGAGATTTAGAGGTCCAAATGGGTTTGGTGTAGCGGATAGCATCGAACACCGTGGGGCTGATGGCCTGGGTTTGATTCCTGCCCGGCTGGACATTTCAATTTCATTGTCATTTCAACTTTCCTTGTACCCTAAAAAAAAAAAAAGAGAGAGATATAGAGTCAACAATTGTAAGCCACATATTGAAATATGATTTGGTTATGAGAAACCATCTTGTAGGAGAACTTTGATAGAGCCAAGAGCTACAAGAAACATGGTGAGCTTAAGTCTAGCTCTATTTAGAAGTAAAATTTCATGATAGGTGTGGATAGAAGTGAGATATCACGCATAGTAGATGTCAAATTGTTCATTTTGGTGGAAAGGTGGAACATGAGAACTTCTTGGTCTATGAGGGTGAAGATCTAATAGAACCCCCTTAATTCTAGGTTATGAATGGCGAAATTGATTCAACTAAATGTAAATTTTGCAAAAGTTGGTGTGATTGTATGTGTGTATGCACACATTGTATTTGTTACATTCTACATCCATGAGCTAAACCTAGAGGAACATCTATCATCATGTCTACACATATCCCCATCTCTACTGCTTGCAGGGATTGAAAAGTGAGATCAAAATAAAATATACAACAATTGTCCCTTTTAGATTCCTAGCGAAGGATGAAAGAATAGAAAACCAAGGTGACCCTGAAGAAGAAAAGGCAGCTTCAATTCATACAAGGAAAATTGGATTCCCAAAAGATTGACAAAAGCCAGGTAAAATTGAAGTCAAAATTGGACAAAGAAAACCTCTACTATAATCTTTTAAAAATAATAGATTTTGAAAATCGTTTATGTCAAGAAACCCTATTATCTTCTAAAGACTTTATATTTTTTCTCTCAAAGTAAAGGTTTGATTGATGTGTGTGCAACTCATCTCCCATCCTACTTATCCTCTTGCCCCAAAAATAGATAGTGTATAGAGTGCTCTAGTGTGGACATGTGGCCATCATCTACACTCACTCTACTACCTACCTATGCACATTAGGATAATTCCATGAGCTAGGGACCTTAGCACTAGCACGGGTCCCATACACATGTGGGATGGTCTTTGTAGAACGATTTCCAACACTCTCTCCCCATTCTAAATATGATGGTCTTCAATGATCAATGAGGGAAAGTACTTGAAAACCAGATCTTCCAATCCTCTATAGGCTACTAAATACTCCTAGATGACATGGATCCTCAACCACTTTTGTGTCTTGTGCCATATTCTATCTAAATAATGATCTATGAGGTCACTTTCCTAAAAAAAGAACATTAGATTATCCTCCCCAAAAACATACTTTGTAAGTTTACTTGCATGAAATAGTCGATGGACTCTACAATCTAGAGGAAGCTCTAATTGATATGCAACATTTAAGATTTTCAAATATCTTCCAAGGTCCACAAAACCTTCATTTAAGGTTAGTGTACTTCATTGTGGATAATGAAGTTGTTCTTGCTAGCACTTAAAGAAAGACTTTTTCTCCTTCCTCAAAGACTCTAGGAGGTCTCTTCTTGTCAATATATTTTTTAGCCTTATAGACTGCTTGTTGCATCTTATCTTTTAGCTATTTCTAACTTTGCTTGGAAGCCTGTTAGGAACTTCATAGTGCTACGATATTTCTTTGGCATTCCTATGGTATTGGGAGCGGTGGAATTCATCCCATACTTCATCTCAAAAGGAGACATCCCAGTCACCTTATGAGGTATGATGTTATATGCAAACTCTACTAATGGCAAATAACTATCCCAATTTGTTTGCCTCTCAGACACTTATGCCCTCAACATGTCCCCTAATATCTGGTTGACCTTCTTAGTCTAATCATCTTTCTTTGGATGGTCACCACTATTTTTTTCAATGACACTTAAAGATTGTCAAAAACAAACTAACAAAATTGTCTTGTGAATCTAACATCCCTATTTGAAACTATGGATGTGAATAACCAATGCAACTTGAAGACATGTTGGATAAATAGATTTTCTATTTGTGGAGCTTATATCATCTTCTACATGGGTATGAAACGAGCCATATTACTTAATCTATCTACCATTACTAGAATAACATCCCCCTTCCTTTGGATCCATGATAATCGTGCTATGAAATCCATGGATATACTATCCCAATTGTGCTCTAGAACCTATAAAGGGTGTAGTAGACATGGTGATTCTTCCTTGTTGGCTTGACACATAAGCATTATCAAACATATGTGTGGACATCTCTAGCTAAACGGGGCCACCAAAATCTCCTTTTGACTATTTGTATGGTCAAGACTCATGCAAATTGGTGGCCAAGACCTTTATTGAAAGTGCTTGAAAATTCCAACCAAAACTTCCTTGGCTATTAGAGTTCATCACAAAACAAGATGAATACACAATATATAGAAAATAATAGTACATAAGTTCCTACTCTTAGTTCACCATGTCACTCATAGGGGAGCTCATTAGTATATCTTTTTAGCGATGTGTGTGAACACACTTAGAACTATCAAGGTCCTTTTTCCCTCTTAGGAGTTTTTTTCCCTGCACCTTGTATAGACAATTGAGAAACCTATCTATGTACATCACACTTTTAATAATATCACTTTGTGATGTGCTCCCAAAGTTTTTCTTCTTCTTTCTCATGCTATTTATCCCCTATCTTTCTCCCTTCAACTTCAAGAAGAAATTTGTTTGCACAAGACAAGGATTGTGTATTGGCTCATATTTGACTTCAATAGCCATAGATTCACCTCCAATATCCTCTCACACATATGCATTCTATGACAATTACAATGGCTTAACCATGGACATAAGATTCCAAGGCTATTTTATGTCATGTACATTTTCTAGGGCTATTATAGTGGATTGGTTTGGATATGATATTTGTTTCCTATGGATCACTACAATCTACTAAAGCCCATTGTAAAATAAGGTTATGAAGCATTACAATCTACCAAAGCCCATTGTAAAACAAGGTACTTCATGGTTTGGTATCTTGGAAGTCTTATTATCTTCATGGAGGCTTTGCTGGAGATTCCTTATGAAGCATTGCAATCTACTAGAGCCATTGTAAGATAAGGTAAGATATTTCATCATTTGATTTCTTGGGAGTGTTACTTTCTACGTGGCTCTATTGTAAGATAAGGTTAGATACTTCATGATTTGATTTTTTGGACGTGTTAGTGTCTACGTGGATGCTTAGGTGGGGGTTATAAAATGGAATAAACATTAATAGGAAAACCGTTTGTCATGAAGTCGTAGGGGCCTAGAGTTGAAATCCCTCCATTAAGCACATATGCGGGCCACGACTAGCAGCGTAACGCCCCTGGCCGTCAGAAAACGTTCCTCGTGTGAAATCAGAATTAGTCTCCCACTCACTCTAGGAGTCGTCTTCATACCCCCCCGACTACTGCTTGACATTTCCGTGTTCTCTGCCATTATCAGATTCATGAGCAGGCTGTGAATGCTCCGTGATTTACATCGAGGTAGTTATGGCTCTGCGTGGTATGCATATGTTTGCGTGCGCGTAAGAGAGTGAGTATGTCTTCTCATTTAGTAATTTTGCTCGTAACTGATTTTGGATCTCAAACCTGATCGCTAGGATGCAGGTGTCATGAAGTTCAGATTATCATTCATATTTCCTTTTGTGCACATGGATCCACGCATTGCGAATGGTTGCGTGGAATTTATCTCATCCTTCTTCGTTGGCATTTTTGGTGGTAGGATCTCTCGCGTTTTTTTCAGCACAAGGATCATCCTATTATTGTGCAAATGAGCTGTTTGAGCAGTGCTCTCTCAGGAAATGAGAAACCGGATGGAGTAAGCGGTGGTGGTCAAAGGTATGATTTCCTTGCTCATTATATTGAAATTTTCACGATAATGATGTATCATTCTGAGTCGTCTGCAAGTTTCACAACTTTTACTTTGTAATCAAAAGGGGAAAGCAGCTCTTAAATTAGATTGGTTCAAATTTCAATCCACAAATTTTTGTTGTACTTTAAAATCATCGTCCCTTATGATGAAAATCAGCACGATATGTTATGACCAAACCTATCTTGCCCTAAGCAAGCATAGCAACCTTGCACAAATCAAGTAGGATAAGATATGGAGGGGTGCAAAGAGAGATATAAGGAAGACTAGCTCTAAAATCTCAAGCTTTTAGTCTCTCCGTAGAAATTTCAGACATTTTGCTTTTCTCTCGAGCAAAAGTACCTCTTTTGACTAAGTTTGACTACAGATTTGTATGTTTGACCCTGCTGGACAGAGTTGACCAGGTTGGCCAGAATTGACAAGAGGTTGATCAGGGTTTGACTTACCTGCTGATGGTTAACAACGTATGTTTTAAGGCATAGAAGAGAAAGAAAGAGCTATATGCAAAATTTTTGATCCAAAAAGATGTTCTATGAGCAATCAAAGTTCCATCTATGTTGGCTGAGCTGCACATGATCTCGCACAAGGGTAAGCTCACTAACATAAGGATTAGCTTTACTTCTGAAAGAACCTACAAGAGGAATTGCATTTTGATACCAAGTTGTTAGCCAAGGAAGCAAGATAAACTCAAATACACACATGAAGAGATCATACACACAAATGAATCTTATTTACAAGAGTAGCGATATACCAGATACACCAAAATTACAAATCAACTTATTACTCATCTACTCAAAGAAAGCTTTAAATGACGGTGAGGAAGAGGCTAACTTGGCTAGGGCTGAAGAGAATAGCTGAATATAATTCCACATGTGGCTCCAACTACAAAATCAATAGGCAATTATGTTCCTCCAACTGTCCAACATAGGGGAAAGTGCTCCAAATCCAGTCAAAGAAATTGATCCAAGATACGCATGAGCATACTGAATGTACCTTCACAATGTATTGCTGACAGTCTCATTAGATGGCTAAGATATAAGGCAGCACCCTCCACGTAGGTTGCTCTCTTAATGTGGTCGACTGCCCTCCAAGATTGTATGAATAAGAGATCAATGAAGTCATGTATTTGCATAGGCAATTCAAGGGCAATGTTTTGGCGAAGAAAGCTGTTTTATTGATTATGGTTTTTTGTAAGAGTAGTTTATGGAAGCTGATAACCTTTTTCGATTTGCTTTTTCATAAATCCATCAAAATAATTCTATGATTTCTATGAACATTATAACCTACTTTATATAGAAGACCCTAACATATTAACTTTAATCACGTAGCATACGCAATCTTTGCTCATCAAATGAACTTTTCTTAGAATAGAAAAATTGTAGCATTTTGAAAGGATTTTGATTATAGAACAATATAACTAATATCAATACTAAAAATAAAATCATGTAATTATTGAAGAATACTTAATGTTTTCTATCTTTTAAAGAAAAATATAGTTTTCTAAAAATATTAAACCCTTGTTTTAACATGTTGTGTATTTGGTTTTATAAATGGTTGCTTCTAGTAATCTAAAAAATTCATCAAACAATGTCTCTTTTTGAGCACACCAAGGTGTCCAAGTACAACACTAGTGTTAACTTTGAAGTTTACCATTGCTGACTTTGATCTTTTAAGTTGTAAATTAGGGTTTCATATGTAAGGTTTAATCCCACATGTGGCTCCAACGACAAGATCCATAGGCAATTATGTTCCTCCAACTGTCCAACATAGGGGAAAGTTCTCCAAATCTAGTCAAAGAAAATGATCCAAGATACACATGAGCATACTGAATGTACCTTCACAATGTATTGCTGACCATCTCATTAGATGGCTAAGATACAAGGTAGCACCCTCCGCGTAGGTTGCTCTCTTAACGTGGTAGACTGCCCTCCAAGATTGTATGAGTAAGAGATCAATGAAGTCATGTATTTACATAGGCATTCAAGGCCAATGTTTTGGGTGAAGAAAGCTTCTTTATTTATTATGGTCTTTTGTAAGAGTAGTTTATGGAAGCTTATAATCTTTTTCGATGTGCTTTTTCATAAATCCATCAAAATAATTCTATGAACATTATAACCTACTTTTTATAGAAGACCCTAGCATATTAACTTTAATCACATAGCGTATGCAATCTTTGCTCATCAAATGACCTTTTCTTAGAATAGAAAAATTGTAGCATTTTTTAAGGATTTTGATTATAAAACAACATAACTAATATCAATGCTAAAATTAAAATCATTTAATTATTGAAGAAAACTGAATGTTTTCTATCTTTTAAAGAAAAATATAATTTTCTAAAAATATTTGACCCTTGTTTTAATATGTTTCATATTTGGATTTATAAATGGTTTCTTCTAGTAATCTTAAAAATTCACGTCTCTTCTTGAGGACACCAAAGTGTCCAAGTACAACACTAGTGTTAACATTGAAGTTTACCATTGTTGACTTTGATCTTTTAAGTTGTAAATTAGGGTTTCATATGTAAGGTTTAATCCCACATGTGGCTCCAACGACAAGATCCTTAGGCAATTATGTTCCTCCAATTGTCCAACATAGGGGAAAGTGCTCCAAATCTAGTCAAAGAAATTGTTCCAAGATACGCATGAGCTATACTGAATGTACCTTCACAATGTATTGTTGACAGTCTCATTAGATGGCTAAGATGTAAGGTAGCACCCTCCACATAGGTTGCTCTCTTTATGTGGTAGATTGCCCTCCAAGTTTGTTTGAATAAGAGATCAATGAAGTCATGTATTTACATAAGCAATTCAAGGCCAATGTTTTGGGTGAAGAAAGCTTCTTAATTATTATGGTTTTTTGTAAGAGTAGTTTATGGAAGCTCTAACCCTTTTCGATGTGCTTTTTCATAAATCCATCGAAATAATTCTATGAACATTATAACCTACCTTATATAAAAGACCCTAGCATATTAACTTTAATCACGTAGCATATGCAATCTTTGCTCATCAAATGACCTTTTCTTCGAATAGAAAAATTGTAGCATTTTTTAAGGATTTTGATCATAAAACAACATAACTAATATGTTTTCAATCTTTTAAAGAAAAATATAATTTTCTAAAAATATTCGACCCTTGTTTTAACATGTTTCATATTTGGATCTATAAACGGTTGCTTCTAGTAATGTAAAAAATTCATCAAACAATGTCTCTTTTCGAGGAAACCAAAGTGTTCAAGTACAACATTAGTGTTAACTTTGAAGTTTACCATTGCTGACTTTGATCTTTTAAGTTGTAAATTAGGGTTTCATATGTAAGGTTTAATCCCACATGTGGCTCCAACTACAAGATCCATAGGCAATTATGTTCCTATCCATAGGCAATTATGTTCCTTCAACTGTCCAACATAGGGGAAAGTGCTCCAAATCTAGTCAAAGAAATTGATCCAAGATACGCATGAGCATATTGAATGTACCTTCACAATGTATTGCTGACAGTGTCATTAGATGGCTAAGATACAAGGCAGCACCCTCCGCATAGGTTGCTCTCTTAATGTGGTAGACTGCCCTCCAAGATTGTATGAATAAGAGATCAATGAAGTCATGTATTTACATAGGCAATTCAAGGCCAATGTTTTGGGCGAAGAAAGTTGCTTTATTTATTATGGTTTTTTGTAAGAGTAGTTTATTGAAGCTTATAACCTTTTTCGATGTGCTTTTTCATAAATCCGTTGAAATAATTCTATGAACATTATAACCTACTTTATATAGAAGACATTAGCATGTTAACTTTAATCACATAGCGTATGCAATCTTTGCTCATCAAATGACCTTTTCTTAGAATAGAAAAATTGTACTATTTTTTAAGGATTTTGATTATAAAACAACATAATGCATATCAATACTAAAAATAAAATCATGTAATTATTGAAGAAAACTTAATGTTTTCAATCTTTTGAAGAAAAATATTATTTTCTAAAAATATTCGACCCTTGTTTTAATATGTTTCATATTTGGATTTTTAAATGGTTGCCTCTAGTAATCTAAAAGATTCATTAAACAATGTCTCTTTTTGAGGACACCAAAGTGTCCAAGTACAACACTAGTGTTAACTTTGAAGTTTACCATTGCTGACTTTGATCTTTAAAGTTGTAAATTAGGGTTTCATATGTAAGGTTTAATCCCACATGTGGCTACAACTACAAGATCCATAGGCAATTATGTTCTTCCAACTGTGCAACATACGGGAAAATGCTCCAAATCTAGTCAATGAAATTGATCCAAGATTCGCATGAGCATACTGAATGTACCGTCACAATGTATTGCTGACAGTCTCATTAGATGGCTAAGATACAAGGCTGCACCCTCCGCTTAGGTTGCTCTCTTAATGTGGTAGACTGCCCTCCAAGATTGTATGAATAAAGGATCAATGAAGTTATGTATTTACATAGGCAATTCAAGGCCAATGTTTTGGGCGAAGAAAGTTGTTTTATTTATTATGGTTTTTTGTAAGAGTAGTTTATGGAAGCTTATAACCTTTTTTGATGTGCTTTTTCATAAATCCTTCTAAATAATTCTATGAACATTATAACCTACTTAATATAGAAGACCCTAGCATATTAACTTTAATCATGTAGCGTATGCAATCTTTGCTCATCAAATGACCTTTTCTTCGAGTAGAAAAATTGTAGCATTTTTTAAGGATTTGGATTATAAAACAACATAACTAATATCAATACTAAAAATAAAATCATGTAATTATTGAAGAAAACCTAATGTTTTCTATCTTTCAACATGTTTCATATTTGGATTTATTAAAAATATTCAACCCTTGTTTTAACATGTTTCATCTTTGGATTTATAAATGGTTGCTTCTAGTAATCTAAAAAATTCATCAAACAATGTCCTTTTTGAGGACACCAAAGTGTCCAAGTACAACACTAGTGTTAACTTTAAAGTTTACCATTGCTGACTTTGATCTTTTAAGTTGTAAATTAGGGTTTCATATGTAAGGTCTAAGGGGAGGCAAATGTTTAGAAAGCTCTCATTGATTCGAATAGGTCTACGCAGGTTGTTATCTTGAATCTAACAATTCTAAAAATGCGAAATTTTTGGATTACAAATTAATGTCCAAAAATAATGTTTAAAAAATATGTGTAATTATGACAAATAGAATTTATCTTCTTCAAAAACTAGTATTTGCTAGCATTAACATGATTCAAATGCCTCATATTGAATCAAATATATTTAATAAAGTATGGTGTTGTTTGCGCTTAGTTTGAAACTTTCTCACATTTGTTCAACCTTGTCTTCATTTATAATTTGGTATTTGATTAATCTCATTGCTTGTTCAAAAAAGATGTTCATTCTTTCTTACTTTGTAAAAACTTCATATATGGTTCTTCTTTCCATTTGTTTGAATTGATGATTAGCTGGGCTGATCCGGTTCGCAACCTAAAGCCTTGTAAGGTACTTCACGTATGGTTCATTTGGTTCGCACCTTACCCATTAGGTTCTCTGCCGACTCGACAATTTTTTTTCCCCTTTTGAAATGGGAGGTTTTCTCAAAAGTTACACCTAAAGCTATCTGTTTTTTTTTTTGCAAATGCATTCCTCGAGAGCATGTTTTCGTTGGAGTTAGACGTCTGCGGAAGCACGCGAACAGCACAAGGAAGAAGAAGAAGCTTGGAGCACAACACACAAGACTGAATGTATTACTAGAGAATGTACAAAGATAAGTAACCCATTAGGGCAATAGGCGTATATACAAGCTAGGGAAAAAAACCTCCTAAAGAGGGAAAAAAGTGCCCCGGCGGTCCTAGAGTGTTCACACACATCACTACCTAAATATATCAACAAATCCCCCCTGGGAGTGATGCGGTGAACAAGGAGCTGGCACTCATGTATAAGGAAGTGCCGAGCTATGTGGAAATCACTCCACAAAAGGAAGTAAGCCCGAAGCTTTGCGGAAAGCTTCAAACTTCTCCCTAGGCAGAGCCTTCGTGAAAAGGTCTGCAATGTTCTCCTGCGTGGGCACATATGCCAAGCTGATCTCCCCAGCAGAGAACCTCTCCCTGACATAGTGATAATGCACCTCAATGTGTTTAGCGCGAGCATGGAACACAGGGTTCCTCGCAACTGCCAATGCGCTCTGACTGTCAGTGAAGATGGTGGTGGCAGAAGACTGGCCAACACCCAAATCAGCCATAAGGCGTCTGAGCCACACACACTCAACAGTCGCTGTGGAAGCTGCCCTATACTCAGCCTCACAACTGGAAGTGGCCAGAGTAGGCTGCTTCTTGCTCAACCAAGATATACATGAGCTACCAAGCATGAAGCAAAAACCACTGGTGGACACACGAGTGTCATAGCAACCAGCCCAATCTGAGTCAGAAAAAGCATGCAAATCTGGCGGTAGTGATCCCCCCTTGGGATAAAACAACCCAAGTAGCCGAGTACCACTCAAGTAGCGAAAGATGCGCTTAACCCCTTTCCAATGCGTGACTCCTGGGCAATGCATAAACCTGCTCATCTGTGAGACAGCAAACTGAATATCTGGCCGAGTAATGCATAAGTAAATCAAGCATCCAACAGCCTGCTGATAGAGAACAGCATCAAATGCATCTCCAGCATCATGAAGACTCAATCGTAAACCTGTCTCCATAGGAGTGGCAATAGGCTTACAGTCTTCAAGGCCAAAACGTTGCAATAATGTGTCAATATATTTTGTTTGACACAAAGCCATTCCACCATCAACTTGCATAAACTGAATGCCCAAATAGTGATGCAAATGCCCCAAATCAGACATCTCAAATGAGGCATGCAAATCAGCCATGAAATCAGCAATATGCTTCTCAAGAGGACCAGTGAGCAGCATGTCGTCTACATAGACAACAATGATCAAAAGCACATCATTAGCACGCTTAACATATAAGGTGCTTTCAGTTGGACTGTTCTCAAAACCATGTGCAATCAGATAGGCATGTATTTTCTCATACCAAGCACGTGGTGCTTGCTTTAAACCATATAACGCCTTCTTTAACCTGCACACCTGGTTTTCATGCCCTTTCTGCACAAAGCCACGGGGCTGAAAAACATACACTTCTTCATGCAAGTCACCATTCATAAATGCTGTTTTAATGTCCAACTGATGTACATTCCAACCATGATGGGCTGCAAGTGCACAAATGCTCCGAACAGTAGTCATACGGCATGTAGGTGCAAAGGTCTCATCAAAATCAATGCCTCTTTCTTGCGCATAACCCTTTGCAACAAGCCTAGCCTTATACCTGTCAACCGTACCATCAGGTTTACGCTTCAGCTTGTATACCCACTTAGTGCCAATGGCCTTCTTGCCGGGAGGCAAGTCACATAAAGACCATGTACCATTCTTCATTATAGCATCATATTCAGATTGCATAGCAGCCATCCAATTGTCTGAATTTTGTGCTTCATCAAAAGAAACAGGCTCATTCTCATCACAGAGACTAGATGCAGCCATAGCATAGCAATCTGATGCAAAGGAGGTACTATGAGAGCCTGAACGAGTACGATATGACAAAGGTGCATCTAATTTGCTGTCACGCAAAGTCTGCACCAACCATTTTGGCATAGTTTTTGCCTGTTCAATATCAGCTCTCTCATCAACAAGTGCATCATGTAAATCTGCATCAGAAATGGAATGATCTGCATCATCATATGAAACTTGCAAAGGCTGAGAAGTTGCCTCATTAGGACCAGCGCTAGCCTGTCCACCTGTAAAAAGAGGCATCAAAGTATCATACATGTCTTTGGAGATAACAGATGTCTCCTTAGTACATGAAAGCAATGGCTGAATAGCATCTTCCACAAAGACAACATCACGGCTAACCAGAATGCGTTTAGTCTGTGGATGATACAGACGATAGCCTTTACTTTCAGAACTGTACCCAACAAAAATACATTTTATTGCCTTATCATCCAATTTTCTGCGATGTTGTTCAGGCACTAATGCATATGCCAAACAACCAAAAACACGCAGATGAGCAACAGATGGCTTGCGGTCATGCCAAGCCTCATATGGAGTGATAGACTCCAACGCTTTGGTGGAACACTTGTTCAGTACATATGCTGCACACGACAGCCTCAAGCCAGAAACTATGTGGTAAAGCCTGACTTTTGACCATGCACCTCGCCATCTCCATGAGTGATCTGTTCTTTCGTTCAGCAACTCCATTCTGTTGAGGTGTATACGGCACTGTACACTGGTGTTTTATCCCACGTTCAGCCAGAAATGCATTAAAATCTGAAGACATATATTCCCCCCCTCGATCAGAACGGAGGGTGCCCATTTTACATGCTGACAGATTTTCAGCCAAAACCAAAAACTGTTTGAAGCACATGAACACTTCGGACTTTGCTTTGAGTGGATATACCTATGCATGCCTGGAAAAATCATCAATGAAAGTCACGAAGTAAAGGTAATTTCCAAAAGAGGGTGTCTGCATAGGACCACAGACGTCACTATGTACAAGCTGCAATTTCTGCATAGCCCGAACTGAACCATCTTTTGGAAAGGAAGAACGCTGCATTTTGCCCAAAATACAGCCTTCACAAACATGTTTTCCAGGTGCCTCAAGTTTGGGCAAAGAGGACACCATTTCAGATTTCTGCAGGCGTAACAAACTAGCAAAATTCAGATGACCAAAGCGTGCATGCCAAAGCTTTGCATCTGACATAGCCTGAGAATCATGAACTGCACATGCCGAATCATTCACAGATCTTTCATAGTCTATGAGCTTATACAGCCCACGACATAAAATGCCAGAAGCAATAATCACATCGCCATTTGAGAGATCATGGACTGTACACCTGTCATCAACGAATTTCACAACCAAGCCAATCTTTGCTAATGCATAAACTGATAACAGGTTCTTTTTGATCCCTGGCACAAATAAAGCATCTTACAAAGTGAAAGAACTACCATCAGCTGTAGGCAGAATGATCTTACCAACTCCCATAACAGGATAAGAGGAGTTATTGGCGCATGTGACAGTATTCCCTGTAGGGGCAGGCTCGAGTGAAGAGAAGAAACTTCGCTGCGAGGTAATATGTTTGGTCGCCCCACTGTCAAAGTACCAAACATCTGAGTCTACTGCAGACATGCACTGATCATGAGAAGATGGGTCAAAACTGCAGACAGTAGTAAACGCCCATTCTTCTTCCTGCACAAGATTTGCAGACTCTGTTTTTGGTGTAGAGGCCTCTGCAACAACCATTCCAGCCTCTTTCTTCTTTGCCTCTTTAGCAGCCAGTTTTGGACAGTTCTTTATAATATGATCATTTCCTTTACAGTACTTGCAGAACAATTTCTACTTTTTTGATTTCTACTCTGCAGC